>OY856410.1:474805705-476045705 GCA_963693085.1 Alisma plantago-aquatica
CCTGCTATAGCAATGCACCCATATTATAAAAGATGCACTAAGAGTAGAATTAGGTGCATTCCACTCAAATGTATGTGCATTGCTATTATGGGTGGGTGCATTCCACTCACATGTGGGTGCATCACTAGTAGAAGGAGGTGCATTCTATATTTTACTAGTAGAAGTCAGCATGTCCACTTCTGTTACTGATTCACCAACATTATTTAATTACTTCCTTCCTCTCACATTTTCTCACCTCTTTTGTTCTTTTGTTCTCTAGTTACTTTCATCCTCTCTTTTTTTGTCTTTCATAAAATGTGTAAATAGGAATTATATTTATATTTTGCATTTTTTTCCAAATGTCAACTCTAGTTTTATTGTAATATATTTTCTATAAGGAATCTAACAGTTTTTATTTCATCAAAAAAATACATTACACATTTAAAGTTATAAGAAAAACTATATATTGTCTACTTACTACCCTCTTATTTAATTTTCATCCAAAAAATGAGAACAATAAAAAAATAAGAAAATCAATTAGATAAGAAGGGAGAGAGAATGGGGGTAGCAAGGAATTGTGGGGCAGCTGTATAGAGGGGACCACAACATGGGTGGATTGCAAGCACATCAAACTTGCATTCTTCTACCCACACATCAACAAATTTTAACCTTTTACGGCGTATCAAACCATTATGAACCCTTGTGGACTTTCGCCTTCCCTCACCTCACACCCTACACCCCTAATGATGAGCTGCCACTGCCAACACATAACTTTTTCCGACTTGAAGCTATGACGTCTAGGAAAGAAATCAATCGTTGACCACTTCACCCATAACATCTCCAAGGCTTGCTCCAACACCTATCAGCATCAGGTCAGACCCCCATGTACACCTCCTCATATACCCAGTTCTTTCATCCCCACCACAGTGGCACCTAGAGAACATGATATGGGAGTTTAACCCAATGCTTAGCTTCCAAGGAGTATCTTGGGATGCAGTGGTCTAGACCTCCCCAACCATGAGATCCTCTATTCTTAAGATGTTGTCACCTCCTTGAGTCTCCTCCCTATACTCGAGAGAAATGGACCATGGCTGCAAGGCTTGGAACATCGAATCAATGCCAGTGTAGGATGATTACCCTTCTAGTTTCTATTTCAGAAGGCAAACAACTGGGATTCATTCTAGGTCCCACCTCACCGGATTTGATGGTGCTCCTTGAAAGTCATCAACTTTAGCACATTTTCTCAATGCCCAATCAGAATCAAGGACTTCCAATTTGAGAGTGTATGTTCCTCTACTTTAACTTACTAAGCCATGTATTATATCTCAAATGCCAAAGTTTTCCCTATCATGCTGGGTTAGTATAGGATGCAGGGGGGAATCTGGTTATCTCGCCTTTTGCTTTTTCCATATAATAGGGAAAATACTTTGTCTTGTAAAATTGATAAGTAACTGTTGGAGTGTCCAAATAATATGTATAAATATGTTTTGAAATCATAAAATTAGCTATACATTTTGGTGTGAGTTTTAGAGTCAAATTCAAAAATTATAAAAGGAGCTTCTATTGTTTAAATAATTATGTAATAGCTATTTATAATAATGTCCTAATATTATGATTAGGTGATGATTGATTAGATCCCTAACTCTAAGAGCATATTTGAATATTTAGGATGGACTAATACAGTATGTGCAATTTTTAATTCTGTTTGGAGATTTAAACGACTATGAATGTAAATTTCATTAATAAGGATTTGTTTATCATTAATGAGGAATTCTCTTGTATAAACTTCCTTTTGAGGCTCTGATTCATTTTTAATATTATATCATTCTTGTTGATTTGGGTTTATAATCCCCTATAATGTTATCATTGACTGTAGTCACCCCCCTCCCACAATAGAGTCAACTAGTAGAAAGGAAGGAAGTGGAGAGGAGAGTTAAGAGAAAGCTTAGGAAAGATACAATGTGCTTCTCACTACTGAGAGAATCAACAAGCTCTCTTAGTTGGAAACAATTAGGCGTCCTACACTACTCAGGCCACATCTCAAGAAAACCTACACCTTAGGCCACATCTCAGGCAGACCTATGCCCTTCTACCTGGGCTCATAGCCAATATTCCCATTTGGTTCAGAACCACCACCAACTGATTATCTGCACTATAGAGCTTCTTTGTGAGTTGCAACATCACCACAAGAAGGCCACATAATAGATCCATATTAAAATCAGAAACAACATCTTCTACAACATTTATATTTACAGGATAAAGCTTTGAAGAGAAGCCACCAATTTTGTTGAGAATCTACATCCATCATCTGATTCTTTTAACTCACTCAAAACATTGAATATAATAGTGGGAGATACACCGCCAGAGACCACTTTTAAACTCTACACAAAGCACACACTGCCGGCATTGCTCCAACAAATTGCTAGTCTTCTACCTTTTAGGATTGTGACACAGACTACTATAGACCACAATGACAACATGTGGGATAATCTTCAACATTATTAATAAATCATGCAGACCTAAAACTATTGAATATAAAAAAATCAATCTCACTTATATAAAGGGAGATAGACAAATTATAAGAACACAACTCTGTCTCTCATCTCCTACCACTCAACCACCAATGGCAGTTGATATCCCATTCATGGACTACATGTTGAACTCATAAACTATGGAATTGGTTCAACTTCTAAAGAATGGAGATACAACAACTACAACATCAAGCATGGAAACATCACCATACTCATAGGAAATAGGACTTTCTAAATCACACAAGAGGCATAAAAAAACAACATTCTTCACACTTAGGTTGGAAACATATGATGAAACAACTTCATCTTAAACCATACTAGATTATCCTCCTCAGACCTTCTAACCATCAAACCCTCTTTACGTTGGTAACTGACACTTTTTTTAAAACCCCACCGAGTTACTCCCCCTCTTCAAAATGCAAGGCGACTCCATACACAAACGATTATATACCCGAGATCATCTCTTTGTTAGAGACATATACCAAGCCCCACCAAGAACCATTACAAATCCTCTACATGTAGATTCATCAACAACAACAGAGTAGGACACATGAAAAGAGGACACGACAACATCAAATTACACGCTACATCAGGTTTGATCCTCACCATGATATTTTTGGATCGCTTTCATTATCTCTTTCTATAGTTTCATCTCAATTTTTCTTACCTTCAGCCTCCCCCCACCCCCAACCATTCACGAGTGCTCCCCTACTGACCCTACCTTCAACACATCCTTTCCTCCCCTATTCTCTGATTTGACTCTTAATCTTTCTATCTCCTCTTTCTCTTCATATTCCTCCTCCTATAGATGGACTTTTGCTTCATTCCATTAGTGGCTCTATTGTAAACCCCTCCTTTTCTTTTTCCCCCTCTGATGTGGACAACTTAAACATCATTGTTCTTTCCCACTTTTTTTTCTTATCCTAAGACTAGACACCATTCCTACAAATACCCTCACCCCAGCTCCCACCATCCCTCACGTAGCCACCCCTCACCATGCAATGGTTTTTGGTACCTGACCCATCTTATCTTCCTCATAAATCACATCATGCAACTGACACTTTTTCCCGATCCTGTATCCCACTTCCTCCCTCCATCCCTCTCCTCCCCCTTCATCTATTGATAACCCTTTTGCCTACATTTCCCTACCTGATGGCATTCCTGACCCACCTCCTCCCTCAACCTCTTACCATCACCCTAACCCCCACCTTGACCACTCCCACCCACCATCCTCTTTTCCACCCTATGTGCCATGTTATATTTTAAGCCTCCATTTCCATCGCATCTTTCTTCCTCTTCCTCTGAACTCCCCCTCTTGCTCCCTTGTACCTTTATGGCTCAGTCGATCCAACCAGATGTTGAATATCCCATTGACCTACCTAAAAATTCCATGTGTCTCCGAAAGGTTTTCACTATTCACAGTATCTTGTTCTCCATCATTAACAACTTAGACAACAACACTATGAACATCCTCGACATCACGCTAGTGTTTCCACAAAAACCCTACTATTGGGGAGTAGGGATGACAAGGAAGGCATCAGAAAAAAAAAATTGTCCTTATTCCTTTACCAACAAATTGCGTCAACAATGTTGCATCTAGGAAAGAAGGTAACAAGAGGTATAACTAGTCCTAGAGGAAGTCCAGTGACTAATCTTGCTTGGTGATGTGCATTGTTTGCAAGATGCACATAGACAATTGGTGATGAAGACCTCCTGGTGTAGCACCATGAATAGTGGTGGTTGTTGTCCTCCTAGAATGGTATCCGCCTCAACACCTCTATGTAGTCCACGTGGACCTGTGGGAACTCCTCGTCAGTCATCACACTTCCAGAGACAATAGGAAGGAGTTGTCACTTTGATCTCAATGTGCTAGTGTCGACTACTCTCCCTTATTTTATCTCCTTTGTTGTCTCTCCCTTTTACGGGTAAGACTTGCTCTGGCTCTCACGCTACCACAACTGTGAGAGGACAACAATTGTTAGAGATTATTGTTGTATCTTCTAAAGCCTTGATTTCCTCATTTATATTGGATGGCAGGGTCTGGGTTTCCAGTTCATGTGGTAGTCGAAGAGATGAAATTTCATGAATTTTCTAGAAGTTGTGAATCATGAAACGGTTTGTTCACTTCTAAAGTTCATATGTGATCGATCGATTCCACACTTGAATCAGTCAGTTCAATATATTTCCTATTCGCAAACATATTGTCTTTTAATCTGACGATCAATGCACTTCATGATATCAACAACATCCTTGATCCAATCTTATTGATCACCAAACCGATAGATATAATGTTTGAGTCGGTCGGTACAATTCAAATTCTAAACTAGTCAATTCATACTCTAAATAGTTTACTTCATTTCTTAACTAGTCAATTCATATTTCAATTCATCCAATCCGCAACCAATGTTGTTTAAATTGAATACCTAAACACTTTAGAAATCAAGTTAAACCTTATTCATGAGTAAACTACTATTCCAGATGCATCCTATGTGTGTGACCCTATAGGTCCCAATTATGTTGGTCGTGAATGTACACAACCAATTTATGACATCACAAGCAATGATCGATATTGAGAAACACATCATTGCTACCAAAGTAATTGGAAAATTGGAGAACAACTTCAACCTACAATATGTGATCAGTGTTATAGTGATCTTATAGCTCCTTTGTCTGTGATATCCAGATTGAACTTGAGGCATGGAATCATCATCCTCTCAATGTTCAATCCATGTCTCTTGAACTATAGCAGATTGCTGAGATACATATGAGCATAATATCATATATTGACTCACATGATCATAGTCATGCATTTCTTAGTCTTGCTTATCAAGTGGCCAGGATATCAAACTTGTGTAGGAGGGACAAATTCCAGCTACATCAGACACATTCAATCCCCATCAGTCACAGTGTACCCGAGCACCACATTCATGGAAACCTTTATTCAAAGTCACATTGGATGTGTCAAAATACACTGAATGTCATGTGATGGGTGTAGTGACTTCAGGTCCAAGAACCATAATCAACACTATCACTGTGAGAGCTGATTCTGACTACCATTCCATTATCTCCATATCATCAGTACCTTTGTGTCTAGTTCTTAAACAAGTACCTTTGTGTTTGGTTTGATTTCACATATCATCAGCGATGCGATTCCATCATTAACCAACATGCACTCTGGTCTTGTGTATTATTGTTGTCTATTTTTCTATCATAGTAGCATTCGACTAGAGATATAACAAGAATGTATGTACGCTTATCATACATATGATCTCATTATTCATGTCCTTAACTTGAAGACATATTTCATTGAGTGTCATCATTCTTTAGACATTTATTATGTTACATAGTTATCTCATAAATAAATAAAATAGAGTAAATGGAATTTCCTTTATTATTATCAAATCATTTATATCATGCCACATTGCAATCAGCACATGATTGGATCTCTAGGGATACATACCAATAGACTCCCACTTGCACTGATATCCAATCACTCATGAATCTTATTCCGTGTGATATAACATGTCCATCATACTTGTTCTGTGAAAGGGATTTTGTCGATGGGTCGGAAACATTGCCATCGGTTAATATTTAGCAAATCTTCACATCTCCTCGTTGAATGATCTCTTGTATGAGATGGAACCACCGTAGTATATGCTTGGGATGCTAATGTGATTTTGGTTCCTTAGCTTGTGCAATAGCTCCATCATTGCCACAATACAACTCTATTGTATTGCTAATGCTTGGAACCACCCCAAGTTCATAGATTAACTTCTTGATCCGGACTACCTATTTTGTTGGGTTAGGTGTAGTAATATACTCACCCTCTACTGTATAATTAGTAATTGTATCTTGCTTAGAACTCTTCTATCTCACAACTCAGTTGTTCAGGAAAAACACAAATCCTGATTGTGATCGATAATCATCTTTTGTCAGTTTGGAAGCTTGCATCGATGTAACCTCTTACACCCAACTCTTCTTCACTGCCAAAAACAAGAAATTGATCCTTAGTTCTTCTCAAGTATTTAAGGATGTTGTTTACAACAGTCCAGTGACTCTCACTGGGATCTGAATGATGTTTGCTCCTCCTTCTCAAGGCATATGAGACATCAAGATAAGTTCATAATATTACATACGTGATAGGTCCAACTACAAAGACATATGGAATCTTACTCATTCGTTCTCGTTCTTCCAAAGAACTGGGATATTGGGCTTTAGAGAGGCTAATTCCATGAGACAAGGGTAAATTCCCTCTCTCTGAGTCCAACATGTTGAACCTCTTCAACACTTTGTCAATGTATGTACTCTGGCTTAGGACAATAATACTTCTCGATATATCTCTATAGATCTTGATACCTAATATATAGGATGTGTTTCCTAAAACCTTCATAGAGAAGGTACTTCCCAACTAGTTCCTTACGATATGTAAAGTAGGGATGTAATTCCCAATCAATAGTATGTCTATCTACATATTATATGAGGAATGCAATTATGCTCCCACTAACCTTCTTGTACACACAAGGTTCATCTTCATTTTGACTAAATCTAGACTCTTTGAATGTCTCATCAAATAGAAGATTCTAGCTCGGAGATGCTTGCTTCAATCCATAGATTATCATTTTTATCTTATAGATTTTATTGGATGTTTTTGGATTTATAAAACCCTCGGGATGTGTCATGTACACATCCTAAAGAGGATTCCTATTAAGAAAAATGGTTTGAACATCCATATACAAAATGTCATAGTCATAGTAATTTACAATGATAGGAATAATAATGATGGACTTAACCATTGCAACTAGTAAAAAAGTTTCATCATAGTCCACACCATGAACTTGTTTGAAACCTTCTACAACCAATCTTCCCTTATAGGTTTGTACATTGCCATCCATGTTGTTCTTCTTCTTGAAGACCCACTTGTTCCCTATGGGTTTTACCCCTTCAGGTTGATCCACCAAGGTCCATTCCTTGTTGGTGTATGTGGATTCCATCTTAGATCTCATGAACTCAAGCCATTTCTTAGACTATGGTCCTCAATAGCCTCTAGGTAGGTTGTTGTATCATCATCTAGGACTAACTCACCACCTTATTAAGTCACAAGATAACCAAATCTTTCAGGATCAAGGTGTGTCCTTCTAGATCTATGTAGTTCTTTTGTTAGATGAGGAACTTGAGATTCCAAAACAATTTGTGAGTCTCCTTGTTCCTTTTGTACCTCTACAAGTTTAATGTTTTTTGTTGGTCTCGAACCTCGTTGAGTAATACTTTCCTCCCACTAATTCCTTTGAAAATAAATTTCTTTTCTAGGAATGCAACATCCCTAGAAACAAACACTTTGTTTTAGATGGTTTATACAAGTAGCATCCCTTGGTTTCTTTGGGATATCCAACAATATAACATTTAATCTTATCTAGGTACAAGCTTTTCAGGAAGCATTTGCATTACATAAGCTTCACACCCCCAAAATCTAATAAAAGACATTTTGGGATGCTTCCCAGTCCATATCGCATATGGTGTCTTTTGAACCAATTTAAATGGTTCATGGTAAGTGTAAACTCTACGATTTATAGAACATAACCCTAGAAGGAAGTTAGAATATTAGAATAACTCATCATTGACTGCACCATACTATTAATGTGCAATTCCTTCTTTCTGATACACCATTATGTTATGGTGTTGTAGGTGGAGTCCATTGTGATCTGATACCATAGTCTCTCATAAGGTCCTCAAACTCTTGGCTTAAGTATTCTCCACTTCAATCATAACAAAACACCTTAATACTTTTGCCAAGTTGGTTATAAACTTCATTCATGAAATCCTTGAACTTTTAAGGGTTTCTGACTTATTTTTCATCAAGTAAACATAACCATACCTACTAAAGTCATTAAAAAGGTAACCAAACACTGATAATCACCTCTAGAATTTGTTCTAAAAGGACCACACACATCAGTATGTATGAATCCTAATAGATCACTTGCCCTATCACTATCACCACTTAAGGGAGTCTTTGTCATATTGCCCAACAAACAAGATTCACGTCTCTATTGGTTAGAAATCAAAATATTCTAGATAATTATCTGTATGGAGTTTAGATATGTGTTTCTCATTTATGTGCCCTAGACAACAACGACAAAGGTACATTTGGTTTGAGTTGTTGAGTTTTTGTCTTTTGGTATTAATGTTATACACACATGTCTCTAGATCTGTCAAGTATAGACCATAAGACATTGGTTCACTTCCATAAAATACATCATCTTTACTAATAAATCATCGACCATTCTTTATAAGAAATTTGAATCCTTTTTCTCCAAACAAGATACATATATGATTTTCCTATTCATGGTAGGTATATAATAGCAGTTCTCCAACTCTATTACAATCCCACTAGGTAGAAATAACTCATAGGTTCCAACTACGCTGACAGCAACTCTTGCTTCATTACCAACGTGCAGTTCAACCTCACCTTTCACAAAAGGTCTACTTCTTTTCAAGTCATCACTGTTAAAAAAATGTGTAATCCACATCTGAAATCTAGTACCCAAGACGAATAAATAGTGAAGTTAATCTCAACTATGTATGTACCAGAATTAGAGATCTCTATTCCTTGCTTCATCTTCCTAGGTCTCATTACCCCCATCCTTATTTTGAGTGGAGAAGACTTGGGTTTCATCTTATCCTCAGAAAACTTCTTAGCCTTGGCTTTGTCCTTGGACTCTATCCCATTGATTACCATTCATGGGTTTTCCTTCTTTATTTGTTCTTTGACATTTATCACGATGTCAAGAAAATCTTACAAGGATTTATCCATGTTACTAAGATTAAATTACTCAATAAACTAGCTATATGATTTATACAATGATTGCAAAATCATATATGTGGCCAACTCTTGACATAAAGTGTAAAAGAGTGAAATTACCCCTTTACTAAAAATTTGAAGAATAAAACATCCATCCCAAACATACTCGAAAGGTATGCTGGAATAGGTGTAAAATTTTATTATCTTTATATAATGGTTTACAAAAGACCAAAGTGTATAGCAGCGGAATAAAAATCATGACTATATTCAATTTTTCAAAATATATAAAATTCCGTCATATTTCACATTTAGGGTTTGCAACAACAAAAGGATCTAGATAGAGGGAAATCTAAACTACACCAACTTTGTCTCAAATAAACGACTTCATGAGATAGGTTCATGATCCTAATCCTAGGTTGGTCCTCCATGCTCTCGCTCCGCCACTCTAATATTTGGCCTTGTTCAACACCTTGATCAAACCCTGGGTGTTCGGGAAGACACCCAACAAAAAAAGAAGCAGGGTATGTGTCAATAGTGAACAAGGACAAAGGGAAAGAAATAACATGATAATAATGGCTAAAATTTCATCACAAGATGAAGTTGGTCAAAAGTATGAGGCATTATTAAATAGATGGTTTCCATAACAAGAAAAATAATAAAAGGGTTTGCAGGAATGATTAATATTGACTACCTTAACTAATTAGGGTTAAGGCACCTATTGCACCTCAAACAAATAGGTGAGGGAGAGTAACACATTCTAGTCACCTATCAAATATTTTATATTGGGGAGAGTAACACATTCCCCTTAGTGAATTTACACATACCCTATCTATGGGTGGTTGTACAAAAGTACCACTACACTGGTTAAATAGTCTAATAAAATCAAAATGCAAAAGAACTATGGGAAGTATATCCATCAGATAATAGAACATGGAAGTGGGTAACAAGAACCAAGAAATAAGTATCAAAACTAATTTTTGAGGCAAATATAGAAAAGGAATTATCAAAAGAGAAATTAGGGTTTCATAAAAACCTCATTAGGGAAACTAGGTTAGGGTTTGAAATTATTCCCAACTTAAGTATAGGGAAATCACATACCTCTCTTGAAGAATTCACTTACTCAATTTCAGCACTTGAATTGAGTCCAAGATCCATTTCTCCTATTTTCAATGTATAATCATGTATTAGGGTTTTATGTATGCATAAATGTAAAGCAAACCCTAGTTTTGAACATTTTGAACAAAACCTCAATTTAGACTCTAAAAAGATCACCAATAATCATATTAGGTTCTCCTATTTATGAAAACATAAAATTTATCTATTTTGGAGTTATGATGATTAAAGTGTATTTTAGGTTAATTTTATGCATTAACATCATTTTCTAGAAAAATACTTTTCTAAAAACTCAAAAACAAACCTTAAAAGTATTTTTATGGAAAGATCAATTTTTTTTATTCCAAAACATATTTTACTTTAATTTTTGGGTAAGCTAATTAAAAGATATGATTTTTACAAAATCAACCAATCAAAAATCACCAAAATTCCAAATAAGCAACATGTGCGAGAGAGAGAGAGGAAGAGAGGGTCTGGGCCCACTGACATGGCCCAATCATAAGAGGCCATGTCGTCAAGTCAAAGCTCATCTTTGACTCAACCAAAATAAGGAAACATACGGCAGAATGATGAAAGTACCCCTAAGTGAAAAGCAATAGAAAGAAGGAGACGAGGAGGATTGAACCAAGACGATGAGGAGAGGGTGAACGGATCACTGCAAACCCAAGCTCAAATCTTGCTTCCCGGAGGCAACACATGCGACTCATGGAGCAATGGACCAAGAGGGGAAACGAGTGAAGGGAGACGGAGATATAGGTGGGTTATTTATAGGTGTGGGTGTGTGAATTGAGAAGTAATGAGGTCGACCGAAAGCCTTGACGCACAAGAATTAGGGAAATTATGTACACACCTTGAAAGATCACAAGTAATAAATTGTTGGATGCGGAATCCAAAAAGGAATGTTTGGGTGAAAAAATTGAGAGAAAAGATTAAGAAACAAGAGAGAAAATTACAACTAAAGAAGCCCCTTGGATGGCGTCACTATTTACATGTGTGAACCGGTCTTACATGGGGTAGGAGATATAATCACCACTATCTGCTCGCAAATCAGGTGGCCCACATCAATTTTGAAATCCATCAAGCACTTGACACATAATCAACTCCCCATCATAATCGAGTAAAGTGATACATTAAATTTATTTCCCTTTTCTCTCTCCTCATTTGAAGGTGCAAACGAAACCCAAATTAAATAAAATTTGACATCCAACCTATTTTGGACATGAGAAATACAAATATGTAATTAGATTTGCCTTTTGAGAACTTTTGTTGTGTTACATAAATCAAATCTTATTTTCTCTTTCCTCATGCATTAATGGCTCTAGGATTCTCTACAATTAATGAAAATTTACCCACAAGTCACATTAAGTGCCTTGGATATGAATTTTCTATTAATTTTACATGTTGGAGTTGTGTGTATAATTATTTAATATTTTGAAGGTTCTACACACTTTCTATCTCTTAACTTCACATGTATATTAAAGATTATCCAAAATACATGAAAATTCACCCAAAGGCTAATTTTAATGCTTAGATCACGAATCGAAGATTATTTTCCACTTTTTGAGCCACTAAATATTTTATTTCATATTTTGAGGAAAAGTCACCATTTTTTTAAATTAAACGAGATATAGTTATTAACATTCTAAAATTATAAAAATTGTCTCCAAGCCAAATCAAACCCAAGGAAAACAAATATCAACTTATCTTTAATCTATTAGTCTTCCTTTTATTAATTTTAGACTATTATCCAATATTACCACTATTTAATATGTTAAATAATTTAATATTACTTTAACATGTTTAAAGTATTATTATTCATTCCTTTTTTTCTTCCTTGCCCCATAAGGCTAAGGAATGATCTAAATCGAATTCCTTTTATTGATATGTCACATAAGTAGTAAATTTGCATTTTAGACCCTTATTAAAATCAAGTATTTGTGCATAAACCCATTCGTTGGCATGACTAATGAACAACTGTTCACCTAACCAATATTATCTCCACAAATTTAACATAAAGGCCAAAGAGGATAGAAAAGAAAGGAAAAGCCTGGAAAAGGTCAAAAAGAGAATATGTTCAAGTTTCGGTATGTTAAAACACTCCAACTCTTAAAGAGTATTTTGTCCCCAAAATTTCAAGCAAAGAGAGAAGGGTGAGTGTGTAGCCACTCGTCTTTAAACAACCCATAAAACTTCCACCAAAACTTTCACTACAACTCCTCATAGGTCAAGTTCTCAAGGATCACCTAGGGTTCCACTTTTAAGATTTCATTTTATTAGATATAATATAATTAACATTTTTGGATCATTAGCATTATATTTATTAGGATATCACATTATCATTATTAATCTTTTAACTGTGTCTCATTATATTCACTTAGTTGCAAAAAGAGTTATATTTCATTATGAAAGAAATGATATATATATATATAGAGAGAGAGAAATTAGGGTTTACTCAATTATCTCAATGTCCATTAGTATTCTAGATTATTCTCCTTAATAATTTGTATTTAGTCTCCATTATCACCATATTGAATTATATCAGATTATTTGCATGAAATAAGACATTTTATCCAATTTGTTATTAAGTCTATAATAAATCTAAATTATGTTGCATTAATTACTTATATCCATATTAAAAATCTATTCATTGTCATGTTACCTTTCTTTCTCACATTAATGCCATCATTAATCTTTTTGTCATACTTGTTCACTTCTCATTATTGATTATGCACATTTGAGTGAATGTAATTACTTATCCATATATAACTTATTATACACATTTTAATGAATAAGGTGGAGCATACTATATATTAATGATTTGTTTCACTTACCAAGTAATGATTAGATGATCAATTAGGTGTGTATTAAAGAATAAGGCAATATGCATATCATATTGATAACTTGATTAATCTATGATTACGTGATTATATACAATTTATGTGTATCAAAGTATATTATCTGATTGATCCCAGACTTCCAGTATGACACAATTTGAAGGTGGGGTTAATGCTAGTGTTGTGTTGGTTGTCTTCTGGGGGCTGTTTTGCATCTAGTAGTCTGAGTTCGTATCTTCTTAGAGATTTGGTTTCTTGTTTTCTTTCTTTTTTGGGGTCCTAGGACCCTTCTTAGTTTTCAGATGTTTTTTTCCTAATTGTAGTTGGCTACTGTGTAGCTTGTGTTTAGTTTGTTCTCTGGTTGTTTGGATGACTTCAACCAGGGCTGTAATGGGGGCGCAAATTCTTTTGTACCCAATGTTTTGGTAATACGGTAACATGCTTTTTGGACCGACCAAAAAAAAGTATATTATCTGATTGTAACACCTAATGTCATTACTGTATCATGAAAGGCATTAAGGATGCATATATATATATATATATATATATATATGTGTGTGTGTGTGTGTGTGTGTGTGTGTGTGTGTTTTAGATGATCAAAATTTATGTTTTAGGTCAACACGATCAATATATTTCACATATATCTTCTTAGCATGTGTTAATTACAAGATTAGGTTACAATTATCTTGCTCATCATAACATTAGGGTTTATTAGTTGATGACATGGTCAACATCATGTGTATCCACAATTAGGATTACTATGTGAGTTACTCATATTATGTGCATTAAGTATTCATTAGTGTTCAAACATATGAACTATTCATTAGATGACCATTATATGTTCATTAATATATATAAAAAAGCATGTTAGTATATAATTATAACTTGTTTGGTCAAAACTAAGGATCCAAGCATACTAACCTCCCATCCATGTAGTTATGGTATTCTAGAGTCAAAGTAGCTAGATTTCAGAATCTCACAGGGCTCCATCCCCTTAAAAAAGGTTTTCATCCTCGAAATCTAACCACCCAAGCATCAACAACCAACTACTCTCCACCCCTTAAAGGGTTGACCTACCAAGACAAACTAGTCTTTAGGTAAAAGGGTGAGTCTAATTACACCATGTATAAGATTCATCTTGCTTCCACTACATATTTTGATAGCTTATTAAACACCAAATCAAGGTTAGGTTCTAGGGTTAGTCTGACCAAACATTTGGTCTTAAGGGGCATAGTAGAACTATATTGGTATCCATCCTCAAAACAAGTCACAATGCCTGAAAGACTAGTTCATCACATAAGGTTCCCAAAGATATCCATCATAGATGTATAAGCTTACTATTTCTTAAAAGCATGCTATTATGGACAATTCGTATCAACTTAGGCCAGGAAGGTATCATATGGATCCGGGAGTCCTCGTAAACCAAGCTAGTGGTGCGGAGGAAAATATTGTCAGCCCTCAAACCCTGATCCTTTCTAGACACCTTCACTTTCAACGTCATATCTTCGTAGTTGCCTCAAGGAAAATCTAAACAACCTCAAGTTACTATGGTTACTTACATCTTTTAATTGTAAATATTTTTGGGAGGCTTAATTAACATGATTCTAATGTAAAACTCATAGGATCCTAAGTCAACCTTTCATCTTCTATAGATCAACTCTAGGGCAAACATGTCACTAAAAGGGGAAACTATGTAAGGCAAGGATTCTAAATAGGGAGATAAAATTGAAATAGTCAGATTTCGACTAACATGGCTCTGATACCATGTTCTAAAAGAGTGAAATCACCCCTTTACTAAAAATTTGAAGAATAAAACATACATCCCAAACAAACTTGAAAGGTATGCTAGAACAGGTGTAAAATTTTCAAATCTTTATATAATGGTATACAAAAGACCAAAATGTATAGTAGAGGAATAAAATCATGACTATATTCAATTTTTCAAAGATGCAAAATTCCATCATATTTCTCATATAGGGTTTACAACAAAAAAAAGGATCTAGATAGAGGGATATCTAAACTACACCAACGTTGTCTCCAAGAAACTACTTCATGAGTTAGATCCATGTTGAAATCCATGTATGCCATATCCAAATCCTAGGCTAGTCCTCCATGCTCTTGCTACGCCACTCCAATATTAGGCCTTATTCAATCCCTCGATCAAACCCTGGGTGGTTAGGAAGACACCCAGTAAAAGAAAGAAGCAAGGTATGTGTCAATAGTGAACAAGGACAAAGGTAAAGAAATAACATAGAAATAAAGGCTAATATTCCATCATAAGATGAAGACGGTCAAAAGTATGAGGCATAATCAAATAGATGCTTCCCATAACAAGAAAAAAAAATGAAAGGGTTTGCATGCATGATTACTATTGACTACCTTAACTAAGTAGGATTGTGGCACCTACCGGACCTCAACCAAATAGGTGAGGGAGAGTAACACATTCTAGTCACCTATCAAATATTTTATATTGGGAAGGGTAACACATTCCCCTGGGAAAATTTATGCATGTCCTATCCATGGGTGGTTGTATAAAAGTTCCACTACATTAGTTAATTAGTCTAATAAAATCAACATGCTAAAGAACTATGGCAAGTATAAGTATCAAATAACAGAAACATGGAAGTGGGGTACAAGACCCAAGAAATAAGTATCAAAACTGATTTTTTCAGCAAATATAGAAAAGAAATTATCAAAAGAGAAATTAGGGTTTCATAAAAATGTCATTAGGGAAACTAGGTTAGGGTTTGCAATTATTCCCAACATAGGTGTAAGGAAAGTATGAATTCAATTACTTACTTTCACCACTTTAGTTGAGTCCAAGATCCATTTTACCTATTTTCAATGTATAATAATGTATTACAGTTTTATATATACATAAAGGTAAAGAAAACCCTAGACTTTTTGAATGAAAACTCAATTAAGACTCTCAAAACATCACCATTGATCTTATTGGGCTCTCCTGATTAAGAAAACATATAAATTTATCTATTTTGGAGTTATGATGATCCAATCACTCATGAATCTTATTCCATGTGATATAACATGTTCATCATACTTGTTTAGTGAAAGGGCTTTTGTCAATGGGTCAGAAGCATTGCCATCGGTTAATATTTAGCAAATCTTCACATCTCCTCGTTGAATGATCTCTTGTATGAGATTAAACCACCGTAGTATGTGCTTGGGATGCTAATGTGATTTTGGTTCCTTATCTTATGCAATATGTCCATCGTTGCTACAATACAACTCTATTGTGTTGCTAATGCTTGGAACCACCCTAAGTTCATAGATTAACTTCTTTATCCGGACAATCTATTTTGTTGGGTTAGGTGCAGAAATATACATACCCTCTATTGTATAATCAGTAATTGTATCTTGCTTAGAACTCTTCTATCTCACAACTCTGTTGTTCAGGAAAAACACAAATCCTGATTGTGATCGATAATCATCTTTATTAGTTTCGAAGCTTGCATCGATGTAACCCCTTACACCCAACTCTTCTTCACCGCCAAAAAAAGAAATTGATCCTTAGTTCTTCTCATGTATTTAAGGATGTTGTTTACAATAGTCTAGCAATCACACTGGGATCTGACTGATGTGTGCTCCTCATTCTCAAGGCATGAGACATCAAGATAAGTTCATAACATTACATATGTGATAGATCCAACTATAGACACATATGGAATCTTACTCATGTGTTCTCGTTCTTCCAAAGAACTGGGACATTGGGCTTTAGAGAGGATAATTCCATGAGACAAGGGTAAATTCCCTCTCTTTGAGTCCTACATGTTGAACCTCTTCAACACTTTTTCAATGTATGTACTCTGGCTTAGGACAAGAATACTTCTCAATATATCTATATAGATCTTGATACCTAATATATAGGATGCTTTTCCTAAAACCTTCATTGAGAAGGTACTTCCCAAATAGTTCTTTATGATATGTAAAGTAGGGATGTCATTTCCCATCAATAGTATTTCTATCTACATATAATATGAGGAATGCAATTATGCTACCACTAACCTTCTTGTACACACAAGGTTCATCTTCATTTTGACTAAATCCAGACTCTTTGAATGTCTTGTCAAATAGATGATTCTAGCTCCGAGATGCTTTCTTCAATCCATAGATTGACATTTTTATCTTACAGACTTTATTGGATGTTTTTGGATTTATAAAACCCTCAAGATGTGTCATGTACACATCCTAAAGAGGATTCCTATTAAGAAAAATGGTTTTAACATCCATCTACCAAATGTCATAGTCATAATAATCTGCAATGATAGGAATAATCATGATGCACTTAACCATCACAACTGGTACAAAAGTTTCATCATAATCCACACCTTAAACTTATTTAAAACCATCTACAACCAATTTTCCCTTATAGGTTTGTACATTACCATCCATGTTGGTCTTCTTCTTGAAGACCCACTTGTGCCTTATGGGTTTTACCCCTTCAGGTTGATCCACGAAGGTCCATACCTTGGTGGTGTACATGGATTCCATCTCAGATCTCATGACCTCAAGCCATTTCTTAGACTCTGGTTCCTCAATAGCCTCTAGGTAGGTTGTTCTATCATCACCTACGACTAATTCACCACCTTATTAAGTCACAAGATAACCAAATCTTCCAGGTTCAAGGTGTGTCCTTCTAGATCTATGTGGTTCTTGTGTTAGATGAGGAACTTGAGATTCCACAACAATTTGTGAATCTCCTTGTTCCTTTTGTACCTCTACAAGTTTAATGTTTTCTTGTTGGGCTCGAACCTCTTTGAGTAATACTTTCCTCCCATTAATTCCTTTAAAAAAATTCCTTTTCTAGGAATGCAACATCCCTGGAAACAAACACTTTGTTTTAGATGGTTTATACAAGTAGTATCCCTTGGTTTATTTGGGATATCCAACAAAATAACATTTATCTTATCTAGGTACAAGCTTTTGAGGAAACAATTTCATTACAAAAGCTTCACACCGCCAAATTCTCATAAAAGACATTTTGGGATGCTTCCTAGTCCATATCTCATATGGTGTCTTTTGAACAAATTTAGATGGTTCATGGTAAGTGTAAACTCTACGATTTCTAGAGCATAACCCTGGAAGGAAGTTATAAGATTAGAGAAACTCATCATTGACTGCACCATACTAGTAATGTGCAATTCCTTCTTTCTGATACACCATTATGTTTTGGTATTGTAGGTGGAGTCCATTGTGATCTGATACCATAGTCTCTCAGAAGGTCCTCAAACTCTTGGCTTAAGTATTCTCCACCTCGATCAGAAAAAATCACCTTAATACTTTTACCAAGTTGGTTATGAACTTAATTCATGAAATCCTTGAACTTTTAAGGGTTTCTGACTTATGTTTCATCAAGTAAACATAACCATACCTACTAAAGTCATTAATAAAGGTAGTCAGACACTAATAACCACCTCTAGCATTTGTTCTAAAAGGGCCACACACATCATTACATATGAATCCTAATAGATCACTTGCCCTATCACTATCACCACTTAAGGGAGTCTTTGTCATATTGCCCAACAAACAAGATTCACATGTCTCAATTGATTAGAAATCAAAAGATTCTAGATAATTATCTTTATGGAGTTTAGATATGTGTTTCTCATTTATGTGCCCTAGACGACAACGCCAAAGATACATTTGGTTTGAGTTGTTGAGTTTTTGTATTTTGGTTTTAACGTTATACACACATGTGTCTAGATCTGTCAAGTATAGACCATCAGACATTGGTTCACTTCCATAAAATACCTCATCTTTACTAATAGATCCTCGTCCATTCTTTATAAGAAATTTGAATCCATTCTTGTCCAAACCAGATACATATATGATTTTCCTATTAATGGTAGGTATATTTTTTTTTGAGGTTAAGCGATCTTATAATTTAGATTTGCAAATCTGCTCTAATGCAGTTCTGTACAATAGTAGGGAAAGAACTAAAGCTACTTGAGGAAAAACTACTACTGGAGGCTAGTCGGGCTACATGATGTGCAACCCCATTTTCCTTTCTATGACAGAAAACAAAAGAAATGCTAGTAAAAGATAAGCTAAGATGAACTATGTCATCAAGGGTGGTTCCCAGAAGATCTGCTCTTCTAGTCCCGGCCTCAATCAGCTTGACCACTGCTTCAGCGTCTAATTCCAGAATCACATGGGTGAGGTTCATGTCTTTGGAGAGGATGAGTCCTTCTCTAATGGCTAGTGCTTCAGCGCATCTCGGGTCCTTTAGTGACGACTGCTTCTTCCCGACGATTCTTGTTGCTTCGCCATCCGCTGTCCTCCACACCATCCCGAGTCCATCCATACCCTGCACGTTCACAGCAGCATCACAATTGATTTTCACTCTCCCCACCGGCGGCCTGGTCCAACCCGCGGCTGCGTCTGCACGCGTGCAGCCAGCCTGCCTGCTTGTCGCCTCCGGTTGATATCGGACCAGTGGAAGGAGCGAGTTCTTGATGATCATCGGGCTGCGGACCTTGTTCCCAAATGTAACGTCATTTCTCCTACTCCATATTGCCCAAAGAGCAACAATCATATCATCATCTGCTTTCCCACGTAAAGGCCACGCTGCTGCCATGAGAGCTGCCCGCACCAGTTTGGTGCCCAGTTGGCTCACACGCCACTGTGTTTCCATCGGATAATCCTTCCATAGTTCCCAAGCCTGGTCACACTTGAAGAGCATGTGACTGATGTGTTCTTTTCCCTTCCCGCAAATATTACAAATCCCATCTTGATGGTAGTACCTATCAAACAACCTTCCCACGGTGGCCAACGAGCCTACGGCGCAGCGCCAAAGAAAGTGTGCTGCTTTGGGAGCTAATCCCGTCTTCCATATCGCCCACCATACTTCGCTTTCCACGTGATTGGTCGGTTGTTCATTGCTACTTGGCTGTTGCGTAGCCATCCAATAGGCGGACCTCACTGTATACTCCCTGCTTCAGCTTGGTCTCCAGAAGATACCATCCGGTCTCGTCGAGACTCCTAGAGGAGTCGCACACACCATATCAGCCACATGTTGTGCTAGCAGCTCATAAATCAGCCCACGGTTCCATTGCATGGTTTCGTGGTCTATTAATTGGTGCACCTGCTGTACTGTCGGTGAAGATATTCCCAACCTAGATTCGATGCTGCCATCTAGATTGGGAATCCAGTTGTCGGACCATATATTTATTTCTTTTCCGTCACCCACTCTCCACTGCATGCCATCTAGAATTATGCTCTTAGAATTCCATATACTCCTCCACGTGAAGCTTGGGTTGTGACCCCGTCGTGCTTTGAGGACACTACTGGATGGGAAGTACTTAGCCTTGAGAACTTTGTACACCAACGTCTCACTCCTGTGGAACAGCCGCCAAATTTGTTTGGCAAGAAGAACTTGATTGAAGACACCAATGTCCCGGAAACCCATACCTCCTTGGTTTTTCGGTGTGCAGAGCTTTTCCCAACTGACCCATGCTATTTTCCTTTCACTATCTTTGGCTCCCCACCAAAATCTAGCAATGGAACTATTGATGGCGTCTAGAAGATAAGCTGGCAACTGGAAAATACTCATCAGGTACGTTGGAATCGCTTGAGCCACTGCCTTGATTAGAACCTCCTTTCCCGCTTTGGATAACAGTTTTTCCTTCCATCCTTGAAGTTTATTCCATACCCGCTCCTGAATGTACGAGAAGGCTTGCTTCTTGGACCTCCCCACCGCTGCTGGTAGGCCTAGATATTTACCATGTTTCTCCACCTCTTTAACTTGAAGTACTTGGCAAATCTCGTCTTTCCTCTCCCTGGACACTCCTTTGCTGAAGGCTACCTCAGTTTTTGATAGGTTGATTTTCTGTCCAGATGCCCGTTCGTACTGGTTGATCATGTCAGCTAACATCAGGCATTCTTCTTTGGTTGCCCTCACAAAAATAATGGAGTCATCTGCAAAGAAAAGGTGATAAATGTGCGGCCCATGCCGGCTAGCTCGCACTCCATGAATTCTCTTCTGTTGTGTTGCCAAGTTTAGTAAAGAAGAAAAAGCTTCAGCACATAAAATAAAAAGGTAAGGGGAGAGAGGGTCACCCTGTCGCAGTCCTCTGGATGGTTGAGTCTTCCTGGTACGGTCCCCATTGATAGCAAAGGAATGAGATACTGACGACATACAGTTCATAATTTTCCTCCTCCAAAGCTCTCTGAATCCCAACTTAATGGTAGGTATATTATAGCAGTTCTCCAACTCTATTACAAGCCAACTAGGTAGAAATAACTAATAGGTTCCAACTGCACTGACAGCAACTCTTGCTTCATTACCAATGTGCAGTTCAACCTCACCTTTCGTAAAAGGTCTACTTCTTTTCAAATCATCATTGTTGAAAAAGTGTGCAATCCACATCCAGCATCCCGTTGCCAAGACAAATAAATAGTGAAGTTAATCTCAACTATGTATGTACCAGAATTAGAGATCTCTATTCCTTGATTCATCTTCCTTGGCTCATTACCCCCATCCTTATTTTGAGTGGAGAAGCCTTGGGCTTCATCTTATCCTCAGAAAACTTCGTAGCCTTGGCTTTGTCCTTAGACTCTATCCAATTGATAACCATTCATGGGTTTTTCTTTCTTTATTTGTTCTTTGACATTTATCAAGATGTCAAGTAAATCAGACAAGGATTTATCCATGTTATTAAGATTAAAACACTTAATAAACTAGCTATTTGATTTATACAATGATTGCAAAATCATATATGTGGCCAACTCTTGACCTAAAGTGTAAAAGAGTGAAATTACCTCTTTACTAAAAAATTGAAGAATAAAACATCCATCCCAAACATACTCGAAAGGTATGCTAGAATAGGTGTAAAATTTTATAATCTTTATCTAATGGTATACAAAATACCAAAGTGTATAGCAGTGGAATAAAAATCATGACTATATTCAATTTTTGAAAATATACAAAATTCCATCATATTTCACATATAGGGTTTGCAACAACAAAAGGTTCTTGATAGAGGGAAATCTAAACTACACCAACTTTGTATCAAATAAACAACTTCATGAGATAGGTTCATGCCAAATTCCATGTACTTCATATCCTAATCCTAGGTTGGTCCTCCATGCTCTTGTTGTGCCACTTTGATATTCGGCCTTGTTCAACACCTTGATCAAACCCAGGGTGGTCGGGAAGACACCCAACATAAAAAAGAAGCAGGGTGTGTGTCAATAGTGAACAAGAGCAAAGGTAAAGAAATAACATGATAATAAAGGCTAAAATTTCATCATAAGATGAAGATGGTTAAAAGTATGAGGCATTATTAAATAGATGGTTGCCATAGAAAGAAAAATAATAAAAGGGTTTGCAGGAATGATTGATATTGACTACCTTAACTAATTAGGGTTAAGGCACCTACCACACCTCAAACAAATAGGTGAGGGAGTGTAACACATTCTAGTCACCTATCAAATATTTTATATTGGGGAGAGTAACATATTCCCTTGGGTGAATTTACACATACCCTATCTATGGGTGGTTCTAGAAAAGTACCACTGCACATGTTAAATAGTCTAATAAAATCAACATGTGAAAGAACTATGGCAATTATATGCATCAGATAATAGAAACTTGGAAGTGGGGCACAAGACCCAAGAAATAAGTATCAAAACTGATTTTTGAGGCAAATATAGCAAATGAATTATCAAAAAAGAAATTAGGGTTTCATGAAAACCTCATTAGGGAAACTAGGTTAGGGCTTGTAATTATTCCCAACTTAGGTGTAAGAAAATCACATACCTCTCTTAATGAATTCAATTACTTAGTTTCACCATTTGAATTGAGTCCAAGATTCATTTTTCCTATTTTCAATTTATAATCATGTATTAGGGTTTTATGTTCATAAATGTAAAGCAAACCCTAGTTTTGAACATTTTGAACAAAACCTCAATTTTTACTCTAAAAAGATCACCAATGATCATATTAGGTTCTCCTATTTATGAAAACATACAATTTTATCTATTTTGGAGTTATGATGATTAAAGTGTATTTTTGGTGAATTTTATGCATGAAAATCATTTTCTAGAAAAACACTTTTCTAAAAACTCAAAAACAAGCCTTAAAAGTATTTTTATGGAGAGATCAATTTTGTGTGATTCCAAAACATATTTTACTTTAATTTTTGGGTAAGCGAATTAAAAGATATGATTTTTACAAAATCAACCAATCAGAAATCACCAAAATTCCAAATAAGCAATATACGCGAGAGAGAGAGGAAGAGAGGGTTTGGGCCTACTGACATGGCCCAATCAGAAGAGGCCATGTCATCGGGTCAAAGCTCATCTTTGACTCATCCAAAATAAGGAAACATAGGGCAGAATGATGAAAGTACCCCTAAGTGAAAAGCAAGAGAAAGAAGGAGAGCAGGAGGATTGAACCAAGACGATGAGGAGAGGGTGAACAGATCACTGCAAACCCAAGCTCAGATCTTGCTTCTTGGAGGCAACACATGTGACTCATGGAGAATTGGACCGAGAGGGATAACGAGTGAAGGGAGACAGAGATATAGGTGGGTGATTTATAGGTGTGGGTGTGTGAATTGAGAAGTAAGGAGGTCGACCGAAAGCCTTGATGCACAAGAATTGGGGAAATTATGTACACACCTTGAAAGATCACAAGTAATAACTTGTTTGATGCGGAATCCAGAAAGGAAAGTTTGGGTGAAAAAAATGAGCGAAAATGTTAAGAAACAAGAAGAAAATTGCAATTATAGAAGCCCCTTGGCCGGCGTCACTATTTACATGTGTGAACCAGTCTTACGTGGGGTAGGAGATATAATCTCCAATGTCTGCTCACAAATTGGGTGGCCCACATCATGTTTGAAATCCATCAAGCACGTGACACATAGTCAACTCCCCATCAAAATCGAGTAAAGTGAGACATTAAATTTATTTCCATTTTCTCTCTCCTCATTTGAAGGTGCAAACGAAACCCAAATTAAATAAAATTTGACATCCAACCTATTTTGGACATGAGAAATCCAAATATGTAATTAGATTTGCCTTTTGAGAAATTTTGCTATGTTAAATAAATCAAATCTTATTTTCTCTTTCCTCATGCATTCATGGCTCTAGGATTCTCTAAAATTAATGAAAATTTACCCACAAGTCACATTAAGTGCCTTGGATACGAATTTTCTATTAATTTTACATGTTGGAGTTGTGTGTAAAATTATTTAATATTTTGAAGGTTCTACACACTTTCTCTCTCTTAACTTCACATGTATATTAAAGATTATCGAAAATACATGAAAATTTACCCAAAGGCTATTTTTCATGTTTAGATCACAAATCCAAGATTATTTTCCACTTAGAGCCATTAAATTTTTTATTTCATATTGAGGAAAACTCACCTTTTTTAAAATTAAAAGAGATATAGTTATTAACATTCCAAAATTGTGAAAATTGGCTCCAAGCCAAATCAAACCCAAGGAAAATGAATATCAACTTATCTTTAATCTATTAGTCTTCCTTTTTTTATTTTAGCCTATTATCCAATATTACCACTATTTAATATGTTAAATAATTCAATATTACTTTAACATGTTTTAAGTATTATTATTCATTCGTTTTTCTCTTCCTTGCCCCATAAGGCTAAGGAATGATCTACATCGAATTCCTTTTATTGATATGTCACATAAGTAGTAAATTTGCAATATCGACCCTTATTAAAATCAAGTATTTGTGCATAAACCCATTCGTTGGCATGACTAATGAACAAATGTTCACCTAACCAATATTATCTCCACAAATTCAACATAAAGGCCAAAGAGGATAGAAAAGAAAGGAAAAGCTTGGAAAAGGTCAAAAAGTGAATATGTTCAAGTTTCAGTATGTTACAACACTCCACCCCTTAAAGAGCATTTTGTTCCTGAAATCTCAAGAAAAGATAGAATGGTGAGTGTGCAGCCACTCTTCTTTAAACAACCCATAAAACTTCCTCCAAAACGTTCACTACAACTCCTCATAGGTCAGGTTCTCAAGGATCACATAGGAATCCAATATTAAGTTTTCATTTTATCAGATATAACACAATTAAAATTTTTGGATCATTAGCATTATATTTATTAGGATATCACATTATCATTATTAATCTTTTAATTGTGTCTCATTATATTCACTCGGTTGCCAAAAGAGTTATATTTCATTATGCAAGAAACCATATATATATATATATATATATATATATATATATATATATATATATATACATATATATATATATATATATATAGAGAGAGAGAGAGAGAGAAAGAGAGAGAGAGAGATTTGAGTTTACTCAATTATCTCAATGTCCATTAATATTCTAGATTATTATCCTTAATAATTTGGATTTAGTCTCCATTATCACCATATTGAATTATATCAGATTATTTGCATGAAATGAGACATTTTATTCAATTTGTTATTAAGTCTATAATAAATCTAAATTATGTTGCATTAATTACTTATATCCATATTAAACATCTATTCTTTGTCACGTTACCTTTCTTACTCACATTAATGCCATCATTAATCTTTTTCTCATACTTATTCACTTCTCATTATTGATTACACACATTTGAGTGAATGCAATTACTTATCCATATTTAATTTATTATACACATTTTAGTAACCAAGGTGGAGCATAATATATATTAATGATTTGTTTCACTTACCAAGTCATGATTAGATGACCAATTAGGTGTTTATTAAAAAACAAGGCGATATGCATATCATATTGATAACTTGATTAATCTATGATTATATGATTATATACAATATCAAAGTATATTATCTGATTGTGACACCTAATGTCATTAATGTATCATGAAAGGCATTAAGGATATATATATATATATATATATATATATATATATATATATGGAATTTCTTACATGTGATAATGAAGTAAAAACATAGTTGAAGAGAAATTAACATACGAAACATTTTATTATATCATTCCTCACTCAGCCCAGAGAGATTGTTAAGGAATCCTAGATTCATCTCATGACATGAAACAACAACCAAGGTCACATAGTCCATAGATAAGCATATCACATATATTCATATTGCACATTGCCCTATCACATAGATCATAGATAAGCATATCACATATATTCATATTGCACATTGCCCTGTCACATAGACATCGACATCACATGCACTATTTCTACCCTCAAAATTTCCTATGTCTCACCGCACATAGTTGGCGTGGTTTGTAGGGCCCTGATTCAATGCCTACTCGAAAGGTAGTTGTGTTGCCTGTGTTCTGCCCTCAAGGTGGGTTCAATGTTCAGACCATATCACTCTACAGTATGGAAGCCTCGTTCAAGTGTTGTCACCTTATAGTTGTTACACACTACCTTTGGTGATTTGTCTCATAGACTAGCATCCCTTAAGTTTCCCTCAAGGTGGGGTAGGTGTAAGGAATAGGCTATTCCCCCTTCCTTAGCCATCCTGAGAATATGATTCAGATCAAACATAACATAACATATCAATGTCGATCTTCAGTACTCACCAGTTCTAGGACTATAAAAACAACTCTTCAATGGGGGAATCTCAACAATAAGCATCTAAATTATATAAAACCATAATAATTCAAGAGTATCACAAGCCATGGTAATATCAACAAGAAAAACATTTTATCATCCTTTGAACTACAAATATCTAATCTTGACAAAATATGAGGGTAGTTATTGACGTTCACAAAATTGTGATTTTATAAAGAATAATAATAAGGTATACTAAAACTTCCTTCACAAGTTAGTTATTATGGAAAAGAAAGGAAAAAGGCATAATATTGCACAAGTGGTGCAGTTTATAGAAGAAAATAGATTTGTTTATGTAACATGATAAAAGATTTCTTTGATAGAAAAATACACCAATAAAAGCATTCAAAACATATCTCAACATTCTAATCATAGTCGGTCAAAAACATTATTTTAAACTCCAGTGTAGGAGGGTGACTCAAGTATGAACTTAGAAGAAGAGGGTTAACTCCATACAATAATATATGTATCAACATGACTCATCAAAAGATACTCCATACCTTTCTTTTGATCTTTACACATAGAAGGGTTTCAAATTATTTCAGCAATGTATCTGTGTTGATTTTCATCTCTTAAGACATTCATCCAAAACCATAGCCCTCTTTGTCATGTGCTTCCTTGATTCCAAATAGGATATGGAATGTCGCTTGATTGACAAGGAAGACCTTTGGGGTTGAATTTGTGAAGTACAACATGTAAAGAAGAAGGAAGAATAAGAGGAGGAGGAGATTGTAGAGTGGGTTATATGTAATGGTGTGTGATATACAAACATGGGTGGTATTTATAGTGTAAAACGGGTTTGTTTGGGGTGTTCCTAGGCAATGGGTTGGATCATTATGAGGATTGTAGGTATGGCAGTCAAGTGTCCATTGTCTTTTCTGATTTAATTTGAGAAGGTCTTGGAACATTAAGGCAATCTTCTTGGAGACCCATTGGTCTAAAATAGAGGTGGTGTGGGCGGTCCTTGAGTTGGTGTATGAGGCCACTATATCTTGTGGGCTGAAATTCACTAGTGTGGTTGTGGAGGGGGACTGAAAACACGTCTTGTTTACAATGTGCACCACTACCATGGGTGCAAACAGAGATGAAGGAGGTCACATCAAGCTACATCTTGTCTGTCTATGACCTACCATGTATCTGAGATGGCTTTTCAGACTTTTTCGCTAATCCTCACGGCAAATTGTGGTTGAGGGTGGTGGACGGCCGTATCATCATCATCTAAGACTCAATCCCAACTATGTTGGGGTCAACTACATGGATCTTTAGTTTCCCTCCAGCTCTATCATGGGCCATATTCTGGTGGATGGTCGTCTGGCGGCTGAAAATTGTAGCTCTCCCTGGAGCCTATGCTGCTCATTTTGGCAGTCGAAAAACCATGTGGGCGTTGCTGATTGGCTGTCGATGGGTTGCAGGTCATTGCTGCCAATCCATGCTCTATGCATGGGGTTAGAGGAGAAGAGTTAGTGACAGATATATGAGTGGGGTTTGTTGGGAGAAAGCCAATCAGATGGAGAGAAAAGTAACTAAAATGTTAAAAAAATTATAAGGGGAGAGAGAGCATGAAGATAAGGAAGGGAGAGGAAGATAACAAGAGGTTAAGAGGAAGTGGGCTACGATACTGAAATATTAAAAAGATTACAGAAAATAAAAGGTGAACGCACTAGTCATGCAAAAGGGCAATTACATTTTTCTCGCTTCAATGAACAAATATAAATTAGGTTATTTATTGTTTCATAATTGTAACAAAATTCTTTTGACCAAATCCAAGAGGAAATATAACGTTTTAGAATTTTAAGAAGCTTCCATTTATTAAATGTGTGTCTCCTACTATTTAGATGTGATTACATTTAAAATGCTTCTTGCCCTTTTCCTTTTTACGAATCACATGTGTTTTCACAATGTAATGTCTTTTATAAAGTTTAACTTTTCCTTTTGTATATCTTTAGATCTTCAAGTTCCTTTTTTTATTTATAGTAACATCAATTTTAATTGTTGCATACAATTCTTTTGACCCAATAAAACTTTCCTTGATAGTTACATCCACAAAATGGTTTCTCATATCCATATAAGGAACATTTTTTTTCTTTAACATTCATTTAAACATTCCATGCTTTGATGTCTATTTATATCATGCATTGACTTATTTTTAAATTATATTTTCTTGTCCCTCATTATGCTGCCCATAAATCCTCTCTTGTATATGTTGTTAACCAATACATTATTATGTATTAATATATAAGTTAAGTCTAACTAATGACCCAAATAAACTTACTGACTTTAAAGTAAATGATGAAAACACACACACACACACACAGATATATATATATATATATATATATATATATATATATATATATATATATATATATATATATATATATATATATTTCAAGCCTTTACATTTGTAAATTGATCTAATATTGCCAATTTTTTGTTGATCATATTTAATTCCCTAATATTAGCTCCTACACATCTTCATCAACAATTATTTGTAGATCGAGTGATTTACTCTCATTTCTCTTACACAACATCCAATATCACATTTACATTATTGGATTTTGTATCAAAATATTATTGTCATCTTATAGTCATTTTCATACATGAATAAACATACTTCTCAGTTCTCACCCGTTTACCTTTTTTTACATTAGTCATTATTATATTCATATTATCCTAAATTTGTTTCATATAACAATTTTCCATAAAATACCATATAGTACTTATACCTAACATATTTTGTGTTCTATTTTATCCTATCTACAAATTTTCTACTTCTGTATATGAAACTCTATATATAGTATTTCACATCACAAACATTTATTTTCTTATTTTAAAATCAAATATATATGTATATATATGTATATGCTAATATCTAACTCTTTTATTTTTTATGAGACCACTTTTATCTTTTAATCTTAGTTTATCTTTCCTACATGATTTTTTATTGTATTCCAACCTAATACGGGAAATTACATTAATATTAGAATTATAGTATATATTAAATTAAATATTATCATCATATTTACACCTTTATAAAAAAATACAAGTTGTAACATCATTAACCCCTTACAAAAAAAATTGTCCTAAAAAATGTAAACCATACATTACCTATAGTCAAGGTACCTATATATTGATGGGTCTTGTTATCCATGTGCAATCACGTGAATAACATAGATGATTAACTACATAATTTTTTTTTGTGTGTGTAAAATCCTTGTCTACAAGAATCATTTTCTTTAGTAATTAATGAATCACATTGAGCTATTTCTTTTTTTTAATTCTCTGTCACAACAAGAACCAAGACTATTATGTTTATTAAACCTGTTAGAGAAGAAAATTATTGCCGCAACGTAATTTTCCTTAAACTTTAATTTTGAGTTTATTCTATGCATGTATACTATTGGTTAACATGTTCAATTCATAAATAAATGTGGAATGGATTAAAGTTTGGTAAATCAATAAACCATTAAAGATCTTATGAAATAATTTATTCTTCAGAAATATGAACAATTTCATTTTTTATATCATTTGTATTATTTTACACCAATGACATTTTTTATATTAATACAAAAAAACTATTACATTCCATTCTCCTAAATTAAATAACATATGTTTCAATTTATAATAGCGAGAATTTTTTTTCCTTTATCATGATTTTCATTTTGGATTATGCGTAGAACTTGACACTAAATAGGACTTATTCATGATTGAATATAAGAAGGTAGCTAATTTTGGAAAATTACAAGTGATAAAATTAAAAAATAGTGGACACTTAATGATCTATCGACTTAGCCATCATATTTTTTTAGTCTATAATGTAACTCCTTCCTCTTTTTCTCCCGTATATCTATCATCTTATGCATCTTTGTACGCATGTTACATCTTTTATTACATTATCTCATTTTACATATTATTATTCATAACATGTGAGTAAATTTTTCAACAAAATTCTAATTTTGTTGTCCTTCTAGTACTATGTCCAAAACCTCCCATTAATATAACAACTTACCTAAGTCGTGTTTCTTTATGTATCATCAAGTTTTTTTTTCAAATTTTAGACATCCTTAAAATTTAGTTTCATATACTCATACTAATAAAGTTTTGTTTGACTTTTCAAACTTAGTATTCATAAAACTTAGCTCGAGTCCTTACTCATTCTATTATAACACTCGAATACTTGGTCAGAGCATCCAAGGTTAGAGTAAATGAACATTAAATCTTGATATAAACTTACTGAGGTGCCGAAACACCTGATCAGGGTATTTGAGTATCGAAGTAAGTAATATCAAGTGTTTTCTTTTAAACAATACATTTTCATATTTCTTTTTAAATTGGCGATTCAGTCATCCCTTAGCCTTGGTTTGAACTCATGACCTCTCGGTCTTACATCATCACTTTTACCAATAGGGTGCCACTTCATTGGCACTAATACATTTTCATATTTGTTTCTACATGAAGCTTACCATTTTCAATTTCTTTTCGTTATCAAATTGCCAAATAAGACTGTAATGTATCATATCCCTGATCTTATTATATGGACTCTCAAGAATAGATATGCGTTTATTTGTGAGACACATACTTATGAAATTACTTCTATCTACAAGTTTTCAAACAATAAAACCATGTTATTAATTCATTTTGACCTAAAAACATGTATTATTTGTATTTTAAACACTTCCATTGTGTGATTTTTTAACTATACTCTAATACCACCCATAAAGTTATAGATTTTAGCCTCCACAATTAAATTTGAATTATGAAGATTAATCCTAAGGGTGTTATGGAAGAAGCATCAAGCAATATATATCAGCCACAAAAATTTATTACATCTTCAAATGCTTGTATTACATGACATTGAATACATCTAATGTTCAAGATATTACATTCACTTGATTATCATTCTACTATGTCTTAGACTTCTGAACATCAAGTAAACATTTGATCATATTAACTTGATGTTGCTCCCACCTGGATCAAGTCAGAAATGCCACATGATGAAAGTTGAAGAATTCTTTAACATTCGATGAGATGGGAACAAGAATTGTAGGAAAAGGAGTTAGAAAAATGTCTATGTATAGAGAGGCATATAAAAATTTAGCAGATCATATGAATATTAGAACATTTGATAGCATGATACAATTGGTTATACATGGAAAAGACACAAAAATTGAGCATATGGTATGGAAGTTGGAATTTTTGATAACATGTGATAATGAAGTAAAATACATATCTGGAGAGCAAAAAACATATGACTCATTTAAGTGTATCATTCCCTACTCAGTCCACAGGGATTTTTAACCAATCCTAGATCTAGATCGTGACCTACAACCACAAATAAGGTCACATAGACCACAGATAAGTATATCAAATATATTCATATTGCATACTGCCCTGTCACATAAACATCTACATCACATTTGCTATTTCTACCTTCACAGCTTCCTCTGTTCCATCACACATAGCTAGTGTGGTTTTTCGGTCCCTGATTTGATGCCTACTCGAAGGGTAGTCATACAGCCTATGCTCTGCCCTTGAGGTGAGGTCTTTGTTTAGACCATATCACTCTATAGTATCGCAGCCTAGTGCAGGTGTTGTCTGTTGTGTTAATTATATATCATCTTTTCACATGTTTTCACACACAAATTTTATTCATTTTGACAAGATTTTGTCTCTTTTCATATTACTTTTGCCATCATTTCGTTAAAATACTTTGCCATATCTTGCCTTGCCATTTTACCAAGGAAATCACTAATTTCAATGTTTATTTGTGCAGAAACAGTAAAGTGCACGGCGTTCAAACTTGTTGTACGGCGTGAAACATTCCAGAAAGACTACTACTTACCCTGACGCACTGTTGTATGGCATGCACACTCATGGTGCATGGCGCACAACTTTCCTGTAGAATGCATAAAGAAATGAACGGCGTGCAAAGGCGTTGCACGACGTTCACATGGAGCGCAGAAGTTCAACAAATGTTTCCGGAAAGTCGAACGGCGTGCACATGCTTCGTGCACGGCGTACACTGCACAGTTAACTGTCGTCCTTTTGTTAAATGCACGGCGTGCAAACACTTTGCACGTCGTTCAGTCGGCAGTTTCAGAAATTTGAAAATCGAGAATTCGAGCCTAAAATGAGGAGGGAAGTGTTGGGACAGTTACGACTGGTCATTGGAGACTCCTTGCTTGTCCCAGAGGCAGAGGAGACCAAAGAGGAGGAAAATTTGAAGAGATCCAAGGATTTTCTTGAGAAAGAAGGCCATTTCTCTTCTTCTCCTTTCTCATTTGCAGCTCCAAGGTGCAGCAAAGCTTCCCCAACTCCGAGGAGTTTCTTTGGCGAGAACTAGTACGTTCTGTGGAGGAGTTTTAGAAGAGGAATTTCATCCTTCAGCCGGAATTCCCTCTTCTCTTGGTTACATCTTGGTTCTTCTTGTCTTTTCTTCTCTTACTCATGTCGAAAACTTCATTTTCAGCAGAAATTATGCAAGGTGTAGTTATGGACGAGTAGTTTTCTCCTTCTTGGGCATGGGAGAGTAGCTCCCATGCCGTAGCATGTGTGGAACTATGTGATCTCGTACTAAATACCTATGTTTCTTGTCTCTATTTATGAAAATACCGGTTTCCTTCTTCTTGCATATGATGTTGGCCACTTAATGTGCATGTTTTCTGCATTTGTGCTTGATTTGAGAAAAAAAGTATGAATGTATGGAGGTATCTTTCATAACAACTCTTTCTAATCCACGAGAGTAGTTAGAAACGACTTGAAGGTTTGCTTGTGATCGAAAATGAAATTCAAACATGAGAATGTTGTTTTAAGTTGTGATCGTTGCATGTATATCAGGAGATGAAATGCAACACATCATTCCTTTGAGATAAGAACTTGTGTATGTTTAGATTGCTTAGTTCCCTAAGTGCTATGGCATGAGAATGAAATCCCTAATGTCCAAGATCATTAATCATTTGACTAGAAACCTTTTGTTAATCTCTTCTACTTGTATAAATTTAGCTCTTATACATTTCCTTGTCTTAGAAATTAAACAACCAACTTCTTTTAAAACCGATCTAGATTGCTGAAAATTAGGATTGTTGCGTTTAGTTGTTTACTAAAGCTCCTTGTGTTCGATCTTGACTATACTACCTCCGTATACTTGCGGAGTTTGGTTGAATCGGGTAAAAGATCATTAACTTGATTGAAACTCATTGCTTAAATAGCCAACAAGTTTTTGGCGCCATTTCCTGGGAGCTACGGTAAATTCATTGGAGTAATAAGTGCTGATTAGTATTCAAGACTAGATCATCATTTTCATTTTCGAAATTTCCACATACCTTTTAGTTGTGTTCTCAAATTTTTTTTGTTATTTTCAGGTTGCATGCGTCGCTCGCAACGAGGTCTCCAAACAACCCCGTTGTTAGACCTAGAAATAGAGCGGAGTCTTTCAAGCTTGAGGAGATCAAGGAGAAAGGAACATTTACTACTAGAGGGTACTCCATCACCACCATCACCATCTTCATCATCATCCATGCCATCTTTTTCATCCTTTGAAGGAGCTTCACCAAGCACTTCAACCATGGAAGACGATCGTCCATTGAAGGATTTTGCTATGCCGGTTGCCACCAACATATGTGGAGCCATTGACTTTCCAGCCGTAGAAGCGAACAATTTCTCTATTGCTCCTTCTATGATGTAGATGATTCAACATAACCGTTTTGGAGGTACCGCCAATGAGGACCCAGGTCTTCATATTGCAGAATTTTTGGAGTACTTAAACACTTTCAAAATTAACGGTGTATCTGTTGATGTGATAAGACTTATGCTATTTCCTTTTACTCTAAGAGATAAAGCCAAGGCTTGGCTTTTGTCTTTACCAAAGAAGTCTATTAAAACATGGGATCAACTTCTTAATGTCTTTCTTGCAAAGTATTTTCCACCTAGCAAAACTGCTCACTTGAGGAACCAACTTACAAACTTTTCTCAAAACGATGGTGAGACTCTCTATGACACATGGGAGAGGTTTAAAGACCTTCAACGTCTTTTCCCACACCATGGTCTTACAAATTGGTTACTTCTTCAAACCTTTTATAACGGACTGTTCTACAACACCCGGTTGACTCTAGATGCCACAGCCGGTGGTGCTCTTATGACTAAGTCCTACAGGGAGGCCTATGACATCATTGAAGACATATCACTCAACCACTGCTAGTGGGGAGGTGATAGGGGATCTAAATCATCATTGTCTATTGCAAGTTCTTCAACCCCAAATCAAGGAGGAAAATACACCGTTGATGTCGTTGATCTCATTGCTGCAAAGCTAGATGTTCTTACTCAAAAGTTTGAGAAGCTGACTACATTTCCGGTTCAATCTGCTGAAGCCACATGTGAAGCTTGTGGTAATCCAGGGCATACTTCTTCACAATGTTTTGCTCCCAACACTATGGAGGGAGATCTTGAACAGGTTAATGCTATTGAGATGCAGAGGAACAAGCAATATAATCCTTATTCAAATCAATATAATCCAAGGTGGAGGGATCACCCCAACTTCTCTTACAAGAATACTAGCAATGCTCAAAATTTTTAGCAAGGGCAACAACAACCACCGCAGCAATCACAGTTCAACCGCCAAGGTAATCCGCAGGGTTACAACAACAGAAGTTATCAGCAGTAGCAACAACAACCTCAAAATTCCTCTCTTGAAGCTATGATGGATAAATTCATAAACACACAAACTCAGCAAAATGAAGAGCATAGGGGGAATGACAAGCTACTTAAAGATGCTATTCTTCAACTCTCTGCCAAAGTGGACAGCATATCCACTCACACAAAGATGCTAGAGAACCAAATAGCTCAACAAGCTCTTTCTCAACAAGGACAACAATCTGGTTCACTCCCTAGTGTGCCAGAAGTAAATCCGAGACAGCAGGCCAATACTATCATTCTAAGGAGTGGGGCTGAGATTGAAAGACCTTCGCCATCTAAGGAAAAGGACATGAAGATACTTGATGAAGAAGAGCCTAGTATTCCTATTTGCAGCAAGGAGAAAGGTAAAATTGAAGAGCCACCATCTTTTAAAGCTACTGCACCTTTCCCTCATAGGCTTGTCAACAATAAGGATGATATCAAGTTCAAGAAATTTATGGACATTCTTAGCAAGTTGCAAGTTAATCGTCCTTTCACTGATGTTATTGCTGAAATGCCTTCCTATGCCAAGTTCCTTAAATATAAATTTTCTAGAAGGAGAAGGGTTGATCAAGTAGAAACAGTTAAGCTTTCCGAATGTGTGAGTTCTATTATTCAAAACCTCACTCCAACTATTCCAGAAAAGCTGGATGATATGGGACCTTTCACATTGCCATGCAAGAACAACAATGTCACGTTTGATAAAGGTCTAGTGGATTTGGGGGCTAGCATTAGTCTCATTCCAACCACGCTATGGCAGGAATTAGACCTAGGTGATCTAAAGCCAACCAAGATGGTTATAGAGTTAGCCGATCATTTTCTTAAGCACCCAAAAGGTGTATTAGAAGATATACTTGTACAAATTGGCAAGTTCTATATACCATGTGATTTTGTAGTTCTTGATATGGTGGAGACTCCCTGAAATCCAGTTCTTTTTGGAAGACCTTTCTTGCGGACTACCGGTTGCCTCATAGACGTTAGAGAAGGAAAGCTAACTCTCCGTGTGGGTGAAGAAGAGATAGAGTTCTCTATTTTGGATGCCATGAAAGCACCCACACAAGTCAAAGAAATCTATTTGTTTGACACCGTTGATCCCATAGAAGAGTTTGTTGATGACATGATTGAATTCATGATAAACGATTGTGATGATGTTATTGCTGAAAATCACATTTCTGAAAATTCTGAAGCTATTCCTATTTTCAAAGCACAAGCAAATAATGTGGAAGCTCTACATGATGAAGAAAAGGTTGATGAAGGAACAACAAAGAATAAGGTAGAACTAAAGGCCCTTCCACCGGGGCTGAGGTATGCTTTTCTTGATCCAAACTCCTCATCTCCTGTTATCATAAATGATGAATTAACCAATGAACAAGAGAATAAATTGCTTGATGAACTGCGGTTATATAAAGATGTCATTGGTTATTCTATTAATGATTTGAAAGGCATTCATCCTAAAATCTGTATGCATAGAATAAACATGGAAGATGATGCCAAACCAACTGTTGAACCACCTAGGCATTTAAATCAAAACATGCTTGATGTGGTTAAGAAAGAAATCTTTAAATTAATGGATGCTGGAATCATTTATCCCATTAGTGACAGCCCCTGGGTTAGTGCTATTCATGTAGTACCTAAGAAGGGGGGTGCAGCTGTCATAAAAGGAGATAATGATGAGTTAATACAGACACGCATGGTCACAGGCTGGCGTATGTGTATTGACTACCAGTGTTTAAACAAGGCAACCCGCAAGGACCATTTCCCATTGCCTTTCATTGATTTAATGTTAGAACTCCTTGCAAAGCATTCATATTTTTGTTACTTGGACGGGTATTCCGAATTTTTTCAGATTCCTATCTATCCGCGCGATCATGAAAAGACCACTTTTACTTGCACCTATGGTACCTACGCTTATCGCCGCATGCCTTTCGGTCTTTGCAATGCTCCCACTACTTTTCAGCGGTGTATGATGGCGATTTTCTCGGATTTCATTGAAAACATAATGGAAATTTTCATGGACGATTTTAGTGTATATGGTGATTCATTTAATCAATGCTTGTCAAATTTGTCTTTAGTCTTAGCCAGATGTAAAAAGGTTAACCTAGTGCTAAACTGGGAGAAGTGCCATTTTATGGTACAATCTGATGTAGTGCTGGGACATGTGGTATCTAATAAGGGTATTGAAGTTGACAGGGCAAAAGTTGAAGCTATTGAGAAAATGTCTACCCCATCTTTAGTCAAAGACATCCGAAGTTTCCTTGTACATGCAGGTTTTTATAGAAGATTTATCAAGGACTTCTCAAAAATTGCAAAGCCATTATGTTCTCTTCTTGCAAAGGGCGCAGAATTTGTGTTTGATGATGAATGCCAAAAGGCTTTTTCTACACTCAAGGAGGCTCTCATTTCTGCCCCTATCATTCAACCTCCGGATTGGGACGCTCCATTTGAGTTGATGTGTGATGCAAGTGATTATGCTGTAGGAGCAGTGCTAGGACAACGGAAAGACAAGAAACTTCATGTTGTCTATTATGCAAGCAAAACCCTTAATGATGCACAAATCAACTATACAACTATGGAGAAGGAGATGCTGGCCATTGTGTATGCTTTTGAAAAATTCCGACAATACTTAGTGGGATCTAAGGTGATAGTGTACACTGATCATGCTGCAATGAAATACTTGCTGTGTAAAAAAGATGCCAAGCCATGCCTCATCCGCTGGGTATTGCTTCTACAAGAATATGATCTTGAAATCCGTGATAAAAAGGGGACTGAAAACAGTGTTGCCGACCACCTTTCTAGACTGTCCACAAAGGTTGAAGACTCATTACCTATTGATGATCATCTGCCAATTGAACGACTCTATGCCATTGTCATCCATTCAAGCGTCGTGGTTTGCCGACATAGCTAATTTCCTTGCTACAGGACAACTTCCACCGGGTTAGACGTTTCAACAAAAGAAGAAGTTCTTTCATGATGTAAAATTTTACTATTGGGATGATCCTTTCTTGTTCAAACATGGGAGTGATGGGTTAATTCACCGTTGTGTGATTGAAGAGGAAATTCCTACTATTATTTCTGAATGTCATGATTCATCTTATGGAGGCCACTTTGGAGGAGAGAAAATTGCAGCAAAAATACTTCAAGCCGGTTTCTATTGGCCTACATTGTTCAAAGACGTGAATCTATTTGTCAAGTCTTGTGATAAATGTCAAATAACTGGAGGCATATCCCGCCGTGATGACATGCCACTCAACTCTATCTTAGAGGTTGAGGTGTTTGATATATGGGGTGTAGACTATATGGGACCATTCCCATCTTCATGTGGATATCAATATATTCTTGTTGCAGTTGACTATGTGTCCAAATGGGTTGAGTCCATTCCAACCCAAGCACCGGATGCCAAATCCGTAATCAAGCTCTTTCAGAAGATCATTTTCCCCCGGTTTGGAGTCCCACGTGCTATTATTTCTGATGGAGGGACACACTTTGCTGAAAGACAATTCAACAATCTTCTCTCCAAATATGGCGTCACTCATAAAATCTCTACGCCCTACCATCCTCAAACATCCGGGCAAGTGGAGGTTTCCAACAGGCAATTGAAGAACATTCTTGAGAAGATCGTTTCTAGTTCAAGGAAAGATTGGGCATTGAAGATAGATGATGCATTGTGGGCATACCGCACAGCCTACAAGACTATCATAGGGACAACTCCTTTCAAGCTGATCTATGGAAAGTCTTGCCATCTTCCGCTGGAGCTAGAGCACCGTGCTTTATGGGCTATCAAACTCTTGAACTTTGATATGAAGAAAGTAGGGGAGAAACATCTTTTACAATTGCAGGAATTAGAAGAACTTCATCTTGATGCTTATGAGAATGAGAAGCTATACAAGGAGAGGACAAAAGCAGGGCATGATAAGAGAATCAGAAGGAAGGACTTCCAAGAAGGAGACCGAGTGTTATTGTTTAACTCAAGGTTGAAATTGTTTCTAGGAAAGCTAAAGTCAAAATGGTCCGACCCATTTCTTGTATTGAAGATCTTCCCGTGTGGAGCTGTGGAACTACAAGGAAAGGACGGAAGCTTCAAAGTGAATGGACAGAGATGCAAACTTTATTCTTCTTCTGAAGTGTTAGACAAAGGAGCCTCTTGCCCCCTCCAAGACGCATGAGATGATTGAAGAGTCTTACTCCAGACTCTAAATGGAGGACCTTGTGGGAGTTGACCCCACATTAGGATAGATTTGTTTTAAGTTTTTGAGTCAAGAACTTTCTTTAGTTTACTTAATAAGTTGTCATGGATAAATGTAATAATGTAGACTTAATCTAGACTCAATACGTTGCAATTTGTGCTTACTGTTGCAAAAAAAATTTCTGCAGGAAATTTCACTTTGAACGACGTGCAAAACCCATGCACGGCGTGCATTACAGGGAGAAATAAGACAGCAAAGTTCTGGAAACTTTCCAGAATCTTGCACGGCGTGCAATATCGCCTTGTATGCCGTGCAATCTGGACAAACGATTGCAGAATGCCTAACTGATAAGATTTGCATGGCGTGCATTTCATTTGAACGGCGTGCATCTGAGTGTCAGATTTCAGTAGAGTTTTCTGGAAAAGTGAACGGCGTGCACCTGTGTGCTGTAGAAAACCAAGTTTCAGGACTTTTGCACGGCGTACAGCCTGTTGCACGATGTGCACTTGTTCGAAAAATTTGAACAAAAGTCGGTTGTGTGTACGCCCTAACCACCAACCCTAACTTTTGTCTCTCAGCCACCCGAACCGTGCAGCCGCCTCTCCAAAGTCGTGTGATTCTTCTTCTCTGTCCGCCGTGCAAGAGGAGCCATGCAACCGCCGTCCGCCGTGCAGCTGCCTGCACCTCCGCGTAGCCCGTGCAACCCCCCCCCTTCAAGCTACCGCACCGCCGCTCCTCCATCCAGATTTGCACGGCGTTTGTGCATCTTCTTCACCCCCGTCCCTCTCCGTCGCCATTCGAGCAAGCAGCATCCGCACGCTGCCACGCCACCCGTGCAGATTTCTCTCTATCAGATCTACACGCCCACTGTTCGCCGTGCAAGCTCAAGAGCCACCGCCCGTGCAAGATCGTCCACTCCTAACGTGCACGATTTGCACGCCTAGCCGTCCGCCGTAAAAATTTCGCCTAATCTGCATCTTGAAGATCTGCCGAAGTGCACACCATTCAATCGATTTGAACACCGTGCAAAGCACTGCTGCAGGCATCTGTTTCGATTTTCTACACGCCGTTCAGACATCTGCACCCCGTGCAAAGTTACTGCAGAACTCAAATGGCACCCATCAAGTGAGCAACCAAGCGCCCGGCTAGGAAGTCTTCTTGAGGAACTCCGGGTGAGGGTTCCCAATCCGCTCCAGGCAATTTCATACCTTCTACCCAGTTTAGGGTAACTCCAGAGGAAGACGCGGCTTACCAGTACCTCATCGCTAGGCGGGTTCTCCCCACCCGCTATATTTGTGAGGACACCCTCGACCGGCTGAAATTCAAGAACGAGGTATACTCCCATTTGACTTTTACTGGTCTTCATACCCTTTGCACAAGAGTATGCAAGACTTATCCTCGTCTAGTATATGAGTTTCTGACTACTTTTAAAGCACGACAAGATCCTGAGCGCCGCTTGACACAGTATCCGCACATTAGTGTTCGGCTTTTGGACAAGCCTTACACTATGGATCTTCGCCATTTTTCTGAGTTACTTGATTGCAGCTATGGCGGCTACATTGATTACCCTCCGGCTTTCCACAGCGACCATTTTTGGACTGAGATTTCTTCAGAAACACATCACCATGCCAATAAGGCACGTGCTACTTCCATCCACAACCCCGTTTTCAGATTCTTGCATCGTATTCTTAGTGTCGGTCTGTTCGCTAAGAATGAAACACAAGGGGTTGTGGGTAAGACCGACCTTTTCTTCCTATGGTGTATGGCGCATGACAAAGAAATATCTTCTGGTTTCTATATTGTGCAAAAACTCTTAAACACCATTAAGAGGAGGGAGGGAAAAGAAGGAGGTGACATCATGTGTGGTGGCATGATTACTCTAATTGCAATGAAGCTTAATCTTGATCTTACACGTTTAGAGCCAACTCCTGGAAAGAACTTGTTGGACATTTCTTATCTTATCTCTTGTGGTGTTCTGCATCGATATGGTAATAATGATGCCAAGTACAAGTTTCAAATCACAAAGAAGCAGTTTCTCATTCTTCCCGACACATCGAAGAATGACATCAAGAACAAAGCAAATTGGAAATGGGTTGGGCCGGATCCTGATGAGGCACCTGCTACTCATGGTGCTATCTCTTCTACGCCAGCACATGTTCCTACAGACGCACCGCCGCTTCTTCCTTCTACCGGCACTTAGACTGAGTACACTTGGGCGAACCCGGACATGTAGCATCTTTTCAGGTATGTTCAGCGGAGGTTTGATCACATTGATACGCGCTTTGATCAGACGAGCGCCCACTTCGACACCCGGTATGACAGCTTGGCCACACAGTATACAGCTACATATGATATGGTCAGCCGGATGGACAGTTGGCACATCTCTCAGGGCCACTATCCTACACCTCAGCTGTTCCAGCAGTCCTTTCAGCAGCAACCCGAGTTCCACGAGCAGCCCCAGCCACAACCTGATTTTCCAGAGCAGCCACACCAGTCACCGTAGCAGCAACATGATCCATCCACACAACCGATGGATGTTCCTGATATTGTCAGCCATTTCTTCCCCGAACAAGGGGGCAACAGATCTTTTATTTGATTCATCCATGATGACAGGTACCCGGTTGTGTACCTCTTGAGTTTTGAATGAAACAGTGAGGCCACTGCTGATTTCAAGCTTGGGGGAGGGCACAACCGGCCGATATTTGTGTATTATTATCTTTATTTCAGTGTTATCTTTATTTCAGTTTTCTTTCTTTGAGTCTGTTGTGTCTTTTCATGTCTTGTTTTTTGATGGAAAAATTCATATGATCAGAGATTATCTTGTTGAGATGAACCCCCTTTCCTTTTATTTCCTCTATGTATCCATTGGCTATATTTAAGAGAAAAATTTAGAATATGTTTGAATGAAATGAAAGCTGAAAGTTATTCATGTACATTGATGAGAAGTGTGTTTGTAATTGATATCTCATTTTTCTACATCATAGACTGCTCAAAACATGTAATGGTTCAAAAACTTTTGCAAATCATCCAACTTGCAGCACTAGTTAGAATACGGGATACTTTTACCAATTGTTTAGTGCATCTGAAAACAAAATTTTACAGTGAAAATTTTGAAAAGAATGATTCAAATCTTGCTAGCCTTGACCTTCCTAATTGACTCTTTATTTGTATTACACACTCATTACCCAGAAAAAGATGGCCCAATGGCCCACATATTATGCTAGCCTAGTGTGAGTCCGATCTGGCAACGACGGTTAGGTGATATGAGAAATGAAAAGAGGGTAATAGAAACGCCCCAACCAGCATTCCACGCGAGCATAAGCCTAAATTAGCAGCCGAATGCTGGAAACCCAAAATCCTTATCGCTATATCCTTTGGAAAAAAGTTCAATTAAGTTGGTTAAAGATAGCAGTCATTTGATATTCTAAAATCCATATAGCTGAAAATTTTTGTTATGCAAATGCACTAACCTTTGGTTTGAGTATCCAAATTCTCATTAATGTTGTTAGTTGGGTATATGCTTGATTATTAGATCAACCTCAATGAACTAATTCTTTCTATCTTGATGTTGAGATTTTGAAGATATCTTCTACAAACACAAACTCAATGCACATATGTTTCTGAGCTTAAGGCACATCTACTTCTCTTTTCATCCATACATGATTTAAATTTTTCTTCTTTCATATAGCCCTATTTCTTTTTGCTTGAGGATAAGCAATAATTCAAGCTTAGGGGGGATTTGTTGTGTGAATTATATATCATCTTTTCACATGTTTTCACACACAAATTTTATTCATTTTGACAAGATTTATTCTCTTTTCATATTACTTTTGCCATCATTTCGTTAAAATACTTTGCCATATCTTGCCTGCCCAATTTACCATGGAAATCACTCATTTCAATGTTTATTTGTGCAGAAACAGTAAAGTGCACGGCGTTCAAACTTGTTGTACGGCGTGCAACATTCCAGAAAGACTACTGCTTACCCTGACGCACTGTTGTACGGCGTGCACACTCATGGTGCACGGCGCACAACTTTCCTGTAGAATGCATAAAGAAATGGACGGCGTGCAAAGGCGTTCCACGGTGTTCACATGGAGCGCAGAAGCTCAGCAAATGTTTCTGGAAAGTCGTACGGCGTGCACATGCTCCGTGCACGGCGTACACTGCACAGTTAACTGCCATCCTTTTGTAAAATGCACGGCGTGCACACACTTTGCACGCCGTTCAGCCGGCAGTTTCAGAAATTTGAAAATCGAGAATTCGAGCCTAAAATGAGGAGGGAAGTGTTGGGACAGTTATGACTGGTCATTGGAGACTCCTTGCTCATCCCATAGGCAGAGGAGACCAAAGAGGAGGTGAATTTGAAGAGATCCAAGGATTTTCTTGAGCAAGAAGGCCATTTCTCTTCTTCTCCTTTCTCATTTGCAGCTCCAAGGTGCAGCAAAGCTTCCCCAACTCCGAGGAGTTTCTTTGGCGAGAAGCTAGTACGTTCTGGAGGAGTTTTAGAAGAGGAATTTCATCCTTCAACCTGAATTCCCTCTTCTCTTGGTTACATCTTGGTTCTTCTTGTCTTTTCTTCTCTTACTCATGTCGAAAACTTCATTTTCTGCTGAAATTATGCAAGGTGTAGTTATGGACGAGTAGTTTTCTCCTTCTTGGGCATGGGAGAGTAGCTCCCATGTCGTAGCATGTGTGGAACTATGTGATCTCGTACTAAATACCTATGTTTCTTGTCTCTATTTATGAAAATACAAGTTTCCTTCTTCTTGCATATGATGTTGGTCGCTTAATGTGCATGTTTTCTGCATTTGTGCTTGATTTGAGAAAATAAGTATGAATGTATGGAGGTATCTTTCATAACAACTCTTTCTAATCCACGAGAGTAGTTAGAAACGACTTGAAGGTTTGCTTATGATCTAAAACGAAATTCAAACATGAGAATGTTGTTTTAAGTTGCGATCGTTGCACGTATATCGGGAGATGAAATGCAACACATCAATCCTTTGAGATAAGAACTTGTGTATGTTTAGATTGCTTAGTTCCCTAAGTGCTATGATATGAGAATGAAATCCCTAATGTCCAAGATCATTAATCATTTGACTAGAAACCTTTTGTTAATCTCTTCTACTTGTATAAATTTAGCTCTTATACATTTCCTTGTCTTAGAAATTAAACAACCAACTTCTTTTAAAACTGATCTAGATTGCTGAAAATTAGGACTGTTGCGTTCATTTGTTTACTAAAGCTCCTTGTGTTCGATCCTGACTATACTACCTCCGTATACTTGCGGAGTTTGGTTGAATCAGGTAAAAGATCATTAACTTGATTGAAACTCGTTGCTTAAATAGCCAACATTGTCACCTTACAACTATTACACACAACATTTTGTGATTTTTCTCGCATACTAGCAGCTCTTGAGATACCCTCGAGGTGGGGTAGGTGTAAGGGATTGGCTATTCCTTCTCCCTTAACCATCCCAACGATACTATATGGATCAAACATACCATATCAGTGTCGATATTCTAGTTCTCACTGAATCTAGGACTATAAAACCAACTCTTCAGTGGTGGAATCTCAACAATAATCATTTAAATTATATAAAATCATAATAAATCCAAGAGTATCACAAGCCATGGTAATATCGACATTATTAACTTTTTATTATCTTTTCAAGTAAAAATATCTAATCTTGATAAAACATAAGGAAAGTCATTGATGTTCACAAAACTACGATTTTGTAAAGAGTAATCGTAAGTTATAGTAAAACTTCCTTGACAAGCTAGTTCTTATGGAAAAGAAAGGAAGGAGACATAATATTGCATAAGTGGTGTAGTTGATGGAAGGAAAGACATTTGCTTATGTAACCCAATAAAAGACTTCTTTGATAGGAAAATTACAAAGCATTCAAATGATATATGAACATTCTAATCATCATGGGTTAAAAACATTGTTGGAAACTACAGTGTAGAAGGGTGACTCGAGTATGGACTCAGAAGAAGAGGGTTAACACCATACAATAATTTATATATCAACATGACTCATCAAAAGATACTCCATACCTTTCTTTTGATCTTTATATATAGAGGTTTCTTTTATTATTTCTACAATGTATTTGTGTTGGTTTTCATCTCTTAAAACATTCATACAAAACCATAGCCCTCTTTGTCTTGTGCTTCCTTGATTCCAAATAGGAGATGAAGCGTTGCTTGGTTGGCAAGGAAGACCTTCGGGGTCAAATTCACAAAGTACAACATGTAAAGAAGAATAAGAGGAGGACAAGGAGGAGATTGTAGAGTGGGTTAGATGTAGTAGTGTGTCACCTACAAGCATGGGTGGTATTTATAGTGTAAAAGGGGTTGGTTTGGGGTGTAACCATTATGAGGATTGGATGGATGGCAGTCAGTGTTCATTGTCTTTTCCGATTTAACTTCAGCAAGTTTTGGAACACTAAGGCGATCTTCTTGGAGTCCTATTAGTCTAGAAGAGAGGTGGTGTAGGTGGTCCTTGAGTTTGTGCATGACACCACTATATCTTGCGGGTAGAAATTCCCTAGTGTGGCTATGGAAAGCAACTGAAAACATGTCTTATTTATAATGTGCACCACTGCCATGGGTGCAAACAGGGATGGAGAAGGTCATGTCAAGCTACATCTTGTCTGTCTATGACCTATCGTGTATCTGATATGGCCTTTCAGACTTGTTTGCTAATTCTCATGGCAAATCATACTCGAAAGAGGCAATAGTTGGTCGTTATAGTCTGGGCGTCATTGTGGGCTTGAAGTTACACCGGCGGACATCACAATATTGGTGGTCAAGGGAGGTGGATGGTAATATGGCGGCTGGCAATTGTAGCTCTTCCTGGAGCATATGCTTCTCATTTTAGTGGTTGAAAAACCATGTGGACACTATCGATATGTTGTAGGTTGTTGTTGCCAATCCATGTTCTACACATGGGGTTGGAGGGGAAGAGTTAGTTAGAGAGATATGAGTGGGGTTTGTTGGGAGAAAGGCAATCATATGGAGAGAGAAATAACTGAGGGAGGGAGAGTGTGAAGATAAGGAGGGGTATCTAGAAACACATCATTGCTACCCAAGTAATTGGAAAGTTGGGGAACAACTTCAACTTATATTTGTGATCAGTGTTATCATAATTGTATAGTTCCTTTGTCACTAATATCCAGATTGAACTAGAGTCATATAATCATCATCCTATTAATATTCAGTACATTTTCCTTAAACTAGAGTAAATTGTCTGAGATGTATGCAACTCACATATCACATATTGATTCACATGAGTATGGCCATATGTTTCTCAGTCTCACTTATCAAGTGGCTAGGATATCAACTCTGGTAGGAGGTATAAATCCCATCTACATCACTCATAGTCAATCCTCGAGTGTCATAACATACCTAAACATCACTTGTATGACAATCCTTATTCAAGGTCATGTTGGATGGTGTCAAAGTACATCAAATGACATGTGATGATTGTAGTGACTTTAGGACTAAGAACCACAATCACATCTATCACTATGAGAGCTGATTCTAACTACCATTCAATGATTTTCATGTATCATTCTCTAGATGGGTCTATACGATACACTATTCCCTAACAAGCACTAATCTGTTTGGCTTGATATCATATATCACAACAAATGAGATTCTATCATCAGTCAACACACACTCTAGTTTTATGTATTTTTTATGTTAGTATTGTTTCCATAATAATATCCAACTAGGGATATAATAAGAATGTATATACTCTTATCATACATATGATCTTATTTTTCATGTCCTCAAACTAATGAAATAAATCATGAGTATCATCATTCTTTAGACATCTATCATGTTGTATCATCATCTCATAATTGAACAAACATATAGAAAAAAGATTTCCTTTATTATTAATCAAATCTATTACAAGATGTGACATTACAATAATTGTATGAATGGTTCTATGGGCATACATACCAACATCTTGGACCTTAATATAGGCCTTACATCTTTATATATTTTAAGATTTGATGGTTTAATATTCCATTAGGAACAGACTGTTATACCTTTTCCCTAATGCAGATGTAGTCTAAAGGAGAGTTGATCAAAATAAGAAAAAACTAGAGCGTCTGGAAAGATGTGTTTCATGGTCCTAAAGAGCAACTTGGAGCTCTTCAAAAAAAGATACTTTAGTGAATAGGTTGTTAACCAGATACAATCATTGGCCTTTTTCATTGTCTACCTTAACCATATATAGTTGTTTGGTGTATAATCTTATCCTTTTTCACTTATCTAATGAACTTTCCCTTATAGGACAAGAAATATCATGCACCTTACATTTCAAACCCTACACAAGGTATTATTTTTAGTTGGGTTCCACATTATGACCTTAACTAATCCATCTTCATTTATAAATATTTTTATGGTCCTTAACTAAGACCATAAACTAGACCATCAACCATTTCTTGAACAAGCACCAAACCTTTCAATTCCTACATGTAGTAGATAATTTTTTAGAGGGTTCTGGAAATATGACCTTAAACTAATCAAGAATCAATGATAGGTTTTTGGGTCTTGGACCAAGACCTTGAAATAGACCATGTATGATTCATTTCAAAATCCTACAATATGTAGATACCTTCAGTGGCTCTTGGAAATGACCTGAAGTTGTACCATATCCAAGGCCCTAAATTATGGAGGTCAAGGTATTTTTACTTTTTAATTGAATCCCTATATTGTGTATGCAACTGATGGCCTATAGTTAATGTGTCCAAAAGGGAGATAGATCAAAGGTATTGGGACTTTAAAGTTATCCCCCATATGTTAGATGACCACAATGATAATACGAGGTCATATGTAGTAAGTGGGGTCAAACACAGGGACAAGGGTGGCTATTTGTTTAGGATTATAGGCATTAGCTTAACTAATTCTAATCAATGGGTAGAATTGGTGTTCCTTACAAAATAGGGTAACCAAAAAGATATAAGTAATGAAACTACATTAACAAAGAAAAATAGAATATTGATCTTTTTGATGGATTTCAATATTTTTTATACAAGTCAGATTGGGTTTCACCCACTAAGCGCACTCAACAACTTGCAAACACTTGTACCCATTTTCATACCCTTGGTGTAGTTTACTGGCATTCATTATTATTGTCTACTCCCTCCTCTCTTGAGATCAGGTAAGATCTAGATTGTAAGCATGTCGCTTTCTCGAGATGACAAACAAACAATCAAACATACAAACATTCAATCATTAAATCTAAGGATCCAACACTTGCATGAATTCACCGACTCCTTACCTCTAGATCTAATCTAATATTACTCTTTCTAGGCATTAGAAAACACACATCATAAGATGACAACTAATCATTCAAGTGATTCATTCATGAACAAGAGTTAAGAGAACATTGTTAAGAGTATATACATTCAATAGAATATGAAATTTACATGTCAGAAGACCTTAGTGGCTACCTCCAACCCAGGTTAAGTGGTGTATCCACTCATTTTTACAAATGATAAAACATATTTTAAAGTATTAGTAGTCATAATACAATAGGGATGAGGGATGAAAATAGATACAATGATAAATAAGGAAGAGTTAAGGTATTGGAACAATAACCACTGAGAAAGTCTATCATGCTGAAAACATATTTTATCATGCTGACAACCATGGAGATGGAAGAAGGCATTCTCGATCTCCCTTCTCTCAAAGGCCGACGTTGGTGTGTTTCTCAAATGCGACCAAGAAAACTGGAAAAATACAATGCTAAGGGGGATATCACACCATTACTACAAGGCATATATGATGCCTTTTGTCCCCAGCAATGATGCCAAAAAGCTCTGTGTGTTTTTCCTAAGGTGTACCTAAATCAATTGAATCTTGACAAGATGTGCCCTACGTTTCACACTACTAGGTCTTTAGAATTTATAAGACCTAAGGTTTGCACACACTCACATTGACTAACACACTTTACCAGCAAGAACATGGGGTCGTATTATAGTATAGGAGAGTGGAAACTTAGGGTCGATCTGTAGGGAGAGAGTGGTTACTAGAGCTTAGTTAGGTTAGCTAGGTTCCTAAAGCATAGTCTAGGGTTCAAGGGTTCTATTGGGGTTTGTTTGATTACACTATAGTTGGACAAGAAAGAAATCAAAGGGTACAAGCAATCACAACCTAAGTCAATCCTAGACAAATTGGTACTAGTTGTCAAGAAATACAACTAAGTAATAAAAGAGAGAAATCTAGATTAAGAATAGCAAAGAAAGATCTAACACTAAGACTAAACTAGCATTGACCACTTAGGCATGTACGAGACTAAGACTAGCACTAACTAGCTAAGATTATCAAAATAAAGCACAAATGTACTCTAACTATTCTAGAAAGACCTAGCCACCAAGAATAAGGCAATTAACTAACAAAGAAAATAAAGGGAACTAACTAAGAAAGCATGAACTAACAAGGAAGTGATTGGATTTTTAACAATTAATGGAGGTGTGGACCATTTTGGGGAATGTTACTAGAATCCAAGTTGGGGGGTATTGTAACATGCAAGTTCCATCCATTCATTCTATATTGTTAAACTTAACACCATGATAAATGCTATAGAATTACCCTTAGATATTAGTTGGCCATGGGTGATACAAGGTGTGTGAAAGGAATTACACCCTTTCACACCCTATCCGACTTTACGAGGGTTAATTGAACCAGGGCTTAGGTGAAATTCTAATAGGCTCTAGAATGTCTAGGTTTCTAGAGTAGGTATTCTTAGAGAAATTAGGAGCCAAAGGTAGGAATGGATAGTGGAGATGAGGGTATTTCATCTCATATCACCCACCCTCTAGCCTTTAGGAAGCTCCTAGGAAATTGCACTAAGTACTCCTACACTAGCTACCTAGATCTACCACTTAGATGTAAGAGAGGGGATATATATGTGAGGAGATAAGGTGCTAGATAGGGATCCACTAATTGGACCTAGGAGCAATCCTAAAATAACCACATACAAGCCATTTTTTCCTAAAGTCTAAGTGATTTTGAGCACAATTTAACAAGAAATCCATGATTTTAAGCACAAACCATAAGAAGAAATATGGGAAATAATAGAAGAGTAGAAGACAATTATCATACAATGAATCTATAATGTTTACAAGTTATTGCCCCCAACATGGTATCAAAGTAACATTTTCCCCCAATAAGCCCACCATAAAGGGCTTATCTAGACACAAAGAAAGAAAAGAAGAAGCAAGCAGTAGATGGCCATGAAACTTTGTGAAGACTCCTCCTTCACCTCCTAGTAGCTGGAGCACATCCTTCTCCCTCCAAAGTGGATGGATGTCATGGAATGGTGGTGGAAAGTTGCCAAAACCCTAGAAAATTAAGGTTTTGAGGTAGAGGAAGGTGGGAATGGAGTAGACGTAGGTGGGAGTAGGTGAGAGCTCTTTGAGTGCTCTAGTAAGGTATAAATGAATGCTAGGAGTGCATAAGCTCATGATAGAGCTACCACCTAGGCTTTTATAGGTGGTAGGAAAGCACTATGTTAAGTAAGGCAAACTAGGAATTTCAGTGTAAATAGTAGGTCAGGGCTGCTAGCCACCACGATCATTTTGATCACCATGGTCGTGCTGGTTGAGTCAAAGGTGTCCGTGGTGGGGTGGAATAGACGAGGTGCAATTGTTAAAATGTTAGGCTAATGCATGGTTTTCAAAGGCCAGTGGCACGACCGTGGTGTGTGGATAGTGGCATGGTCGTGGTTTTCATGATGTTTGTTTTGGAGGGAGAAGACACAATCATTTACTTCTGTGATGGTTATTGTGTGGGATCCTCACCACATACACTGTGGAGGATACAAACAGGACAGTCTTCAGAACCACGACCATTTTGTCTACCACAGTTGTGGTGGTGGAGTTTTTGTAGAATCTTCAAATCTTGAATTTTCCCATGAATTGGATTAATTGCACCACAATCATGACATTATACCACAACCCATTTTTAGGGTCATGTCATGCTTTTAAGCTCCAAAGTACTTCTCTCTATTGTTCTTTGTCTTGATTTGACTTTTGACCATCTGAGGAAGGTTGGGAGATTGTCTAGAACTCATCCCAGGGTGTGAAAACCCTAGGATTCTCCAATCTTTCTCATCTCCATCCAATGCATGGTTCAAATGCCTGAAAAACACACAAAGATAGGTAAAAGAAAACTATAAAGCATTTAGAAATAACTTGTAATCTAACTATCTAGATGTGGTTAAATTGTAAGAAGTCACAAGATGAACCCCTAAATAGGCTGCATTTCCATCCCAAACTTAAAATATGCATGTCCTTAAGTATTCTCCAACTTAATCTCTCTTTCAATTCATTGAAGAAAATCATAAAAATGCAATCATCACGATACCTTTTTGTAACATCCCTGACCTGGGTTATGTACTGACCCTAGGTGTTTTGCCTAATAAAGTTGATTAGATGCTTTCTCTTATCTTTTGAAACGTAATTAAGGCTTTTGAGGAACTTATATTTCAATTTCAGTCCTTTTTGAATAATGTTGAAACATTGTTTTGTTAATTTTGGACTAAAGTGCAAATTACCCAAGTTGAGGGGTTAACTTGCAAATTTCACATGATAAAATGTTATTCTGATTTTGAGACATAATAATAATGAATATGATGTAGTGGTATGGTTTCCACAAGCTTGGGCATCAAGATAAAGCTTGTAGAGCAATCCTTGTGCATTAAAACCTAGTTTTGGTGTAATGTGAAAATTACCCAAAACCTAGGGTTCAATATGCAAAATACCACCTCTAGAGGGTCTCTCATGTTTCTTGGAATCAATTAGAGTAAATAAAATAAGAGGGGCGCCTCATTTGAATTATCATGGAGGAGAGAGAACCTTGACATTAAAATAATCAAGATTCAAACATAAATGGAACTTTAATTTAATTTAATGCAAAAAGAAATAAATTAATTAAGGAGCCCTTCAACCAAAAGCTGAGGGATGTGTTTTCAATAGTGTTGGATGAGCTTGTGCCTTGATATGGAACAAAAAGATCTTGGTTGAGTGGAAGCCACTCACATTAATATAATAAGAAAGTAATATCCACTAAAAGGATGGATATTAATATAAAACTCTTTAAGGTGCTTAATTCCTTTTCCATTAATTCTTGGATAATGAAGATGTTTTGCAAGTACATGAAGGTGTCTTCGTGGCCAAGAAATGGAAGGGATTTTGGTGGAAATTATTTTGGAATTAAAGAAAATAACCCCATTTTCTCTTTCCTTGAAATCCATATATATATTCTTTTTCCAATACACATAAGGATTGTTTCCTTAGTATTCCTCTTCCCTCACTTTTCTTTGGCCGACCAAGGAAGAGCTCAGGAGCAGGAGAAGGACGAACATAAACCTGTTGGTAAGTCTTGACCATCTTCTACCTCAGATTCATGGTGAAAACCCTAAATCAATGCTTGATTCTTGATTTTCTTCACTCGATTTCCAATCCTAGCCAACTTGCACATCCAAAAGCTCAAGGACGGACCTTGTAAAGTTGATGGAACTCCATCCACCATTAGAGCCGTGGACCTTGGAGATTGGGATCAGTTCTAGAGGTGGGTTTTATAACTCAAACCCTTAATCATTGCTATTGCATTCTTTTCTTCAATATTCGTTGGTTACTTTTCTTCTTTTGGTATTCTTTTGGTTCATTGCTGAAATTTCCATGAAGAACAACAACAATTCTTGGTTAAACAGAGGAAGATGATGATGACATCATCTTAGATGTTTATCCAAAGAAAATCCCAGGTCAAACGGTCTTCATAGTTGCTCAAACGGTTTCCCAAACCGTTTGGGAGCAAATGGTTTCAAACCATTTGAAGGGAAACTGTTTCATCAAACCACATGAGGCTAAACGGTTTTAGACCGTTTGGTGGTGTTGACCAGGGTTGACCATTTGGAGATCTGTTGAAAATGATCTAGGTTAATGATCCATCAATTATAATTGATTAACTCTAATTAATTCATGAGTTGAAGGTCCAACAATCACCAAAACCCTAATCGGGTTGAGTGTTGATTTCCTAAGTGTTTAAGTTGGAAACTTGGGTTGATTGACCCAAACAGTTTCAAAACCATTTGGTGGTCACCCAAGACCGTTTGGAGGTCTAGGGTTGACTATGGTTAGGTGTTTGAAGATCTAAAGGTACTAAGTTGAAGTGCAATCAAATGTTGATTTGGTGATCAATCCAATGAACCAAACCCTAATTGGTTGACTTGGATTTTGATGTTGACATGGGCAAACGGTCTCAAGACCGTTTGGAGGTCATCCAAACGACCTCAAGACCATTTGGGGTCAAGTCATGTCCAATTTGGATGATAGTCTAATAGTTTTAAAGTAACTAGTTTCACATTGATTAATGTTGAAGGATCATCGATTTCAAACCCTAATCCAATTGATTCAAACCCTAATTGATGATCAATTGAGGGTCAATTGAGGGTCAAATCAGTTGAAGGTTGACCTATTTAACTCAATTGGAGTATGGTGATAGGTCCAATTGATGATTGGTTACATGAATTCAATGGTTGAAGGAACCAACATTGGAAACCCTAACTTAATTTGATTAGTTGAGACTATTTTTGGTCCATGCGGTTTTGAGGGGGTTTGGACCAAACAGTCTCAAGACCGTTTGGGACCAAATGGTCTCAAGATTGTTTGGGACCAAACAATCCCAAATCGGTTGAGTTCATGCGGTTTCAAAAAGGTACTTTAGCAAACGATTTCAAGTGACCAACTTTAGCAAACGATCTTGAGCGTCACCTTTAGCAAACGATCTTGAGGGTCACCTTTAGCAAACAATCTTGAGGGTCACCTTTAGCAAACGGCTTCAAGGGTCACCTTTAGCAAACAGTTTCAAGGGTCACCTTTGGCAAATGGTTTCAACCTCAACTTTACTAAACAGTTTCAAGTGTGTAACTAAGACCGTTTGAGGTCTGATTTGGTCAAGACCGTTTGGGGTCTAAGTGGCCAAGACCGTTTGGTGGATAACTAACCAAAATCACATGGGTACTTAAAGTGGTTAAAGGAAAAATTGATTAATTGATTAATACAAGATGCATCAAAGATGATTATAGTAATTGAATCTTAATGAGATAAGTTGATTATTACCTTTGAATAATTAAGCTTTAATGATCATGGTGATAATGACATAATCCATGATGTCAATTCTTCTTCAAGATTGAGTTGACCTAGCTTAATCAAGGCTGATGTAAGCATCATCTTATCGAAGATGAGAGAGAAGACTTCCTACATGAATGTTAATTATGTAATGGATTCTCATAATGAATGAATGTTTAAGTAGGGTATGATCCTTAATAGTGAGATCATGAAACCCTAATTATGAAGGTTAATGAATCATAACCCTAATTGAGGGCATAGATAGGTGAAATCCTAATACATGGTGATGGTATGATCTTAATTCATAATGATGACATGATAAACCTTAATTCAAGCTACTTTGATGATCACTCCTACTTGAGGTGAATAGTAAACCCTAATTATGGATTGTTGGATGTAAACCCTAATATAGGGTGATGTAATATGAATAGTAAACCCTAATTTAGGGTGATGCAATGTGAATACTAAACCCTAATCTAGGGTGATGCAATGTGAATAGTAAACCCTAATCTAGGGTGATGCAATGTGAATAGTAAACCCTAATTCTAAATAAGGTAAATGAGAATGTGAAACCTTAATTATGGGCTATACTTTATAGCATGAAGGTCTAAGGTTGGATAATAAAATGATGAGTCATTAATGCCATTCAACTAAAGGGGATGATTTAACCCTAATTGAATTGAAAAGGGAAACCCCAACCCTAGCAAGGGCATAGTGGTGTATTCCTTGATTAAAGATGATATAGTTATTTTACATTGTGCTGACATGAAATTGATGTATATGTTATCATCTGTACTAATCAAGCAGGTTTTCTGAGATGTTGAACATAGCCAGGTATGGGCTATGATGCTTTGTGTATTGAAAGTACTTTATGAGCATGTAAGCAATGATATGCTATGTTTCCTAGTGAAAGGTGACAAAAGAAGGTTTATAGGCTTTAAGAGCCATGTGAAATACCTGCACTGCAATTATCATGTTTACATTGTCAGATGACTTGATGGCATTAAGTTACCAGTTAAGGTGGTAACATTTGTTTTGATAATCTAAGGGTTTGAACACCCATATTCATGAATCCTGATGATGAGCTGATAAGGGATTGAGATCCCAATGTGAATAAAGCTGTGAAATGAACTTGATAGAAGTAGTACTCTATCTTTATAGCAATTGTTATAATATTGTATGTTTGAAAACATGCCTGCTGCTAAAGAATGTTGTAATGTACTTAAATAATCAAGTGAAATGATATCATATAGAGCCCTGACCATAGATCCATCATCGTCAGTAGTTTGGTGATGGTGAAACAGGTTTTCCTAAGGGAAATCCTGGAGAGCATACTTTTGAGTATGTGGGGGTTATGGGCGTGAATATCCTTACGCCCTAATGGAGGAATTGATGTGAGATAAACTTTAAATCTTGTAATCCCTCATTATATGTATATGCCGGGATGATGTATCACTAATCTCCCGATGATGATGTTAATTCCGAATCGAAATGAGATAAACAAGAAATCTCTCGATTGCGAAGAGAGTATAGCATGCCACTTTAACTCTAACAGTGAAGATGCCAGTATACACTGGAAAGCTATTTCAGCAGAGACACGAGATGTCTTACATGTTGTTCCTCACACTAACTGAGGAGGATGAGGTCATAGAAACCCGGCTCTTCTATTGACCTATGTATGGTACCCATTTCGATTTCACAATGGTCGGTTGGAGTATGAGCGGTATACCTCATCTCCTCAGGGCATAAGTATGTTTGAAAAATGTAATCAGTCGTGTAGCATATTTTCTTAGGGTTGAACTACGAGAAACAATGATTGAGGATACATTGTTTATTATGTCCTAGATGGATAAATGATATACATGTTCTTCATATTCCTTATTAAATAATTGACATGCTACTTTGCCAGGTTATAATTGAAATGAATTGAATAGTGATTAATTCTCTACATAGTTCAATTAATGATTTATTTGTTGTTGATTATTTATATTTTTACTGCTCAGTGTTATTCTATTATCAGCAATAACAATGCTTCTGGCGGAGAGTTATATCTCTCGTTGGGACAATTTTTCAATTGTCTCACCCCCGTGGGATTCAACGTTTTAGGTAGACGCTGAGGAAGAAGAAACCCTTCAGTGGGCGAGCAGCAACAACAGCCACAGCAGCAGCAGTAGCAACAACAAGGACAGTAGTGATCCACAGGTGGAGACACTGCCTGTTAGGTTTTGTATATAGAGAGTCCTATGTGTCGTCTCTGTACTCTCAGGTCCTAGGAGTTAGTAGATGGTTCGATATAGATCTGAGATCTTTGGCTTGATGCCTCGAGATTTTTGTTTACTGCTTATGTACAGCTTAACAAGGCGGTCAATGTTATGACTCTCGAGATGAGATGATACAGAGATGTACTGATGTATCAGAATGTAAATAACCTACTTTGGTTCTTTATGAAAGAGTTCTATAGTTTGTGGATTTCATTGCAAAAAGTTTTAGTTTTTAGTTATTTTTAGTAATTCCGCTGCTATTAATTTGCTTTTGTATTATTTAATCTTTTTTTCGCGAGACGGTCGCCACAATTCAGTGGTATCAGAGCTCTAGGTTCGCTGAGTCTACAGAGGCATAGGACTAGGGTTGTTGAGTGTGTTCTAGTGTCTTCCAGTCTATCTGATAGTGTCTTCTGCTCATATAGGAGGAGAAGAGAAAACTAAAGATGTCTGGATCACATGATGAACATGTTGTAGAAAGTAGTGTCGCTGCACCCAGAGGAGGTGCAAGAGACCAAAGGAGGGAGGAACATGTTCCTGAACCACCCCAATTCAATCTAGCTAACATGGGGAACCCAACCTTCCAAGCCATGTTTGGGCAATTCATGACTGCCATGACACACATGACTAATAGAATGCCCATACCTACACCTAGGGCACCTACCCATCAAGAAGGACGTGGAGCTAGCAAGACGTTTGAATGACTACACCGAGTTGGAGCCACAGAATATGCTGGGACAGCTGATCCAACAGATGCTGACATGTGGCTAACTGAGTTAGAGAAGGCCTTTAGAATCCTGAACATACCAGAAGCTGAGAAGGCTAGACATGTTGTGTACCTTCTCAAGGGGAGTGTTGGTCACTGGTGGACCATAGAGGAAGGCAAAAGGCCAGGTGTGGAGATCGAATGGGAAGTATTTTGACGAGAATTTGTCAACATATACTTTCCTAAGACGTTCATGGATGAGAAAATCTCTCAGTTTGAGAGGTTAAGACAAGGACCAATTAACATTATCGAGTACGAGGCTAAGTTCATGGAGCTTTTGCGGTTTTTTCCGCATATGGAAACCACGGATGAAGAGAGGATACGGCGTTTCGAGAAGGGATTAAACAATGAGTTGACCACCCCTGTGTCTTCTCTGGAGAATAGGGAAAGATTTGCTACTTTTGTGGAGTCTATCAGAAGGATAGAAAGGTCTGTGACGGAGAAGCGACAGACCATGAACAAGAAGGTGTACCCCCAGTTCCAAGGATCCTCATCCAAAGGTTTCACGAAACCGAGGTTTTCTGCACCAATGGCACCACCTAGATTCAATACCCAGACGTAGTGGACGTCAAATAGGGGTAGAGGATGAAATTTACCGCCAGAAGGAGCCCGTAGCTCAGCATCTTTGTTGGTTATAGGCCATCCAGACCACAATAAGGGATCAGAAGTTGTTTCATATGTGGAAAGGTGGGGCATCTGATGAAGGATTGTAGAGCCAGAGAGGTGAGTGTGACTCAACCTCAAAGGTAGAGTCAGTAAGGTTCCCAAAGGAGACAGTTTCCAGGTGGTGTTAGAGGACATGGACAAGCGTCCCAAGCTGGATCATTGGCACCCAGTCATTGAGCACCGAATCAACCATAGGCAACGGCGAGATTCTATGCGATGAATCCACCTGATGTAGTGATCAACCCTCAGGTTGTGACAGGTCAGATGAAGTTGTTTTATTCTGATATGTCTACATCCTACATCGTATCTATTTTAATTGATCCAGGTGCTACACATTCTTTTATCACTCGAAGAGTGATTCATGACTGTAATATGACAGTTGGTCATAGGACTGAGAGTTTGAAGTTGGAAACCCCTTTGATGGGATCTACTATGTTGCAGGAGATGTGTTCTCCCTGCATTCTTTCCTTTTCCGAACATCGCATTCAAGTGGATCTTATACCACTTGAGATGCATGGGTTCGATATAATCCTTGGGATGGATACCTTAGAAAGGTATAAGGTTGTCTTAGATTGTGAATCTAAGCAAGCTGTGGTCAAAGATGATTGTGACACATGGATGTTTCAAGGAGATAGAACTGTCTTGTATCAGCTATGGTAGTTGACAAGCTGATGAGGTAAGGATGTTATGCATTCTTGGCCCATGTGGTAGATACCACCATGGAGAGTTCTAATCCTGTTGAAGTTCCTGTAGTCAGGGAATTTGAAAATGTATTTCTTAAAGAACTTCCAGGTGTACCTCCGCCCCGAGAGATTGATTTTGAGATAAATCTGATCCCAGGCACGTAGCCAATAGCACAAACACCATATAGGATGACACCTACTGAGATGGCAGAACTCAAGAAACAACTACAAGAGTTGCTTGAGAAGGGTTTCATCCGACCGAGCACTTCACCCTGGGGTGCTCTGGTCCTCTTTGTTAAAAAGAAGGATGGGTCGATGCGGTTGTGCATTGATTACAGACAATTAAATAAAGTAACAATAAAGAATAAGTATCCTTTACCAAGGATTGATGAACTCTTTGATTAGTTGTGTGGTGCAACTTTCTTCTCAAAAATAGATCTGAGGTCGGGATATCATCAGCTGCGTGCTAAGGAGGGTGGCATACCTAAGTCTTCCTTTAGGACAAGGTATGGTCACTATGAGTTCATAGTAATGTCATTTGTACTAACTAATGCACCAGCTGCATTTATGGAACTCATGAATAGAATCTTTCAACCTTTTCTTGATCAATGTGTAGCTGTCTTCATATATGACATCCTGAACTATAGTAGTGATGCTCAACAACATGAGCAACATCTTCGTCAGGCTCTAACTTTTCTAAGAGGGCACAAGTTATATGCTAAGTTTAGCAAGTGTGAGTTTTGGTTACCAGAAGTTTCTTTTCTTGACACATTATATCTGCTTCAGGTATACGTATTGACCCTAAAAAGGTAGAATCTACCCTGCAGTGGGAGTAGCCGAAGACACCGACGGAGATTCGTAGTTTCTAGGGTTGGCAGGCTATTACCGGAGGTTCATTAATAACTTCAGTTCCATAGCCTTACCCTTGACCAAGTTGACCAAGAAGGATGTTCCTTTTGCCTAGAATGACAAGTGTCAACAATCATTCTAGCTATTGAAGGAAAGGTTGACAAGTGCACCAGTGCTAGTATTACCTGAGCAGGGGAAAGGATATATAGTTTTCTATGATGCATCTAAGAATGGACTAGGATGTGTGTTATTGTAGGATAAACAAGTGATTTCTTTTGCTTCTCGACAGCTTAAGAAACATGAGGAGAATTATCCAACACACGATCTAGAACTAGCTGCAGTAGTCCATGCTTTGAAGATCTGGAGACATTATCTCTATGGAGAGACATTCCAGATTTTCACAGACCATAAAAAACTAAAGTACATCTTCTCTCAGCATGAGCTTAACATGAGGCAACGCCGCTGGATGGAGTTAATCAAGGACTATGATTGTACAATTGATTATCATCCAGCGAAGGCAAATGTGGTTGCTGATGCTTTGAGTAGGAAATCAGCAACACCAGTCCTAGATAGAGCACAACTGAATTCTTTGGTGTGCTCTAGGAGGGATATGCTTATCTCTTTAAGGCAAGACAATGTACAGTTAAAATTATCATTGTTATCTAGGTTGTTAGCTGATATGCACATAAAACCTACTCTGAGATAGCAGATTAAGGAAGCACAACAAGCTGATGTTGTAGTCCAGCAGATTAGATCAGAGTATAATAGTGAGAAACGAGATGGTTTCCATGATTCAGATGACCAAGTAGCCTGTTATCATGGTAGGATGATAGTACCTGATGTGGATAACTTAAGGAGATTAGTCCTGGAAGAAGCTCATTCTTCAATGTATGATATGCATCCAAGGAGCACCAAGATGTATCATAACTTGAAAGATATGTATTGGTGGCCTGGTTTGAAGAAGATTGTTGCTGAGTTCGTTATGCGGTGTCCTGTGTATCAGCAAGTTAAAGATGAACACCAGAAGCCTGTAGGAACAATGCATCCTTTGCCCATGCCACAGTGGAAGTGGGATCATGTAACCATGGAATTTGTGGTTGGTTTACCCAAAACAGCCAAAGGTCATGATTCCATTTGGATAATAGTAGATAGGTTGACAAAAACATCACATTTATTACCTGTCAAAACAACCTATTCTACTGAGAAGTTGGCACAGTTATATGTAGATGACATAGTACAGGTGCATGGAGTCCTAGTTACCATTGTTTATGATAGAGGTCCTGAGTTTATGAGTCATTTTTGGGAGTGACTTCATAAAGCTTTAGGCACACAGTTAAGGTTTAGTACAACCTTTGATGGACAATCAGAAAGGACTATACAAACCTTGGAGGACTTGCTCAGGGCATGTGTCCTCCAGTTTATAGGAAGTTGGGATCTACATTTAAGTTTGATAGAGTTTTCCTACAACAATAGCTATCAACACAACATTGACATGGCACCTTATGAAGCTTTGTATGGTAGACGTTGCAGATCTCCCCTATGTTGGTATGAAACTGGTGAATATCAACGTTTGGGTCCTGATCTTGTGCAGCAGACCACCGAGAAGATTAAAATAATACAACAACATATAATGACTGCACAAGATAGGCAGAAATCTTACACTGATAAGCGTCGTAGACCTTTAGAATTCCAGGTTGGAGATAGAGTGTACGTCAAGGTCTCACCTTGGAAGGGAGTTCTTAGATTTGGAAGGAAAGGAAAGTTAGCTCCTAGTTTTATGGGGCCTTATCCAATCATTGAACAGATTGGAAAGGTAGCTTATAAGCTGGAGTTACCACCTGAGCTGCAAAGTTGCACCCAGTGTTCCACATTTCCATGCTAAGGAAATGTCATCCTGACACAGAATCAGTTCTGCAGCCTATGGAAGTAGAATTGAACGATGTTGTATCCTATGTTGAAGGACCTATGTTGATTCTCGATAGAAGAATCAAGAAGTGGAAGAAGAAAGACATTAGTCTTGTAAAAGTCCTCTGGAATCACCGTGGAGTTGAAGAAGCCACATGGGAATTAGAGGAAGAGATGAAGAGGAAATACCCTACTCTTTTCTCTTAATGTTTTGTTTATGATTTCGGGGACGAAATCCTTGTAAGGGGTGGATAATTTATAACATCCCTGACTTAGGTTATGTACTAACCCTAGGTGTTTTTCCTAATAAATTTCATTAGATACTTGCTCTTATCTTTTGAAAAGTAATTAAGGCTTTTGAGGAACGTATATTTCAATTTCAGTCCTTTTTGAATAATGTTGAAACATTGTTTTGTTAATTTTGGACTAAAGTGCAAATTACCCAAGTTGAGGGGTTAACTTGAAAATTGCACATGATAAAATGTTCCTCTGATGTTGAGACATCATAAGAATGAATATTATGTAGTGGTATGGTTTCCACAGGCTTGGGCATCAAGATAAAGCTTGTAGAGCAATTCTTGTGCATTAAAACCTAGTTTTGGTGTAATGTGCAAATTACCCAAAACCTAGGGTTAAATATGCAAAATACCACCTCTAGAGGGTCTCTCATGTTTCTTGGCATCAAGTAGAGCACTGAAAATGAGAGGGGCACCTCATTTGAATTATCATGGAGGAGAGAGAATCTTGACATTAAAATAATCAAGATTTAAGCATAAATGGAACTTTAATTTAATTTAATGCAAAAAGAAATAAATTAATTAAGGAGCCCTTCAACCAAAAGTTGAGGGATGTGTTTGCAATAGTGTTGGACGAGCTTGTTCGTTGATATGGCACAAAAATATCTTGGTTGAGTGGAAGCCACTCACATTAATATAATAAAAAGTAATATCCACTAAAAGGATGGATATTAATATAAAACTCTTTAAGGTGCTTATTTCCATTTCCATTAATTCTTAGATAATGAAGAGGTTTTGCAAGTACATGAAGGTGGCTTCGTGGCCAATAAATGGAGGGGAGTTTTGTGGAAATTATTTTGGAATGAAAGAAAATAACCACATTTTCTCTTTCCTTGAAATCCATATATATATATATATATATATATATATATATATATATATATATATATATATATATATATATATATATATATATTCTTTTTCCAATACACATAAGGATCGTTTCCTTAGCATTCATCTTCCCTCACTTGGCTTTGTCCGACCAAAGAAGATCTCAGGACAGGAGAAGGACGACCATAAACCTGTTGGTAAGTCTTGACCATCTTCTACCTCGGATTCATGGTGAAAACCCTAAATCAATGCTAGATTCTTGGTTTTCTTCACTCGATTTCCAATCCTAACCAACTTGCACATCCAAAAGCTTAAGGACGGACCTTGGACAGTTGCTGTAACTCCATCCACCATTAGATCCATGGATCTTGGAGCTTGGGATCAGTTCTAGAGGCGGGTTTTATAACTCAAACCCTTAATCATTGCTATTACATTCTTTTCTTCAATATTCGTTGGTTACTTTTCTTGTTTTGGTATTCTTTTGGTTCATTGCTGAAGTTTCCATGAAGAACATCAGCAGTTCTTGGTTAAACGGAGGAAGATGATGATGACATCATCTTAGATGTTTATCCAAAGAAAATCCCAGGTCAAACGGTCTTCATAGTTGCTCAAACGGTTTCCCAAACCATTTGGGAGCAAACAATTTCAAACTATTTGAAGGGAAACAGTTTCATCAAACCGCATGAGGCTAAATGGTTTCATACCATTTGGTGGTGTTGACCAGGGTTGACCATTTGGAGATCTGTTGAAAATGATCTAGGTTAATGATCCATCAATTATAATTGATTAATTCTAATTGGTTCATGAGTTGAAGGTCCAACAATCACCAAAACCCTAATCGGGTTGAGTGTTGATTTCATAAGTGTTTAAGTTGGAAACTTGGGTTGATTGACCCAAATGGTTTCAAAACCATTTAGGGAATCACCCAAACGGTCTCAAGACCATTTGGTGGTCACCCAAGACCGTTTGGAGGTCTATGGTTGACTATGGTTAGGTGTTTGAAGATCTAAAGGTACTAAGTTGAAGTGCAATCAAATGTGGTTTTGGTGATCAATCCAATGAACCAAACCCTAATTGGTTGATTTGGATTTTGATGTTGACATGGGAAAACTGTCTCAAGACCATTTGGAGGTCATCCAAATGACCTCAAGACCGTTTGGGGTCAAGTCATGTCCAATTTGGATGATAGTCCAATAGTTTTAAAGTAACTAGTTTCACATTGATTAATGTTGAAGGATCATCAATTTCAAACCCTAATCCAATTGATTCAAACCCTAATTGATGATCAATTGAGGGTCAATTGAGGGTCAAATCAGTTGAAGTTTGACCTATTTAACTCAATTGGAGTATGGTGATAGGTCCAATTGATGATTGGTTACATATATTCAATGGTTGAAGAAACCAACATTGGAAACCCTAACTTAATTTGATTAGTTGAGACTATTTTTGGTCCATGTGGTTTTGAGGAGGTTTGGGTCAAACGGTCTCAATACCGTTTGGGACCAAACGATCCCAAATCGGTTGAGTTCATGCAGTTTCAAAAAGTTACTTTAGCAAACGGTTTCAAGTGACCAACTTTAGCAAACGATCTTGAGGGTCACCTTTAGCAAACGATCTTGAGGGTCACCTTTAGCAAACGATCTTGAGGGTCACCTTTAGCAAACGATCTTGAGGGTCACCTTTAGCAAATGATCTTGAGGGTCACCTTTAGCAAACGATTTTGAGGGTCACCTTTAGCAAATGATCTTGAGGGTCACCTTTAGCAAACGGTTTCAAGGGTCACCTTTAGCAAACGGTTTCAAGTGTCACCTTCAACCTCAACTTTACTAAATAGTTTCAAGTATGTAACCACGACCATTTGGAGGTTTATTGAGCAAGACCATTTGAGGACTAATTTGGTCAAGACCATTTAGGGTCTAAGTGGCTAAGACCGTTTGGTGGATAACTAACCAAAACCGCATGGGTACTTAAAGTGGTTAAAGGACAAATTGATTAATTGATTAATACAAGATGTAATCAAAGATGATTATAGTAATTGAATCTCAATGAGATAAGGTGATAATTACCTTTGAATAATTAAGCTTTAGTGATCATGGTGATAATGACATAATCCATGATGTCAATTCTTCTTCAAGATTGAGTTGAGTTAGCTTAATCAAGGTTGATGTAAGCATCATCTTATAGAAGATGAGAGAGAAGACTTCCTACATGAATGTTAATTATGTAATGGATTCTCATTATGAATGAATGTCTAAGTAGGGTATGATCCTTAATAGTGGATCATGAAACCCTAATTATGAAGGTTAATGAATCATAACCCTAATTGAGGGCATAGATAGGTGAAATCCTAATACATGATGATGGTATGATCTTAATTCATAATGCTGACATGATAAACCTTAATTCAAGGTACTTTGATGATCACTCCTACTTGAGGTGAATAGTAAAGCCTAATTATGGGTTGTTGGATGTAAATCGTAATCTAGGGTGATGTAATATGAATAGTAAACCCTAATCTAGGGTGATGCAATGTGAATAGTAAACCCTAATCTAGGGTGATGCAATGTGAATAGTAAACCCTAATCTAGGTTGATGCAATGTGAATAATAAACCCTAATTCTAAATAAGGTAAATGAGAATGTGAAACCTTAATTCTGGGCTATACTTTATAGAATGAAGTTCTAAGGTTGGATAATAAAATGAGGAGTCATTAATCCCATTGAGCTAAAGGGGATGATTTAACCCTAATTGAATTGAAAAGGGAAACCCCAACCCTAGCAAGGGCAGAGTGGTGTATTCCTTGATTAAAGATGATATAGTTATTTTACATTGTGCTGACATGAAATTGATGTATCTGTTATCATCTGTACTAATCATGCAGTTTTTTTGAGATGTTGAACATAGCCAGGTATGAGCTATGATGCTTTGTGTATTGAAAGTACTTTATGAGCATGTAAGCAATGATATGATATGTTGCCTAGTGAAAGGTGACAAAAGAAGGTTTATAGACTTTAAGAGCCATGTGAAATACCTGCACTACAATTATCATGTTTACATTGTCAGATGAATTGATGGCATTAAGTTACCAGTTAAGGTGGTAACATGTGTTTTGATAATCTAAGGGTTTGAACACCAATATTCATGAATCATGATGATGAGCTGATAAGGGATTGAGATCCCAATGTTAATAAAGCTGTGAAATGAACTTGATAGAAGTAGTACTCTTTCTTTATAGCAATTTTTATAATAGTTTATCTTTGAAAACATGCATGATGCTAAAAGAATGTTGTAATGTGCTTAAATAATCAAGTGAAATGATATCATGTAGAGCCCTGACCATAGATCCATCATCGTCAGTAGTTTGGTGATGGTGAAATAGGTTTTCCTAAGGGAACTCCTAGAGAGCATACTTTTGAGTATGTGGGGGTTATGGGCGCGAATATCCTTACGCCCTAATGGAGGAATTGATGTGAGATAAACTTTAAATCTCTCAATCCTTCATTATATGTATATGTCAGGATGATGTATCACTAATCTCCCGATGATGATGTTAATGCCGAATCGATGTGAGATAAATAAGAAATCTCTCGCTTGCGAAGAGAGTACAACTTGCCACTGTAACTCTAATAGAGAAGATGCCAGTATACCCTGGAAAGCTATTTCAGCAGATTTACGAGATATCCTGCATATTGTTCTTTACACTGACTGAGGAGGATGAGATCATAGAAACCCGACTCTTCTATTGACCTATGTATGGTACCGATTTCAATTTCGCAATGGTCGGTTGGATTATGAGCGGTATACCTCATCTCCTCAGGGCATAAGTATGTTTAAAAAATGTAATCTGCCATGTAGCATATTTGCTTAGGGTTGAACTATGAGAAACAATGATTGAGGATACATTGTTTATTATGTCCTAGATGGATAAATGATATACATGTTCTTCATATTCCTTATTAAATAATTGACATGCTACTTTTCCAGGTTATAATTGAAATGAATTGAATAGAGATTACTGCTCTACATAGTTCAGTTAATGATTTATGTGCTATTGATTATTTATATTTCTACTGCTCAGTGTTATTCTTTTATCTGCAATAACAATGCTTCTGGTGGAGAGTTATATCTCTCGCTGGGACAATTTTTCAATTGTCTCACCCCCGTGGGATTCAACTTTTTAGGTAGACGCCGAGGAAGAAGAAACCCTTCTGTGGGTGAGCAACAACAACAGCCACAGCAGCAACAACAGCAACAACAAGGACAATAGTGATTCACGGGTGGAGACACTATCTGTTAGGTTTTGTATATAGAGAGTCCTATGTGTCGTCTCTGTACTCTCAGGTCCTAGGAGTTAGTAGATGGTTCGATATAGATCTGATATTTTTGGCTTGATACCTCAAGATTTTTGTTTACAGCTTATGTACAGCTTAACAGGGCAGTCAATGTTATGACTCTTGAGATGAGATGATATAGAGATGTACTAATGTATCAGAATGTAAATAACCTACTTTGGTTCTTTATGAAAGAGTTCTACAGTTTTTGGATCTCATTGCAAAAAGTTTTAATTTTTAGTGATTTTCAGTAATTCCACTGCTAATAATTCGCTTCCGCATTAGTTAATCTTGTTTTCTGAGATGGTCGCCACACTTTTTGGCTATAATGAGTTTAGACGAGGAATTAGACATCTAATCAACTAATTTCCATTCATTTTTTGTTGTCAAGTGTGACTCACAAACAATGAGCAATATCTATAAACACATCATTACTACCCAAGTAATTGTAAAGTTGGAGAACAATTTCAACCTATATATGTGATCAGTGTTATCATAATCATATAGTTCCTTTGTCACTAATATCCAGATTGAACTTGAGGCATGTAATCATCATCCTATTAATACTCAATCAATGTTCCTTGAACTAGAGTAGACTGTCTAAGATGCATGTCAACTCACGCATCACAAATTTATTCACATGAGTATGGCCATATGTTTCTTAGTCTTTCTTATCAAGTGGCTAGGATATCCACTCTGATAGGATGAACAAATCCCATTTACATCACTCAAAGTCAATCCCCATGAGTCACAACATACCCGAACATCACATGTATGACAACCCTTATTCAAGGTCACATTGGATGGTGTCAAAGTACATCAAATGACATGTGATGATTGTAGTGACTTTAGGACCAAGAACCACAATCACATATATCACTATGAGAGTTTATTCAGACTACCATTCAATGGTTTTCATGTATCATTCTCAAGGTGGTTCTATGTGATACATTGTTCCCTAACAAGTACCTATGTGTTTGTCTTGATATCATATATCACGACAAATGAGATTCTAGAATCAGAGAACACACACTCTAGTCTTACGTATTATTGATGTTTGTATTGTTTCCACAATACTATCTAACTATAGGTATAACAAGAATACATATACACTTATCATAGATATGATCTTAGTTTTTTAGGTCCTCAACATTAAGACATCAGTCGTGCATATCATCATTCTTTAGAAATCTATCATGTTATACCATCATCTCATAATTGAACAAACATATAGATGAAATATTTCCATTATTATTAATCAAATATATTACAAGATATGACATTACAATCATCATATGACTGACTCTCTGGGCATACATACCAACACCTTGGACCTTAAGAGAGACCTTACATCTTTATATCTTTTCAAAGCTGATAGGTTAGTATTCCTTTAGGAATATACCGTTCTACCTTTTCCTTAATGCAAATGCAGTTTGAAAGATAGTTGATCAAAAAAATAGAGAGGATGCTTTTGAATGTCCTAAATAACAACCTCGAACTCTTTAAATATATAATTGATATTCCAAGGGTATATACAATCAATCAACTATGGTCATCGGTCTTATTTATAAGCTAACCTTAACCCTAGTTGATTGCATGTCCCCAACCTCATCATTTAATGAATGGTTTGTTGGGAAATACGGGCACAAAGTATTGCAGTGGAAACAAAAATTTTATCTATCCATATTCCCATGATAGAAAGATCGTGTTAACCACTATGAAATAGGAAGGATGGTTTTAGAGAGTTATACATGGTCCTGGATCAAGTCCATAGGAAAAACTCACTTCTTTGCAACTGTTGACAAGTTGCTCTTAGACGGTGGTTGTGCAACTCCTGGCCTTCACCACAAACAGTTGTGTGTGCAACCTCTGTAGTGACTCCGGTGGTCTTACCACAAACTATAGGTTGCCTTTTCTCTTTGAGCAGTAGCTAAAGGACTCCTACCTCTAGAGTAGTCCACACTGACCAACTAGAACTCCTATCGTTCACCAAGAACGGATAGGAAGGAGTTGTCCCTCCCATTAGTTTACTAATTACCAACCTACTCTACCACCAACAACGATCACCAGTTGTTTCTCTCATGTAGCTATACCTCCCTATTGGGTAGGACTTACTTGGGCTCTCTTGGTTACCACAACAAGAGAGGACAACACTGGTCAGAGGAACTGGTTCTCAGTTGTCTATGTTGTGTCTTGGGAAGCCCCCAGTACCCCTCCTTTTATAGGTGGGGTTTGGGCCAGCGTTCCCAATCTGTACAGGATTGCGTGGGAGTGGAAGGGACTGGAAGAACTTGAACTTTTGCAACCTGCAAGACACAAACGGTTGTCTGGCACACCCATATGGTCATCTAGTTTGCTAATTGGCGTCTCGTACTACTAGAAATTCGTTTGGTTGTTCCCAATTGGATACGAATTTGGCAATTTCCACTCCAATTAATATCTCATATTAATTTATTTACACCCCAAGTAATGTACAATCAAAACTATTTAGGAAACATACCTCACCTTCGTTAGGTCTAATTAAGCCTTATCACACATGAGAGACACCTTACTTGTTCACCCAGATGATCTTATATTGAACTTGATTCGAGCCTATTGGTTCAACTACTTGAACTGATTGGTTCATTCCTCAATTTGTGCGGAACTAAGCCGGTTTGATCCTTGATTAGCCTGACAACCCAAACAGCTATCTCAACACTTGAGACGCCCGTCTGACTGCCCAAATGGCCGTCTCACTCAGTTAGATGGTCGTTTGGCAGTTCAGTCAGCCAATCTATCGACCTGTTATATGAATTGAATACCTAAACACTTTAGTAATCAATCTAATTGTCATTCAATTTCGAATTCCTCTTCTACGTGAGTTCCTATGTGTGTGACCCTATAGGTCCCATATCACATTGGCAGTGAGTATCCATAACTAGCTTATGGCATCACAAGCAAAGAATGGTGCCTAGTTGCACATCAGTGCTACCCAAGTGAATGGAAAGTTGGAGAACAACTTCAACCTACAATATGTGTAAGGTGTTGTAGTGACTGTATATTTCCTTTGTATCTAATATCCAGAGTGAACTCAAGGCATGGATAGTCATCCTCTCAATGCTCAACTCATGTTCCTTGAACCCAGAGAAGATTGGCTAAGAAAATGTGACCAAAATATCATATATTGATTCACATATGCATTTACTCACATTTCCCAGTCTCGCTTATCAAGTGTCCAAAATATCATACTTTAGTAGGAGGGAAAAGTCCCATATCTATCACTCATAGTTTATCCCCATGTGTCAAAGTCACCCAATCATCACCATTATAACAACCCATGTTTCAGGACTGTGTTTGATGATATCAAAGCATACCCAATGGCATGTGACAAGTGTAGTGATTTCAGGTCTAAAAATCACAATCACCACCTTCACTATGAGAGATGACTATGACCACCAATGATGGTTTCCATGTGTCACTCTCAAGGTGGGTCTGTCTGATACACTTTTCCCTAACATGTATCTATGTGCTTGATTTGATATCTCCATATCATGACTAATGAGATTTTGTCATCAACCAACGCACATTGTAGTCTTTAGTGTTACTGGTGTCTATCCATTTTCCATAGTAACAACCGACTAGGGACACAATAAGAATGTACACACTCTTAACATTCCTATGATCTCATCCTCCACGTCACATATTTGAAGACATACATCATTGAGTATTGTCATTATATAGACATTCACTTTGTCTCCTCATTCCCTAGTCAGTTGTTACCGTGGAAGGTAGATGGGCACCAGTAACACTAAAGACTAGTAGAGTGTGGGTTGGTTGATGACAAAGTGAATATCTATAGAATGAAGAGATAGAGTGAATGTCTATAGAATGAGGAGACAGAGTATTGCCATTCTGTAGAAATCACTTTGTCTCCTCATTATCTCAAAACTAAATGTATATAATGATAATACTCAATGAGATAATGAGGAAACATAGTGAATGTGTATAGAATGACAATACTCTGTCTCCTCATTCTATATACATTCACTCTGTCTCCCCATTCTATAGACATTCACTCTGTCATCAACCAATGCACACTCTAGTCTTTAGTGTTACTGGTGTTTATCTACCTTGCACAGTAGCAACCGATTAGGGACATAATAAGAATGTACAAACTCTTAACATTCATATGATCTCATCCTCCAAGTCACGTACTTGAAGACATACATCACTGAGTATTATCATTCTATATACATTCGCTCTGTCTCCTCATTCTCACATAATGGAGTGAAATAGATGAATTGAAAGCTTGCCTTTATTTATTTTGTTATTAATCAAATACTTTTAGGTAATCATGCCATGTCAATTGTCATATGATTGGATCTATGGGCATACCATACCAATAGACTCCCACTTGAACTTAGAGCCAATCACCCATGAATTCCATTCATAGTGATCCAAACATGTCCACCATATTTATGTTGGGCAAGTACTAATCCAAGGGGTTAGCAACACTTTTCTTACAGTTGGTATATTGCATGTTTCATTGTCTCTTCATTGTATGATTTCTCATATAAGATGGAACTGTCATAATATGGTATCTCATATTCCTTGCCTAACAATGAGCTCCATTGTTGTTACAGTATCTCTACTAAGTCATCAATGATAGGAACATATATAAGTTCATCATATGAATCTTTTAGATCCATACAGTATCACTCTGTGTTCACAATACAAGTATACCCAATCTCTATTGTAGATAGAATTAATGGATATTAGTTTGGATCCCTTCCAACTAATAACATCCTTTTATCCTTTAAAATCAAACATATTTTATTGCAATCACTTGGTCATTATGAAAGCTTGCATCAATGTAACCCTCTACATCCAACTAATAAATCCTATACATCCAACTCCCTTTGCATCGATGTCCTTAAGTACATAAGTATTAATGGATGTTTTAATGACTTTCCAATCACCCTTATTGGATTTAAATATCATCTTGTCATGTCTTATACGCACGAGATTTATATGGGATAAGCACATTTACTTGCATTCATGATAGATTCACTATTGGGGTAGCCCATGAAATCTTTGTTCATGACATTTACATTCTTCATAAGAATTGGAACACATAGTTCATGAGAGATTAATACAAATTCTCTCTCATTGAATCCATCCATGTTGTACTCTTTCAACATTTTGCTATTTGTATGTGATTAGCTCACGTTGTGAAACTTTCAAGAACTATCTCTATAGGTCTTAATCCTTCTCTCATAAGATGTTTCACCTATACCTTCATTGCTGAAGGGTTTTTACATGCTAGTTCTCAATATTCACAATATTGAGATGTTATTCCTCATCATATGTGGAATATTCATATATGCTCCCACTAAATCTTTTGTAAACACAGATTTCAACTTTTGTCTAGATTCAAGTCAAATTCTTTGGCCTTCTTATGAAGCCATAAGATCCCATCTCTGAGTTTCTTGTTTCAATCCCAGACTAAACTTTGTAGTTTATAGACTTAATTTGCATTCTTGAAGTTATGAAACATTTTAGTTTGTGTCACGTACACATCCTCTGATGTATTCCAATTAAGGAATCCAAATTCTTAGTTCATATGATAAATCTCATTGTCTATTTTAACTACTACAACAAGCATGGCAATTGGTAAAGGAATTTCTATCATGTTCAACAACTTGAACTTATTTGAAAGACTACTCAACCAATTTGTCCTTTTATGTTATCCACATAGGTCTTTGCCAAAAGACCCTATTGCACCCTTTAGGTATTACCCCTTTAGGTGGCACTACTAAGGTCCTACCTTGTTAGCTTACATGGATCCCGTAATGGTCTTAAACCATTACTCATATGATGGTACTTTATAGCTTCTAGTTGATTAGTTGGCTCATCATCTTATGACCAACCTACTTGAATTGATGGATTCACAATCCTTCAACTTCAGATTTGTTCAACTAGAACAATTTTGTTTTGTGTCTTGTGACAATCTTTGGATTCCCCAACAAATTGTGATTCTCTTAGTTCTCATTGTACCTCTTTGTTTACTTCGAACATTTCGAGTTCTAGTTTTACTCCCACTGATTCTTTAGGAATTCAATTATCCAATTAATAAATACTTTACTATTGGATTGCGATAAATAGTATTCAACAATTGTGGTTTGTGAATGAACCTTTTCAAGAAATTAATTTCTTAATGGTAGTTTCAATCATTTAGACATATTGGGACACTCCCAAATCATATCATATATGATGTCTCATAAACCATTCGTATGGTACATTATTCAGTGATAGGTATAAATTTATGAGGATGTAAGAAAACTAGATTAATTAATAATATTATATTATGACTCATCCCAGTACAATTATTTCAATTGGACACATCATCATGTTCAAATGGATTTGAACTGTGATACATTATCACAATTCATTTCAGAAGGTACTCAAGGTATTGATGTATAATACTTCAACATTTGATCTCATAGAAGTTTCTTAATACTTTTATCAAAGTTAATACTTCATACAGAATCTCCTTAAACACTTCACGGGGTTCATGTTTCCTCTTTACTGTGTATATATCATTATATTACCAATAAATGAAATGAGGTATAAGTAGTTATCTATAGCATTCATTCATAAGATCTTCATACATCATATGTATGAGGTCTAATAAAAGTTTATCCTCCCACTACATCTAGTGAAAGACATCATGTCATATTTGTGCGTAAATAAGATTTGCATGTTTCCTTAGGTTCATTAACCAAGGGAATCTAGATCAGCATCAATATGTATTCTAGGTATGCAGCTCTCATACTTGTACAAGATGACTAATGCTAATGATAGTATTGAGTTATAAATTATAATCCTTTGGTATAAACATTATAAACATTCATCTTTGGATCATTTTGCATAAATATCACAAGATGTTTTGGGGCCAATTCCATGCAAGATCATATCTTTGAAATAGAAGCACTAATAATTCTTTATTGATAATCATCCTTGTCCATACAAGATGCATAAAGAAAATATTTCTATTCTAATGGCATAATGAATAGTAGTTCTAATAACTCTATTACATGCCCATTGGGATAAGATAAATTGAAATGTAGACTATGGCTTCCGCAATACTTGCTCCACCTTGTCTATCTTTGTCCTTCTATGAGGGCTTTTACTTCTTGTCAGATCATGCACATTAGTATGTCAAATCTCTTATCTAGTATCACATATAAATAAGAAGAAGGAATGAAATTTATCTTGTGTTTTTATACCTAAAGTGGAGGCTTCAATGTCATCCTTCTTCTTCTTTAGTTCCTCTAACCAGAGTGGGCAATTTCTCTTCCAATGTCCAGGTTGGTGACAATGGTGACAATCACCTATTTGTTTCTTTACTCCACCTTTTGCCTTGAGATCTAAAGACTTGGGCTTCTGGCTAGATTTAGAACTCTTCTTAGCTTTGCCTTTTCCTTTAGACTTCCACTTTGTCTTACTGAACACCTTAAAAAATTTGGGCTTCTCTTTCTTCATTTGTGTCTCAGTTGTTCTCAACATGCCCAAAAACTTTGTCAACAGCTTTTCAAAGTCGTTCATGGTGTAGTTCATGACAAACTAACTATATGATATTGGCAGGGACTGCCGAATCACCTCCAAAACCAACTCTTAGCCTAAGGGGAATCCCAATCTAGCTAGGTTCTCCACATACCCAATGAGCTTAAGTACATGAGGACCTATTGGATCTCCTTCTGCTATGTTGTACTAGAACAACACCTTAGAGACATCATATCTAATAACACCCAAATTCAGGCATTTATGCTAATAATTTATTTATAGTTTTGTGTCACTATAGCCTTAATATGCCCTAATTAAGTCTAGATTCTTATCTTTTAGTAATACATATCATTTGAAAGATAGATTTTCTCAAATAGACAATTTTGGGACTTTCATGTACCAAACTCAAGAAGATATCAATTCTCCAGATTCTGCCCCACAAGCGTCGTGTTATGTGCACCAACTTAGGAGATTGTGGTCCTACTAATCAAATAGCGGGCCGAATAAACTTTTGATATCTTCGACCCTATTTTCGATGGCCAGTCCTTTATTAGAAAGCATCCTTGTCAATTAGAAGGTTCATTGATGTGGTCCCATCAACCACTAGTAGCAGCCCCTCTTGGTGTGGGTTTGTCCACAAGGTTCGCGACCACGATAGTTGTCGCGACCTCAAAAGTGGTCTCGACCGCGAATACGTCTTGACCGCTGCATCCATCTTGACCGTGACGACGTCTCAACCGCTACATAGGTTTGCAACTGCAATAGTAGTCTCGACCACGATGATGTCTTGACTGATACATTCATCTCAACCATGACACCACCTCAACCACTACAACTATCATGACCGCTATGACGTCTCGACTGCTACGACCACAACTCCTATTAATACCCCATGCTACTTGAAGGGGGTTCTGTGATTCTGACTTTTGGGGGTTTCCTTCAACGATCAGTGGTCTCAGAGCTTTGTGGGAGAGTTCCAAGTCTGAGAGGGCCAAAGATCACACCCTACATCCATCCCTATAGCTTGCCTCCATCCATCATCATCTTGTACCTCTACCCAGCCATTTCCACCATCGTTCACCAATTTTCCAGCCACCTTCCACCTCCGTTCATCCACCAAGGTTGATGTTTGGTGTGGAATCAAGGAGAAAGGAGGCCAAGGAGTCTAGAAGATCAAGGAGGATGACTCAAATAATGAGATCTATTCTTTTCGGAGGCTAAGGAGCGAGAGCCACCTCTCCTCTACGGGCTAAATCTTTTATTCTCCTCCTTTCTTCTACTGTTCTCCTTTATTTTTGTAAAAATGATGTTTTTCCATCTTTTTTCGGTGACAACTATGCTTGTCCATGGCTAGTTATCTCCTTCTTATCTATGTAGCCCTTATTGGGCATGTTCATGTACTTTTACCTTAAGCAAGTAGTTTTATTCCAGATATAGTATGTTTTCTATTCTATCTTCTCTTTTTGGTTATGATTGCTAATTTTGTTGATCTCTTTCTTACTTGAACTTTTATATCTGCATGGATTGAGATATTAGTTGTAGGAATGGATAAAAGAAGGTAGTTTGAATCAAATCTAAAAGGAGAATGTCCAAGGGAGTGGTTCCTAACAACTCTAAATATTCCAGACCAGAGAGGGTATCTGGGATATTCGAGGGTGTTTATCTGTTATCCTTGAGAGAGGTTCTAGATCTCTGATGGGGTTTTAGTAATGATGTGCGAGAGTAATTGGTACAACCCCCACATGAACATCTACCATGATACATGCTACTTCTGGAGATCAAATGCTTGCTAGGGTGTTCAAAGGTTGTCTATGCCTGAGAACGGGTGCATAAACTGTCCAACTTGTGGTTACATAGCCAGGAACTCCTTCTTGTTGATTAGTAGAATCTGACGGACTCTGTTTTGTTTTCTTTACTTTGTTTTGTTTTATTTCGTGAGATTTTACTAGAATCGTTCTAGTTGTGTATTTTTATCAACTATCAGATTGGATTAGCTGACTTAAGAGAGAGATCTTAAGCGTCCTAAACATCCCCACGTCCATGTGTTCAACCCCGTATATCTACTTTGACCCCGTAATAATGTTGCATGGGCCCTTAAAGATTTAGGGTTACAAATTTAAAAGTCCAATCACCCCTTTGGGGATTATCAATATCTCTCATGTCTTGCCTAATCTTGGTACATATTCTTGAGATGTGTGACCATCTAATCACCCCCATGTTCTCATGTTGCCTTTGCAAATCGTAGTTCATGGAGCACAATATCAGACACTTGACATCTAGGAGATCTTCAGTATGCTTCTTGTAATCATACTAGTCATACCTTAGAGCATTTAGAGTTGGTTCCTTTGGTTCTGGAATTTCCAGGACACAGAGCTTGTGCTCCTATGTGAGAACAATTCTCAACATCAAGAAGCAGTCGTGGAAGTTGTTCCCAGTAAGTTTGTCCTTCTCACAAACCGATCGTAGAGAAAAGTGACTATTTGTGGTTGCCATTAGGTTCTACAAAAGAATTTGCAATTTTGTCAAAAACTCATTTTGATTTGATTTAATTTGATTTGATTAAAATTTGGGTGATATACATTAGGTCTTTAATTTATTATTGTTCTAATTATTTTGTTCAAATTGATAACCCTCAAGATTCATAAAATTGCATCGAATAATTTTTTAATGAGACAGATCCAAGATAATTCAACTATGGCCTGATCAACACTGCAAAACACAGTTAATCATCAAGGTAGGAAACTTTTTCCAATTTCATCATATGCAATTCTGGATAGATGATGTGTGAAACTCCTTGCCATAATCATTTTTATGCCTCTGGGCCCAGACGCTCTGAGAATCACCAGTTAAGTCAGACCCAATATGTAACAACCTCACTTTTCAGCAACTGCCAATTAAGGAAGGCCAAAAAGATGAGATTCATTACCTACAAATTTTCCTAAGGATCCAAATTTAGAAACAATAAATAATTGTAAATAATTTCATTAATTCAACAACTTTGTTTGCAAGATGCTTTTACATTAAATTCCATAACCAGAATTGTATATAGAGAAGAAGTGTCTATCTAAATCCTCCTTACTTATATTTATGTCTTCACGTGATTTCATATTTATCTTCATGTCCCTTATCATGCATATCATCATCTACCTAAAATGTCGTGAAACAAAACACGGTCAGTATAACAAGTTATACTGGTATGTGTGGGAAACAAAAGCTCACGTTTATTTGTAACAACATAATTCAACAATTATTATTTAACAAATAAAAGTTAGCATTTTGATCATGACTACTTGATCCAGGTACATTAAACCTTCGGAGTCTTGTCCTTGCAGTGGACATAGGCCACACTTGCCCCCAGGGCTTTGGTGTCTCACTGTTGCCCCTAGGGCTTTGATGATAAATCTTGCCCCTAGGGCTTAGCGATATTTTGATGATTTCCTTGCCCCTAGGGCTTCATATTCATCATTCTTTACTTTTTTATCTTACATCATAGGTGGTGTAGGATATGAGCTAGTCAAGTCCATATTAGGTGATAGTCATAGCCACATTATAGTTTGCAAGGAAATAAACACTCTAGCAGTCATATATCTGCAAAATGTGCAGAGAAACCCGAGAAAGCCCTGTGAAACTAGATCGGTTATTCATAGGTGTAACCACATACCTCAATGGTGAGCTAAGCAGTTTATTATATAAATATAGTTCACGCATGTTCTTCAAGCAAGCAAATCAAGCATTCAAATATGCAAGTATGTAAATCCTAAATTGTCACCATCACTTTAATTGAATACAACATTATTCGGTCCTATTATAGGGTTTAGGTTTCCGTGGTATTGAGTTACCATTAGGGTTATGCCTCGAAACCCTAATTCCCAAGATTCTCACTTTAAAGACTTAAGAACCGTAATTCATATTAGGTGTACACATGATTATAAAATCCTACCATGTTAGATCATCATGAATTTTTATATTAGACCAACTTCATTAATAACATGGCAAGTTAGGATCTTTAAACCCTACTTACGCATATCCATGCTTATTCACATTGGAAACTATCATCATTATGGTCATGCTCATCTTGAATTATCATCTTATTCAACAATGTTAGATAACAACAATAACTAAGAATATTTATTCTATTTATGTCAATGTACAAATTTAGGGTCTTATACTTTAAACACCACATTAACACACATTTTTTTATTACACACTTTAGAAAACCTGATTTTAGTAACATATGAACTTTTAACCCAAAATGAATCCAAGATGCTCTTTTTATCCAAAGAAGTTAAGCTTTATCCATTAATATCATTTAAACAAGTAAGGACCATTAAAATCATGAAACTAGGATTTTTATGCATATTTTACATTAAAGATTGTAACTTTATGTACTTTTGGAAAAGGAAGCATAATTAGATCTCAAACATATTTTATTTGTATCCCTCTCATTTTTTCGATCAAAACATATACATATTCGATATATTCTGAGTTACCAATCATTATTTAGAATATTTGCAAAAATATACTTACTACAGGCAATGAAAGGATAGCACATCAACCATTATATATTTTTGCTCCCTTGTAGCCGGGTCATCTTGGTTCATGGAAATTGACCTCCTCACACATTACATGTGTAGATAGGGGTGCATTTGACTTTGGCCCACAGGTCATCTTCTTTGTGACTTCTGTTCACGCACAACACTCATCCTCGCATTGCCAACCGCTGGGGAATTTTATCCCTTGTCGTTGTCTCTCCACGCTCCTCTTCCATCCTTCCTCTCCTCTTCCTCTGCCCATTTGCCTGTATTACCATTCTTCTTCCTCACATAGAGTGTTCCTCAGCCAGTCTTCTCGGTGTGCACGCTCGCATGCCGCCACCTCTATGGTGGTGAGGCACTGCCAGCCCTGCTGCTTGGCGCCCCAACTTGGCATGGTTGTGACGACCTGATGTTGGGATTTCCTGAGACTCTAGGGCACAACAACATGTGAGGGCATCCTCTTTGATGCCTAGGCACTGACAGGTTGAAGAAGAGAACTAATCCAACATATCAAGGTCCTGCCTCAAGACATTGGTACTACTAGTGGTATCTAGAAGGCGTGGTTTGATGTCATAGTCCCTCAAATGTCACCTTCTATTACTTGTTGGCCTGTCGAAGGGGTTTTCTTGAGAAAACTCTAAAGATGAAAGAGATGGAGAGGTTGGGGGAAACAGGGACTCTCTATAGAGATCCCCATGGCCATCGAGACACGACCAAGGTTTTTTGAGTGGTGAGGATTTCCCCCACCCATAGTCATCTATATATACATGCCTCCTAGGGAAGCCCTAGTGTTTTCCACAAAGCTGTGGAAGGAAGGAAGAGAGATACTCGTACCCCCATGATTCATAAGAAAAGGAAGGAAATCAATACATTTAAACTACCGACTGCCCCTCCTTATTTCTATAACTCAAATCGTAAATATGAAGACAAGTCAAATAAGGACATAAACACTTCTTTCCATTATTATCTTTTGGATTATGTAATCCCAAAAGCCACAGAGGAAGGCACATCAAAACATGGCACTTTTTTAGAATATTATATATTTCTTTTTTGATATATTTTTCTAATTTATTATCCTTGGAAACTCACTTATGCTCTTTCCATATCATAGTTATTGATTGGGATTCCTTGTGATGTCTTTGATATACTAAACTGTCCTTTCGACATCTAATTGAAACAATATCATTATCTCACGAAAAATCCAATTTTTAGAATGATCTTCCTTTCTTTTATTATTTGCAAATGTATAGAAGTTAAACTGAGATAATGTTATTTGTGATGCCTCTAGCATTGTGTTTCCACTCTCTGCTAGACAATTATTTCTTTAATTATCTAAAACATCATGTATCTTATTTTTCTTTGACAATATTTCATTTATCATATCACAAAACCATTATTATTTATTCATGAATGAATTTCCTCACTCTATTTATCTTGTGCCACAAACACCCATGTCACAAATGTGACTAATTTTATTTTCCCCCCAACAATACCATTGGGGAATTTACAATTCAATTCTTTTATATGATCCAATTTTACCAAAAGTGAGGATATTACGTTCACCCCTCCTTAAAAGGAATTTTGTCCCCAAAATTCAAACTTAGTAAGATAAAGATGAATGATAACTTAAATTAGTGTAATGCTTAGGGTTAGAAACCCTACGAAACATCTTTCACTGACTTGTAATTCCTCATATTATTCTTAAGATTTGTACCTAAATCCAATTCAAGGTATATCCATATACTTAGTATTTATATAATACCATCTTTTGGTGACTACATCTCCATTTCGTGATTTCAATTTCACTTGGTGACCATCTTTTCACCTAGGTTCCCAACCTATCATTTTTTTACATAAGGGTGAGGTAACCCTTCAAGCCCAATGGCATGCCTTTAAGTTCAATCTTAAAGTATCCATTCCCATATGCCATTTTAAGCATAAAATGTGCCTACCCAACCTTCCCACTCATAAGGAGATGAAATAAGCATTTTACTATAGCCAAAATATAAGGTCATCCCATCCCAAGAGTGGGGACGGTATATCCACACATTACCTCAAAATTTCATACTTTAGGTTAAATCATTCGCAACATGACTCTAGACAATACTTGGTTTTAATTCCATAATATTCTTATATTTCATGAAGTCAAATGCCTTTTTCACTCTTCAGTTTATACATAACTCCTTTCATAATCACATGACTTCTTATATCTTTTACCTTTATATCTCATATATTATGAGCCTTAGTCACTTCCTCGAGGTCTCTAGGGGTATAGGTACTCTTTGGAGTGATCTCATCCTTATGCATCTAGGGAGTGACCCTCACATTTTCCCATTGGCCACATGAACATCATGAAGGTGGCCAATATCCTGAGACATGTACCTTGGGCAAGCGTATTTGTTACCTCCTGAACAAATGGTCTTATGCATTTAGGGAACAATTAACTCCTAATCCCATCAGTTCATGTACCTTTAATACTCCCTACTTGACCTTAGGATTGAATTCAAACTCTATCCTTCCCAAGACTTCATTTATAACACATTATTTTCATATGAAATTCTATAGACCGGGTTCCTCCATCTCTTATAATGCTCGTTATTCACTATGTTCCCTCATTGGACTCATGGCAACATTTCATAGTAACATTTCTTTTTCAGGCTCAATCTCATATGGTCAGCTAATTCCATAGTGACTTTTCCTCATGTTCCTCAGAGATGGAATACTTGGGTTCAAAGAATCATACTCAATATATGCGATTTCATCTTTTATATATCATGGTTACCTCAATCTTTAAATCAATTCAGTCAACTTACCTTTCTAGGGAAGTTCCTAACCTAGGGTGCCTTCATGGCTCACATGAGGAAGCTAGGATCTCTAGCCACAACTTGACCCCATGATCTAAGGTTTTGCTTCCCACATAGGTCATCTTCCTATTCTTGGGTTGACCCACCCCGGGTTGGCACACTATCCTTAAAGGTTTCATATTTTCATCTTTATGCATTGTTTTTAATATTATAGATTCTCAACCCTTGTTTGCTCAATCTCTAGGATACCCTCTCATGGAGTTTGTCCATGCAGTGGGCTAGGACCACCTTCCCCTCCAGGGGCTTGGTACCTATGTCGGCCTTCCCCTCTAGGGGCTTGGTGCCTATGTCGCCCTTCCCCTCTAGGGGCTTGACCTTCTTGACATTCCCCTCCAGGGACTTGGTACCATGTCGACCTTCCCCTCTAGGGCCTTGTCCTTATATGATCCTCCCCTCTCGGGACTTGATCCTTCATGACCTTCCCCTCCAGGGGCTTGATCTTTCTCGACCTTCCCCTCTATGAGCTTGATCATTTCTAACCTTCCCTTCCAGGGGCTTGATCTTTCCATAACCAAACTTCCTAGAGATAGCATGAGGGGTTCGAGCAAGTTATATTTGAATTTTCATTTTCATATATATAATTGTTGGTTTCTTATGTTTCTCAAAAATTTTTACATAAATGTCATGCTCCAAACACACGCGTGCATGGGAGACAGGGTTACTTAACATCATCTTTGTTCATATTCTTTCACATTCATCCTTCATGCATGGTTTACCAAAATCATTGGTGATCTATGTTCATATTCTTTCACATGCATCCTTCATGCATGGGTTACCAAAAACATTAGTGATCTATGTTCATATTCTTTCACATGCATCCTTCATGCATGGGTTACCAAAAACATTGGTATTCTCTCTTTCCTCTTACCCTAACTGGGTCTACATGGGTAGGGTTTCTATTTCACCCAAACTATTCATATTTCTCATGGTTAGTGTTTTAGGCTAGGGTTAGGGATTACTCAACCTACACCCTACATATTAGAGTTTTACATGTCCCTTGACCCTCTAGAGTTTTCATAACTCAAGCCTAGTTCCAGCTAGAGTTTACCCTTGCAACCCATTAAATCATTATTTTCACATTGCATATACATTATTATTTCCACCTTACATGTACATTATTATTTCCTCATTACATATACATTTTATTTCCACATGTACTTTATTATTCACACACGACATGTACATTATTAATTCCACATTTTCATGTACATTAATTGGCAGAGGATTCCTTAATTCTACTTCTTCTCAAAATCCTAAATTGAGTTGAGGAGGGAAATTATTTTTATGGTTTATTAAGCAAGAGGATGAGAAATAGATGAATCAAGATGAGAAGAAACCCTAAAGGTATTTTACTTTCAGAAAATCGTTTGACATTGGCCTGGTAGGATGCACAGCCCCGGGAGTCCTCATAAGCCAACTAGAGGTACAAAGGAAGATTTTGCTAGCCTCTGATCATGGTCCTTTCTAGACACCATCATCTTTAGAAAATGCCCTAATAATTCCCTCATATTTCTACAGATTCTTGAATTTATAAACTATTAAATATTATTTGAAAAATCTGGCACTCTGATACCAAATGTAACAAGCTCGCTTTTCAGCAACCCCCGACTAAGGAAGGCCAAAAATATGAGAGTCATTACCTACAAATTTTCCCAAGGATCTAATTTAGCAAATAATAAATAATTGAAAATAATTTCATTAATTCAATACCTTTATTTACAAGATGCTTTTACATGAAATTCCATTTCCAGAACTGTACATAGAGAAGAAGTGTCTATCTAAATCCTCCTTACTTAGATTAATGTCTTCACATGGTTTCATCTTTATATTCATGTCCCTTATCATGTATATCATCATATAAGTAAAATGTTGTGAAACAAAACACAACCAATATAACAAGTTATACAGGTATGTAGGGGAAACAAAAGCTCACATTTACTTGTGACAACGTAATTAAATAATTATATTTTAACAAATAAAAGTTAGCATTTTTATCATGACTATTCGATCCACGTACATCCAACCTTTAGAATCTTGTCCCTGCAGTGGACATGGGCCACACTTGACCCCAGGGCTTTGGTTCCTCATCGTTGCCCCCAGGGCTTTTTGGTGCCTCACTGTTACCCCCAGGGCTTCAGTGATAGATCTTGTCCCCAGGGCTTAGCAATCTTTTGATGATTTCATTGCCCTCAAGGCTCCATATTCATCATTATTTACTTTCTTGTCTTACATCAAAGGTGGTGCATGATACGGTCAAGTCAAGTCCATATTATGTGATAGTAGTCATGTTATAGTTTGCAAGGAAATAAACAGACAAGCAATAATATATTCGCAAACCATGCAAAGAAACCTGAGAAAGATATGTGAAACTAGATGGATTATTCATAGGCATAACCACATACCTCAATGGTGAGCCAAGTAGATTATCATATAACTACACTTCACACATATTGTCCAGGCAAGAAAATCAAGCATTCAAATATGCAAGTATGTAAATCCTAAATTGTCACCATCACTTTATTTGAATACAACCCTACTCGACCCTAATCTAGGTTTAGGTTTCTGTGGTATTGAGTTACCATTAGGGTTATGCCTCGAAACTCTAATTCCTATGATTCTCACTTTAAATACTTAAGAACTCTAATTCATATTAGGTGTAACAATGATCCTAAAATCCTACCATGTTAGATCATCATGAATTTTTATATCAGATCAACTTCATTAATAACATGGCAAGTTAGGATCTTTAAACCCTACTTGCTCATATGCATGTTTATTCACATTGGAAACTGTCATCATTATGGTCATGCTCATCTTAGATTTTCACCTTATTCAATTGATAACAACATGAATTAAGAATAGTTATTGTATTCCATTATGTCAATGTACAAAATTAAAATTTAGGGTTTGTTATACTTTAATCACCACTTTAACACACATTTTTTATTATCCACTTTAGAAACCTTGATTTTAAAAAATATGAACTTTTAATCCAAAGTGGGTTCAAGATGCTCTTTTTATCCAATAAAGTTAAGCTTTATCCATTTATATCTTTTAAACAAGTAATGACAATAAAATCATGAAACTAGGATTTCTGTGCTTATTTTACATTAAGATTGTATCTTTATGTACTTTTGGAAAAATAAGCAAAATTATATATCAAATATATTTTATTCAGACCCATCTCATTATTCCGTTCAAAATCATATACGTATTCGATATATTCCGATTTACCAAGCATTTACTTGAATATTTGCAAAAATTTACTTACTAGAGGCAATGAAAGGATAACACGTAAGCCATTATATATTTCTGCTACCTTGTAGTAGGGCCATCATGGTTCAAGGAAAATGACTCCTTACCCTCGCACGTTACACGTGCAGGCGTGGGTACATTTGACTTTTGCCCGTGGGTCATATTCTTTGTGGCTGCCATTCATGTGTAGTGCTCGTCCTTGCAACGCCGGCCGCTGGGGGATTCAATCCCTTGCCACTATCTCTCCATGCTCCTCCTTCATCCTTCCTCTCCTCTTCCTACGCCCCATCTTCCTATGTTCCCATTCTTCTTCCTCACATAGAGTATTCCTCATCCGGTCTTCTCTGCTTGCACTCTCACATACCGCCACCTCCATAGTGACGAGGCTCCGACAGCCATGCTTCTAGGCACCCCAACTTGGCACGGTCGCGACGAGTTGCGGTTGGGATTTCCTGAGACTCTAGGGCGCACTGACATGGGAGGGCATCCTCTTCGAGGCCTATGCACTGACATGTTGAAGAAGAGAACTACTCTGACATATCAAGGTCCTACTCAGAGACGTTGGTGTTGTCGATTGTAGCTAGAAGGTGGGGTTTGATGTCATGGTACCTTAAACGTCACATTCTATTACTTGCAAGCCTATCTAAGGGGTTTTACTGAGAAAACTCTAAAGATGAAAGAGATGGAGAAGTTGGAGAGAATGGGTACTCTATGTAGATATCCCCATGGTCATCGAGACACAACCAAGGTTTCCTAGGTGGCGAGGGTTTCCCCCCACCCACAGTCATATATATATATATATATATATATATATATATATATATATATATATATATATATATATATATATATATATATATATATATATATATATATATATATATATATATATATATATATATATATATGACTCCTAGGGGAGCCCTATTGTTTTCCATGAATTGTGAAAGGGAGGGAGAGAGATACTTGTACCTCCATGATTCATAAGAGAAGGAAGGCAATCAACACATTTAAACTACTGACTCCCTTTCATTCTTTCTATAACTCAAATCGTAAATATGATTACAAGTCACATAAGGACATAAACACTTATTTCCATTATTATCTCTTGGATTTTGTGATCCCAAAATCCATAAAGGAAGGCACATCAAAACATGACACTCTTTTAGAATATTCATATGTTTCTTTTTTTGATATATTTTTCTAATTTATTATCCATGGAAACTCACTTATGCACTTTCCCAATCATATTTATTAATTGGGATTCCTTTGGATGTCTTTGATATAATAAACTTGCTCCTTTCGACATATCATTGAAACAATATCATTATCTAGTGGAAAATCCAATTTTTAGAATGATCTTCCTTTCTTTTATTATTTGCAAGTGTACAAAAGTTAAACTGAGGTAATGTTATTTGTGATGCCTCAAGCATTTTGTTGCCACTCTTGGCTAGATAATTGTTCCTTTAATTATCTTAAACACCATGTATCTTATTTTTTTTGACAATATTTCATTTATCATTTCAAAAAGCCATTATGATTTATTCTTAAATGAATTTCCTCTTTCTAATTATCTTGTGCCACAACCATGTCAAAATGTGATTAATTTTATTATTCCACCAACAATACTATCGGGGAATTTACAATTCAATTCATTTATATAATCCAATTTTACCAAAATTGAGGATATTACACAATAGTCAATAGAACAATAATGCACCCCACGGAGGCGGAACCTACATTTTTACCATCACACTTCCACAAGGTGAATGGTGCACTATGCGGAGGTGTAACCTACGCTTAGTAGAACAAGTTTTTCATGTGAATTTGGAAGGCATCTTAGACTTAATATGTTTTATTGAGGGATTTTATATATATATATACATATATATATATATATATATATATATATATATACATATATTGTATCCAATAACCACATATATAGTACGTATCATATACATTTTATATCCCACAATGTCAACATGCAACAAAAGGCGATGGTCATGGCCATGTCTACTTGTAATTACTTGGAGTCATGAGGAATTACTACCACCTAGGTCAATCATCACATCACATGTATGACCATGTGGTTGATGTAGATATGTGCTTTCCAATCTGGGTAGTTCAGATCAACCCTTAAATCGGTCGTCTTGTCTCTTGGTCAATCGATTGGTCATCATGAGGGGCCTTCTGTCCAACCAATGTTTGAACTCCTTCCAAACGGTTGGCTGGACCCTTTAGGTGGTCATTTGGCTCCATTTTTCTATCCTCCATGGACCTCTAGATGGTCATCTCATCTCATGAATTGACTGTCTCCCATAGAGATGATCATCATCTTCTTCGTTACACAAAGAAAAACTATCCCATTGCTAATTTATTACATTGTAAAGAGAAACCTTGAGTTACATTCAAGGGAGGAAAGAGTTACTTTACATTGGGAAGATAGAGGTAGAGGCTCGATACACAAATTGAGATAAATAAGAAAAACCAAACCATCCAACCACACATAAGTATAGGGTATAGGCCATAGCCACGCTACACATCCACCATCAAAACTTATTTTAGGGAGGCACATATAAATTGCATATATATATCTATATATATATATATATATATATATATATATATATATATATATATATATATATATTAGTTTGGGATTATGTGGTCTATGATCATATACACATGTGGGAGAAATTCAAATATTTGCATTGTATGCAATAGATAAATGATAAAATCAAAAATGTTATCATATCGATTATCCTAAAACATAGTAAATTGATGTGGCTCTGATACCACTGTTGGGATTTACAGGCTGAGAGTATAGCAACATAAAAACAAATTTTATCTATCTATATTCCCATGATAGCAAGATCGCATCAACTACTATGAAATATAAAGGATGTTTTTAGCGAGTTATACCTAGTCATGAAGCAAGTCCAATGAAAAAACTCACTTCTTTGCAACTGTTGACAAGTTGCTCTTGGACAGTGGTTGTGCATCTCTCATCCTTCACCATGAACAGCTGTCTGTGCAACATATACATCAACTTCGGTTGTCTTGCCACAGACTACAGGTTGACTTTGCTCTCTGAGCATCAACAAAAGGACTCCTACCTCTAGAGTAGTCCACACGGACCAACTAGAACTCATGTCGTTCACCAAGAACGGACAGGAAGGAGTTGTCCCCCGCGTTGGTGTATTAGTCACCAACTTGCTCTCCCACCAATAATGATCACCAGTTGTTTCTCTCCTGTACCTATCCCTCCCTATTGGGTAGGACTTATTTGAGATCTATTGGTTACCACAACCAGAGAGGACAACAATTTTCAGAGGAACTGGTTCTCTGTTGTTTGTGTTGTGTCTTGGGAAGCTTCCAGTTCCCCTCCTTTTATAGGTAGGGTTTGGGTCAAGGTTCCCAATCTGCAAGGGATTGCGTGGGAGTATAAGGGAATGGAAGAACTTGAACTTTTACAGCCTGCGAGATGCCAAACGGTCATCTAACACACCCAGATGGTCACCTAGTGTGTGAAATGGTTGTCTCGCACTGCCATACGGTCGTCTGGCATTTTCCCAACTAGATATAAATTTTGATTCTAATTAATATCGCACCCCAAGTAATGTGTAATCAAAACTATTCAGGAAATATCTCAAACCTTCATTGGCCCAACTGATCCATCTCACACATGCGAGATGCTTGTCTTGTTCACCCAGATGGTCGTCTGGTGAACTTGAGTAGAGCCAATCAATTCAACTACTTGAACCGATCAGTTCACTCCTCAATTTGGGTAGAACTAAGCCGATTCGATCCTTGATTAGCTTGACAACCCAAACGACCATCTCAACACTTGAGATGCCCACCAGATCGCCCAAATGGTCATCTCACTCAGTGAGATGGTTGTTTGGCAGTTCAATCAACCAATTTGTCAATATGTTGCATGAATTGAATACGTAAACACTTTAGTAATCAATCCCACTGCCATTCAAACTCCACTTCTAGTAGGAGGGACAAATCTCATATCTATCACTCACAGTCTATCCCCATGTGTCACAATCACCCAATCATCACTGTTATAATAACCTATGTTCCAGGATTGCATTTGATGATGTCAAAGCATACCCAAGGACATGTGACAAGAGTAATGATTTCAGGTCTAAGAATTACAATCACCACCTTCACTATGAGAGATGACTATGACAACCAATGATGGTTTTCATGTGTCACTCTTAATGTGGGTCTGTCTGATACATTGTTCCCTAACATGTATCTGTGTTCTTGGTTTGATATCGTCATATCATGACTAATGATATTCTATCATCAACCAACCCACACTCTAGTTTTTAGTGATACCGGTGTCTATCTACCTTCCAAAGTAACAACCGACTAGGGACATAATAAGAATGTACACACGGTTAAAAGTCATATGATCTCATCCTCCAAGTCACGTACTTGAAGACATACATCATTGAGTATTGTCATTCTATAGACATTCACTTTGCCTCCTCATTATCTCATAACTAAGTGAAATAGATGAATTAGAATCTTTCCTTTATATATGTTGTTATTAATAAAATCCGTTTAGGTAATTATGCCATGTCAATCATCATATGATTGGCTCTATGGGCATACCTTACCAACATGGTTGTTATGCTTATTCATCTAAGTAGGAAAAGAGATGACCTACGCAAATCACCTCCATGAGGGTCATAAAAATATCCTCAACAAGTCTAATATTATGGGCCATTCATGACCAAAATGGAGGTCACACTTCGGTAAATCTAGCCATTCTCACTCATGTATCAAACCTTGTCTTGAGAGGAGAAAATCATTAAAAACCCAACAATGATTGAGATTAGATCTACTCTTAAGATAATGGTGGAGTTTATTCCATTTATTTTGCCTTTTTTCGACCTATTAATCTACTTATTTTACATATCTACAACTCACAAAGGGTACAACACAAGGAAGATCTTTTCTATGGAAAAAAGTGAAATTTTCCTTTTAATTAAGCTTTTTATAACCCCTTCCAGTTTCTTAGTTGAATAATCTTAATTAATGTATTTAATTTTACAACCAATGGGAATTCAATTTCTTTCCTTTTTGCCATTATAATTGAAAATATTTTTTTCTTAATTCATATCTTCTAACCAAGAAATAAAAAAATGGAAAATCATGAGCCCCAGGTTTATATTTTTCCTCTTCCCTTAATTTTGAAACTAAATTTATTCATGAAACCATAAATCAGAACCATTTCTATCTAAAAAATCTCCTTAACATTAAAAAATTCAAATCAAATGATTTGCAAGGGGTTCCACGTGGCAGTGTTGACCTAAAAAGGTATACATTGTCCATATTTGATGACAACTTAACCATTCCATTCATGTGTATCGAATATGTCTATTTGAGATATTAAAATATTAAATACATAACAAGGTTCAAAACCAAAAAACCATAGTTTGTCAAAAAACAAGTCAAATTCAACACAAATGCAAGAATTGAATAATACATAGTATATCTAGTAATCATTTATTTTGAATTTATGACTTGTAACCAATATTAATGGAAATTTAGAGCACTTAATTTGAACATTTATACATTTTTTGGGTATATGTCATAAGCCTTCACAAGGAAGCTTGTCGACCGAGTTTCCCCTGAGGATACTCGATTGACATCCAATTTTAGGATTCAAAAAAACCCACTGTCGACCAATTTTTCCTTGGGGTAACTCAATTGATAACTAAGCACTTGTTAGGATAACACATCCATTCACTAAGTTTCTTATAAATTAGGAACTTGATCGACTACCACATTTGGCTTGACAGTAAGCATTGTCATTCAAGTTACACAAAAGGTATCACAGCTGACAACATTGTACTACAAAGTGCTACAAAGTGTATCTAGCCGTCTGGATAGGTGTAAAATTCACAAAATAGATCCATTGGAACCCCGCAAAATGGCTAGAATTCAGTTCAAGTCTTCCTATTGGCTAGTAGGCAATGTCAACTATAAAAAGGGGGCCCTTGGATTTCATTCCAAGTTTTACTTCTATGCTCCCTTGCTATAGTTGGGTGATTGAGCCTTTAAGAGCCCATAATATCCACTAATCTTGATAACTTCTCTACATCCAACTGAGTGAGATAGAATTCATGTAAGAGAGATACTTCATTGTAATCTTGTCAAAACTTCCAACTCTTCCTCCCAATCTCTCTCTAGCAAAGTGAAGGTTTAAAGATTTCTTCCTTGAAGAACTAGGTGGTGGATACAATGCCAAAGATATTCTACAAGAGTGGGTAAGACCTTGTTCAAGGTTTAATACTCTTGGTAGGAAAATGGATAAGCCCTTGTGATGGTATTTGGATACTTGATCTAAAAAGGGAATGCTATCTTAGCCCTAGATCTTGAAAAGGGTGGTCTTGTGTTGTAACTCTTATTGTGAAATATAAGGAGTCACACTTGTTTAAAAATCCCAGATATTGACCCCTCTAGGTAGTGAATGTACATCTCCTACTTTGGAGGTTTGAACCACTATCAATCTTTGCTTTCTTTGGTGTTTGTTCAATATATCTCTTCATTGTTTTTCATACTTTCAATATTATCTAGAAAATATCTTGAAGGTCTAATTGATTTTGTTTAAGTTGTTTAGCTCTATTCGCCCCCTATAGAGCCCATGGATCCAATAAGTGATATCAGAACTTGGTATTCTCCAGCAATTTACTACCATGAGTAAGAAAAGATGAGAAAGAATCGAATTGGTTGTCTCAACATGGAGGGTGGCTTCTTCAGACATACACCTATCTTTGATGGCACAAACTTCCTCTATTGAAAAGGAGGATGCATCCTACATACAAGGTATAATATTTGACATGTGGAAGGTAGTTTCTCTTCCCTACACCACATTAGAAGGTTAAACATCTACTTGGGATAACATACCTTGATGAGCTTGTCTTACTTAGAACTAAAAATTCTAGAATTATTGAAAAAGTTAATGATCTAGAATCTATCCAACTAAATCCCTCTATTTAGAGGCTGATTTATTGCATGCTCAAGATGACATTAATAGTCTTTCTTCTACTAATTTTACCTTGAGTGATGAAAATCGAATGCTTAGATCTTCTTTGCAAAAACTCTTAAAAGGGAAGTAATTCCTCAATGAAGTCCTAGATCACTCTACTTGACAAGTGGGTAGTAGTGGTTTAGGATATGAGGGAGGCCAAATAGGTAAAACAAGATCAAGAAAAGGCATATGGGACATCCAATATACCATGGAGAGTCTTCCAGTTCTAAGGAAAACATGGCTTGTACTCATTGTAAGTATGATGATCATTATTCTACTTTTTTCCCTTACAAGATTACCAACCCAAAGATAAAATGGGTCCCCCATCTAACCCCAGATCCCAAATTTTGAATTGGCCTATATTTCCTTTCCTTGTAGACAAAAGAAAAATGTTTTGCTGATAGTGGATGCTCCAAGCACATGACTGGAGAGGAGGACCACTTCAACACTTTCACAAGAGGAAAGGAGGCTTAATGATACTAGGGACAACAATAAAGGTAAAGTTATAGGTAATTATGATGTATTGGATTCATTATGCGTAAAGAATGTTCTTCTTGTGTATGCACTACATTATAATTTAATTAGTATTAGTCAACTTTGTGATATTGGCTCTTTATGTCAGTAGAATGCTTGATTCTAGATTCCCTCCCTTACAATGTCAATATAAGAGAACTAGAATTGGTAATTGTTACACTATTATTCTTAGATATCTTAAGCCTATGGTTGGTAAATGCCTTATTGTGAATAATAATGATGTATCGTTGTGGCACAGTAGACTTGGTCATGTAAATATGTATCAATTGAAAAGTTGAGAAGAAAGGGATTGGTCAAAGGATTTCCTAAATTGGATTATGAGAAAGATGAGGAATGTCGACCTTGCACATAAGGGAAGCAAACCAAGATCTCCTTCAAATTCAAACGAGTCCTTAGCACCAGAAGAGCTCTTGAGCTTCTTCACATTGATATATTTGGACACATGAGAACTCAAACACTTTGTAAGTATTTATTGGTGATTCTCTATGATTTCTCTCATTTTACTTGGGCTTTCTTTTGGTTGAAAAAATTAGTACACTCGATGTTTTCTCTACTTTTTGCAAATAGATTGAAAATGAAGCTTCTTGTCGAATGGTCTCATCCATAGTAACCATGGGGGAGAGTTTGAAAATGATTTGTTTGAAAGATTTTGTGGAGAATCTGGTTACATGCACAACTTCTCTTCCCTCCGCACACCTTAAAAATATGGGGTTGTAGAGAAGAAGAATTGGCCCTTGGAAGATATGTCTAGGACAATGCTCTTTGAGTATGACACTCCCAAGAAGTTTTGGGTTGAAGTCGTTAGCATTGTTTGTTTTGTACATAAATTGGTATTTACACATACTTTGCTTAATAACACCCTCTATGACTTATGGCATGGTAAAAAGCCTTCAATTGACATGTTTTATATTTTTAGTTGTCCATGCTTGCTATAATCACCAAAGACTCTATTGAAAAGTTTGATGTGACATCATACAAGGCTTTCTTTCTTTGCTATATCACTACTAATATAGATTATAGAGTCTTTAATATTGAACTATCTAAAGCAGAAGAATCTATCAATGTCAATTTTGTTGATACTAACCTCTCTATTTCTAAGAATGACATTTATGAAGATGTTCTGGATGAGGTGATTCACATATTAAAATAACTAGACATTAACAAAAAAGATAAAATGGTGACTAAAGTTGAATGCTCATATGAATATGAAAAGAAGGATCCCACTCCCCACTTTGCAAAAGATCACCAAAAGGATCTCATCATAGGTAACCCTTTTGAAAGAGTGAAGACATGGGTTTCCTTCAATAAATAACAAGTCAAAATGCCTTCAATACAAAAATTGAGCCAAAGAATGTCAAAGAAGCTCTTCAGGATGATGAGTGGACCCTAGAAATTCAATAAGAACTTGAGAAAATTAAAAATAACAATGTGTGGACTCTAGTGCCAAGAATAAAGGATAGGAAGATCATTGGCCCAAAGTGAGTCTAAGGAAACAAACTTGATGAAAGTTGAAAGGTGGTAAGAAACAAAGCATGGTTCGTAGCTCAAGGTTACAACCAACAAGGAGGTGTTGGTTTGGACGAAACTTGTGCTCCTTTTGATATACTTGAATCTATTAGAATGCTACTTGCCTTTTTTCTAGTCATAAAAATCTATTGCTTTACCAAATGAATGTTAAAAGTGTGTTTTTGAATGGAGATATAGGGGAGGAAGTCTATGTGTCTCAACCTCCTTATTTTAAACATGGGAAACATGCAAATCATGTTAATCTATTACAAAGGCCCCTTGATGGAGTCAAACAATCCCCTAGAGATTGGTATGAGAAATTAAGGAACCTTTTAATTAATTATGTCTATATAATGAGTGAAGTTGACTCTACTCTCTTTTTAAAGCACACTTCTATACATTTATCGATGATTCAAATTTATGATGATAATATTATCTTTGACGCTACTAATTTTGATCTTTGTAAGGATTTTAGTTCTCTCATGCAAAGTGAATCTAGGATGAGCATGATGAGGGAGATTACATTCTTCCTTGAGTTCCAAATCAAGCAAATAGGAGATAGGAACTTCATCAAACAAAGCAAGTTTGGGATGGAGAATACAAAGCCAGTTGATACTCCCATTTTAACAATTCAAAGATAGACAAGGATGAAGAAGGTGAACAGGTAGATGAGAAGCCCCCATATCATTTTTAGTGTTGGATTGTGTGATAGATGTCAATCAAGCCCTATAAAATCCCATCTTGTAGTTGTTAAGAGGATTTTTAGGTACCTATCCAAAACCCTAAATTTTGGGCTATGGTATCGTTAGTCAAGGAACTTTACTCTTATAGCCTACAGTGATGTGAATTATGTTGGGCGCTTAGTTGATAGAAAGTGCACTAGTTGCACTTGCTTCCTTCTAGGACTTTATTTGGATTCTTGGTTTGCTAAGAATAAAAACATAGTGACTCTATCAAAAAATGAGGTTGAATAATATCTATCGATAGTTGTTGTGCCCAAGTCCTATGGATGAAGCAATGGAGTCAAGACTTCAATATTTTTTGTGATGCTTGTCCTATCTACTATGAAAATACTTGTGCTATTATTTTTTCTTACGATCCAATATTTCGTAGTAGAGATAAAGATATAGATGTTTGTCACCACTTTCACCATGACCACATTTCTAAGAAATATATCTATACTACACATGTGAAAACAAAAAACCAACTTGCAAATATGTCCACTAAACCTCTTGCTAAAGAGTAATTCAACTTCATTAGATCAAAACTTTTTATCACTACCATTGATGACTCTTTTATGTCTCCTAGATAGAAAGCTTATATACACATCTACTTTGTTCTTAATTAACTAGCATCTACACAACTTTTATGTAAAATTGCCAAGTCTAAATGCTTGTTATGCATGTATTGAACTTAAACACGACAAAGGAGGAGGAGAAAACCAGGCCTTGAAAGTACTAATCAAACCAGGTCCCATCCCATACCTTAAGTGAGACCCTCTTTTTGAGCTGACCCTTGATAAGGAACTGGGCCTAGACAGTTTGAAAGAACTAGAAGATCCACCTTTGGAAAGAAAGAACTGCACAAATGATTTTCTCTTCTCTTTATTTTAACGCAAATAATATCCAATGACAACAGAAATGTGCCTCTATATAACATGCATACTTGTTGTGCTCTTTTGGTACATTTACATAGGTTTCAAAGGCCTTGGAATTAATTTTCCTAGTTTGAAACAACACCAGTTGTAGATAGAGTTTGCCCTAAGGTAACTCAAGCGATAGGTCTTCCTAAGGATTGTTCAACATATGTTGTTGGCTGAGTTAACTGAACGACAAACTCAACTGACACCACTATGTCACGACTGAGAAAGGGTCCATCTAGCCAGATTTTCTCACTCTCAACTAGAGAAACTCGAATGACTACCCTCATTTCTCATATATCCTCAAGCCCTATACCTTCTCCTACCCAAACTGTAGCCAATCTAGCCCTAAATACATTTTTTTATTCACTCTAGTTGTACCACACCTGGTGCCTTTTCCTCTCAGCCAAGTTCCCACAACTAGCCCCCTCTTGCACTACCTAGACCTAGTGGTATTTTTTCTCTGTATCCAATGAGCCACTCATGTGATACATGATGCACCAAAATGCCTACCGCATGCAGGTCTGAGAACATCTCCACCATGACATGGTTCACATCATGTCCAACATGAAACCATCTTCCCCCTCTCCTTATCCACCATACCTACCTTCCTTCTTAGCTACTGACTATGCTACATATGTGTATGATGAATCTTGCCCAGTGCATTAGTATGCTTATTCTACTACCCACTCTACACCTATTGTTGGTCCTCCTCCTATATCCTATCACCCACCTCCATGCTTGACTCAGCTTCTTGCACTTCTAGCTAAGCCAGATTTTTCCACTATTGTAGACTTTGATGAGGTTTATGAACCTTCCCTTGAGCAAGCAATGCTCTAATATCTACTAGCCATATGACTAGGTATGATCTAAATGTCAGATGGCCAGCTGCATAGCCTTTTTTACTTCTGAGGATGTTGAGATGGCTGAGGAAGAGGATGACAATGATGTTGAGGATGGCGTGGAAGGTGATGAGGATGAGGATGATAATGATGATGCATGTGTTGCTTCCCTGAGACATGAGCCAGTCATTGATGAGGACTATGACCCGACTTAGGATGACTAGTTCCTAGGTATTAGAGTGCATGTGTACTTATAACTTTTTCCCAATTTGTGCATCTAAACCTTGTACAGGGGCCATGTTAATCTTCTCAGTATCGTTCCAATTTTATCGGATGTCTCTGAAGTGACATGTGTACTTGGATTTTTTTAGCTTATGTATTACATAGGGCACTTGTATTTGAGTCTAATATTTACATATTTATCTCAATCTCTATTGTTTTGTTTTCATCATGGACCTGGTTCCATTTTGTTGTAATCATCATATCATGTACCCTTAACTCTGTTGATACTTCTTATTTTGTGATTTTTGTTGTATGTACTCTCATATTTTGATTCTACCTAAATGTTATCAGTTCTCTCTCAAACTTTTTGTGTTTCATGCTTGTGTGTGGTTCATGGTTGGATAAGACCTAGATTAGATCTTCTACCCCCTATGATATAAAAAAGGGGGAGAAAAGGATTGGTTACATATTAAAATTTATTTAAAAAATAAATTTATTTTTGCTTATGGAAAATTGTTTGAAAATAGCATATATATATATATATATATATATATATATATATATATAGATAGATAGATATGTATATATATATATATATATTGGTTGTGTTTTGTAAGAACTAACCATACATGTTAGTATAAGCACCAATTGAGGGGGAGAAATTTCCATCATATATTCATGTATCCCCCTTAATTGTAAAGGTAAATATATACAACTTCTATCCTTTTCAGTGTGTTCCAGAATGATTTTTTCATCTTCAAAAAGGGGGAGAACATTCACTTATAGTTATACATTGTCAATATTTTGATGAGGACTCAAACATTCCATTCATGTCTATATAATTTTTCCATTTGAGATCTATTTCAAATATTAGGTACATCAAAAGTATGAAAATCAGCAAACCCTAGTTTACCAAAAAAGGTCAAATTCAACACAAATTCAAGAACTGAAGAATAAATAACATCTTTACTAGAACTGTGTTGTAAACCATTAATGTTGAATGTATAACTTGTAGTGAAGATTAATGGAATTTTGATCACTAAATTTAAATATTTATACTATTTTTGGATATTTGTCTTAAGCCTTCATAGGGAGGCCTGTCAGCTAATTTTCCACTAAGGTAACTTGACCAACAACCAATTTTAGGCTTTGATAGAACCACTATTGGCTGAGTTTGCCCTAAGGTATTTGGACTGACAACTTAGCATTAGCTGGGATAAAGCAGTCATCGATTGAGTTTCTTATCAGTTATAAACTCAAATGACAACTACATTTGGCTTGATAGTAAGCACTATCGGTCAAGTTATACAAAAGGTAACTCAGTCAATAACATTGCGTTTTAAGGTACTAAAGTGTGTATCTAGCCATATAGATAGGATGTAAACTTCAAAATTAAATCTATTAGAACCCACAAAAATGGCTAGAATTCAATCTAACTGTCTCTACTAGCTAGTAGGCAACCTAAAATATAAAAAGAAGCCCTTGGAAATTATTCCAAGTTTGCCTTCTATGCTCCCTTGCTATAGTTGAGTGATTGAGCCTTCAAGATCCAATTATCTCTATCAATGTTGATTACTTTTCTACTTCTAATTGAGTTATATAGGATTTCTATAAGGGGGATATTTCATTTTAATCATTTCAAACATCTCAACTCATCCTCCCAATCTTTCTCTATCAAGGTAATGGTTTGAATATTGCTTCCCTAAAGAAGGAGGTGGTGGATACAAGGCTAAATATCTTAAATAAGAGTGGGTAAGACCTTTTTCAATGCTAAAGACTCTTGGTAGGTAGATGGGTAATCCCTTATAATGGTTATTGGCTCCTTGATTCAAAAATAAATGCTAATTTGGCCCTAGATCTTGAAATGGGTGGTCTTGTGTTGTAACTCTTATTGTGGAATATAAGGAGTGGCACTTGATTGAGAAGCCTATAGATTGACCCCTCTAGGTAGTGGATGTACATCTCCTAGTTTGGAGGTTGGACCACCATATATATTTTTCTTCCTTGGTGTTTGCTCAATAACTCTCTTCTTTTCTTTTCATACTTGCAATTTTATCTACCAAATATCTTGAAGTTCTAATTGGTTATGTTCAAGTAGTTGTATATCTATTCACCCTTCACTAGAGACCATAGATATAATAGGAGGAACCATGTATTCCTCCTTAGGCAAGATCAACAAAATTATCTATTGCATTGATATTTCTCCCAAAGTAATCAAAGTCCCGACTCATTACTTTCCTTACTGATCCAAAAGGTTTCACTCTCAAAGATTCTTTATAGAGTATTAAACCCTAACCCACCCCACTATTCCTACCATCCATAGTTGCACCTTTTGACTATCTTGAAGCTAAAGAGCAAAATATTTCCATGTTTACTTTTATTTGCATCTGTGAATAGCGAATTCTTTCTCTAGTACAATCACTTTCCAATCATCAAAAGGGTATAGAAACAACAAGAAAGTGAACATGCTTTGATTTTAGGATCATAAATTGTTACCTAATTGCTTAATTTTTCAATCAATTTTATGGAATTTATTATCCAATATCTATTGATCTTATTAATTAGGCTAAAAGTTCCTCTTTATCAAATTCTTAATAATAAATTGCATAATCTAAATATGCTCACATGCAATCTAGTCATTCCAAGTATTTATTTATTTAATTAAAGTAAGATGTATATCATATCAAATTTCTCATCATCCCTCTCTATCATTTCTCATGTATTCATCCCAATTCCCTAAGATAGATCTACACTATGAGAAATCCTAAGGCAATTGGGATCCCATAACTTAAAAAGTTAGGATTTATAGGTGATTATGGGAAAGCAATAGTCATCTCTACTCCTTAAACATCTGCAAGATAAAAATTCATATTCCCTTTATTTTATCACATTGTTTTCCATAGTTAAACCTAAAACCTAATTTTTACCTATATACATATTGAAATATACAATACCATTTTCATGAGTCGTGTGAGGGTGCCTAATACCTTTCTCATTCATAGTAGGACCATCAGACTTTGTCTTTGGCCATGTTTTACACTTTCTATCTACGCTTGGGTGGAGTAATATTTTTGGCCATTTTACCTCTTCTATTGATTTAAACACCAATCTCCATCTCTCATTTTCATATATAAATCACAATGGCGACTCCAAGCTTTATTCTTTTTTACCATTTTCATGATATTTATGTGACCTCTGAGTTATCTCCTTGCAAGATATTTTTTTCTCACGTGTAAAACACTTTGTGTCTCTATTTTACCTTCAAAATTATTCCTCCTCTGGTTGGCACCTTTTCAATTTTCAGAGGTATTGGGACAACTATGGATAGTAATTTGTTGAAACTTGCATGTTGAAAACTAATGTGACCTTGTATATGTTTATTGGAACAATATCAAGTTTCTTAAAAATATTGTAGATATAAATTTTTAATATTTTGTAATTCCTTATAAGATACAAATACCAACATTAAATTCTTATGTAAATTGTGTTTTATTTTTTCCTTTTGATTTTGATTTGTTCTCTTGAATGATGGTAGGATTTAGTTCCTTATCATCTAGAGAACATCCCTAATAGTCATGTTTAATTTTGTTGTAAGAGTGACAGCCAAAAATCATATTGAATCATTGTGATTCATAATCCAATAGACATGACTATTGTGCAATGGATTACTAAGGTATGTATAATAGGGTTCAAATTTAGTTCATAGTTCCACATACATTATATTTTCTTAGCGCATTCATCCTTTTTATTTCATCAATATTGATTTGTTATCGTAATATGATATTATAATATTTTAAATCTTGATGTATCATCATACTCATAACTACTAAGATGGTTTTTAACCAGATCATCTGGAACTATTTGGATATGATAGTTTATGCTTACATCAAAATGGAGTTCATAAAATATGGGAGGTATTGACTATCTTATGATAGAGAAACTGATTTGGATTAAGTAAGATTCATTCATTTATACCCTTATCACAAATAACAACATCAAATGGATATGGGTGATAAAATTTCTAATAGGGAAAGCATGAAATTTCTTCTCATTCTCATGTATTGCATTTGACTTTGGGATATTTCCTCGAACATCAAAATTTTATAGAAGAGGCACAATCCATATGTTTGAAATACCTATGGTTTGCTACTATTCAGTTTGAGAAATAATTTTTGCACATACATAAGACATAAAGAATAATGTCTCCAACCAAAAGAATATCATTATGTTGTTGATCACCCATTTAAGGATGTGAAAGTATCCAATAAAATATTAATTACAATAGACATAAAAAGTTTTATTTTACCAACCACAAATTATGAAAGAGTGATTCTCATATAAAACATTATGGAAAATCAATAAGTCAAGGAAATAGAGGGAAACCCATCTAACCCTTTTGAATAATAATTTGAATTGCCCAAACTCTTGTGAGGGGATGTACCTAAGAATATTTTGTTCAAATACTAACTGTAAGGCCAAAGGGACCAAAGATAAGCAAAAAGGAGAGGGGAGGAGCACACCATGTACTTGAGGTGTTGATTCCTAGCTTTAGAGTTCCAATCACAAATTTAGATCTAGCTTGAATTTATCACTCTTTATTACGTGTGGTACCCAAAAGAGTGAAGAAATCCTTGGTGGTTTTTGACTAGTTGAGGTATTTCTTGGATCTTTATTCAAATTATATGAGAATTTGTGTTCAAACACCTCCTATGCTTATGGTTTTCTAGGGTTGTGACTAGTGATGAGCATTGGGTTAGTTCATACCTAGTTATGCCTCTCCCATACCCAAACTCATGTTGTTAAATGAGTTTTGGGCTCAGTAAAGTCCATAATAATATTCCAAAGTCTTGACCCATATCCAATACCCAAGTCAAGTCCATAATAATTGGGTTAGTTCATACCTGTCTTTTCCTATCCTATACCCAAACTCATGTTGTTAAACGGGTTTTGGGCCAAGTCAAGTCCAAAATAATATTCCAAATCTTGACCCATAGTGTAAAGAACCCCAGTTAAGAGTATCCCCCAATTAAGGTGGACCATAAAGCTAAGATTCATTACCTAAAAATTCTAGGATCCATACTTAACAAATGACAAATATTAATCAACAATTTCCATTAATTGAACTTTAACTATATACAAATGTTTAAACAAAACTCCTCTAAGGAGTTACATGAATTTTGAAAGGAAACTAACATATATATGAGACTAAGTACCAAGGTATTTAACTAGTCCTCCTTGAGACATTAGCTTTATAATCTACAATATTTCTTGAATCTCCATGTTTTCAAATCTTTAATATAATCAATTACCTAAAATGCCAAAAAAAATGCAAATCAATATATTGCTTTATTTTTTATGTGGGTGCACACAAAAGTGTGCATGTATGAAAACAACATATATGCCTTAACACTCAATTATTTTAACATATGAACTTGTATTTTCATTTATATAATTTAACCCATATATCCCATACCATCTTGGGTGCAATCACCTTTCTTTATCTACCGATGGACATAGGTGGGTTACCCCTTGGTAGGTCTAACTCTAGGTTCAAAATATCATAGCTTTCATTATATGATACACATATAGGCATTATAATAAAGTGGAATGAAATAAACATCCAAGCAGATATTCATAAATCAATCATTTATGAATCCTCATCAAACTTCAAAATTTGGTGTATGCGGGTATCCATAAGATAACCATGGACCTTCATGAAGAACCATATAGTATTTCTAGGGAAATATGGATAGAGAATAGGCATCAGAAATTAAAAATGTATCTACCATATTCCCCATAAACCAATAGATTGTGACAATTACTATAAGATAGTAAGGATGGTTTCAAGGATATACTTGGTCTTGGAGCAAGTCCAACGACATCTCCTCATAGTCATAGATGTGCAACTATCTTCTAGTTTCACAAGGACTCATTTGACTGTTGTGCCTCTTGGTTTGCACCATGAATTGCAACCTCAAACATCTTCGTCTATAGCATCTCCTCTCTCAACGGACTGTTGGTTAGCATTGTTCTCCTTGTAGAAGATAATGGCCTCCTGCCTCTAGAGAAGTCTACAAGAACCTTGCCTCGAACTCATGTCGTCCTGCTAAAATGGACACGAAGGAGTCATCCCTTCTATTGGTGTACTTGTTGCAAACTTGCTCTACCACTACAATGATCTCAATTGTTCTCTCCCTTGCTATCCCTCCCTAGTCAGGTAGGACTTCATTGGGCTCTCTTAGTTACCACAACCAGAGAGGACAACAATTTTCAAAGCAATTGATTCTCAATTGTCTGTGTTGTGCTCTGGGAAGCCACAGTATTGCTCTTTTTATAGGAGGGTTTAGGGTTTGGGTTCCTAGTCTGTGTGGGAGTGGAAGAGACTGGAAGATCTTGAATTTTAACAACCTGTAACAATTGAAACGATCGTCTGGCATGCGAGATAATCATTTGGTACTGTGTCATTTTGTAGTTTCCCAATTGCATATGAAATTGGCAATTCATTTCCCACATTAATTCCTTGTAGAACAAGTAACATGCAATTGAAATGAATATAGGAAAGCATCTAAAACCTTGCATCGGTCCAACCGAGCGGTCTTGCCCATGTGAGATGACCGCCTTGCTCACCCAAACGGTCGTCTGGTGAGCTGAGTCGAGCCAGTCAGTTCAACCCATAGCCAATTCCAACTCGATTCAACCTAGCTCTCCAAATGACCATCTCAACCCTCAAGACAACCATTTGGAACTCCAGACAGTCGTATCATCCTATGAGCTAATCGTCTTACAGTGTAACCAACTGATTTGTTGTGTGAATCAATTATGTAAACAATTTAGTAACTAATTCAATCAGCATTCAAGATTAGACTCCTTTCTAGGTCGAGACCTATGTGTGTGACCCTATAGGTCCCATATCACATTGGAAGTGAATGTCCATAACTAACTTTGACATCACAAGCAAAGAGTGGTGCCTAGTCACACATTAGTGCTACCCAAGTGAATGGAAAGTTGGGGAACAACTTCAACCTAGAATCTATGTATTGTGTTATAGTTCTTTTATAGTTCCTTTTTCACTGATATCTAGATTGAACTCAAGGCATGGAGTAGTGATGCGGGACAAATAGCATTACAGTACATGTAGAAGCGGGAGCACCCGAAGAACGTAGGCAAATTTTGAAGTTGAAAGTCCAGTGTCAAATTTTTATTTCCAGCACTTTATGTTATGTTTTAAATATTTCTAAGGACCTTTCCGTTATTTCCTTAAGTTGGTAGTGATTAGGGCTTCCTATTTAAGCACTTGTAAGTTGTTTTTGTCAGACAACTTTTTAATAATGAATAGAAACGAGGGTTTCCCCCATATCTATCAATCTTTGGTATTTCTATGAAATCAACGAGGTTTGATCTCAACTCTTTGGTATTCTGCGGAATCAACGAAGTTTAATATATTGTTCCTCCCGTATCCACATATGTTGCATCAAAGTGGTATTGATTCCATTCAATCTTGCGTTATGCCGCCCCGCCATCAAAGGAGAGATGATATCCCCAACGATGACGATGATCTACGGAGAGATAATGTTGATCTGCGGAGATAGGTTGAATAGTTGATGCAATGATTGGATGCTTTTAGATGACAATCCTTTTGCATTCCATCAGAATCCCTCGCCTGACCGCTCAGATCGACGTTGGGAGAATGGGTTCAAGGTAGATATTCCACAAGTCGATGGTGGTCTTAAACCTGAAGAGTTTATCGATTGGTTATCACAGGTCGAAGAGATTATGGACTTCAAACAGGTTCCTAATAATCGTCGTGTTCTGCTCGTGATGATCCATTTGCGTGGTTGGGCACAAGCATGGTGGCAACAGTTGAAGTAGACTCGTATACGTCATGGGAAAGAGAAAATTTCCAGGTGGGAGAAGTTTACGAAACATATTAAGGCAGCATTTTTACCGTACAATTTTGATCGAGAATTGTATCAGCAATTTTAGAATCTTCGTCAGGGCCCTCGTTGTGTCGGCGACTACACCACTGAGTTCTACCAGTTGCTTGCTTGTACTGATCTTAATGAATCCCCCCTTCAGTTGGTTTCTCGGTATATTGGTGGTTTGCGTCTACAACTGTAGGATGTTCTCAACATGTTTGATCCACTAACAGTTGCAGAAGCGAAGCAGCGTGCTTTACAAGCAGAAAAAAAGTTGACCAGGCGTGCCAACATGAGTTTTCGCCAACCTTCTGGCTCGACAAGTGTTGGGGGTTCTTCTACCCCACCTGTCCGAGCACCTCTTGAACAACCTACACCCCCACCCACTCGCAATTATTCCTGACCTACATAGGGTCACGGAGGAGGCGGACCACGATGTTTTAATTGCAATGAGCCCGGACACAAACAAGTTGATTGTTGCAAAGCACCACACGTTAATCGTGGACTTTTTACTGATGAACATGAGGATGATTCTGTCCCCATCCACGATAACCTCTTTTATGATGCTTGCACTTATGACAACGAGGCAGTTGATGAATATGTGACAGGTGATGTTGGTCCTCTTTTGATGTTACGAAGGACCTTCCTGACCCCTCGTACGCCTGAGGATGATTGGCTGCGTAACAATCTTTTCCGATCTACATGTACTATTGGTGGGAAGGTGTGTACTTTCATTATTGATGCGGGTAGTTGTGAGAATGTCATCTCAGATGTCATTGTTTTCAAATTGGGGCTTACTGTTGAAGCTCACCCCAAGCCTTATAAGCTTGCTTGGCTCAGTAGAGCCACAGATGTTACTATTTCCAAACGGGTTTCAGTGAGTGTTTCCATTCGCTCGACTTAAACTGATGACATATTCTGTGATGTGGTTCCTATGGATGCTTGTCATTTATTGCTTGGCCTCCCGTGGCAGTATGACACTAATGTCATACATGATGGCCGTTCCAATACTTATTCTTTCATGTTTCGTGGCAAAAAAATTATGTTGATCCCAAGTAAGCCTCGTGTGGGTTCTTCAGTTAGTTCTCCGAAACAATCTACTCTATTATCTCGAGTTCATTTCCAGGCTTCCATAGAAGAATGAGGTGTGGTTTTTGTTTTATTCTCTCACCCAATCACCGCTAATAATTATGTTGTTCCTGCTGTGGAGGTTCAGTCGCAATTATAGGAATTTGATGATGTGTTTCCTGCGTCCTTACCTTCAGATCTTCCACCATTACATGATATCCAACACCATATTGATTTGGTGCTTGGGTCTACGCTACCTAATTGTCCCCATTATCGCATGAGTCCCCAAGAACATGAGGAGTTGCGTAGGCAGGTTGAGGAGTTGCTCGCTAAAGGCCACATTCATGAAAGTATTAGCCCTTGTGTCGTACCAGCCCTCCTTACGCCAAAAAAGGATGGTTCATGGCCTATGTGTGTGGATAGTCATGCTATCAATAAGATTATGGTACATTATCATTTTCCCATTCCTCACTTGGATGATTTACTGGATCAGTTTGGTGGTTCTTGGGTGTTTAGTAAGATGGATTTGAAGAGTGGGTACCATCAGATTCGCATTCGTATGGGGGATGAATGGAAGACTACCTTCAAGACCCGCGAAGGCTTATATGAGTGGTTGGTCATGCCTTTTGGCCTTTCCAATGCGCCTAGCACCTTTATGTGTGTCATGAACCAAGCTCTATGTCCTTTCATTGGAAAATTTGTAGTGGTTTATTTCTATGATATCCTAATTTACAGTGTTAATCCTGCTGTGCATCTTGAACACTTGAGAGAGGTTTTGTTGGTTCTTCGTAGGGATAAATTCTATGCTGCAGTCGCTAAGTGTGCTTTTCTAACTGTTTCGATTCAGTTTTTGGGTTATGTGGTTTCTCGTGATGGACTCGAGGTTGATACGGATAAAGTTGTTGCTAGTGAGCAATGGCCACACCCCACTTCCATTACTGAAGTACGCAGTTTTCATGGTTTGGCTTCCTTCTATAGGTGTTTCATACCTCACTTTAGTGGAATTATGGCCCCTATTACTGATTGCATGAAGGGAGCTAAGTTTCACTGGACTCCTGCAGCTGAGATCGCTTTCCATGAGATTAAGCATTGGTTAACATATGCTCCAATTCTTGTGCTTCCAAATTTCTCACAACCTTTTGAACTTCATTGTGATGCGTCCAAAGCTGGTATTGGTGTTGTTCTTAGTCAATCTGGACGTTATGTTGCTTATTTTAGTGAGAAGCTTTCTGGTGCTAAGCTTTGTTTTAGCACATATGACATGGAGTTTTATGCAGTTGTCCAAGCTGTGAAGCATTAGCATCATTATCTCTTCCAACGTGAGTTTGTTCTTTACACTGATCATGATTCCTTCAAGCATCTTGGCAGCCAAGACAAGGTCTCTCATCGACATGCTTAGTGGCTCTCGTATTTGCAGCAGTTTACTTTTGTAATTAAACATAAAGCTGGTGTTTCGAATCGTGTGGCTGATGCATTGAGTCGTCGCCGTGGACTTCTGACTGAGATGCGCGTACATGTGCCTGGCTTTGATTCTTTCATACAATTGTATGTGGATAATCCGTTCTTTTCTCAGGTGCTTCTGAAAATTCAGCAAGGTGAACCCACTGATTTTTTCTTAGAAGATGGTTTTATCTTTTGTGGCGTTCAGTTGTGCATTCCTGAGTGTAGCCTCTATATGCAAATTATTCAGGAGTTGCACAATGAGGGCCATGTTGGTCATGATTGTACCTTTCAGTTACTTGCTGGTTCGTATTATTGGCCTTCTATGTGTAAGGGGGTTGGCAAATTCGTAGCTCATTGTCATATTTGTCAATTGGCAAAGGGTGCCTCGACTAACACAGGCTTGTACATGCCTCTTCCTATCCCAACTCAACCATGGTCTGATGTTAGCATGGATTTTGTCCTTGGCCTTCCTCGCACCCAGTGGGAGAATGATTCTATTTATGTTATGGTGGATCACTTTTCCATGATGGCTCATTTTATTCTGTGTAAACGCACGGCTGATGTTGTTCATGTTGCTCAACTTTATTTTCGTGAAGTGTACCGTCTTCATGGTCTTCCTGCCTCTATTGTCTTTGATTGTGATACCCATTTTGTGAGCCATTTCTGGAGAAGTTTATGACGCATGGTTAACACTCAATTGAATTTCAGTAGTGCGTGCCACCCTCAAATAGATGGCCAAACGAAGGTTGTCAACCGTTCCCTTGGTAATCTTTTGTGTAGTTTGGTAGGTGATCATCTTAAGTCGTGGGACTTGAAATTGCCTCAAGCTGAGTTTGCTCATAATCATGCAATAAACCGCAGCACCGGCTATAGCCCTTTCCACGTGGTGTACAATTAATCCCCAAGGTGCCCTCTTGATTTGCTCGCTTTGCCGAGCAAGGTGCAACCACATGCCACTGCTGAGGATTTTGTTGCCCAGTTGCAACAAATTCATCAACAAACCCATTCTTAGTTGACCGCAAGTGTTGCAATATATAAGGCACATGCTGACTAGAAACGTCGTGTCGTCGAGTTCAATATTGGTGATTTTGTTTGGGCTATTCTGACTAAGGATTGCTTTCCTGCACATGAATATAGTAAGCTTGCTGCGAAAAAGATTGGCCCAGTGGAGATGGTGGAAAAGATTAATCCTAATGCCTATCGCCTTCAATTGTCGAGTCATATTCATACTTCAGATGTGTTTAATGTGAAACATCTTGTTTCTTTTTGATGGTGATTCTTCATCCGGTGATGAGGCGGATTCTGATTCGAGGACGAATCTTCTCTACCCTGGGGGGAATGATGCGGGACAAATAGCATTACAGTACATGCAGAAGCGGGAGCACCCGAAGAACGTAGGCAAATTTTGAAGTTGAAAGTCTGGTGTCAAATTTTTATTTCCAGCCCTTTATGTTATGTTTTAAATATTTCTAAGGACCTTTCCATTATTTCCTAAAGTTGGCAGCGATTAGGGCTTCCTATTTAAGCACTTGTAAGTCATTTTTGTCAGACAGCTTTTTGATATTGAATAGAAATGAGGGTTTCCACCATATCCGTCAATCTTCGGTATTTCTATGAAATCAACGAGGTTTGATCTCAACTCTTTGGTATTCTGCGGAATTAATGAAGTTTAATATATTGTTCCGCCATTATCCACACACGCTACATCAAGTAGTCACTCTCTTCAACATTTAATATTATTTTTTGAACCAAGAGCAATCTGTCTGAGAAATATGTAAGCTCAATATTGTGTATTTACTCACATGTGCATGGCCATGCATTTCTCAGTCTCACAAATCAAGAGGCCTAGGATATCATACTCTTGTAGGAGGGAAAAATCCCATATCTATCACTCACATTTAGTCCCCATGTGTCACAGTCACCCAATCATCACCATTATAACAACCCATGTTTCAGGACTACATTTGATGATGTCAAAGCATATCGAACGACATATGATAAGTGCAGTGATTTCAGGTCTAAGAACCATAACAACCACCATCACAGTGAGAGAGGACAATGACTTCCATGATGATGATTTCCATGTGTCAGTCTCACGGTGGGTTTGTCAGATACACTGTTCTCCAACAGGTATTTGTGTGCTTAGTTTGATATAGCCATATCATGACTAATGAGATTCTGTTATCATCCAACTCACACTCTGATCTTGTGTGTTATTGTTGTCTATCAACCTTCCACAATAACAATCGATTAGGGACATGATGAGAATATATATATGTACTGTTAACATATGTATGATCTCGTTTCCTCAAGTCAAGTACTTGAAGACCTACATCATTGAGTAATATTATTCGGTAGATATTTATAATGTTACATCATTACCTCATGACTGAATTAAAGAGAATAAATTGGAAGCTTGCCATTATTTGTCAATCAAATAATTTACAAATTATGCCATTACAATCATCACATGATTGGCTCTCTGGGCATACATACCAACAAACTCCCACTTGCACTTAGAGCCAATCACCTATGAATTGTATTTCAAGTGATCTAACATGTCTATCATGCTTATGATGTGATAGTGCTTTTGTCAAGGGGTCAACAACATTGTTCTCAGTTGGTACTTTGCATATCTTTACATATCCTCATTGTACAATCGCTCGTATGAGATGGAACTGTCTTTGTATATGCTTTGAGTGTAGATGCAATCTGGGTTCCTTAGCTTGTACAATAGATTCATTTTTGTCACAATATAGCTCGATTGTGTAGGTGATGCTTGGAATGACCCCAGTTCTGTAATGAACTTATTGATCCATGCAACCTCCTTTACTACATTCGATGCACCAATATAAATTGCCTCTATTGTAGAATCAACAACTATCTCTTTCTTGGAACTTCCAACTTATAGCTCTATCGTTTACCCAAAACAAGAATCCTAATTCCAATTTGTAATCATTTTGATTAGTTTGGAAGCTTGCATCAGTGTAAACCTTTACCACCAACTCTTCCTCTCCGCCGTAGAGCAAGAATTGATCCTTACTCCTTTTCAAGTACTTGAGTATGTTCTTTATGGCTATCTAGTGAGCATCTCTTGGATCTAACTAATATCTTCTCATCATGCTCAAGGCATATGAGACGTCTAGACGGGTACACAACATTTCATACATGATTGATCCAATTGTTGAGGCATATGGAATCAGACTTATGCATTCCCTTTCTTCACAAGAACTGGGACATTGAGCTCTAGAGATGGGGACACTGTGATGCACAAGCAGGTTTCCTCTCTTTGAGTTCTCCATATTGAACCGCTTCAACACTTTTTCAATGTGTGTGCTTTGACTTAGTCCAAGAAGCCTCTTGGCTCTATCTCTATAGATCTTTATCCCCAAGATGTAGGATGCTTCTCCCATGTCTTTCTAGAAAGCGTATTTCCAAGCCATTTATTTATTTTTTGTAAATTAGGGATGTCATTCCCCATCAATAGTATGCCATATACATACAATATGAGGAATGTCACTATGCTCCCACTAACCTTCTTATACAAAAGGTTCATCTTCATTTAGAATAAAGCCAAACTCTTTGACTGTGTCATCAAAATGAAGATTCCAGCTCCAAGATGCTTGCTTCAATCCATTAGATTGGCCTTTGTAGCTTACAGACTTTATTTCTATCCTTTGGGTATATAAAACCCTCAAGTTGTGTCATATACACATTCTCAAGAAGATTCCCATTAAGGAATGTGGTTTTAACATCATTCTGCCAAATCTTGTAGTCATGATAAGCTTCAATGGCAAGCATGATCCTTATGGATTTAACCATGGCCAATGGAGAAACGGTTTCGTCATAGGCAACACCTTGTCACCCTTTTTTACACATCATCCCTTAAAGGTTTGAACTTTTCCATCCATGTCGATCTTCTTCTTGAAGACGCATTTGCACCCTATGGGTTTTACCCCTTCAGATGGATCCACCAAAGTCCATACTTTGTTGGTATACATGGATTCCATCTCAGATCTCATGGCCTCAAGCCATTTCTTAGACTCTGGTCCCATCCTGATAGGATATTGACTCATCAATCTATGACCAATTCATTGCCTTCCAGAGTCAAATGATATCCAAATCTTTCAGGCTCAAGGCATGTCCTATTAGATCTACGAGGTTCCTGTGTTACTTGAGGATTTTGAGTTGCCACAACACTTTGTGATTCTCTTTGTTCCTCCTGTTCATCTATTGGTTCAATATTTTCTTGATGCTCTCGAACCTCTTCGAGTTCTACTTGGCTCCCACTAATTCATTTGGAAATAAATTCCTTTTCTAGGAATAAAACATCTCTAGCAACAAACACTTTGTTGTCAGATGGATTATACAAGTAGTATCCCATGGTTTCTTTGGGATATCCAACAAAGACAATTTATCATATCTGGGTCCCAGCTTTTTAGGAAACATTTTCTTGGAATAAGCTTCACACCCCCAAATCCTCATAAAAGACATTTTGGGATGCTTCCTAGTCCATATCTTATATGGTGTCTTTTGAACTGATTTAGATGATACTTAGTTTGGTGTTAACGTGGTGGTTTCTAGAGCATACCCCCAGAAAGTCGAAAGCTCAGCTAAACTCATCATTGATGGCACCATATCCATCAATGTGTGATTCCTTTTTTTTGATACACCATTATGCTACGGTGTTCCAGGTGGAGTCCATTGGGATACAATCCCATGGGCTCTAAGAAGGTTCTCAAACTCTTGGTTCAACTATTATCCACCTCGATCAGAATGAAGTGCATTAATACTTTTACCAAGTTGGATGTGTACTTCATTCATAAACTCCTTGAACTTTTCAAAAGTTCCAAACTTATGTTTCATTGAATAAACATAGCCATACCTACTGAAGTCATCAGTGAAGGTAATAAAGTACTGATACCCACCTCTAGCAGTTGTTCTAAAAGGTCCATGCACATCAGTATGTATGAGTCCTAATAGATCACTAGCCCTCTCGTTGTTACCAGTGAAATGGGTCTTAGCCATCTAGCCCAACAAACAAGATTCACATGTCTCTATTGATTCGAAATAAAAAGAGTCCAGATAACCATCTCTATGGAGTCTGGATATGCAGTTCTCATTTATGTGCCCTATATGACAATGCCAAAGGTATGTCTTGTTTGAGTTTTAGTCTTTTGGTATTTACGTTATAAACCTCTATCTTTGGATCTAACAAATAAAGACCATAAGACATTGGGGCACTTCCATAAAAGATCTCATCTCTTGAAAAAAAACATTGATCATTTTTAATATGGAATTCAAATGCACCATTGTCCATTCAAGATACAGAAATGACATTTCTATTTATAGTAGATACATAATAGCAATTCCTGAACTCTATTAAAAACCTTGTGGGTAGAGATAAACTATAGGTTCTAACTGTTCTGGATGCAACTCTTACACCATTAGCAACTCATAATTCTACCTCACCTTTTCCCAAAGGCCTAGTTCCTTTCAGATCCTTTATATCAAAACATATGTGAGATCCACATCCGGTATCTAGTACCCATTATGATGAAGTAGATAGGTTTATCTCAATAACATATATACCTTAAGTGGAGATCACCATCCTCATCTTCTTCTTTCGGAATGCCTTCAAGTACAAAGGATAAGTTCCTCTTGGACTTTTCTTTCTCCTTATCTTGAGTGTTAAAGATTTGGATTTAGGCTTGACCTCTGAACTCTTCCTAGTCTTGCTTTGATCCTTGAACTCATCTCTGTTGATCACCAACAAGGTCTTGTCCTTCTTCAATTTTTCTTCAACATGAATTAGCATGGCAAGAAAGTCTGACACATGTCCAAACATAATATTCACATGATAACATGCAATAAAGTGACTATATAATTCTGACAGTGTCTTTAGAATCATATCAGTGGACAACTCTTAGCTCAAGGTGAATCCCGGTTCTTCAGTATGATACACATATCCAATCATATTAATCTCATGTTCTTCTACTGAGGCTCCCTCTGTCAGCTTAGAATCAAGTAGAAGCTTTAGGATACCATCCCTTTCTTGCTTTGCAAGACCAAGTGTCACTTTCTTAAGATGTGTTACCAACTCAAGAATACTCATGTCCTCACACTACTCATGCAACTCATAGTTAATGAAGCTAAGCATAAATTACTTAATCTCTAAGGCATCATTGGCATGATTCCAATAAGCATCCACTTGTGCCCTAGGTGCATCAGGAGCAGGTATTTCTGGCACTACTTTGTCAAGGACATAAAGCTTGCACTCTTCATTGATAACACTTCTCAAAGTCCAAAACCAGTCATGGAAATTTGTCCCGTCAAGTTTTTCCTTCTTCAGGACCGATCGTAATACTAATTTGTTCTCATTTGATTCTATAAGAAATTTGCATTTGTCAAAACTTTTAATTTGATTTGAAATATTTTGAAGAAATTAATTCGGTATTTAATTATTACCACTCCCACTATTTTTTTAAATTGATAGCCCTCACATATCAATTTGGAATATTGCAATGTATAATATTCCAGTGAGACAAGATCCATGTTCATCAAGTCATGAGTTGACTTTTCCCAATCATCCACGACTTTACTACATAGATAGGCCATCATGCCAATTTCATCATATACAACTCTTAAATATATTATATATGCAACTCTTTTCCATAATCATCTACATGCCTCTCGACTTGGGCTTTCCAAGTCACTAGTTAAGCCTGACCAAAATCCAACACAATAGATATGCACCATGCTTTGTGCAAATCGACATATCTACCATCACACTTCCATGAGATAGACAACATACCCTGCTTTGTGAAAATCCATTCGTGGTCGATCAAGCTTTTCATGTGTGTTGCTAATAGAAGGAATATTAGACTTAATATTTTTAATTATGGGAGTTTGTATAAATACATATAATTTATATAATCATCACATATATATTATGTATCATATACATGTTATATCCCACAAAGAAAACATGCAATAAATGAAAGCAGTGGTTATGGCCAACTTATTGTAATTCCTTGGAGCAAAAAGGAATTGCATCATCCTAGGTCCACATCTCATGTAGAAACATGTTGTTGATGAAGATCTAAGCTTGCCAATCCGGGTTGATCAGTTCAACCCTTGAACTGATCAACTCGTCTCTTGGATGGTCATTTGGTCGTCTAGCCGGTCGTCTGGTTCCTCCGATCCACCATCTGTTGGCTCCTCTAGTTAATCAGTTGGGTCCACCAGTCAATCTATTCAGCTCATCCATCAAGTCCTCCTTGGTCCTCCATCCAGTCGGCTCATCTTTAAGGCATCATCTTCTTTGTCATAACAGGAACGTAAACTGTCCTAATATTACATGATTATAGAGAAACCTTGAATTACATTCGATGGGAGCAAGGGTAGTAAAGAATCAACTTTACATTGGGAAGATAAGATAGAGTCTCGATTTACAGACTAAAATAAAAGGATAAACCAACCACACAACCATGCACATATAATAGGGGTTATTGGCCATAACCATGCTACACATCCACCATCAAAATACCTTTTAGGACGACGCGTGTAAATAGCACATATATATACATATATATTAGTTTGGGATTATCATGGTATTTGATTGGATAAAATTATTCACATCGCATGCTATAATACAACGACAAAAACAAAATCTGATCATATTAATTATCCCATAATATAGTAAATTGATGTTGGCTCTGATACAACTACAGGGAAATATGGCTACATAATAGGCAGCGGAAAAAAAATTATCTACCATATTCCCCATAAACTAGCAGATCACATCAATTACTATAAGATAGGAAGGATGGTTTTGAGGATATACCTGGTTCTAGAGTAAGTCCAGTGACATCTCCTTATTGTCATAGATGCACAACTATCTTCTAGTTGCACTGGGACTTGTCTAAATTATGTGCCTCCTGATTCGCACCACAAACTACAACCTCGAGCATCGTTGTCTGCAGTAGCTCCTCTCTCAATGTATTGTTGGTTGACATTGTTCTCCTAGAGGGATATAATGGCATTTGGCCTCTAGAGAAGTCCACGTAGACCACCTATAACTAGAATGGACAGGAAGGAGTCGTCCCTTTTGTTGGCGTACTAGTCACCAACTTGCTCTCCCATAACAATGATCTCAGTTGTTCTCTCCCTTGCTATCCCTCCCAAGTCAGGTAGGACTTGCTTGGGCTTTCTTTGTTACCACAACCAGAGAGGACAACAATTGTCAGAGAAACGGATTCTCAATTGTTTGTGCTATACTCTGGGAAGCCCCAGCTTTGCTCTATTTATAGGAGGGGTTAGGGGTCTGGGTTCCTAGTCTGTGTGGGAGTGGAAGAGACTGGAAGATCTTGAATTTTCACAATCGACAACAACTGAAATGGTTGTCTGGAATGCAAGACAATTGTCTAGTACTATGAGACATTCATTTCATAGTTTCCCAATCACATACAAAATTGAAAATTCGTTTCCAACATTAATTCCTTGCACAATAAGTAATCTGCAATTGAAATGAATATGGGAAAGCATCTAGAACCTTTCCTCAACCCAATCGAGTGGTCTTGTCCATGCGAGATAGCCATCTCGCTCACCTAGATGGTCTTTTGGTGAGCCTAGTCAAGCTGTTCGATTCAACCCATAGCCAATTCCAACTTGATTCATCCTGGCTCTCCAAACGACCATCTTAACCCTTGAGATGACTGTTTGGCACTCTAGATGGCCGTCTCATCCCATGATCTGGTCATATGGCAGTGTAGCTAGGTGATTTGTTGTGTGAATCAATTATGTAAATGCTTTAGTAATTAATTCAATCACCATTTAAGATTAAACTCCTCTTCTAGGTTGAGATCTATGTGTGTGACCCTATAGGTCCCATATCACGTGGGCAGTGAATGTCCACAACTAAATTATGACCTCACAAGCAAAGATTGGTGCTTAGTCACACATCAGTGCTTCCCATGTGAATGGAAAGTTGGGGAACAACTTCAACCTATAATTTGTGCATGGTGCTATAGTGCTTGTACAGTTCCTTTGTCACTGATATCTAGATTGAACTTGAGGCATGGAGTAGTCACCCTATTCAACACCCAATCTTGTTTCTTGAACCAAGAGTAGACTGTTTGAGATATATGTAGGCTCAATATCACATATTGACTCACATGTGCATGGCCATGCATTTCTCAGTCTTGCTAATCAAGAGGCCTAGGATATCATACTCCTGTATGAGAGAAAAATCCCATCTCTATCACTCATAGTTAGTCCCCATGTGTCACAGTCACCCAATCATCATAGTTATAACAACTCATGTTTTAGGAATGCATTTTATGATGTCAAAGCATATCGAATGACATGTGATGAATGCATTGATTTTAGGTCTAAGAACCACAACCACCACCATCATTGTGAGAGCTGACTATGACTTCCATGATGATGACTTCCATGTATCAGTCTCACGGTGGGTCTGTCTGGTACACTATTCTCCAACATGTATATGTGCTCTTAGTTTTGATATAGACATATCATGACTAATGAGATTATGTCATCAACCAACTCACACTCTGATCTTGTGTGTTATTATTGTCTATCAACCATCCAAAATAACAACTGATCAGGGACATAATGAGAATATATATATGTACTCTTAACATATGTATGATCTCATTTCCTCAAGTCATGTACTTGAAGACATATGTCATTGAGTAATATTATTCTCTATACATTTATAATGTTACATCATTATTTCATAACTGCATTAAATAGAATTAATCAATAGCTTGCCTTTATTTATTAATCAAATTATTTACAAATGATGTCATTACAATCACCACATGATTGGCTCTCTGGGCATACATACCAAATATCCATGTGCTTTGTGCAACCTAATCATCAATTGCATATTTAGCAAACATAGGTACAACCTAGCAAGAGTTATGATTTGAAACTATATTTAACACTGAAGTGTCAATAAGTATCCATTTGATACTCATTAGGTCTAGTCCAGGGACTTACTAGGGTTTAGGGTCATTTTCAAGTTCACATTAGGAATAAAGGTATCAAACTTTAATTCCATCATATAATCATTTCCAAGGGTTAGAAATCCTAATTGCATATTATGTGTAACCCTTATTCATATATTGATCATGTTATGTTCTTATGAATACCAAGATCAAATCATGTGATTTAAGATCATAGAAGGTTATAAACATTAGTTTTAATAATCCTAATTTTACATGCATATGCGTATTGACTTTATAAACCCTAAATATACTTCATCATTTTCTTGGGATCTCATTATATTCAACAATATCAAATATTTTCACAAAATAAATGTATGCTATGAATTCATCATGATAATCCTCAAATATAGGGTTTATATGCATTAATTAGCTCATATTCATGCTTCAAGTATGATTTTGAAACTAAGATCAGATCTAGGGCAACCATTTTATTCATGATTTACACATTTTTGTGAGCAATTTGATCTATAGTATTATTCTAATCGGAGTTACTAATTATTTTAATATTGAAAAAAAATAATGTGGTTCGGTCATAGCTTGAGATTCCAACGCATAATATATTATCTACTATTAGCCACATGGAGGGTCCCAGCTAATGGGCTTATGCCACCTCAACACTCTACATGGGCAAGGCTAAATTACCCTATAGTCCATCTACACTGACGTCTTTGTCACACACATTTGGGGGCAATGTGGTAGATCTCTTTGAGGGATTCTTCCCCCATGCAAGTGCCTCCCACAGTCATGGAGAAACCAAGGAAAAAAACCCCAAGTTAACTCTCTAAATTAGGATGCTTTGACACATTCTTAAGCTCCTGACCACAAGGCAAAATTTTGTGCTAACTTATCAAGATCCTTGGAGCAGTGTATGGTGATCAGAAGGGGAATCTATAGGCATAACTTGAAGTGGAGAATTAGCGAACTAGAGGGAGGGAGTTAGGAAGGTTTTAGGGGGTGCATGGATGAATCCCCACCACTAAGCAACAATCCCAGGTGACTAAAGTATGGATTTTGATCCTAAGATCTAAGAAGTCACGACTGGAGATCCAAGATGAGCCCTGAGGCTTTCTCATTTCAACAAATAATGGATCATATGAGCTGCATGCCAATTGAATTGTCTAGATATATTCTAGGTATAAGGAGGAGAGGTTAGAAAGTCTAGAGTTGAAGGGAGAAGCTCAATGGTGTGGTTTAGGGCATTTCAATGGCAATTAAAAGTTGTCCTCCCTTATGTTTGTCACCTAGACACTCTAGTATGTCTCATATAGTCATGAGCTTCAGTTTAGAAATGGTTTCTTAATAGCCATATATTTCTGATCTTTCGGTGGGATTCAGTAATATCGTCCTTCTTTTTTATAATGGTAAATCTCAATAGGGTTGGACATGTTATTGTCTCCCAAAGCCAACAATCTCCTTATCAAAGTACATTGGTGACTAGATAAGGGGGAAGGAGTCTTAGGTCTACATGAGTCCCTTTCCTATAGGATTTGGTCTAGAGATTGGGCAGAGGTAATGAGATCCCCGCTCACAGTATTTCCCACGTTTAGAGTCTGATCTCAATGGAATCTATTACTATATACTTTTTTTTAGTTCTCTACTTCTATTACATTAAAGCCCTAAATGGATATATAATTATCTAGGACACATAATAATTCCCATTTATCTAAAATTTTGGGATTATCTTCCCTCAGATATTATCCATCATTGGGTTGGAGATAAAGCCCTAACCCGTTCACTAATTATCCAAAACTTGGTTTCTAATTAATAGGTAGGTAATTCGTTAACTAAACACATAGGACCTGAGGCATCTTGGAACCTTCTAATTTTTCTTCCAAGATCTCATAATTAAATCATTTTTAAACTAAAAATATCATTTGCATTTATCATAAGCACGAAATATTTATTTATCAATTTGTATATCAAGGACCTATTTGTTAACCCAAAAGTGATTTAATTCAGATTTAGATTGGATATTTGGGCCCACCACTCGACCGAGGACTTCTAAATGATCCATATGTTCAATTGTATTCTTAATTACAAATTTGAGGATTAGATGTCATAGTTTCTCAATTGGAGACTCATATAGGCATATTAGCTCAATATTTCTTTAAATACTTAAATTGAAAACATACTCTAAGTCTAGAGCTTATGTTCATCATTGCAATTCGATCAAAATCATACTAATTATCTCATCATCATGATTGTCATGAAATGAATCTCAATGCATAATTAGTGAACTCATTACAACATAATCTTAATTTACAAAATTTGATGATCTTATTCACCCCACCTTAAAAATAACATGGCCCCATAATTCAAACCCAATAAGGTTAAGGTGAATGTTAACCCCTTTATCCTCATACTTAGGGCCATCAACCTTTCCTAGATAGGTTCTACTTGGCTATCACTTATAACTTTCATTGAGGTTAATATTATATTTGTTATAGTGGTTGGACCTGGATTTAATCTAAGGGTGTTCCCTCATCCTTATTTATTACACGATAATATAACTTGGTGATTACATTTTCACTTGGTGATTTGAATTTCACCTATATTTGAAGCTTAATACCCATGCTTCAAGTATATTCATCTTCACATGTCAATTTTATGTATCTCATGTAGCTACCCAATCTCTCACTCTTATAATAAAATAAAATGAACATTTGGTTGCAGCCCAATATAATATTCATCCAAGAGATAATGCACCCACATATTATATTTTAATTCTATTTTTCTAGTTGAATCATTCTTAGTAATGACTCGACAACATACCAAATCTTATTCCACAAGTTTCTTTACATTTCATGATCCCAAGGATAAAGTGGTTTTTTCATAATTCTTGAGTTTATGCAAAACACCCTTTAAGATTTTATTTCAATTATTATTACATAACTTCTTGTATTCTTTATATCTACATCTCATGTATCATTATTCTTAGATATATGCATCTCATGTATCATTTTTAGATATTAACAATATCCAATCAAACAATCTTTTTGAATATTAACAATTCAAAACAATCTCAATATAGATTAACACTACAAAAAAATCTTTTGAAATATTAAAGATCTCAAATCTGACGATCTTATTAAAGATGAATAATCTCCAATTAAGAAATCTTTGTAAAGATAAATAATTGTGAAAAATCTTTTCAAAGGTTAACAATCACAAATCAAAACAATCTTTTCACATATTAACAATGTCATAGTAGAGCAATCATTTAAAAGATTGATACTCATTTCAAAAGAAAAACATCTTTTTTAATATTAAAAATCTCAAATCTCAAACAATCTTAATAACCATTAACAATCCCTTCAAAAATCAAATAAGCTTGCACAAAGCATCAACTAATTTTGTACAATCATCAATTTGCTAAAAGAATGAGAACCATTCAAAAGTCGGGCTTATCTTGCCAAATGACCTTTAAAAAAGAACACTTTATCTCTAAAAAGGGGAGTCCTAACCTAAAATCCTAGTCAAGTGGAACAGTTTTTCCATGACGAGTGTGATTTCACTTGTGAATGTCATGTTTGCACCATCCATGGTCCTGGACTATGACCTTGAACTAATCTAAATTTATCTTTCATATCCTTTTTGGGTCAAGGACTATGATCTAAACCTGGACCAATAACACCCTTTATCTTCCCACCCATGGTCCTAGACTATGACCTAAAATAGGACAATCTAGCTCCTTTTAAGCTCATATCTATGGTCCTAGACTATGACCATAAACTAGACCATCTTGTGATTTTCATACCCACATTTATGGTCCTAGGCCACAACCTAAAATTAGACCACAACCTATACTACACTTTGTATTTGATAGGGAGAAGCCAAGATAAGGCTCCCTCCTTGTTGAGCACTCATTTCTTCCAAGGGCCAAGAACCCCATATAGAAACTCCTCAAACTAGGATGAAACTAGGGTGTCATGGATGTTGCCAAGGGTTTTAGTTTGGTAACCCCACTAGATGAGGATGCCCTAGGGAATAAAAGTGATTGATTGATCACAATCACTAGCCCAGTGAGGGATACCTTAATCATTATCAACCACTTGAATCCCCACCTTCTGTCCTCTTTTGAATAATTCTTTTAAGACACTCTCTTAAGGAACACCATGTCCACCGTCCTTTTATTTTTACGCATGGCATTGGAAACCACATCTCACTAAAAAGTGAATAAATCCTTTTTCATAACCAATCTAGGGGCAGGTACAGTCACATAAAAATAAATAAGAATGGAAATAAGAGAAACATTGTAGGTGTCTTTTTTCATGAGAACGTTGTAAGAAATTGATGAATATTCCTTTTTATACATTTACCAGACAAAAAGGGGAAGTCTTTTTACTTTTTTTCCTGATATCATATGTGTGGCAAGACTCATCCCCAAAAGCAGAGTATCGTCTCATATAATACTACACCATACTTTTGAATCCCACTAATGTGAATTTTAGGACATCACAAGAGGTCAACAAGCTCGTACTTCATCTGATTTTGCCAATGATCAACCCAGATGTCCAGGAGCAACAATGTAGATCGTCATTTTGATAGTGGCACCAAGGGAGATGCCATCCAAAACATGAAAGATAGGCTTACATGAGTGCAAGAGCATAAAATAGTTGTAGTGGTACCTCAAATGTTCATTTCATATGAAGCTCTTCTATAGGAGCAGACACCCAATATGTTCCTACGCCTCCACTGAGCTCAAGATATGAAGGAGGATGGAATTGTCTAGGGTTCACCCGACATGGAGCTATTCACATAGGGTCATCAACGTTGTTCCTGTCATACATTGTGTGGGGTTCCTACTCGCCTTAACCAAAACCATTCCAGCCAAGGCCCTATCAGGGTCCACTGTTTGCAAATGTCAAGGGAATCTTGGTAGTTCATGAGGCAATGACATATGTCTCTAGAAGGAGAAACTAAAGAGAAAAAGAAAGAAGAAGCTACAACCACAAAAGGAGATCCTAGTAGGCTGATAAGGCCAACACTATCATAAAGATCCAAGCACAACATTTGAATGGTCAGGGATCAGTCCCCATCCAACACTCTTTGTATCCACTACCCCACTCCTAGTATAACCCATATATTGGAGATGATATGGATTCTCACCACATGTATATATGGCTCCACCAACAACAATCAGATCACTCGTGATACTATTGGTGGTCGCATTCTAGGAAGCTATTGCACAGGAAACCAATGCTACATACCCCCTACTGCTCAAGATTATACATAAGATCAAACAACTAGGGGGGAGAAAGATGGTGGGAACACATTTAGTATCTTTTGCCACTTCCCAAATGCTAAGCTACCCAAAAACTTCAACATGCCAAGTTCCATGAGTATTTCATAATAGGGGACCCTATTGTTTACATCAAGTTATATTGTTCAAACATGGTGGAGGTCCAAGATGATGAAAATGTACTAATCCAATGGTTCACACGAACCCTGATAGGTCCCATATTTTCATGGTACTACAAGCAGGATATGTCAACAATCACCACTTGGGTCAAGGTGGATGAATAGTTTGTTGATCAGTATGCTTGGAATCTATATCTAGTCCCTACCAACGAGGAGCTAGAAGCGTGATAATAAAAGGTAGATGAAAGCTTCTCTGATGTCTTCAAACGATGGAGGGAGCTAGTTTCCCAGTTAAATTTCAAGCCCGCTAGACAAGAGGTACTAGACATGGTGACTAGAGTTTCCATGCCAACTCTCACGACCCTTTATCTTTATAGAGGTACAATACTTTCCTAGAGCTCATACAATTAGGAGCATATTTTGAAAATTCTATCAAAGGAAGGCGTCTATCAAAACATAGGCCTCACTTTCCCACCACATTTTGCCTCTACGACAACCAGTGAGAAGCCTAAGTGGAAATAGGCCAAAGCAAAAGATGCAATGGTAGGGATAGTTCTTGGCCCTATTAGAGGTGACAAGCGTAAATAGTAGATTGTCCAGATCTCACAGTTGCAGACATCAGTAGATCAAATGACAAGGGCATACCAAAAATAGCAAGTCTGCATGATGCCACCCAAATATTAGCCTTAGTACATACCCCTATAGTATGTGTGGTCATCAAGAAACTACTATGGTTACACACCACTGCCTTTCCAACTACTTGTACAACATGCGGTAGCAAACACTTCTCCAACAACGAGTAACCTAACACCTCAAGCCGAGCTGATAATTTCTGCTCCATCAGCAGAAGAACCTTCCAAGAAAAAGAGGAATTTCACCCCCTTTGGAGATTCTCTAATAACAATATTGCTAGACATCAAGAACTTATTAAAGTTCCCATTCTTAATGGAAATCCACCAAATCCTATGCCAAAAAGCTACAATGACAACTCCTTTTAGACTTTCACAGAGAAAAAGGGCACGTGACTGATTCATGCATCACACTCAAGCATGCCCTACATGACTTGATAGAATCTAGATAGACCAGCACAATGACATCAATAGAGATGTCACCATCCTCCAACACAATTGTTGTAACCTCACTATTACAAGACTCATCACAAATGATCGTCCTTACTATTGTAAGCAGTCAAGATTTGGTTTCAATATTCTTAGATTGTCATTTCAATCCAAGATAAGAAGTCACTAGTCCCCATAAGCACCAAAAGGCTAGTTAGCATACCAGGAGCTCATCGGGGGTAGGAAATGCAGGTGATTAACATATTGGGAACCTACCATGAGATGAAAGTGTAAGACTACTGACCTAGCTTTCTGGTTGATCTTGATTTCTTAGAATAATTAGATGCTCAAAACCTTAATCTAACCTTAAGATGTTCTTTGATAACATGTCACAGGAATATGTTTTTAGTTTGGTCAAGTTTGTATGTTGTTTGAGCTAGTTATGCTTTTATGTCTTGCTTTGGACCAAATTGCAAATATACCAATGTTTAGGTTTTTTTCTTGCAATTTGTCACAAGATTGATGTGCCTCACATGTTTTTACATCATGTAGGAGTGAGAAGTTCCTTGGGGCACCTTGTTGTACCTTGGTTTGATGAGGTGACATGGTTGTGTCAAGATTTAGGGTTTGCTTGTATACCTTATGTGGATGGTTGACCTTGAGGTGTGTGTTGGCCGATGAGATTTGTTTTCAGTGGTTGCAAAGGTTTCCTTTGGCCCTTATCTTTGTGTTCAATGAGTTTTTGTATGTGCCTAGTGGTCTTGGTGGTTGATGAGCCCATGACCTAGGGTTTTCTTGTATACCTTATGTAAATGGTTGACCTTGAGGTGTGTGTTGGCCGATAAGCTTTGTTTTCAGCAGTTGCCAAGCTTTCCTCTGGCCCTTTTCTTTGTGGTCAATGAGTTTTTTTATGTGCCTAGTGGTCTTGGTGGTTGATGAGCCCAGACCCTCTTCAGTCGCCAAGAAACCCTAGTATTTGGTCTATGTAATCGTTGAGTTTTGATCTTGTTTTGGTTGCTAAAGAATTCCTTGGACTGATGGCTTTTCCTATATTTAGTAGGTCACTAGTTTTTCTTGATGTTGTCAACCTTGTTTCATGTGTGTGTGTGGTGCTTGCATGGACAAATTTTGGTGGACACATGTCATGTGTTAGCATGGCACCTAACCTCCCTTCTCCTGTCCAACCCTTGGCTATATAAACCTCTCCTCCAGCATGCAAGGAAACCCTTTGCACCATTTCTTTCTCTCTTCTTTCTTGGAGCTCATCCCTATTGTGTTTTGTGGTGAAGTAGGAGCTCAATTTTCCGATCCATATTGCATGTTGATCTAGGGTTTGGAGCAACCCATCTTGTGATCGTTTGGTGATATCTTTTGCCTTGGTACGTGATCTGCGTTTTCATCTTCATTTTCCTTCCATACCCCTTCTTCTTTCTCTTCTTGACCAAACCCATGGTTCACCATGGTAGTGTTTGAGTTCATCATGAAGAACTTCTCTTCTTTGCCATCATACCTAGGGTTTTTTCTCTCCTTCTTGCTCGTTGGCCTAGGGTTTTGTTTCTTCTTGGAGGTGAAGCTAGCTTGGCCAAAAGTGGGATCAATCTAGAGTTTTCTCTCTCTTTTCTTGGATATTCCTTGTTGTTGGAGTTTCTTCTTCTCTTTTGAGGTGAGTTATATAACTTTCTCCTCGATTATTACTTACATTTACCTAGCATGCAAATAATCTAGATACTAAAAATGTGATTCCAAGTTGAATGATGATATTTGTGATCTACGGTTTATGTTTTCATGGTGATTCTTGAATAGATATCTCCCCTTTGTTGAAACCTAATCTTTGTGCATTGAATGTATCTTTGATGGTTGAAGTTTTGATACATGCATGTGGTGGAAATGTTGATTTTTCTCTTTTATGACTCATGGTTCAATTTTATCTCAAGATGGTGATTATCTAGGGTTTTGAGGTTGATTTTCTTCTTGTGGTTTACTCTTTGATGATTTCCGGTCTCTAGATGATAATCAACTTGTTTTGGTCCTTGTGGTTGATGAAGTTTTGACCTCATAATGATTTCTAAGTGCTTCCCTAGTTTGGTTGCCAAATTTTGAATGTATTTAAGTCACCAAGATATGTTTGGTCACTAATGATGACATTGTATGTGGTTGAAAAGATTTTAATTTGAACCTGAGTGGTCAATTGATTCTCTTTCTTTTCAATTCCCAATGCATTAAGTTTTCTTTGGTTGTCAATCATGTATATCTTCGGTCGATGATCTTGTTTGACCTTAGTGGTCACTGAAGTGGTTAACCATAGAGGTTGTTGAAGTGGCTATTCTTCAACGACCGATGAAGGTGGTGGACCTAATCTTTTCCAACAAAGACACCACTAAAACTTAACGGTCAATGAAATTTCCTAGACTATATGATCGTCATATGTTGTTGACCTTGTGATGATGATGCTTGACTTAGTGTCTTCCAAGAATGTTGAAGAAGATAATTATTAGGGTTAATTCCTATTGCTATTTTGAAACCCTAGTTCGGTTAACTTGTTGAATCCAAACCTAATGTAAGAAAGTGATGATGATACATAACTTCATGTGTAGTTAGCATACTGATGGAATGTTTCTCTCTCTATTAATGTTATAACCCTAATTTTCTATGTTGTGAACATCATCATTCTTAATTTCAATGTTATATTGAGCTTATGTATTACATGCATGGTGATGATGATGAGCCTTATTGGGGTATAGAGAGATGTTGATATTTTTACAGGGAACAATGTGAATGGTTTGATGACCTTGGTAGTGTCTTTGTGCTTTAAGTGAGGTGATATATTCTGTATGTTTTGATAAGGGATTGGTATCTCATGAGGATATTATGATGAGTGTGGACTCTTAAATTGCAGTGAACAGTACCATGTGAAGATGTGACAAGTTTATGCTCTATATGTTTTGTATCTTCTTAAGCTATAATCTACCCTTATCTTTGTATAATCTTTCTACAGTTTGTATGTAACTTGGTTGATGCAGTTAAAATATACCTAATTGGTTTTAATTAATCAAGTGGAACCCTAACCATGTAGTGCCTTGTGCCATAGATCCATTCCACTGTCAGAACTTGTTGGATGGTGAAATGAGTATTCCTAAGGGAAACTCGAAGCGCATACTATTGAGTATGCAGGGTGTAAGAGACGATGTGTCCTTGTCTTCCTAACCCCAGGTGTATAGATGATGGCTAAGGTCATGCCTCAGTGTGAGAACGCATATAGTCATGTCTCAGAGGATTTGTATATGTGATATGTTTGAGGAAAACTGTGGTTGTACCTTGGTGGTAGGGTATTCATATACCATGGTGTCTAGTTTAGTGACCTGCACCAAGGCGGGCTAGGTGTTTTCATCTTGACTACATGTCGATGATGGCAGTTTAAGTAATATGTCATTGTGGAGTTCACTCGTACTAACTGAGGGTGGAGGATATCATAGGAGTTCGACTCTCCTAGATCTTGTATGGCACTGATTTTGACTTAGCAGTGGTCAGTTAGACTTTGGGTGGTATGACTCAAACTCCTCAGGGCTTAAAATATGTAATATAGCTGTTTAGTATAATTGACTAGAGTTAAACACACTTCACATTGGATGTTACCCTTGCCTTTTTCTTATACTACTTAGTTGTAATATAATGTGGTAAGAGAAATAAATTGTTTTACATGTTCTTCATATTCCTTCTAGTCATACATGTTTCTATTCTTATTTGTTGTAGATGCTTAAGATGCTTAACCTTTGTAATCATTTGAAATTATCCATTTAGATGAATCTACTCATCCTGCTTAATAATTATATATCTCATTGTAGCAAATAACCATTGGTCGAGAGTTATATCTCTCGTTGGAACATGGGTCTCACCATGTGGGTTACCAAATCTCTTTAGTTGGTCGACCACGGTGTGGGTAGGATCATGCTGTTGAGGAAGACCAACATAGAGATCAGTAAATGTAGAAGGTTGGATAGCTGCTAGTTGTGTAGTAGAGTCCTAGTTTCATCCCTATACTCTCAAGTCCAGGAAGGAATGTGTTTTGTAGATGATTTCTATATCATTACGATGTTTTGGCAGTATGCTTGTGGTTTGTAAATGGGGAATGTATATGTGAAACAAGATCTTTTGTATATAGGTTTGTGGCGGATGGCCACTGGAACATGTATATATTTGATATGGTATGTGATATGTCACAGGTTGTTGGACCCTATTGTAATATGTTTTAGCACATGTTGGTCATATGATATCAGGTTTAATTTACCTACTTTTATGTTAATGTGATGTTTAGTTGTTGATCGTGCTTTGTTTTGAGTAATATCCATTGGTGTTGTGAGGAATCATCATACAGAGTACAAAAGATATAGGGCACCAGTCCCAGGAACTTCCCAACAAACTATGACCCCTTGCCCTATGTAGCGGTCCCAGTTGTGACACCCTCACTGATTGCAATGGAGATGGATCAACACCCCCATTATACCAGAAATACGATTGCCTCTGGACAAGGGCAAGGAGAAGATAACTATATACATAGGAGTCCCTACCAACACAATAGAAGAGGAGACACCATACATAAGTACTAAAAAGGTACCACTGACACCTAAGCTTTGCAAGGAGACTGGTCAGGAAGGCCTAGACACAATCCAGTTCTTGAATGAATCTAAAGTGGAGGTGGCAATGGATAAAGAAATGCATAATTCCTCACAACTATGAGAATCATTCATGAAGATTATATATTGGTTCCTACATCTCCAAAGACATGAGTCTATACACTCTTGTAGCAACAGTTGAGTTAATCACCACCCCTAATATGATCTCATTCTCTAAAGATGAGATACTAACTAGAGGAAGTGACAATAGGCCCTTATTAATCACAAAAATATACAATTGTGGGCTTTGATCTCCAAAGTCCGAGATAAACACATAAACTTCGAAGTAAACATAGCAGAAGCGATTCGTTTAGCAGCGGAATACCAAAAATCAGCGGAAATTAAAACTTTTTGAGATAAGACATTGAAACCATAAAAACTCCTTTCATAGATTCAAGATAAACTGTTTACATCTCTGTTAATTACTTCTTGAGTAATTAATCACAGCATGCTACAAAATCTCAAGGGACGAATCAAAACTCAGATCATGACCCCAAGGACCTGAGAGTACAGAGGACGCATAGGACTGACTATCTATCTATATAACTCAGCAGTCTGAATCTCCACCTGAGATTTACTTCTGCTCCGGGTACTTCTGCTGCTGATACTGGTCACCTGGAGATTGGTCCCTTCGTCCTTGGCAACCACCTAAAAAGTTGAAGTCTATGGGGTGAGACAATTTTAAATAATTGTCCCAGTGAGAGTTATAACTCTCCGCCATAAGCTTTATTATAACATATCAAGAACAACATAGGCAATTAAAAGCTTTGAAGTAAACAACAGCAGTTTTGGTAGTAATCAAGAGTTTAACATTTATGAAACATGAAGATCATATGCACTATACAGTGTAACATCAATCAATTAGCTCATAGTTACCTCTAACAGGTATACTACGTTGTAGATTATGTTTTTCAAACATTAATATTATGCCCTGCGGAGATGAGGTATATCACTCATACTCCAACTGATCACTGTTACATGCCTCGGTATCATACTAGGTCATTGAAAGAGCCGGATTCTCATGACCTTCACCTTCCTCAGTCAGTAAGAGGATTACTTGCAGGACATCTTGTGTCTCTGCTATATAGCTTACCAGGGTAATTTGGTACTTCGCTATTCTAGAGTTACAGTGGCGTTCTGTACTCTCTTCGTCATCAGGAGATTTCGTGTTTACCTTCCACTGATACGGTATCTGTGTTTTCTTCGCCATCATGAGATTTCATGTTTACCTTCCACTGATGCAGTATGGATTTATAGTGAAGGATTGACGGATACACATCTACATCAAATACCTACACTAGGATGTAAGGTTCTACACATCCATATACCCCACATACTCAAAAGTATGTGATCTAGGAGTTCCCTTAGGAAAATCTGTTTCACCATCATTTGATCTCTGACAATGATGGATCTATGATCAGGGCTCTACATGGTATGGTTATACTTGATTAGTTAGGTACATTCAATATTCTTTTAACATCATACATTGTTCTTCAAACAATAACATTAGCATAGCAGCTATGAAGGGAGAATACTAAATGTAACAAGTCTAACTCACATCAATTATCATTTCTCAACATCCTCATCACAAGTCATCTCTAAAGCATGACCTTGATGGTATTTATGGCTCTCACAGCCCATTAACTCATAAATGCCACTGACAAGGCATCAAGATATTTTACTATTCATAAAGCTAACAACATGCTTTCAATGAATGTAACATCATCATCCATACCTGGATATGATCATCCTCATATAAGAACATGCATGGTTAATTCAACTGATAAAAGTAATTCAATTCAATAATTATACCTTCCACTCTTGCCATAAGAGCTAAGTTCCCTGATTCTCATCAATTGGGGTTTACTTATCCCCATTACATGTCATCACCCTAGAATTAGGGTTTACTATTCACATTATGGTGAATTGAACTCATAACATCATCATGTATGAGGAACATCATCATTGATGCTCTCAGATTTAGATTAAGATTCATCATTTATCATAATTAGGGTTCCATGATCTCACATAGGTGGATCATACCCTAATCATGCACATTCATGTGTATTGAAGGTACTTTACTTAAATTTCCACCATAAAAGGGTACTTTCTTTCTCTTAAGATACTTTCTCTGTCCTCATACTAGTAGATGGTGATAACACCACTCTAGATCAGGTTGGGTTAAGTCCACTTTGATTAACATAAACCAAATCACCACTATTGAGTGATTAGGGTTTGATTAGAACAAGGTTTCACTCAATTTGAACATTTCAAGGGCATTTTGGTAAGTTGCCCATTGATCATCATCATGGTTCACATCATTAGTCACTTAGTTCCTTTAATGACTTAGGTTACCATTATGGATTAAATGAAATCATCATTGAACCATTTAGGCCTTCAAGTGGTTAAGTATAATCATCCTTGAAATTCTTCAATTGGGTTAGGTTTGAACCTTCAACCTTCAACCCATTTGTTCCTTAAATGGGTATGGACCCACTTGGCCTCCAAACGAGTGTGTACACTCTTGACCTCCAAACGGGTGTGAACCCATTTGAGTCCAAACGAGTGTGGACCCGTTTGAGTCCAAACGAGTGTGAACCCGTTTGGACCTAAACGAGTGTCAACCCGTTTAGACCTAAATGAGTGTGTGAACCCGTTTGGGCTTAAACGAGTGTGCACTCATTTGGGTCTAAATGAGTATGGACTCGTTTGGGTCTAAACGAGTGTGCACTCATTTGGGCTTAAACGGGTGTGAACCCAATTGGGTCCAAACCGCATGGACATGAAAGTTGATACAAATGTCATAATTGAAAAGGGTTTCTTATGTTGAAACGTTCAATTGACCGAAGCCATATTAACCACTTACAATTTGAGTCAAATAGGATGAGCCTCAATCAATTGGTCACAAATTTGATCTTCAATTGCAAGCCAATTAGGGTTAAATCTAATCCAATTAGGGTTTCCAATCGATCACTTATCAAATATCAACAATGTGACTCAAAACAAGGTTGAACCTATCAATTGAACTCCAATTGGGCCAAACTTGGCCCAAACGGTCTTGAGATCAAATGGATAAACTTGAGACCGTTTGGCCAGAGTTTGACCAAAAACTAAGTTGATTTGATAAGGGTTGAACCCTAATTATATTACAAATCAGCACTTTTCATCAATTATCAATATCTTGTGATTGGGCCCTCAATTCATCAAATTCCTTTAACCTTAGACCTCCAAATGATCATGGAGTGTCACTAAATGAGTGTGGGATCGTTTGGGAGGACCCCCAAACAGTTTGTAACCCGTTTGGGTCCTTCAACCCAAAACTCAACACAATCCATTCCTTAAATCAGTAATTTTGACCCGATTAGGGTTAGTGTAATAAAGTACCTTCAACTCTTAATTGGTTAGGAATTAGATGATGATTCTTGGTAGAAATGAAATTCAATATAGTATGAACAGGAATCACAAATGGTCAATGCTTGGTCAACGCCCTCAAATGGGTTGGGACCCGTTTGGGAAAAAGTTCAAGTTATTCAATTTGGTGAATCAGCACTTAATTCAAAACGATTGCTTAGTTGATTGGCCTTCAACTCATGACTCGTTTGGAATTAATCCATCCAATTTGGTGAGTCATTAACCAATGTCATTAGGAACAGTAATCCCAAACGGTCAACGTTTTGTCAACTCCTTCAAATGGGTTGGAACCCGTTTGCCCAAAAAGGTCCAATTAAACATGTTAAAAATCAGGACTTAATTCAATTAGATTTGCTAATTGGTTAGCCTATATTTCACGATTCCTTTGGAGTTAATCCCTCAAACGTGGTGGATGATTATCCTACATAATTATGAACAGGAACCCCAAACGGTCGTTGCTTGGTCAACGCCCTCAAATGGGTTGGAACCCGTTTGGGCAAACCGACCTTGATGAACCCGTTTGGCCTCTAAACGAGTATGAACCCGTTTGGCCAAAGGTTCAAGGTCGTTTCATAAAGTAGAAATTCGTGTATAAGCATAGGAAATAACGCCCTAATCTTCTAGCTCAAGAACAGCAGCAGTTCTTCACGGTTTTGCTTGCAAGGATGCAAGGGAAGATAGGGAAGAAGAAGAACTAGCAACTATATGCATAGAAAGAGATGTATAATCAAAGCATAAGGTTTAGAGTTATAAAACCCGCCTAAAGATTGTTCCTTGAGCTCCAAGATTTTAAGCTCCAAGCCTTTAATGGCATCTTTGAGCTCCACTGGTCGGCCAAGGTTTATTCTCCAAGGAAAGTTGAAAAGGAATGGCTAGAAAGATAAAGCTAAGTGAGCTACCCATGAACTCAACCTTGAAATCGAGTTTCCTCCATGAATTCAAGCAAAAGGGATGATCCAAACTTACCTATGACCCCTGGTCGTCCTTCTCTGCTCCAGAGCTTAGCCTTAGTCGGTTTTGAGCAAGGGGAAAAGAAATGAAAAGAAGAGGATCGTTCCCTTGCTAAGTGGGGAAGGTAGTATATATACTTAGGTGAAAATTCGACATAAAAACATATGTTTTCCTCATTTCTCATCTAAGTCCTTCCATTCTTCTTTGCACGTCCCTACCTCTTATTCCTAAGGACAAACTCCTTCTAAGGTCAAGTATTTAAGGCAAAGAAGATCAACCCATCACTAAAGCATACACATAAAAGGGCTATTATACATACACCTTGATTATTCAATCACAAAGGTGTTTTTCATAATATGATTATTCATAAGAAGTGACCTCTTCATCATTTCTTCTTTAAATGATGACAAGAGTCATAAAAGATATTCTAGATGGTATATTCTACAAGTTGTACCCTTCAAATTGGGTAAATTGCACTTTACTCCAATTTAGGGTTTCAAGCACAGGGATTGCTTCCACAGCTGCACCTTGGTGCTCAAGCTTGGGAAATCCCTCTTACTTCATCATATTTACTCATATGATGCCATATCATCAAAGGAACATCTTAACATGTGCAATTTGCAAGTTAACCCCTTAACTAGGTAATTTGCACATATATCCCTGTATTACAAAACAATCATTTCAATATTGTTTAAAAGGGACAAAAAAGGAAATGTATGTTCCTCAGGAACTTAATTACATGCCCAAAGATAATCACAAGGATTTAATTACATATTTAGGCAAAACACCTAGGGTTAGTTCATAACCCAGGTCAGGGATGTTACAAATTATAAACCCCTAACAAGGATTTCGTCCTCGAAATCCCAGTGAAAGGAAGAACAGATTGATCATTATGATGATATTATGGGTTTGTAATTCGTACAAAGTCCCTTTTGTTAATTACTTCTTATCACTGTTTATGCTTGTGTAAAGCATACACCGCTATCAAAAGGTGTCCATACTTTTTGAAAGGAAAAAACATAAAAGAACATTCTTCCAATATTACTCAAGAATGCTTACCATCAGAGGAACATACATACCTTTACACATATATTTTACTCAGTATATTGTCTCAAAGGCTTCACTAAAGGAGTTCATTGAGTATGCTTACTAAGTAGTTACTGAGGAAGTTCACCAAGTATATTCACTAAGTTTGTTCACTAAGTATTCACTGAGGAAATTCACTGAGCATATTCACTTAAGTATTCACTGAGTATATTCACTAAGCATATTCGTTAAGTATTCACTGAGTATATTCACTAAGCATATTCACTAAGTATTCACTGAGTATATTCACTAAGTATATTCGCTAAGTATTCACTGATTATATTCACTAAGCATATTCACTAAGTATTCATTGAGTATATTCACTAAGTATTCACTGAGTATATTCACTAAGTATTCACTGAGTATATTCACTGAGCATATTCACTAAGTATTCACTGAGTATATTCACTAAGCATATTCACTTAGTATTCACTGAGTATATTCACTAAGCATATTCACTAAGTATTCACTGAGTATATTCACTAAGTATTCACTGAGTATATTCACTGAGCATATTCACTAAGTATTCACTGAGTATATTCACTGAGCATATTCACTAAGTATTCACTGAGTATATTCACTAAGCATATTCGTTAAGTATTCACTGAGTATATTCACTAAGCATATTCACTAAGTATTGACTGAGTATATTCACTAAGTATTCACTGAGTATATTCACTGAGTATATTCACTAAGCATATTCACTAAGTATTCACTGAGTATATTCACTAAGCATATTCACTAAGTATTCACTGAGTATATTCACTAAGCATATTCACTAAGTATTCACTGAGTATATTCACTAAGTATTCACTGAGTATATTCACTGAGCATATTCACTAAGTATTCACTGAGTATATTCACTAAGCATATTCACTAAGTATTCACTGAGTATATTCACTGAGCATATTCACTAAGTATTCACTGAGTATATTCACTAAGCATATTCACTAAGTATTCACTGAGTATATTCACTGAGCATATTCACTAAGTATTCACTGAGTATATTCACTAAGCATATTCACTAAGTATTCACTGAGTATATTCACTAAGCATATTCACTAAGTATTCACTGAGTATATTCACTGAGCATATTCACTAAGTATTCACTGAGTATATTCAGTAAGCATATTCACTAAGTTTTCACTGAGTATATTCACTAAGCATATTCACTAAGTATTCACTAAGTATATTCACTAAGTATTCATCGAGTATATTCACTGAGCATATTCACTAAGTATTCACTGAGTATATTCACTAAGCATATTCACTAAGTATTCACTGAGCTTTTCTTATTTAATTTTTCCCTATACCCTCTAGATTGTTATATAATATTTACCTGATCAGAGTAATCAAAAGATAACAATCTAGGAGTTTCATACTTGCCTTATCTACAATAACTATATCCCTGGCCAGGGTATATAAGTATTGAGATTAGGTAGTATGTATTTTACTTATCAACATATTCCTCGTTCTTCATATTATTATACACACATAATTTACCATACTAGATTATTCTTCAGGTAACACATCTATATTTCATGCTTTTCATGCACAGTTAAGGGAGATTATAAATTGTTTTAAAGAATACTGAATAATATACAAGTTCTTATCTCCGTTGTGTTCTTCCAGGATCTAGTCAAGGAATTCAGAAGCAGCAAAATTACATATTTTTAACACATAGAATCCTGATATGTAATATTAAAACAAAACTTATTTCATCTGACCTGTATGGGATGTTTGTCCACGTCCTCTATTATTATAGAGCCTCCCTTGTGAGCCTTGCAGACTCTGTCCTTGGGGCTGAGTCATTATTGTATTCCTGTCTGGACAATCCCTTGCCAGGTGTCCCGACTGTCTACATAGGTAACATATCTTGGGTGCAAAGTGTCTATACGATCCAGTTACCGATGCTGATGCTATGTCGGAGGGTCCTCTTGGAATAATACTATGATCCCTACTTCCACTTGACACCCATTGTGTCTGGGTAGGAAATCCTAACAAAGCTAATGGTGTAGCAAATCTTGGTTTCTTCAAACTTTCAGGCCCTTGTTCTTGAGGCTGGGTGTACATCTTCCTACTACTTGTCTGTTGTTTCATGGTTTCTGACCTCTGTATCCTTCTTACTGACTCCACAAAGGTGGCAAACCTTTCTCTATTCTCTAGAGCAGACACAGGAGTGGCTAGTTTAGATTTCAAACCCTTTTCAAAACGTCGAATTCTTTCTTCATCGGTAACTGCCATTTGTGGACAAAACCGTAGTAACTCCATGAACTTAGCTTCATACTCGCTAACGTTCATGTGTCCTTGTGTGATCTTCTCAAATTGAAAGATCTTCTCATCTAGATACATCTTCGGGAAGTATCTATTGATGAATTCTCGTCGGAAAACCTCCCATCCTATTTCTTCGCCTGGTCTCTTATCCTCCTCTATCATCCACCAATTACCAACACTCCTTTTAGGAGGTATACCGCATGTTTTACCTTTTCAGCTTCAGGAATATCAAGGATCCTGAAAGCCTTTTCCAGCTCTGTCAACCATAGATCAACATCTGCTGGGTCAGATGTACCAGCATAGTCTATGGCTCCCACCCGGCGAAGTCTCTCGAAAGTCTTGCCAGCTCCATAACCTTCCTGATGGGATGGTACCCTAGGTGCAGACGGTGGCACCCTATCTGCTATGTGTGTTATGGCTGTCAGAAACTTATCAAATAAGGCATGGACAACTTGGTTTTCTATCTTAGCTGGGTCAAACTGGGGTGGCTCCCTGGGTTGCTCAGGTAAGGGTTGCTCCATTTCTGGGTGCCTTGCACCTCCCTGTGGTGCAGCAACGCTACTTTCTGCCACGTACTCTTCATGTGGCTCAGACATCCTTATATATCTTCTTCTCCTGAGGAGCAGAAGGTTCTATTAGATAAGGAAGGAACACTAAGGATAGACTTGACATCCTAAGTCCTATGTCTCTGTACACTCAGCGAACCTAGAGCTCTGATACCACTAATTGTGGGCTCTGATCTCCAAAGTCTAAGATAAACACATAAACTTCGAAGTAAACATAGCGGAAGCGATTCGTTTAGCTGCGGAATACCAAAAATCAGTGGAAATTAAAACTTTTTGAGATAAGACATTGAAACCATAAAAACTCCTTTCATAGATTCAAGATAAACTGTTTACATCTCTGTTAATTACTTCTTGAGTAATTAATCACAACATGCTACAAAATCTCAGGGGACAAATCAAAACTCAGATCATGACCCCAAGGACCTGAGAGTACAGAGGATGCATAGGACTGACTATCTATCTATATAACTCAGCAGTCTAAATCTCCACCTGAGATTTACTGCTGCTCCGGGTACTGCTGCTGCTGATACTGGTCACCTGGAGATTGGTCCCTTCGTCCTTGGCGACCACCTAAAAAGTTGAAGTCTACGGGGTGAGACAATTTTAAATAATTGTCCCAGCGAGAGTTATAACTCTCTGCCAGAAGCTTTATTATAACATATCAAGAACAACATAGGCAATTAAAAGCTTTGAAGTAAACAACAGCAATTTTGGTAGTAATCAAGAGTTCAACATTTATGAAACATGAAGATCACATGCACTATACATTGTAACATCAATCAGTTAGCTCATAGTTACCTCTAACAGGTATACTACGCTGTAGATTATGTTTTTCAAACATTAATATTATGCCCTGCGGAGATGAGGTATACCACTCATACTCCAACCGATCACTGTTACGTGCCTCGGTATCATACTAGGTCATTGAAAGAGCCGGATTCTCATGACCTTCACCTTCCTCAGTCACTAAGAGGATTACTTGCAGGACATCTTGTGTCTCTACTGTCGAGCTTACCAGGGTAATCTGGTACTTCGCTATTCTAGAGTTACAGTGGCGTTCTGTACTCTCTTCGTCATCAGGAGATTTCGTGTTTACCTTCCACTGATACGGTATCTGTGTTTTCTTCACCATCAGGAGATTTCATGTTTACCTTCCACTGATGCGGTATGGATTTATAGTGAAGGATTGACAGATACACATCTACATCAAATACCTATACTAGGATGTAAGGTTCTACACATCCATATACCCCACATACTCAAAAGTATGTGATCCAGGAGTTCCCTTAGGAAAATCTGTTTCACCATCATTTGATCTCTGACAATGATGGATCTATGATCAGGGCTCTACATGGTATGGTTATACTTGATTAGTTAGGTACATTCAATATTCTTATAACATCATACATTGTTCTTCAAACAATAACATTAGCATAGCAGCTATGAAGGGAGAATACTAAATGTAACAAGTCTAACTCACATCAATTATCATTTCTCAACATCCTCATCACTAGTCATCTCTAAAGCATGACCTTGATGGTATTTATGGCTCTCACAGCCCATTAAATCATAAATGCCACTGACAAGGCATCAAGATATTTTACTATTCATAAATCTAACAACATGCTTTCAATGAATGTAACATCATCATCCATACCTGGATATGATCATCCTCATATAAGAACCTACATGGTTAATTCAACTGATAAAAGTAATTCAATTCAAGAATTATACCTTCCACTCTTGCCATAAGAGCTAAGTTCCCTGATTCTCATCAATTGGGGTTTACTTATCCCCATTACATGTCATCACCCTAGAATTAGGGTTTACTATTCACATTATGGTGAATTGAACTCATAACATCATCATGTATGAGGAACATCATCATTGATGCTCTCAGATTTAGGTTAAGATTCATCATTTATCATAATTAGGGTTTCCATGATCTCACATAGGTGGATCATACCCTAATCATGCACATTCATGTGTATTGAAGGTACTTTACTTGAATTTCCACCATAAAAGGGTACTTTCTTTCTCTTAAGATACTTTATCTCTCCTCATACTAGTAGATGGTGATAACACCACTCTAGATCAGGTTGGGTTAAGTCCACTTTGATTAACATAAACCAAATCACCACTATTGAGTGATTAGGGTTTGATTAGAACAAGGTTTCACTCAATTTGAACCTTTCAAGGGCATTTTGGTAAGTTGCCCATTGATCATCATCATGGTTCACATCATTAGTCACTTAGTTCCTTTAATGACTTAGGTTACCATTATGGATTAAATGAAATCATCATTGAACCATTTAGGCCTTCAAGTGGTTAAGTATAATCATCCTTGAAATTCTTCAATTGGGTTAGGTTTGAACCTTCAACCTTCAACCCATTTGTTCCTTAAATGGGTATGGACCCACTTGGCCTCCAAACGAGTGTGTACACTCTTGACCTCCAAATGGGTGTGAACCCATTTGAGTCCAAACGAGTGTGGACCCGTTTGAGTCCAAACGAGTGTGAACCCGTTTGGACCTAAACGAGTTTCAACCCGTTTAGACCTAAACGAGTGTGTGAACTCGTTTGGGCTTAAACGAGTGTGCACTCGTTTGGGTCTAAACGAGTATGGACTCGTTTGGTTCTAAACGAGTGTGCACTCATTTGGGCTTAAACGGGTGTGAACCCAATTGGGTCCAAACTGCATGGACATGAAAGTTGATACAAATGTCGTAATTGAAAAGGGTTTCTTATGTTGAAACGTTCAATTGGCCGAATCCATATTAACCACTTACAATTTGAGTCAAATACGATGATCCTCAATCAATTGGTCACCAATTTGATCTTCAATTGCATGCCAATTAGGGTTAAATCTAATCCAATTAGGGTTTCCAATTGATCACTTATCAATTATCAACAATGTGACTCAAAACAAGGTTGAACCTATCAATTGAACTCCAATTGGGCCCAAACTTGGCCCAAACGGTCTTGAGATCATTTGTATGAACTCCAAACGGTCTTGAGACCGTTTGGCCAGAGTTTGACCAAAAACTAAGTTGATTTGATAAGGTTTGAACCCTAATTATATTACAAATCAGCACTTTTCATCAATTATCAATATCTTGTGATTGGGCCCTCAATTCATCAAATTCCTTTAACCTTAGACCTCAAAACGATCATGGAGTGTCACTAAACGAGTGTGGGATCGTTTGGGAGGACCCCCAAACAGTTTGGAACCCGTTTGGGTCCTTCAACCCAAAACTCAACACAATCCATTCCTTAAATCAGTAATTTTGACCCGATTAGGGTTAGGGTATTAAAGTATCTTCAACTCTTATTTGGTTAGTAATTAGATGACGATTCTTGGTATAAATGAAATTAAATATATTATTAACAGGAATCTCAAACGGTCAATGCTTGTTCAATGCCCTCAAACGGGTTGGGACCCGTTTGGGCAAAAGTTCAAGTTATTCAATTTGGTGAATCAGCACTTAATTCAAAACGATTGCTTAGTTGATTGGCCTTCAACTCATGACTCGTTTGGAATTAATCCATCCAATTTGGTGAGTCATTAACCAATGTCATTATGAACATTAATCCCAAACGGTCAATGCTTGGTCAACTCCTTCAAATGGGTTGGAACCCGTTTGCCCAAAAAGGTCCAATTAAACAGGTTGAAAATCAGGACTTAATTCAATTAGATTTGCTAATTGGTTAGCCTATATTTCACGATTCCTTTGGAGTTAATCCCTAAAAATTTGTGGGTGATTAGCCTACATAATTATGAACAGGAACCCCAAATGGTCGTTGCTTGGTCAACACCCTCAAACGGGTTGGAACCCGTTTGGGCAAACCGACCTTGATGAACCTGTTTGGCCTCTAAATGAGTATGAACCCGTTTGGCCAAAGGTTCAAGGTCGTTTCATAAAGTAGAAATTCGTGGATAAGCATAGGAAATAACGCCCTCATCTTCTAGCTCAAGAACAGCAGTAGTTCTTCACGGTTTTGCTTGCAAGGATGCAAGGGAAGATAGGGAAGAAGAAGAACTAGCAACTATATGCATAGAAAGAGATGTATAATCAAAGCATAAGGTTTAGAGTTATAAAACCCACCTAAAGATTGTTCCTTGAGCTCCAAGCTTTCAAGCTCCAAGCCTTTAATGGCGTCTTTGAGCTCCACTGGTCGGCCAAGGTGTATTCTCCAAGGAAAGTTGAAAAGGAATGGCTAGAAAGATAAAGCTAAGTGAGCTAGCCATGAATTCAACCTTGAAATCGAGTTTCCTCCATGAATTCAAGCAAAAGGGATGATCCAAACTTACCTAGGACCCCTGGTCATCCTTCTCTGCTCCAGAGCTTAGCCTTAGTCGGTTTTGAGCAAGGGGAAAAGAAATGAAAAGAAGAGGATCGTGCCCTTGCTAAGTGGGGAAGGTAGTATATATACTTAGGTGAAAATTCGACATAAAAACATATGTTTTCCTCATTTCTCATCTAAGTCCTTCCATTCTTATTTGCACGTCCCTACCTCTTATTCCTAAGGACAAACTCCTTCTAAGTTCAAGTATTCAAGGCAAAGAAGATCAACCCATCACTAAAGCATACACATAAAAGGGCTATTATACATACACCTTGATTATTCAATCACAAAGGTGTTTTTCATAATATGATTATTCATAAGAAGTGACCTCTGCATCATTTCTTCTCTAAATGATGACAAGATTCATAAAAGATATTATAGATGGTATATTCTACAAGTTGTACCCCTCAAATTGGGTAAATTGCACTTTACTCCAATTTAGGGTTTCAAGCACATGGATTGCTTCCACAGCTGCACCTTGGTGCTCAAGCTTGGGAAAACCCTCTTACTTCATCATATTTACTCATATGATGCCATATCATCAAAGGAACATCTTAACATGTGCAATTTGCAAGTTAACCCCTTAACTGGGTAATTTGCACATATATCCCTGTATTACAAAACAATCATTTCAATATTGTTTAAAAGGGAGAGAAAAGGAAATGTATGTTCCTCAGGAACTTAATTACATGCCCAAAGATAATCACAAGGATTTAATTACATATTTAGGCAAAACATCTAGGGTTAGTTCATAACCCAGGTCAGGGATGTTACAACAATGGACTCAAAATATCCTTTTGTTTTGACAACAACAACACATGCCTCAACGTGTGTCCCTTAAGATAACCATCAATCTAGAGAAGGATCCCTCTAACCTACACTTGAGAACAAAGAAAGAAACATCCTTCAATAGGGTAATCAAAGATGTTCTGGGAGAAATTTCTCTAGATCTACAAAGTGTGCCAAAGACATTTGCACTATTGTTCATGGTCATGGAGTTGAGTCTTTTCTTCAGACTCGTATAGAAAGGCCATGGATTCATCATAAATGGGCGATTACCTCATCATTGCATCAGAAATTGAATTTTTTATTGGGGCACACTATCATCATTGCTCATGTTGATAGTCCTGATGACGTAGCTTGCATAAAGGAGGATGATATTCTATTCTACTTTGAGATGCTTCGTATCGCTAATACTAGCTGGGTTCTGCCACACTACATAAATGATCATATCCCACACAGTCTGACATTGTTTGCGGAATGGCTACGTGAGATGCACATCCATACAGATCAAGGACTGGGGGCCTGGAGATAAGGACATGTAGAGATGATTCATATCCCTCCCAGACAAAAGAGGTTCCATGACCCATCCTACACACAAAATCATAACACTTGGTGGGCACCGTATTGGAAGCCCACAACATTGTGGCCCACTACAATGGACTTGATCCAGAGAGATTACATCAACTATCCACCATTGACTCGAGACTTGAATTGTGAGGCTTGATTCTTTCAGCTAGAAGAGGAGAACCAAATTGGGTGTTGTACTAGTGGGACCTCAGCCCTAAGCATACGAGTCCCCTTCCGTACTTTCCTTGCATTGTGTCTACCACCAAGAAAATATAGACACCGCCAATTCTATTATTTGTGTGATGTTGCCTTACTTTGTTCGACAATGACAACCAAGATGACTACCCCGGGATCACAGTCAACATGAAGGAGACCGCCCTCATCTCCAATGAAATCTAGAGCATCCAAACTACCAAGAACAACCAACAATCTAAGAATAAGGGCATCCCTGCAAACGAGGAAGCAATCAAATGGATGCCCATGCGTGCTGTCAAAAACCTATGTCCTGAGCATCTTGACATTGGAAAAATCATAAAATATCACCAAGATGATCATGTCAGCCAGGTAAAATCATCAACCCAACACTTAAAGGGGGTAGAGGTGTCGCCTGATAAAATTGGCTATGATCGCTCTCTGGATTTGCTTTGACTGGCCCAACCAAGACAACACTAAGAAAGCAGACACTAAAATCATGGAGGAAGACTACAATGTCACATTGGAGATCCCAAAGTGGTTATTTATCCAAACACTGTAAAAATCATATAGCTCAAAAAATCCCAAAGAAACTAAAGATAAGCAGGCTCTCCAAGATTTTTTCAACTGTTTCTTTAAAGTAGCACAGACCGACATTGACCAGGACATAAAGTTTGAAGAGGTCCCTATCCTGGAGTATATGACAAGGGAACATAAACCTTTTCATATCGAAGATTAAATAGAGATGGTGAATCTTAACTCAGGCCCTGAGTAACAAAAAGGTAAAGTTGGGACGTGTCTACAACAAGATATCAGAGATCAGATGATAAAACTTCCACACCACTACAGCAACGTATTCACATGGAGCTACACTGACAAGCCTAGATTGTATGAGGCAATCATTGTTCATTGTCTGCCTATGTCCCAGGCATCTGTCCATCAAGCAGAAGGCTAGATGGTTGAGGGCATAATGGAACCTTAAGATCATGGAGGAATTTCAAAATCAATACAATGTTGGTTTCTTAGAACTGTTCATATATCCTAATAGCTTCACAACATTGAACTAGTGAAAAAGAATGTCATGTTGTTCAATCTCAAGAATATAAAGCTACATCTCAAAGGGAAATGGCCACCCTATTTCATGACATGATGCACAAAGAGTTGGAGTTCTATGTGGAAGAGATTGCCAAATTTAAAAGTCTATAAGACCACATCACCAATCTAAAGAAACTACTTCAACAACTATGATGATTATCCCTAAGCCTGAATCTTATTAAATGCACCTTAGGGGGTACATTTGGTAATCTACTAGGATACATTGTCACTCAAAGAGGAATTGAAGTGTACCTTGGGAAATCTTGAGCTATCTGGGAAATGCCATCCCCCAGAACAAAGAAGGAGATATAAGGCCTACTTAGTCGTCTCCAATAGATCATTGACTTCATCTATAAGATCACACTTATCTATGATCTTGTATTCAAGTTGTTAAAGAAGAATTCTAAATCAAGATGGAATGAATAATGCAAAGGAGCACTCTAGAAGCTTAAAGACTACCTTACTAATCCCTCGGTACTAAAGCTCGCCATGTCACAATATCTTCTCATTGTAGTTATTAGATTCTAAAACATCATTGCGAGGAGTCCTAAGTCAAGAGATGACTAACAGAAAGCACACCATCTACTATTTTTCCAATAAGTTTAATGACACAGAGGCTCACTACACTACAATTGAAAAATATATCCTGCTTTGATCCATGCAACGAGGAAGCTACGTGACTACCTAATTGTAAGGACCCTAACCTGAGTTTTGGGGTAGCCCTATTTGTTTTGACTTGATCTTGTGATTATAACCTTCTCTAATCTTTCAATATGTGATTAGGTCTTATGGAGAGGTTAAGTCTCTGGTTTGAGCTTGTTTGGTTGATGTTTGTGCTTTCTTTTCTATTTTTGGTGCAAATTACAATTTACCCAATATAGGGGGTTGATGTGCAATTCGCCACCTATATAGTGATCCATCTCTCATGGCTTCTTGAGGGAGAGTGTGGTGCTTTGGGGTACCTTGTTTGGCTCTTGGTTGAGTAGTATCACCCTTAGTGGATATTAGGTTTTCTAGGATTTGTATGTCTTAGCCTTGTGACCTTATTGTTTTGCCTTGACCTAGGTCATGACCTAGAGCTTGTTGTGGGGTTTTGTGGTCATGACACTTCCCACTTGGTGTGGTGGTTGCGACCATGTTTGTCTTGGGTTGATGTATAGGTTGGAGAGGTGTGTTTTGACCTAGGCCTCATGAGGTGGTCTTGGTGTTGCAATCTTGTGGGATGTTGTGGTGTGTCACGACTTTGGAACCCTAGGTGTGTTGTAGTATCATCATAGGGTTGGTTGCTTGGATGGTCGAGATCCTACCTAGGGAGTATCACCATCTCTTGCATGTGGGCCTTATGTGGTTTCATGTTGATGCATGCTGGTCCTTTTAGTGGACAAGTGTTTTCTTTGGAGTTATATCTTGTTGACACCTCATCCTTTGTCTTACATACCTCCTCCTTTGCTATATGTACCCTCTTCTCTCCACACATGTTCTTTTCAGTCATATTCTTCCTCCTTTCTCTTGTGCTCGTCCTTGGATCTTGGTGGAGCAAGAAGGTGTGCTCTTGGTGCCTTGGAAGTGACTCACCCCTTGCATGTGATGATGGTGGTGATCCTTGGCCATCTCTAGCTCTGGTGAGTGTTTTATCTTCTTTCTTTGGTGTTCCTTCAGATCTTCTACCCTATCTTCTTCCTTCTTCTTGGCCTTGGGCCATGTTTTGACAAGGTGATGCTCTAGTGTGAGAGGGAGAGAGTTCCTTCTTTCTTTTATCCCTTCTTTCTTTGGTTCGGTTATGGGGTTTTACTCTCTCTTCTTGAGCTATCCTTTGACCTTGGTGTTTCTCCCTTCTTGAGGTGCTCTTGTGGATGAGAGTGGAGCTTTTGGTGGAATTTTTTCAACCCTTGGACCGTTTTCTAGGAGATCTTGATCTTAGAGCTTTGGTGGTGATCTTAAGGTGGGTTTTATAACACTAAACCCTCTCTATTATTGCACTTCTTGTTATGTTGAGTTGTTGTATTCTCTCTTTTAGATGTTCCTACATCATGCTAGCATATCTATCTTAGCCCTAGAATTTTTTTGGTAGAGCTATCATGCTTGGCTTGGAAGTAACCTGAGACCTTAACCTTCTTGTATCGGTTTTGGGTAGAGATGATGATATGGAGTTTCTTCCCCATGTTTGACCCTTGATCTAGTTCCCATGCTTGGTGTTTGTACACCTAGAAGTAAGTGAGAGGTTAGTTTTGTTTTTGGTCATCTTGGTTATGGTTTCTCTTCCATTTGTCATGCTTTTCTTGGACCTTTTCCTTAGGGTTGTGGAGATCGGCTTGCTTGAGTTCCCTCTCATGGTGATCATGGTTCCTATTAAGTTTTGGGCTTGTTTTGGTGACCTAGGTATTTACCTTGGTATGGTCAAGAGCTAGGAGGTTTGGCGGTCGAGACATGGGTATGGGCATCGTGGTCGTGACATAGCCCATTGAGATGGCCGCGACCTAGTTGGCTTTGGTCAAGATGTCCCTTCTTGCAATGATGTTTGACCTAGTGGCGTTGGGTTGAGACCTTTAGAGTATATCAGTCTTGAAACCCTTAGCTTCTTGCATTAGCTTGGTGGGGACAGCCCTTGGAGTGTTGGTCATGGCTAGGGGGTGCGCACGGTCATCACATGATGGTGTTGAGATGTTGTGGTCGCCACATAGCACTAGTACAAAAATGGTCTATAGCGTCGGTTTTTTTAAGCCTATAGTGTCACATTTCAGCCGAAGCCTAAGTGGCCGTCCCTACAGTAATTGCTCTGTAGCGTCGGTTTTTTAACCCAAAAAAACCGACCTTGTATAGTAAAACAACCGACCCTATAGGCTCTCAAAAACTAAACCCAAATGAGAAATGGAATTGTACCTGAACCCTATAACATCGATTTTTTATTAAATAACTGACTCTACAGATTATATCTAAGGACCTATCGTGACTGTTTTCTTAAAAAATCGACGCTATAGGTGTTTTGGTCGTTCAACGTAGAATGGTCGTGCTGCATAAAACGACCGTGTTGGGAAGAGGTAGAATGGTCGTGCCCCCTAGCACGGCCATGTTTATTATAATAGCACGGCCGTGCTATACGGCACAACTGTTCTACCATATCTCAACACGGACGTTCTACGCGACACGGTCATTCTACCTCTTCCCAACACAGCCATTTTATGCAGCACGACCGTTCTACGCTGAACGGCCAAAACACCTATAGCGTCGGTTTTTTAAGAAAACCGACACGATAGGGTCAATTTTTTTTTTTAATTTCTGCAGAAACTGAACAGAACAAAATAGAAGAACAAGAATATAAGATATGGGAGAGGGGAGCATTGATGCTCAACCGTCAGCATTCCAAACCACACATTCATAACAAAAATGATTCATATATATTGAGTTGAGTACACATAGTCACATCATAATTTACAAAATGATAGATTGCAAGTCTGTGATGATATATATTAAATGTCAGATACAAAAGTAAATATGAAAGAGTACTGAAACCACATACATAAATGGAACATAACTGACATGTTTATTCCAATGCTATATTGACTTCATTTAGAAAAGCATCTGACCACTCTTCTCGGAATTCATTTAAGTCCTCACGTGTGTAAGGATGAGTGGTAAAGATCTGTAACAGAAAATGCACATGCTAATATTTTATAAAATGACTACAACTCACTTATAAATTTATGATGTTATTCTTTATTACCTGATCTATAGTCTGAATGTCATTTGATGCTTGTTTGACAATAGCTTGCATATATTTCATTGCATAGTAACCACAAGCCCAGTCATTATTTTGTATAGGACACTACAAATAATGAATTATACTTAATGTTAGTAACTACGTACTATAAACAGAAGACTATAAGAGTTGACAAATAAGAGTTGACATATAAGAGTTGAAAATTAATACATATAAGACTAAGCAATTGTCAAAGTAGCTACCTTGACATTTTTCAAAGTCAATGTCTTTAATTTTGTGGGTATTTGTCCTCCGCCTTCACAAAAAGCTTTTATACCCCTATCAATTAAGCGATAGTTGGTAAAATAGAAATTCTAAACAGAAATATCATGTTGAAGCATTGACTATATTTATGCTTACGTCGTAGCTGGCAATTTCAGTTTGTGACCCCTTGTTGTTTTTCCCATTGGGTCAAGATAATAAAGAGTCATCATTTTTGGGACAATCACCACTAATTCCCAATATCTAGATCTGAGTAAGAATAAAACAAACATTAAAATAAAATATATTTATTCATTATTAAAATTATATTGAATAATAATACTTACTCGATGTTAAAAGGAATTAGGATAATTTCCTTTCCCACGGTAGCAAAATATTTGAATGCCTCAGAGAAGTAATCACTCACTTCCTCAATATGTGTCTCCACCTGACTAGTGACCGAAGGAACTAAGAATCCAACATTCTTTATATCAAAGTTTGTGGCCTCGGTATATAAATGGTTGTTAAACATTTGTATTATTTTCATATGTAGAAATAAGCTAAAAATGTGTATTGGAATTTTCTATATTGATAGATCCTTACCTTATCCATACTTCTAATATCGAAGTATTCAGCCAATCATAACGGAACACCTCTATAATATCATCAAGAAAAATATAATTGTCAAAGTCCCTCCCAGTTGCATCTTCTGTTAAATTGATCAACATTTGTAGTCCAGAGCTTTGGTTGGCTAAGTATCGACACAAACATTTACATTTACTTCCCAACTCGTCGAATGTGGATTTTGGAATAATAGATGGCTTGGGAATAGGAGGACGAATAGTAGATTTTTTACTTTTTGGTTTGCAAACCTGTTAATTAAATTACATACTTCTATTAAACGAGTTCATATATGCAGTCAAATATGAAAAACATGGTAGAATTCAAGTATACCTTGTCATTGATAACCAAGTGTCTAGGCCAACCCACCATAGCACCCTCTGCTTCTTCAACTGTACTATAATCAGGATTAGGTATGGGTAGTGGTTTGTCCCCCATTCCGTCATACACAAGATGGATGGACACACGGCAAATGTCATCAGTAATTTGTTGGCAATGCAATGTTCCACTAAGGTTGTACACCTTGCCTGCTGCCACAACATTATATTTTGGAACCTCTATTGCAAGTTTACAGTTCATACCAACCTATATTGAAATAATATAGGTTATATAAGAAGAAGTAGAACAGATACCTGTTACAACTATATATATTATCATATATATATCATACTAATAACACAACATATAGAACAAAAACTTACTGCAGATTGTTGTGGTGGGTCATCGGGAGTGCTCCCATGACCTTCTACAACTGGAGCATGGGCTTGTACCTCATCACTTGAGAGACACATAGTATGATAAGGTTGAGAAGGTTGAGTAGGCTGAAATGAAGACATTATTTCTCTTACTTTCTGTGCTACTAATGCTTCAACCTCCTCTTGTGTAAGACCTCCTGCACGACCTCTTTTAGATTGTGAAGGGCCAAAATAAGACTTGAATCCTATGCCAACTCCTAATCCCCTAACATGGCTAGGATGCTCCTTCGTACCAAGCGCAACTGATAGTTCATCCATGTGGCCAGTTGGGATGAACTTTCCTGCCTTCCTTTGCTCGTGGAGATCAATCTATTCATAGTTAATAAAATATTAAAACACAATATCAATTAGATATAAATAAATCTAAGTTTTTGGGTGTTACTCTTTACTTAGTTGGGATAAACCTACCATCTTTTGTGCCACCTCCTTAGTTACAGGGTTGACAATTTCACCTGCTCGATTCTTTCTAGCATCAATCCATGTCAAGTGTCGGGGTGGACGCTCAACTTGAGTTGTACTAGATTCTTCTCCAGAAGAGGATTGCTTCTCTTGTAGTTGGCGGCGGAAGGCATAACCATCGGGCCCCAAGCGATGGTCATGCACATTTTTGGCCCGTCTTTCCTTTTGAGACTGGTGGATAGCCTGACCATTTAAAATGAAGTATTGCAATTTAGACTTGGCAAACATGTATAATAAGATTCACCTCCTTAATTGTATAAAATTAAAGATTCATAAAATACATCACAATCTTTATTACCTGAAACTCTTCCGATCTCCTAGCTGCAACAAATCTTTCCCACACCTCAGGATCTATAAAAAGATATACATCTGTTGCTTTCTTCTATTTAGAACATGTAAGGCATTAGGGTCAATATAAATAAATATTAGAGGAGCAGAAAGATTTTAACAAATGCAGTTCATCAACTCAGCCAACACGGCCGTGCTACCCAGCACGGTCGTGCTACCTAACAAATACATTTACTCAGCCACAGCCACCACGGTCGTTCTACAAACCAACACGGCCGTGCTACCCAACACGACTGTGCTACCTAACAAATACATTCACTCATCCACAACCACCACGACTGTGCTACCCAGTACGGCCGTGCTACCTAACAAATACATTCACTCCGAACCTTTCCTCAATCGCATCATTACAATAAGAAGAAAAATGGTCGTGGTTATGGCACGATCGTGCTACTACCACCAGCACCCATCGCTACCCAACCACAGCAGCCCCCACCTGCCCCGCCTCTCCTTTCCAACCGAGAAAGCTCTTCGACGGCGGCACAACACGTACAACCGAGAAGCTTGCAACCGATTTTCGGTTAATAGAATGTACCTTACAACCTTTAGTTGGCAGAGGCACAACATGGCTCGACGGCAGTACGGTTCGACGACGGCATGGCTCGACGAAGGCACGGCTAAGAGGCACAACACGGCTCGACGGTGGCACACGGCTGGACTCCTTGGACAGGACGGCAGCGTCAGAAACGGAGATGGGCTCCCTGGAAACGGAGATGGACGCCGACGTCGGAAGGAGAGGTCTCTAGTGCCGTGCTTTTGAGAAAAACGAAATGAAACAGAAGTCGATAGGTCCTAGGTCGCGTGTGTATTTGATAACAGCCCGATCTGTAGCGTCGGTTAACTGAAAAAACCGACGCTACAAGTTTGACATGTAGAGTCGGTTACTCCAGAAAGTCGTCGCTACAGCCTAAGTGGTGCCCAAATTTTCGTAAACCATGTACAAGGTCAGTTATCTTAAAAAACCAACCGTAGAGGTCAGTATCTATAAGGCCGGTTATCCATAAAAACTGACTCTAGAGTTCCAAAGCGGTGCCCACATTTTTGTTTGACGTTATAGAATCGGTTATTTGGTAAACTCGACGCTATAGATCGACGCGTGAAGCCAAAATCGCGTGAATTTTTACCGCGGGAAACCTGTAAGGTCAGTTTTTATGATAAAACCGATGCAATAGTCTATTAGGTCAGTTATTCTAATAAAAATGACGCTATGGGAAGCGACGTTACTGGCCAAAAATGTAGTAGTGTAGAGGTGCTTGAGGAGCTTGGTCACGACACATGGTTGAAGGGTGAAGAGAAACACTAACCCTAATGCCCTGGGCATGACGTATAGAAAGTGGTCATGACATGATGAGAGAGTGAAAGTCAAGGTACCCATGGTGCATGCCGCAGTGGCAGCATACTATGGAGGGTGGTCGCGACCTATGTGCCTAAGTAGTTAACATGTGGTAATGGTAGGTGGTTATGAAACATATATGAAAATCTAATGTCAATCATGTATACATATTTGTTATGCTATTTTGCATGATATCCAATCTTCTCTAATGATGATGCTTAATCCTGACACACTCCATGATGGTGGAGGGTGGTGGTTCTAGGGTGGTTGGTTGACCCAAACCTTGTGGACCCTAACCGGAAAAAGTGGAAACCTTAAACCCTAAAAGTGAATAAGTCTTGCTTATACCCTTATCATGGATGGATATGATGTTAAGTGATTATCTCTCTAAATTGTGATCTTCTAACCATGTAGGTATTGTGGAATTGATTGTCATAACTAGTGTGTGCTACGATATCTATGATGTGAGACAAGGATTAAATATTCCCTTGTGAGGCATGTTGATTATGCAGGTGATACATTAATATGGTGGTCGGGCCTTATGGCCTAATAGTGGTTATTGTTCTGACATGAAAGGATGTTTCCTACTGATAGAGTTGAGGGATTGATATCTCATGGCATGCAACTTTTTTGATGATGTTGTGAATTGCAATAATGCAGCTATTATCTGGTGATAGTGTGACAAGTTCACATCCTATATGATTCATGTGCGGGAAGAGTACTATGCCCTTATCTTTGTAGAATTTGTTATGGTTTTATACGTTGTAACTTGATTGATGCCAAAAGACACTTAAATGAACTAACTAATCAAGTGGAACCTATTCATGTAGCTCTGCCCTTTTCCATAGATCCATTCATTGTCAGCACTTGCTGAATGGTGAAATGAGTTTAACTTAGAGTGCATATTTTTGAATATGCGAGGGTGTTACAACCTCAATTTTGCATATGTTTTCATATTTGAATTGTAAAGATGTTGTGAATATGGACTTAATTGAAAAGATTGTATGCTTTGCTTCAAAAGATGGATTTCTCTGCAAATATACCTTTGGATAGGAATTTCGTGATTCCTATTATTAGATTAATCTATTAATGGATATAAAAGAGAAGAAAAGAAGAAAAGTCCAAATAAAAGGAAAAAATACAAGATAATGGATATTAAGCAAAGTAATTATGAGAAATACATAGAAAACTCTAGAAAGTGGAATTAATGGCCACAATTAAGTAAATTTCGTTTCTATGTGATTTCTAATAAAATAAATATGAAAAGAGGAAAAAGGAGATGAAAGATAATGACAAATCCTTGAAAAGAAATCTTTTGATAAAGAAATAAGTAAGACAATGGAGAAACGAAAGATGTAGAAACCTCTAGAAGGTAGAGGAATATCCTCCAAAGGTGGATTTCGTGCCTTTTGGGTTCCTTGGGTTCCAAGGAGTCCAAGTTACAAAGATAATGCCACAAGAAAAAGAAAAGATCAATTAAATATTGCTTTATTAAGAAGGAAATATGAGATAACAAAGAAATCATAAGAAATATGTGGATATATGGATAATGGTTCCATATTGAATGAGATTTCGTGTCCACATACTTTCTAATGATAAAAGGAAGCAAAATCATGAAAATAAAAGATTAAGAAAGAGGAAATATGCATAAAATATGCCTCATTAAGAGAAAACTTGCATATAATGAAAAGTATCTTATACTTTCGAGTTTGAGTTCCAAATTTGGAATACAAGTAGATTAAGTCTTTATAGACTTTCTATTAAATTTGGGATTAATTGGATGATTGGTTTAGGAGATATGGATTTTATAATAATCTCTAAAGTGTGGACAACATAAGAGGAAAGGATCAAATGTCACGATTAAATATTTATTTTATTTTTCGCACAAGCAATGAAATCCCTTGGATCTGAGATCGATGGTGTCTGTGCCGTCACCTACCTCAGGTAGGAAAATGAAAGAAGAACAGTAACTCAAAACTTTCGAATTCGATTTGCTCTCCATGCAGTTAATGTGCAAAGCAGGAAACTATTCATTTGGCTTCGGGAGCCTTTTCCGCATCTGATCGACCCAAGATTTGGGGCCTCTCATGGACAGGGTGAGATTCCCCTAAATCAGGGGAAAACACATGTGTTTGTCCTCTATATAGGGAGGGGGCCTTGAGCCATGTGAATTGACATTGTTTACCCCAACGAGTTCGCGAAGGAGGACCTAACTGTCCGGTGCAACCAATTGCAGGGAGGCACTCGACCTGCACCATGATCAGCCATGCTCCTCATTGGAGGAGAGTTGCTCTATCCCGATGAATCAGGCTAGTAGAAAGCCAACCGAGACCGTGGTTGAGCCCGGTAGGGTGTGACGGAGGTGCAGCCTCCTTCACTGACGGCTGGGGCAGCAAGGAGCCGGGAGTCAACCCTCGAGTTGACTCCCGCAGGCAGGTTCTGTCGCGGACAGGAGCGGGCAAGGAAGAAGATGACCAGGTCAAAAGTCGAATAACCCTCGCATGACTATTTAATCGAGAACAGCAAGGAAGGGTAGATATGTCTTTCCAACCCTAACATCGGCGGCCGCAATGTGAGTTTAAAGGGGATCATCTTGTGTGCTTGCTTGTTTACTGGATTTCTTGCTTAGTTGGATTATTTTGACACTCAAGTCAGCTTGACAGGTATGTGGTTAATTATGTTTAATCACATTAGTTTCCCGAAGGTTTTCTGGATGATTAATCGCATTGAATACAACCTATCAGTTTGGATGTTCATACTTGCAAATCATAAAGTAGCTATGATTATCACAATTATAATATAAGTGTGTATTCTCGCACCTACATGCCACACCATGATGGATGATGCCAGAAGGTCAAGCCCAGGAGGGAAGACCCATGGGCACCATGAGTGGTGACCCCAGACAACAAACTCGGGATTGAGAAGGTGGTCTTTGTTGCATGACTAATGGGCACCATGAGAGGTGACCTCAGGCACCAAGCTCGAGATCGAGAAGCTGGCCTTAAGTCAATGGCAAAAGAGAAACCCCAAAGAGGGTATTCCAGGGTTAGGGAAAAAGCAGTGGAGAATGTCACATTGAAAGCGTAAACTGTCTTGTTAATTAACTTGATTGTGATATGTAGATTATTAGCCATATTTGTGAAATTTTGGTTGTCCCCACATACGAGAATATTCCTATATGCTGACCGATGTTTTGTTTGTTGGTGTTTTAGGTACAACCCTAAAAAGAACAAACAGTAAAGTGACACATTGTGAAAATAAGAAATAAAGTGTGAGGAGGATTAGATAGAATAGATTCAAGCTTTGGATAGAAGTAGATATCCAAAGTTTTTAAAAGGTATGCAAAGTTTTATTTTATACCAGCTTTCAGTATAGTTTGGTAGAATTTTATAATTATTACTGATTATTTGTCAAACCATTGATCATGTTAATCGGGATAACGGCTCTGACCTCTTGGTCTCCCTTAATTGGGGGTTACTGGGAGGCGGGGTCTTTACATTTGGTATCAGAGCATCGGTTCCTCATTTAATCTTTAATAATTAATAAATTTTACAAATTCCATAGAACTGAGGGAGTTATTAGAGGATTTTCCGAAAGAAGTTGTTTAGGAATAGTGGTGTTGAGTTTCTCGGCCCCTTGCTTTAGGATTAGTCAGTTCTATTTCTGGATAGGGGAAGGGATATAACTCAGCGGTAGAGTGTCACCTTGACGTGGTGGAAGTCATCAGTTCAAGCCTGATTATCCCTAAACCCAATGCGAGTTTTTCTATTTTGTTTGCCCCCCACCATGATCAAACGAAAGAGGCTCGTGGGATTGACGTGATAGGGTAGGGATGGCTATATTGCTGGGAGCAAACTCCAGGCTAATATGAAGCGCATAAATACAAGTTTTGCCTTGGCTTGGAATGAAAGCCAATTCCGAATCTTGTCTACAAACAAGGAAGCTATAAGTAATGCAACTATGAATCTCATGGAGAGTTCGATCCTGGCTCAGGATGAACGTTGGCGGCTAACACATGCAATCGGATGGGAAGTGGTGTTTCCAGTGGCAGACGGGTGAGTAACTCGTAAGAACCTGCCAAGAAGAACAACTGGAAACGGTTGCTAATACCCCGTAGGCTGAGGGGCAAAAGGAGGAATCCGTCTGAGGAGGGGCTCACGTCTGATTAGCCAGTAGGTGAGGCAATGGCTTACCAAGGCGATGATCAGTAGCTGGTTCGAGAGGATGATCAGCCACACTAGGACTGAGACATGGCCCAGACTCCTACGGGAGGCAGCAGTGGGGAATTTTCCGCAATGGGCGAGGAGCAATGCCGCGTGGAGGTAGACAGGGGTCGTGAACTTCTTTTCTCAGAGAAGAAGCAATGACGTGAGGAAGAAGCATCGACTAACTCTGTGCCAGCAGCCACGGTAAGACAGAGGATGCAAGTGTTATCTGGAATGATTGGATAGAGAGGAAACAACCTATTCGTTAACATCTGATTCAACTGTCTTTGTGAACATGAAGAGAGGGTCATTTGACGCGCCTCACATCAAAAAGCAAGTTGACTGGACCAGAGGAATCTTATAAAGAAAGAGACACGGACTGGTCTACTTTCTTGCTTTCTACTGGACTTACTACGCCCAGGCTTGACGGAATCTTTCCAAGAACAGACAGATAGAAAGTGCAGACGGAGACAGGGGAAGACATACTCCAAAAAAGAAAGAAGGATTACGACTACTTCTGGAACTGGCACTCGAACGAACCATTCTAGACTAGTATAATGGGCAGCGTGATCAGATCAAGTCCTTCTATTACTAGATTTCAATTAGATTAATGTGCACTCGTATGAGAGTAGAAGGCACTACTGGCCTCTTCCCCTGAGATAAATGACTGTCGCAAAGAACCTTCCTTCTATCCCTTACGTCAAGACTCTTCATTGATGCGAGTTGCTTATTCTCTGGGTGCACAGAGGTTGGAGCTTTCTTCTTCTTTAGAAAGAGTCCGTCATGCATGAAAAGTGGACAAGGAATTAATGGCAGTTGCTAGAGCGGTAAAGACAAGGGACGCGGGAAAATGGTAGGAATAGCTCCTAGAAAATCAGCAGTCGGGGCACTTGTTGAAGATAGATTTGCCCACTACCGGGAATGGGGAGAAGGCATAATAGAATGTCCTTACTTATTATGAGATAGATGTTATGGGCCCTTTCCTAGAGAATCTTTAAGGATAAGGATTAGCCCAGCTCAGGTTTAGGGAATCAGATGAGTAATCACCAATAGACGTACCTGAAGACGCAGTCTAACGCTGACGAAAGCCCGCTAGTTCAATCAGATTGCGAGTTCTGACCATGAGAAATCCACTCCTTTTTTTAAGGAAGAAGGGGAAGTTCAAGAAGAAGCTGCTATTGAATCGTTCATGCCCAGATAAATGAAACTAATGAAAAAAGTGACATGATATAGTTAATATGGCATCGAATGCAAGCTGTAGCTAGTGGGATAGATTGACTATGAATCTTTCTCGGTTATTCATGTATTAAGAGATTGTGAACATGCCAGAGCTGTGTGGGAAGAACTACAATGCCTGTAGTGCTAATTTTGAGAATCTTTAATGTGTAAGCTGGATCCAGAAGAACTTGATGATCAAAAATGAGTTTGGAGTGATAGCTTGGAAACTGTGGCAAGGGAGAAATGAATTTGTATTCCAGAACAAAGAGGGTGATACCAGAGGCATGGTGTTTAGGGTCAAAGCATATGTGATGGATATTTCTAGAGCTCAAAGTCTGGGCTGGGTACTTATAAACTGAAAAATGAAGAATGAACTTAGATAATGGTGTGTTGGGAATGCCCAAGTGCAGACTGGTTCATTTCCCATGTGGATGGAGCAAGGAGTCATACCATTGGAAGATTTGTTGCAGGAGGGTGAGGGGAGATGTAACTGGCCAATGGATTGCTGGATTCATGCATCATTTGGGGGACTGCTCATCTCTGACAGCAGAATTATGGGGAATTATGCCCGGGCTGAAACTGGCATGGGAGAATGGTATTAGGAAAGTTGTTGTTGAATCTGGCTCCATAATAGCTGTGAAGGACCAAGGATAGTGGTGCGGAAAACAGTACCAACATGCCTATTATCCAGAGTATCAGAAGTCTAATTGCCAGAGAGTGGAATGTGAAAATTCAAAATGTGTTTCGTGAGGCAAATAGAGTGGCAGATTGGCTTGCTAAAACGGCTCTGGAGTCTGGCATAGGCTTTTCTGAGCTGAAAGATTGCTGGAGTTTTTCTTCTTGAGGATATATGTGGTGTTGAGTTTGAGCGTCCAAGCTTGTAATGTTTTTTTGCCTGCATGAGGGGGGCGAGATGAATCATATTTTCCCCTGACTTCTCCTAAAAAAAACTCAGAGAGCATAACTGCTCTGAGGATATAGATATATATATATATAGTTGAATATTGATGGGGTTTGATAGAAAGAACCGAACCAAAACAGGGGTGGTCAAACAAAACAAGAAGTGCGCTAGTCGTATCTAAGAGCCAAACTCCATTCTTTCATATCGATTTTTGGTTGGTGGAGTATCGACCACAGACATGGTACGACTGGTTTAGAAATATGTAGGCAAGTCAACAAGACCGTCCTAAACATCGAGGTCAAAGCCAGTATTTCTATAGAAGAATCCCCCACCCCAGATCCAAGACAAAGACAAACAAGACCCTCAGAGACCAAGTGTCATTTATCTTCTGGAGACGGCACAGAACCATCTTTAGTGCCCGACTTAGCCTCAGCTGAAATGCGGGTAAGTTCAAGATCACAAGATCAGATCTCTCGGATAGCACCATACCAACAAGAGGCGACCGTGGTTATGTAATGGCATTTTTGGTTTTTGGTATGGTAGGGAAGTTTCCAACATCAAGAAAAATCGTGGCTCCCAGCTCAAACAAAACGAATAGATCGAGTCATTCAGACATGGTGGTATACTATACTTCTTCCCCCTCTTCAATCCTGTGTGTGTACTAGACAGGAAGTTTCTCGGGAGCCAAGAAGGGAGTCAGATGGTGATTCTTTCTCATGCCACGGGGCATTGTTTAGTGTCAGCGGGAATCTCAAAAAAAGATAGAAAGTGCGTAGCGGCTATTCCCGCACTAAGCATGAATGGATCGAAGAGGGAAGTTCATCTTCTTTCATTTTCACCCATTTGATGAGGAAGATCTCAATGCCCAACTATTTCTATTGAAAGAAAGAACTAAGGGAGAAGGTTCGATGTAATTGAAAAACTGAAAGGGTAGGGTCGAACAAGAAACGGACTGAGTGCCCGCACGAACCGTGTCCTAAAGGAGTTTGATTGCTGGGGAAGGTGCCAATTTCACAAGTCAGAGTAGGATAAGTTTCAGAAGTAGATGTGTCCGAGTCAGGGAGAATAATGTAGTGAGCCAAGCAATGAGCCATTGATAACACTCTATAGCATCACGGAGAAGGAGCATCTAGTGTTGAGTAAGGCTATACTGGGACAAGATCACGTACAAGAGGCCATGTCCGGGAATGGTACTTAGAGTATCACATCTCCTGGTAAAATAGCTATTAATGTTATTCATGAGGCTCTCAGCCCACCACAATCATTCTTGCACCTCGCGACATCCCTCGATAGACTGTGAGTGAATCTCTAAGTCAAGTTTACAATGATCCAACCGATCAACCAACGTACCTCGCTTGCCATATACCGGAAGGACAGAAAATCATTCCCTGCTTTTAGCGCGAAGTTGCTTGTTCCTCTCCTCCACAATTCTATCTGTTTCCTCAGACTCCCCTTCGCCCTTCATGGATTTCTCTCTCCGCCGCTGGTGTCTCTCACCTGACCCTCTCCCTATCGGTCGAGCGAAGCGAGAGGTAGCGGTAGTTGGATGCGAAGTTCGTTGAGCCAATCATGCACCTATCTGAAAAACTCCGGATCCCGAGAAGTCAATTCGACGAATCCTTTCTCGGTCATCAGACCTGCCAAATTCCTCTCCCTGAAGGTTGATTTGTACCTCTCGCTAACGCTCGAGCCATTTTCATCCCTCTCCCATACGATTGATTTGTTCCTCTCCCTGAAGGTCGATTTGGTCCTCTCCCTATCGGTCGAGTGACTTCGCTCCTCTCCGCCCGCCTCACTGGAATGAGCATAAGCAAAGTCAATCCTCCCGACCCCTTCTTCCAATTCCAACTGGAAAAAATCGTTCGCTTTGACGGAAATAGTAGAATCTTTGGGTTGGGATAGAAGCGTTCCACAGTGACCAATGGGTCGGTCTCTTCAACGTTTCAAAGTACATCACGCTTGGAGGAAGGGGGAGGTAGAGGTCAAGGGTGAATTCCTCTCTACCGTAGCACCATGGCATGACCAAACCCCGACCCAGGAGGCAAGCAACTGTCGGAGGGGCAAAAAGAAGATAAATCGAAAGAGCAACACCAAAACAGGTGAAAAGAACCGAACTTCCCCGAAAGTGCCTCCCATACCCATGGCTTCCCCCCCATACCCGGGCCCAGCTCAACATTCTTGGAAAACAATCGAACCAAGCTCGAGAAGACTTGGCCATTCAATCTTGTGAACTAATCGAGACTGAAATTGGAAAAAGAGGTACGAACAGAAAAAAATAACCAATCGATAAAGGAACATGAAACCATTCTGTTTCAATAGAGGTACAGGAAAGGGTTGGGGGCAATGAAGTAGGTGAAGTGGTTGGATTTTGCAAGCTATTCCAACCACTGATGGATGTGATTCCAAGAGCCAAACAAGAATGAATACCACACAGAAGAGTCAAGACCAGGCTCCCTAATGGAATGTTTAACCAATCCATTCCAGATCGATCGAATTGGTACGGAAGTTGTAACATGGGAAAACCACAGAAAACACGACTTATTTGAATAACCCAGTGACCCACCAATTGTAGAAGTAGGATCTTTGGCAAGCAATAAGCACTTCAATAATACAATTAGAGTGTACCATCTTCTTTTTCATTTCAAAAAAAAGGTTCGGAAAGAAAGGAAAACAACAGAGGGATCCGAATCGGACCTAAATGGAAATGACATGAAAAGTCTTTTTCAAAACCTATCAGGAAGGGCGTAACGACAATATACAATAAGAAAGGAAAGAAAACTCGTGATTGGTGTGGAGGGGAAGATCCGTTTATGAAGGAGACAAAGAAAGAGTCATCTCATTTCCTTACTTCTTCCTTCCACATATTTGCTTGGGCACTTTCACGGATAAATGCCAAATGCGGGAATCCTCTCATTCGGATGCCTACCCTCCAACTGGGAACGGGAAAAAGAATAGTTTTCTCCAACTGAACTACAATTGAACTAAAGCGGATAGAGTAAGCAGCCTCCTGCGCCATGGATGCAACACAGAGAGAATCGTCAATCTCTGCGAGTGAACTAGGTGACGATTGACTCCGACATTTTTTATAATCAGTCTTTCGTCCTCTCCAACCCTCCCTTCCGGGGGGTTCGGAGTCCACACCAACCCTCTTCGTCCAGGAGGATTCGAGAAAAGATAGAATAAGAAGACGTGTTTCCAGAATAAAGAGGAAGGGGGTGGAGAAGAGGGAGTTAGCAAAGTTGGACAAGATTGGAATGAGCATAGAAAGATGTATTGATGTACCAGATCGGCTAATGCTCCCAGGTTGATGCAACATATTCCACCAGTTGACTGAAAACTTGATTATTGGTATATTGATCGGTCCAACACAGATCCAAAGAGAAGCCAATTCGACAGAAAGCTTTTGAAAACACAGTGCACCCATGTAAATAAGAAACAAGATGAATACAGAGGTCCCACGAGCATCCCACACCCAAAAGGTACCCCACATGGGCCTTCCCCAAAAGGCAACTTCCTTCCTGGATCTTCAACCCGACTTGGTAAATTGCATCTATACCTGCCGTAGACAGAGACCGCCTGCGGAACCTCTTTGGTTGGGGCATAGGGATTGTCCCAAATGAATCGAGACATCGGGCCTATCGTCTTGATTCCTGTAGTGTATAACTTCCTGATGGCACATTCAGTCACGGTATGTTCTCTTTCCCCACTACCCCATCTGAATGGAGAGACTGGTTTCACCCCTGACTCATGACTCTTGCCTCTCGGTCAATCCATTCCTCTTTTGTGCCGCCAGGTGCGCCCTCCAATCAAGTCTATGGGGAGAAGGATTGATATCGAACAATCCATGTTGGAGCTTATTGTATGGCTGAAGCAGTGCAGACTTGCCTACTTAGGGAATGATGGTAGGGCACGAGGAGCACCCCTTTTCCATTCATAGAGAGTTCCTATCATCAAAATCAATAAAAAGGCCCTCATTGACCAAGATCCAAACAGATCAATCTTGTTGGGAGGTACTGCCCAAGGAAAAGAAAAGGTGACTTCCAGATCAGGGATAATAAATAAAATGGAAACCAGATAAAATTGTATTTCGAAACGACTTCTGGCATCACTGGAGGGATCAGAACCACATTTGTAGGCCGACAATTTTTCTGGATAGGTCAAACTATTGGAAGAAAATGGAAAAGGAAGGCCGAGTGGGATCAAAGAAAGTAGCGGACTGATCACTAAATAGATCAAAATAGGTGAAAATTCCGACATCATCACATCCCACTTCGTTCTCTCGCTCTGCTCGTGGAGCGGCATACCGAATATCCCTCTAGCTAACGCTCGATCCATTTCGATCCCTCTCCCTTACGGTCGAGCTACTTCGTCCCTCACCGGAACCGCACCGCACCTTATAGAATGGAAGAGCAAAGCAATTCTTCTACTAGTACCGTTGTGTACCGATTCGTGTCCATTTTTTTCTCCCGGTTGTGTCGAAAAGATCTGAAGGGGGGGAGTGCTCAGTCCTTGTTCGGATCGTCGACCGGGTCCTCCCAAGCTCTATGCTGTTTGGGAACTCCGCAAGGTTCTGACCACCTTCTTGATTGAAAATATGTGAGTCTTTGGAGTACTTTTGGATAATATTTTGTGCTGAGGATTTGTGCTTATGGGCTAGGGTGAAGAGGGCAGACCAGCGGATCTGGTGGTCGACAATTGTTCGGACTTGGTAAAGGTTGTCGCAGCACCTGTAGTAAGATAGAAGACTGATAGCGATGCCCGCGGACCAATTTACAATGTCTCTGTCCCTGACGTTCGTCAAGTAGGCCACGTGAATTGGCCAGGGTCTTTTTTGGCTAATGAAACCTCGATCCCGAAGCCTTCGGAGTATCTTTTTCTCTGGTGCCTCTATCTGTATGGGAAATTCACTGTTGAAAGATCTCGCCCAGTATCCCCCTCCTTCCCCTGTTGCCTTTTGACCCGCGGGAGTACAGCGACCTTGATATTGATATATATAGAATTCGAACTCCCATCTAGAGACTGCCTGTTGAACTGGCACGTTGCTCCAACCTGATCCATGCTGCAAGAACTCGATCCCCCATGATCCTTGCCAGATGTGCTTGACAATCCCCCAGGAGACGAAAACTTGGGGACTTCTGACTCCAGCTGTTCCAAGAGTCTCTAAAAGTGGAACCGCCTTTTCATATATCCGTGTTCTGGTCATCCTCTGCGTTAGCTCTTTGATCGGGATAGCCTCACCCCGGTCCCTCCACTTGGAATGGATGGTGGAGCGCAGGTGGAAAGCTGTTAGATGTACCCAGTGATTTACCCGTAGACGCTTCTCCAGCTCCCGCAAAAAGGGGATGGGAGTCGTCCGAGGACGGACTTCCTGAATGACCGTATCGAGGAATTCTATCGTACTCTGTGCAGCTATGGTTCTTGATCCCACGGGTTTCCCCCAAAGGTGAAGGACGAATTGATTGAAGTGGGTGATACATTTTTGTATTTCTATGAGAAGCTCTAAGGCACCCACGATTCCCAGTAGTGAGTCGTCGGCATATCGTGTGTAACAAATCCTTCTCCAGTAATGGGTTGTTTTGGAGGGGGCCATTCCTCTCCTTTCAGTCGAGTCATTTCCAATACCTCTCCTTGAAGGTCGAGCGGATTTCACACCTCTCGCTATCGCTCGTGCCATTCCCATTCCTCTCTATGACCTTCGGAAGGGCATCGCCGCCCCGCCCAGCTCTATCAGTAGGCCCCTTATTTTGCAATACTAGAGAAGGTCTCTCATGGCCAAATTCTTCTCCAAAAATCCTTCTCTACTTTTGATCAGGCCAGCGGATTCTATGAGGAAGGCTAAGCAAAAGAGGCTCGAGGGCTTGTTTAGGAAGGCGGCGGGGGGGAGGGGGAAAGGCAAGGCCTTTTCTGGTCCCCACGGCTGAGGGGAGGGAAGAGGGGGGTGTGCTAGGACGAAACAAGGGAATGAAAGGTCGCTTTGCTCTTTTGGGGGAACTCGTCCCTTCCCACAATGACGGCTCCGTTGTCTTGGGGAGCGTTGAAGCTTGCTTCTTCTCCAGACTTTTCTTGGTCATCAATACTCTTTTTGGAGAGAACCGATCTGATTCTATGAATAAGAGGAATTTCGTGCTTCTGTCAGATCCTCCCTATCTCCTGATCGAGCTTGCTTAGGTAGATGTTGCCTAATAGAGCCGATAGTAGTACACTATGTGGGACAGAGTCAGGGCCCTTCTCACCTCCTATGAGTTGTCCGGCGGAAAACACTTGATGAATGAGGTCAAAGAACTTGGGATCATCGATCTCTTCCTTAAAGATTGGGATGAATCGATGTCGGTCGATGGTGTGAAAACACTTCCTGACCTCGAATTCCAAAAACCAGCGAGAGCTTCCCCACTCTTCTTTGATCCGTCTTACGGCCAAGTGGCTGCCTTAACCCGAGCGGAAGTGCGATGTGTCTGGAAACTCGGAATCGTAAATGAACTCGAGTACTATTCAGATCGCCTCCTTCATGATCTTTTCTATGGGTAGAACTACTGTGAACGGTCTCAACTTCGACATCTTTCTTTTCGGGGACCTAGCAATCAATATAATCTAAACAGAACTGTGAAAATAGAAAATGTTTTCCTTCCTGGTCATTTTCTTCTCTGATTGCACGGAGGTGACATACGCAAACACTGACGGGTGACTCCGTTCTACAAACGGGGGGTCCCGCCCACTTCCCCTGTCGTGATGCTTTCTTTGATTGCTTTGACAATGTCTGTAGATTGACAGACGGCAGAGGCTTTGGAAACGACAAACCTTCTCTTCTTATGTTTAGGACACGAGCCACATCTGGAAAAGGCGACACAAAGAAAAGGAATCGAATGTCGACTATGATGTCAATTAGAAAAAAGGCTGATAATGGGGAAAATCTTCAACACTTTTTGACCGACTATTCCATTCATAGTTTGATCAAACTCCTAGTAGCATTTGGTATTCAAGGTTTGGTTCCTAAGATTTTGTATTCTTCTTTTTGTGTTGGGAATTTGATTCCATGTTTTTTTGGGCATTTGAATGCAAAAAGGGGGAGGAAGGATCGGTTATAGCCTTAGATTTTGGATCTGCATCTGCAGTACGAGTTTATGGTGAGGTTGGTGAGAGAGCATCCATTTGATTTTCTTTGATAGGGCACTGGTTGGTTAGGTAATGGCATGTAGCTGCAGAAGACCTAACAAGCATAAACGTTGAATACGGAGTTTTAGGGATGTCCCCTCTTACTAGAATACGTCATCAGTCATATGAATGCTTAAAACACCCGTCCTAGAATCCAAAATGTCTATGAATAGATGAATGAATATAGCACTCTTGGCCAATAAGGAAAGTAGCTAAGGAGTCTCAAACAGATCTAAAATGGGAAAAAAGTCTCAGTGTATATTATGAAAAAGTTGACCAACTAGGTCTTGACTAAGGGGACCAAGTAAGGGCATATCCAGATAGAAGCGATAGGGGATAGGAGTTTTGCTTTTTCAGCCAGCTTTCCTTTTTTCGGGGCATAACTTGAAGAAGAGGCAATAACCGGATAATCAGCTAAGAAAGGGTTAGGGAATCCCAAGTAAGCTAGAGTCAGCGTGGGATATCCCGCGGACCTGCCAGCAAAGAGTTAGACATTGAGTGAGTCCTGAGGAAGTTTCAAGTTTATAGAATCAGTCATGTGATATGAAAGACTATAGTCAAGCTCTTTCAAAGAGTAATGGGTTTCCAAGAATGCCTAGGTACTGGACTGAGACGGGGGACTGGGCAACGGATTCCAAGTCCGAATAGCCAAGCCCGGCGACGAGGGTGGTGCTCTTGTTGAAGAAAAGAGAAAACTTGTTTGACCTTCTTCTCTCCGAATATCATAGAAGCAAACAAACTGGGAAAAGCCTGACGTGAACTCCATCCAGTGGAGAAAGAATGGAAGATCTTCTTCGAAGCATATCTATGAAATTGGAAGCTTAAAGAGAATGCCCGTAGTGGGCGATGTGTTTGCTTCTGATTGCTCGAGTTGGAAGACCTACAAGGAGCTCGGTTGTACCATAAATCAAGAAGAATTGACCTGTGTCAATGGTTTCCAAATCTTTTGTCGGATGAGCCTAATTCCACTTTAGAAAAAGGTTCACACCACATCTCAAGTGAAATGACATATATGATATCCGAACGCCTATGGTCAGATATGAAAGTCAAGTAGCAAGATCAAGGGAATCTCTTCTTTGTCTCTAGGGTAGAGATTGTGAGGTGCGCTCGAGCGACTTCGTTCCTGTCCCTGACGGTCAATTTGTACCTCTTCATTACCTAGCGGTGAATATCAAGACTTTCAAAGACTCACTCACTTCTTAGCCATTTGGGATAATGGCAAGTTTGCTTCACTGCCACCCTGGGTAGTGACTTGTTATCTTGAAATCCATTCACACTGAAGGAAGGAGTGATTCACGAGAGTGGGGTCAGGAAATCACATTCGCCATTACTGAATCAAGGTAGACTGAACCTCACTGGGCACATAAGACGTCACTTTCATGATCTTCTCCATCACCCTCATTTCCATTGATTCCACTGGTTTGGTTCTCGATTGTTGTACACAACCACATCCCGGTGAGGCTAGATAAAGTTGAGCTCCTAGGGAAGGAAGAAGCAGTATTCCAATCCAAGAAGGGCGTTGAAACTCAAGGACTTGTACTTGTAGCGTCAGCATCATCCCACATGATGTAGCAGCCATTTGGACAAGGTTACACCACCTGACCGGGGGGGCTGCTGTTTGCTCACCACTGGGAGATGGAACCATATCCAATCAATGTCTTTGTTCAATCTCTTGAGGTCGAAGAAAGGATTGACGGCCTATTGATCAAGGAATGAAAAAAGAAATGCTTCTCTAGCTTGGGTTGTCTTCCCGAATCCCTGCTTCTAGTTGTGGATCTGCTTCTCCAGTGACAGGTGAGAGAACACTGTGAACAACATCTCGTCTTATCTACTTCTTCATCTTCAAGAAAGACTCACCCGAAGGAGAGTGGCAAGGAAGAGAGAGAAATCCCCCGGGTCTAGAGGAAGAAGAAGTAATTGCGCAACAAGCCTCGTGACCGAGATAGGGATAGGAAGGAGTCTGAGGTTGGGTTGGATGACATACATCGTCGGTCGGTTCCCCCTCTTTGTAGGGTGATGACACCAGTAGTTGTGTAGCACAGATGACCATCTCTTCAAGCAGGGATATGGGGTTGGGTCCCTAGATCCAAGTCAAAAAAAAAGTAGCTTGAGGTGAGTATGGGAGGCAAGGCTGGATTAAGTGACTCGCCTCCATGGTCCACCCGGGTCCCGATTCCGAACCCTGAGCAAGCTTTAATTGAAGTAGGACGTCAGCGACATGGGGGAAAGTGGAGGCGATGATGAGGATCATGTTGCAAGAAACGGAATGTGACTATCAATTTCCTTTGCCCCGAACAAAATGAAAATCCACCTCAGCGGAGTGAAAAACTGGATTTGTCGTCATATAACCAACATTGTCTCACAAAAGAACTGGAGGAGAAGGAAGAAACAAGTGGAATTCAGAAAGGAGAGACTGGATCCAGTCCGATGCAGTGGAAGCCAGGGCACGGTACTCAGGTTTCGTGCTCTACCTTGTAACCGTAGTTTTCTTTTTACAAGACCATGATATAGGAGTGGATCCATAGAAGATGACAAACCCAGTTGTGGACCCCCGATCATCAGGCTCTGACAAGACCAATCGACATGGGAGAAAGTAGATAACAGAAGAGAATCAGATCTGTCGATATGAAGAGCCAGATTCCACTTTGAGATATCGAAGAAGATGCTTTACTGCTTCCCAATGGACATCCGTAGGGCAATGCATCATCTGCGCAAGCTTAGGGACAGCAAAGGTCACGCCTGGTCTGGTAAGAGCTAGATACTGTAAGCTGCCAACAACTCATCTATACTGAGAGGGATCTGGAAGTGACATGGTCCTTTGCCGAAGTGAGGTCTGCATTGGAGTAGAAATTGGCACCATCAAGTAGAAATTAGTAAATTAGTGGCAGGGATAGACAAGAGGTGTCTAGAAAAGGATCACGTCTGGGGGCTGGCAATATTTTTCTCTGCAACGCTAGTCGAAATACAAGGACTCCTGGATCTATGTGACTGCATGGCCAATGTCTTAGGATCTGACTCGAAATAAGATATTGTTAGGACTCTCTCGTCTATTTTCATCCCTTCTGAACCCTAATTCTATTGAGATCATAAGGTTTAGGGTTTTCTCTCTCTTCCTCACCCTCTTGAGGATAGGGTATGCATGATAAGGTTAAGGAATCCTCCACCAAAATTAATGAAAAACATGTAAATAAGATGTCATGGACATAAGCTTAATAGTTTAAGCGTAAACTAAAGAATAGCTGCATGCTTAGGTCGTATGACATGTGTTGCCATGGGAGGCCTAAGGTTAGACCCTCTGGTTAGGAGGACGAGTAGAGAGTTGGTTTTGGAGGTAGCGATCTCCATTAAAGGTAGAGACCTGACACATCCTAGAGGATGATGCTAACCCTAACCCTAAGTGGTGGTTAAAAAGGGATGACATGATGAGTTAGATGTCATGGTAGACCATGTATGTTGGTGGGCATGTTTTTGGATTCCCATGACAATGTGAGCCATGTAAGGTTGGTTGACCTAGTACCTTTGGAGACCCAACCCTGGGAAGGGTTGTGCATGTTAGGGTGAAGGATAACTCCTTCATGATGAGGTTAGTGATGACCATATAGAAACCCTATGGGCTTATTTGAGCATGGCAAAGTTGCACCCAAAGTATGTCAGTAGGGCTGAAAGTAGGCTAAAATCCTGTCCAGGAGAGTATGTCGGATAGCTTATGAGATAAGCATGGAGAGTTTTGGATAATCTGGAGAAAACATAGGTTTCACCCATGTAGGTGTATGCTAGTAAGCTTGATCCACCTTCGAGAAGGGACCTCTAGTAGTAAGGTTGTTGTAGGGTTAAGCTCTAGAGAGAGAGAGAGCAGGACCCAGGCAAGAAGGTTGGAAGTTTAGACTTCGGGTTAGGAGAAACCCTGAGAAGTTGAGGATGATGCCACCTACGAGGATGGTTGTGGTTTCCTCATGCATGATCCCTGGAGGCTGATGGTATCCTGGTTGCCTTTAGAGGAACCAAACCCTAGAGAGAGGATAAGGCTGTTGGTACCTATGTGCCTATGGTATAGGTGTTTACCCTTTTAGGGTTAGGAAGAAGAGTTCCTTAGACCATGAATAGGTTTAGTAACAAGTTGAGAGGCCTTATACCTAGTAGGTTGTCCTTGAGGAGGAATCCACTCTGAGGTGTTATTCAAGTGGAATGATAATAGGATGTGCACGCTATACCTTGTACATGCTTGGTTCGTGGTTAACAGGTTGAGCATGTAGTTGGTTATCAAAAAGGTGAACCTAGGTTCCCAGACCTAAGAGGGGAAGTAGTGGTACCTGGTGCACCTGATGCTCATTACAAGATTTGAGTTTCCATAGATCTGAGCATGGCACTCCTCATGTTTAGAGGAATGGGAACCCCTGAGATTAAGGTATGTTTGATGAACCCCTCACATCTAAGTTGGTGACATGGGTAGGTATGTTTTTGGTCCAATGTTGAGGAATGAGAATAAGTATGACCTATCATGAAGACCTAGCATGGTTTAGTAGGTGGTCTGCTTGCTGGCTATGTGTCTGGGTAGCTTTCTAGGGTCAAACATACTCATGTGGATGTAAACCCTAGACCTAGAGACGTTTGTGACCTTTTTTATCAAGATGTAGTTTCCTCCCATCCTGGGAGAGGGACCCTTTTGTAGGGTGTATATCAGCTTTTGTTGGGTTTGAGGAAACCCTAAGAGGTCTCATAGGATCTTGAGAAGCTAAGTGGAGAGTACATAGTATAAGAGTGAACATGTACACCCATAGATGATCATCTCTGAGTGCATGTAGATGTGTTACCATGGAGGTAATCGGTATGGGGCATGACCGAGGTATATAGGTCGCCATGACCCCTATGAAAGGACATAAGACAGACCACGAATGCTGAGAGAGATGATGGAGACGTGGGTAAGGTTCTAAGTTGGACATGTAATATGTTATAATCCTAAGTCTATCCTAGGGTCAGGTAGGGATAAGACTGATGGAAGTAGGAGTTACCTAATTCCCTAGTTGCACATGACCATAGGGTCGGTAGGTAACAACTATCATTGTCTGAGGGCCATGGGTTAGGAGATTGATCACCTTCATGAACGCATGGGACCCAAAGGGCAGATGAAGAGGGCACTCTCTGATGCATAAGGGAAGAGGGATGACCCCAAAAGTGTCGGAACCCTACAGACCTAGAGGAGATGACCAAGGATGGTGTGTGGACCCAAGTGGGTTCGAGACTAGTTTTTCATGGAAGTAACCTGGATATTGAGATGCTTGTGATGTAGATGCATGTGAGGCACGTTTCAGTTTAGATTTGTAGGTGTACTGGAAATGTGGGATGTACCATCTCTACTCTTGGAATGGGAAGAACTCTGTATTTGGACTGTAGCCAAATGCTTATTTCCTCTTGTTATGGGAGTGAGAGATAGAACAGTATGCATGCCATACACCAAGGATAAAGATAATGTGAGTGGAAACATTGCTATGATGCATGAGGATGGAGATAATAACATACCCTTGTGGAGTGTAAGATGGGTGGATGTTGTACAAACACTAAGAGAACTAAGGTAGTCATCTTATGAGGATGTTTTTATCATGAGCTATGTGGAATTTGCGAGCTATACAAGGTTGAGTTCGAAAACTAAGAGGATGAGCTCTGAGTTCCCTTGATGAAGGTAGACTTAGAGTCCGAGATGAGGTAATTAGTAAAATATAGGGAGGTGTATGTCTTCACTGTTACCTTACACATAAGTATGTGAGTTGGTGATGGATGTTCTGGTTGAGATGCAGTTGCCTAGTTTAGATAGAGGCTAGAAGACATTGTTAGGTTATCCCTCAGTTTGAAAAGGGGATGTGTTTGGCTAACACTCAGATGTAATGAGATCAGTTGATCAAGTTAGTGGTTGTTTGGTTAGCCATCCTAGGCCTTGATGCGATAAAAGGATGGTTGTAGAACCTCAGATGCACTTCTCTAGAAAAGAAGGTGATGAAACCCCGACTAGAGTGATTTAGGGTTTCTGAGGAATCAATCTTGAGGAATCATGACATACAGGAGGTCATGATTTTAAGTCACCATACACCATGGTACTACTAAGATGGTAAGTTTCAATAGTACTTTGGATGCCTAAGATGAAGTTGCATGTGACTTGTCACAATGCATGTCAGAAGGTGAAGGACGAACACCAGTAACCCAGTAAGTTGATACAAAGGATAAAAAGTCCCTGAGAGGGAATGGGAGTTCATCACTATGGATGTCGTGGTGAGTCTCCCCTGGACCAAGGAAGGTCAAGATGCAATATGGGTTATGGTAGATTGCCTTACCTAGATGACATAATCTAAGAGAAAGAGAGAATATTGTCAAGAGACAGATCCAGTTGATCTACAAGTAAGAGAGATGGTTCAAGTGCACCAGGATGCAAGTTTAAAAGTTCTTGAATATGACCTAAAGATTCACTTCCATAAAGTGGAAGTAGATACATGAAGAACTTGATGTGAGTACAGCTTATCACCCCTAACTAATGGTTAGTATGATCCAGAAAAGAGGGTCTGATTAGAGCATGTGTGCTCATTCAGGGTGATACATGAGGGCAATTCTTGCCCTATGAGAGATGTGATGATAACCACCATAGCCAGTATCAGGATGTAAAGAAGCTCTATAAGGGAGGTTGTGTCGGTCACCACTTCATTAAGATAATGTTGGTGAAGGGACCTTGTGAAGGTCAGAAAAAGGACCACAGTGTGTGCAGATAAAGATGCTTTGATCATGTGATGGCTGAGGAATCCCAGGGGTGGCATGAGTCGTGAGTTGATGCAAAGCAGACTGATAAGCAGTTCATTGTGGAAGAATATGCGATGTGAAAATCTGACCCATCTAAGCTACAACTGAGAAAGTTGAGTCCCTAATATATGGGTCCTTTTGAGATGGATTGGTGGAGATGGTTATGTTTAGTCTTACCCCTCAAGATAATGTGATGTGTTCCATGAGTCCGATCTAGAGCACTATGTCAGGTACCTAAGCCATGTGTTGAGCCATGAACCCAGTTAGCTTTGAGAGAAGATGAAATGTCCTGATTCACCAATGAGAGTACAAGGTACCAAGGTGAAAAGAACTCAGATGCAAGAATATGAGATGATGAAGGTTCTTGGAGGCACCATGAAGAGGGTAAAACCATATGGGATCCATGATGGACATGAGGAAGTCTTATCCTGTTTGTTTGTGTGGTTGAGGGAATTTTGAGGACAAAATTCCTATAAAAGGGGAAGGATGTTACAACCTCAATGTTGCATATGTTTTCATATTTGAATTGTAAAGATGTTGTGAATATGGACTTAATTGAAAAGGTTGTATGCTTTGCTTCGAAAGATGGATTTCTTTGCAAATATCCTTTGGATAGGAGTTTTGTGATTCATATTATTAGATTAATCCATTAATGGATATAAAAGAGAAGAAAAGAAGAAAAGTCCAAATAAAAGGAAAAAATACAAGATAATGGATATTAAGCAAAGAAATTATGAGAAATACATAGAAAACTCTAGAAATTGGAATTAATGGCCACAATTAAGTAAATTTCATTTCTATGTGATTTCTAATCAAAGAAATATGAAAAGAGGAAAAAGGAGATGAAAGATAATGAGAAATCCTTGAAAATAAATCTTTTAATAAAGAAATAAGTAAGATAATGGAGAAAAGAAAGATGTAGAAACCTATAGAAGGCAGAGGAATATCCTCCAGAGGTGGATTTCGTGCCTTTTGGGTTTATTAAGAAAAGATCAATTAAATATTGTTTTATTAAGAAGGAAATATGAGATAACAAAGAAATCACAAGAAATATGTGGATATATGGATAATGGTTCCATATTGAATGAGATTTCATGTCTACATAGTTTCTAATGGTAAAAGGAAGCAAAATCATGAAAATAAAAGATAAAGAGAGAGGAAATATGCATAAAATATGCCTTATTAAGAGATAACTTGCATATAAAGAAAAGTATCTTACAATTTCGAGTTTGAGTTACAAATTTGGAATATAAGTAGATTAAGTCTTTGTAGACTTTCCCTTAAAATTTTGGATTAATTGGATGAGTGTTTTAGGAGATATGGATTTTATAAAAATCTCTAAAGTGTGGACAACATAAGAGGAAAGAATCAAATGTCAAGAATAAATATATATTTTCTTTTTGGCATATGCAACGAAAGCCCTTGGATTTGAGATCGAAGGTGTCTGTGTCGTCACCTACCTCAGGTAGGAAAAGGAAATGAGAACAGTAACTCGAAACTTTAGGATTCGATTTCCTCTCCATGCAGTTAATATGTGAAGTAGGAAACTATTCCTTTGGCTTCGAGAGCCTTTTTTGCATCTAATCGACCCAAGATTTGGGGCCTCTCATGGTCTGGGCAAGATTCCCCTAAATCAGGGGAAAACATAGGTGTTTGTCCTCTATATAAGGAGGGGGCCTTGAGCCATGTGAATTGCACCTGTTTACCCCAACGAGTTCGCAAAGGAGGACCTAACTATCCGGCACAACCAATTGCAGGGAGGCACTCAACCTGCACCATGATCAGCCATGCTCCTTGCCGGAGGAGAGCTGCTCTGTCCCGATGAATCAGGCTAGTAGCAAGCCAACCGAGACTGTGGTTGAGTCTGATAGGGTGCGACGGAGGTGCAGCCTCCTTCATCGACAGTTGGGGCAGCAAGGAGTCGGGAGTCAACCCTGGAGTTGAGTTGCATAGGCGGGTTCTGTCGCGGACAGGAGCAGGTGAGGAAGAAGATGACCAGGTCAAAAGACGAATAGCCCTCACGTGAATGTTTAATTGAGAATAGCAAGGAAGGATAGATATGTCTTTCCAACCCTAACATCGGCGGTCGCAATGTGAGTTTAAAAGGGGATCATCTTGTGTTCTTGCTTGTTTACTCGATTTCTTGCTGAGTTGGATTATTTCTGCACTCAAGTTAGCCTGACAGGTTTGTGGTTAATTATGGTTAATCGCGTTAGTTTCCCGAAGGTTTCCCAAATGAATAATCGCATTGAATGCAACCTATCAGTTTGGATGTTCATACTTGAAAATCATAAAGTCACTATGATTATCACAATTATAATATAAGTGTGTATTCTCACACCTACATGCCACCTTGATGGATGATGCCAGAAGGTCAAGCCCAGGAGGTAAGACCCATGGGCACCATGAGTGGTGACCCCAGACACCAAGCTTGTGATTGAGAAGGTGGTCTTTGTTGCATGAATAATGGGCACCATGAGAGGTTACCCCAGGCACCATGCTCAGGATTGAGAAGGTGGCCTTAAGTCAATGGAAAAAGAGAAGCCATAAAGCGGGTATTCCAGGGTTAGGGCAAAAGTGGTGGAGAATGTCACATTGAAAGCGTAAATTGTCTTGTTAATTAACTTGATTGTGATATTTAGATTGCTAGCCATATTTGTGAAATGTTGGTTGTCCCCACATACCGGCATATTCCTATATGCTGAACGACGTTTTGTTTGTCGGCATTTTAGGTACAACCCTAAAAAGAACAAATAGTAAAGTGACACATTGTGAAAATAAGAAATAAAGTGTGAGGAGGATTAGATATAATAGATTCAAGCTGTGGATAGAAGTAGATATCCAAAGTTTTTAAAAGGTATGCAAAGTTTTATTTTATACCAGCTTTCAGTATAGTTTGGTAGAATTTTATAATTATTACTAATTATTTGTCGAACCTTTGATCTTGTTAATTGGGATAACAGATCTGACCTCTTGGTCTCCCTTAATTGGGGGTTACTGGGAGGCGGGGTCATTACAGAGGGTGAGGACAAATATCCCCTTACGTCCAGGATATGTGATACAGGATTAGTTGTGGTCCATACCATGGTAGGAGTTTGGCTATGGGTCATATCTCAGTTTCACTAGTGTCGTGACCTGTCTAGATTTGTACAGCTGGATTATATGTTGTTGGAAATAGTTTGACTAATGATGTCACTGCAATTCACTCGCACTAATTGAGGGGGTGAGGGCATGGATTCTGACTCTTCCACTAGACCTTGTATGACACCAATTTTTACTTAGCAATGGTTGGTTGGATTTGGGTGGTACGACTCAAATGCTCGGGGCATAATAAAATACATAATCCGTTGTGTAGCACACTTGTCTAGGATCAAATACGGAAACATTGGATGAGGCCTTGCTTGCTTTTGTACTATATAGTTGGTAGTGAATATACATGTTCTTCATATGCTTTTTATGATGATAAGATGTTTCATAATCTAATTGTAATTGCTTATTCTGTTAGTGATGATTACCTACTTATAATGGTTGTAGCTTTACTGTTGTTCTTTAATCATCTTATTTGTGCTAATAATAGCGTTGGTGGAGAGTTATATCTCCTATTGAGATTTGGAATCTCACCTCGTGGGTTCCGTACATATTTTTAGGTGGACGTGCACAAGGAGGTAGAGATCACACAGCAGAGGTTGAGCAACAACAAGAAGGATAGTAGCTAATAAGGTTGGAAGCTGTAGCACCCCATTTTTTCACAATTTAAAAATTATAAAATGGTTTTTATTAAAATAACAAAAGTTGTAGGGCTTAATGTAAAAAGTCCATGGATTGATATTCCTTATAGAAAAAAAATAAAGTAAGATAGATAAGAAAAAAAAACTAAAAATACACTTTCTCTTATACATATACCATCATGTATTGCAATTAACTTAGTATGTTAAATGAATAATTTCCCTTCTCTTTTTCTCTCACTCATCCTTGAAAATGTTTACAAGAAATAAAAGAGGAAGATAAAAGGAGTGGAATTTGAAATGATAGAATATATAACTTGAACAAGAAGTCTTCTTTCTTTGTTATCTTATAACATAAAAGCGAGACAACATAATTCACTATTTCTCTCTCCTCTTTGGAATACTCAAAAGACATAAAGAAAAATGTAATGTAATTAATGGGTCATTTTGGATGCATGAAAAAGAATATCCATCAATCACATGGTGTGGATATTACTTTCTTTCCCCTATTGAATACATGTAGCTATATCTTCTCTTGAGTCTCTTTCTTCAAGAAAATTTTCCATAAAGGCATAATAGACTTAAATGTGGATACGTATTGATCATCTCGCTTTTAGAGTCAAAGAAATAATTAAGGAGAATCTTCTCACATTATCTCACCTTTTAATGCATGAAAATGAAGTAAATAACAAATATGGAAGTTGTGAATAAAAGACATCCAAAACTTGAATTTCATTGGCTAGGAAGGATATCAAGTATGTAACTGATGTGTGGTCCAAATTTGGTTTTCTTTCAAATTCTTTTGACCTCTCAAATAAATATAAAACACAATGTTAATCCATTTAACACATGCAATGTAAACATTAATTAATTGTTGGTCAATTTTTTTTTGGATAAGGTAAAATATTACCATTGAGATCAAAAAGTATAGGGTGTAGACTAGTATACTATACAAAGGGGTAAGCTACAAAAAAACCCAATGTTCCATCACCGCCCGGTCCATGCCCTTAGTCAAACCGGGTCTGACCTTACAAAGCCCCTTTAAGTTGTGTACAATGTCATCAAAAATAGTAAGCCGGTCTCTATCAGGTCTGTGATGGATCCTAGAGTTGCACTCCTTCCACACACAAAATAGAATAGATGCATTGCAAATGCCCCCGAAACACCTAGCAGGTTGGTTGTGCTTTTTGTTGTCGAGGACCTAGTTAATGGATCCATCCATATCAAGAGGGGGATTGCCACCCCATCCAAGCTTGAGGGTCATCCTACACCAGAGATACCTCACATATGAGAAGCTCTAAGTGAGGTGAGTGTGTGACTCCTCCTGTTGTCTTCTGAGCAAGAAGGTGCCCACACTATCCGCTCCCCAACTCTTTAAACGATCAATAGTTGGGAGTTTGCCATGGATTCCTCTGTATAGGGTGAAGCTCCATTTGGGGACATGGATTTTATTCCATAGCAACTGGTCCCAAGACACCTGTGGTCTGGAGAGAGGAAGTACCCAAGGCTTCATGCAGCATCTGGACCAAACTAAGCCTATGCAGATATACTCACCCTTCAGAAGGCTCTAATAATGTGTCATACACCTCTAGCATCTGGAGCTGAGCTATGGGTCACAAGTCTCCAGTGAGTTTCCATACCGCTATATCATCCAGGATGTCCACAGCTGGTAAATGTGGCACAAGAAAGTATCAACCCTCCTGCAAGTAGCTTTCATAGCCATATGGTGTAGATCCGGGAGATTAAGCCCCCACAAATGGAGTGGATTTGTTACCGTTGTCCAGGCCATAGAATGCCCTTTACCTGACCAAATAAAGTTTCTAATGACTGAATTGGCCTTGTCGAGGATGAACGTCAATATTTCAGCTTGCCTGTACCAAAACATTAATTTACTACAAATGACAGATCAAATAAGAACTGCCCTCCCAGCCATGGAGAGGTTCAAACCTGTCCATTTATCCACTATCTTCCTCAGATCATCAAGTAAGGAGGTGTAGTCCTTGCCGCAACCACGACCACCAGCAATGGGTATGCCCAAGTAGGTAATCGGAAAGGTGTCCAGCTACAGTCTAACCGCCAACTTGAGTCGACCCCTTCTAGCATCACAAGATCTTGAAATAAAAACTTTGGATTTAATCTTGCTTATGTACAATCTAGTTAATCTCCTAAAACTGCTCATGATCCTTCTCACAGCCCGTAGATATTTATCATGGCATACCACAAAGAGAAGGACATCATCAGCATATATCATGTGTGAAAGCACAAAAATCCCACACACCTTGAAGGTCTTCATTACACCTTCCCCCTCAGTCTTCTGGATAAGAAAAGAGAGAGCTTACATAACTATGGTGAACAAGAGGGGAGACAAAGGATCACCCTGGCATAGTCCATTGGATGCCTAGAATAGCCCTTTAGGTAGGTCATCAATTAGAACTGAGAAGGAGGTGGTCTCTATGCATTGCCTCATCAGCTCAATCCATCTTCTAGAGAAGCCAAGGGCCTCCATCACATTCCATAAAGCTTGCCAAGTAACATGATCATACACCTTGGACAGATCAACTTTAATGCATGCCTTCTTAGGTTTGTTCTTGTTATTACAGTCAAAAAGAAACTCACCCGCAAGGAGAGAACTGTCAGAGATGGACTTGCATTTCACAAAAGATGATTGGTTGGGGGACACAATTTCTAAGAGTGCCATCTTCAACCTGTTACCCAGTAGCTTAGCAATCACCTTATAGACCATTGAGAAGCATGTGATGGGTCTAAAATTTACCAAGGAAATCGGGTAGTTCTTTTTAGGTATGAGTCTTAAGAAGGCGTGATTAACCTTCTTGACCATATAGCCTCCGACAAGAAACCATCTGACCGCTTTGCATAAATCATCCTTGATGACATTCCAGTTCTTCTTATAGAACTTGGCATTAAAACTATCAGGTCCTGGAGCCTTGGACAACCCGATGGAGAACAGAGCCCCTTTGATTTCCATCTCAGATTCTGGGCCACACTATTTTCTATTCATCTCATCTGTAACCTTCCTAGGCGGGAGGTTACAAGGGACAGCAGCTCTATCTTGGTTGTACATCTTTTGGAAATAGTCAACAACTTCATTTGCCACATCTTTAGGGCCATTAACTGATCAGCCATCATGTAGTATTAGAGCATGTATACAGTCTCTCATATGGTTCTTTTTGGTGGCTCTATGGTATACTTTAGTGTTGCGGTCACCACCTCTGATCTAATTTAGCCTACTCCTTTGCCAGAACATCATTTCCTTAGCCTTTTCTAACTGTAGCAACCACTTAGCCTTTATCTCTTCACTACTAATAGACTCTCCACATAGAGTCTTGTATCTCAGTTCCTCAAAAGCAAGTTGGTACTCAGCCATTGCCTTCTGCATCAAAGAAGGTAGGTCAATCAGATCATGTGACCATTTCTTCAAAGCAAGCTTAGTTATTTTTAGTTTTTCAGCCACGACAAAGATGGGGTTTCCCTCCCATCTAGTTATCCAAGCCTCCTGAATCACCTTCTCACAGCTAGCCCACTCAAGCCAGTGGTTAAGGAACCTGAACGGTCTATTCAGTTTAGGTTGGTTCACCAATTTGACCTTCATCCAGGTGTGGTCACTGTTCGGGTGACCATCCAACTTGATGGAGGCTTCAGGGAACACATTGATCCACACAGCAAGCAAGCCCCCGATCAAGGTATCTAGCAATCCTATGTTATGGGATTCTGTTATTTTGACAAGTCACCACACCACCCTCCATGTTGACCTCAACAAGGCTTGTAGCATCCACAACTTTGTTAAATCTCTCTATAATAGTGTCAGTAATGGGCTAACCGCCAACCTTCTTAGACACCTTTCTCACATGGTTAAAGTCACCTATAACCAGTTGTGGCAAAGCCTACTGAATTGTTGCTTTGAGCAGCTCCCAGAGATTCTGTCAGCTTCCTTCATTATTGAGGCCATAAATAGCATTGATCATGCAACGCCATCCACCCGTGTTAATACAATTGGCCACTACCAGTTGATCAAATTTCTCTATGCACTGAACATCCCAGCATTGTGGATTCTAGCCAATGGTGATTCTACCTCCATCCACCTAAGACAGGTTAGAGCCACACTCCCAGCCATTAGGGAACATGTTGTAGACATTCCCCTCCACTTCTCTACGAAACTCGGTCTCTAGACAAATCACCAAGATAGCGCATACCTCAGCGATGATGCTTCTAAGTCTCCTCTGATGTCTCGGCCTAGAGGCCTCCCTCACATTCCAAGTGAGGATGGTCATCGAGAGGAGGATGATGATCCACCTCTGCCTGAGGTGGATAGTCTAGAGGACATTATTCTTCCTATATTGGACATGCCTCCTCTATTCTTGCAAATGGAAGAGATAGACCCGACAGTCACCTCATTCAGTGGGATGTCATAGTCTAGATCTTCGAGCACTGAGAAAGGATTCACACACTCTGTCAATAGGGAAGCGGCGCTAGTAACCACGGTAGATGGTGGTCGACCCATTAGTGCCACTTCCATCGTCGTATCAGGCGGGTCACCCTCAAGCTCAGGGTTAGGGCTGGCGGATACATCGGCACAAGCTTGAGATGCATCTAGACATGGTGGCTTCGGGGATGTGGTTGGTGGTAGGTGATGGAAGAGGGTGGGAGGCGGCCGAGGTCATCACCCCCATCATCCCCAGGAGTCGCCCTTCCTAGAGAGCGAAGCGAACTCTTCCTAGAGAGGGAGAGCACGGATCATCAGTTTTTTTGGTAAAAATTAGTCAACATGAAGCCATATATTTAAAATAGTAGAAGGAAAGCTGGAAGGAGAGTTTGATTATTCTCTTTTTAACATTCCAAAGTTTGAATAATTGAATATAATGTGATAAATATATTAATTCGAGACTACAAAATGTGGGTTTTGACCCATCACCTTTCCAACATAACTAAGAAGAATGATAGGAAAATGGAAATGTCATTATGGATGAGAAGATGTTACAAAATTTGTGTAGTTGATATGGAAAATAAAAAATAGTTTATTATTACATAGTTATATCACCATTTTAAACAACTATGAATTATATGGGAATGAGTAATTGCAGTTAACAATTTTTAAATAACACATTGAAATCATTGTTGTATATTCTTGCTATACAACTAGTGCATGTTGATGTAAAATAAAGTTCTTTTTTTTCTCTTTTCTCCATTTTGTGATTTTTTTTATAAAATGAAATATTGTGTCCTGGACTTAATTACATGGAAATAAGACATTATTGTAATTATGTAAAGAATGGTACAACTCTCTTACCTTTTCTCTCTTTCTTTGTGATTACAAATTAAATGTAATGGTAATTTCGTCAATTTCATACTTTTGATAAACAAATAAAAGTAAACATCAAAGATAATAAAGGAAATTCACAAACAAGACATATTTAGTTTGACCACAAAGTTGGACTTTAGTAATTAACAATGACAAAGATGTTTTTCATCTATTCTTAAATTTTAATGTGTTGGATTTAAGACAATGTCCAACGTTAAATTAAAGGACAAAATATATTTAAAAAATATTTAAATCCACTTGTACTAGAAAGTTATAGACCCCTATCACCTATAAAAGTAACCCCCATAATCCTAGCATACCAAGGAAAAGCACACTAGTCTATGTTCTTGCAAACCACATCCAGGCTCTGCCTCAAAGATTAGGGAGACTGTCTTAGGATCAACTTTTCTCCAAGCAAACTAGGTTATCTTCTTGCGAATCACAGCCAGGTGTTGCCTCAAAGATTAGAGAGACCATGTTAGGATCAACTTTGCTCCAAGGTAAATGGGTCATGTTGCTGAGCACAAATATTTATGGTTGATTACATGCTAAGTATAAAGTAGACATTATCATTTCAATTTCAATGTTCTAATTATGATCATTATATCACTGCTTGATGATTGATATATGTTATGTCCTACGGTTATAATGTTCACTATGATTAGAGCTTATGATTAATGATTCATGACATTTATGTTAATGTTCAAGAGGGAGAAATCTCATCATGTTAAAAGACCATGTTGATAGGGAGAAATACCATCATGTTAAAGTTCAAACATCACGTTAATGATTATGTTAATGTCAATGTAATGTCATGTTAATGATCAAGTTAATTGGAATTGAACTAGTCTTTATATGCTCTCGAATCATGGACCTCAAGGGATCATCAAGGGCTTTCCTAGCAATCATGTTCTCCTAACGGGGCATCATAGAGGGATGCATACAATTACTATTCAATTCTTCATGTTAATAATGATTCAAGAATGCTTACCATTAATTCATGTCAACTTTTATTACATGTCAAGTATACTTTATTTTGCTTATGATATAAAGTGCCGGTATCATTTACTGATGTGTTGATTTTCCCCTTTGCATGGTTGGGGATGTGATGTCCCAAGGAATTGGAGCAATTAAGGACTCAAGAGGAGCAAGAAAGGACTAGAAGACCTTCAAGAGCTAACTAGTGGGGTGCCATCCACATTAGGTGATCCAATAACGTAGAAATGTTTTTTTTCATGCTTAGTTTTCCATGTGTAGAAATGATTAGAATTTTAGACATGTTATAGAAGTCAATTATAATTTCCTATGCAAAGGACAATGTATGAATCCCAATGGTGATTTATGTATATATTTGCAATGAGCATATTAATGTGACATCCCCCTTCAAGATGAAAGCTTCCGCTGAGTTATGTTGTATATATTCATGAAATGGGGTGTTGCAGAAGTGTTGTTGGTGGTCCTTTTATTAGAGTCCTAGAGTCGACCTTGTACACTTAGGTCTTTGGGATGATTGTTGGGTGTGTTTTGTAGACGTGTTTCGAGATGTGGTTTGTCTTGTATGTCCTTTTCATGTATGGACATAGTGGATATGTATATATATATATATATATATATATATATATATATATATATATATATAAATATATATATATATATATATATATATATAATATATATATATATATATATATATATATATATATATATTTGGAACACGTTTTCTTGTAACAGGTTGATGGCATACATGGTAAGTACCTTGTGACATGAAAGGACTCATATGTAAAGGTTTCTTTGTTTGGATCTTAATGAAAATATTTTTAATTTCTGGTGCTTTTCGGTAATTTGTTTGTTTAAGTTTGTTTCCGCAGTTAGTTTTGAGTTATCTTGTGTCTTGTGGCACGGGGCATTACAAGTTACAAGGTGGTTACAAGGTTTGTATCAAATCTTTAGGTTTTCTGAGTCTACATGGACCTAGGACTAGAGTTGTGTCTGTTCTTGTGACCTCTAGTCTGTCTTATAGTGATTTTTGCTTATGCAGAAGAAGTAGAAAAGCCTAAAGATGTCTGGATAATATGAAGAAAATGTTGTTGAGATAAGTGTTGGTGCACCAGGAGGGGGTGCAAGGAACCATGCATGAGAAGAGTGGGTGCCTGAGGGTCCCCAGTTCAACCCAGCCATGATTGAAAATTATGCCATTCAATCTCGTTTTAGGCAGTTTATGGCTACGATGACACATATGGTGGACTGGATGCCTACACCTCAGCCTAGGACACCGGTTCCCAATGTGGAGTCTTTGAGTACTAGGAAGACCTTTGAGTGGCTTTTCCGTGTTGGGGGAGGGTGGAGTATGTTGGGACGACTGATCCAGCGGATGCTAATCTGTTGCTTACTGAGCATGAGAAAGCCTTCAAGATTCTCAGCATCCCATAGGTGGATAAGGTTAAGCATGCAATGTACCTTCTGAAGGGGTTGGTGGGCCATAGAAGAGGAGAAGAGCCCCGGAGTGGTTGTAGGATGGGAGGAGTTCTGATGTGAGTTTGTTAGTCGGTACTATCCATGAACCTATTTGGATGAGAAGATTAGTTAGTTTTAGCAGATCTGGAAGGGACCCATGATGATCAATGAGTATGAGGCTAAGTTTATGGAGCTCCTTTGGTTCTATCCTCACATGGATGCAATGGAGGACGAGCGAATTCACCGTTTTGAGAAGGGATTGAATGATGAGTTGTTCACCCCAGTGGCTTCTTTGGAGAATCAAGAAAGGTTTTCCATGTTTGTGGAGTCAGTCCAGAGGATAGAGTGATCCATGATAGAGAAATGTTAGAGGAGTGTCTGGAAGAGGTATGCACAATTCCAGGGGCAGTCATCAGGAGGCTTTAAGAAGATGAAGTTTTCCACACCACCAACATCACAAAGGTTCAATGCTCTGACGTAGTGGTCACTGAGTAGAGGCAGAGCTCGAAGTCTTCCACCTGTTGGAGCTCACAACGCCGTGTCAATATCGATGACGATGCCATCTAGGCTATACTTTGAGACCCAAATTTGCTACAAGTGTGGACAGATAGGACATCTAAAGCGGGAGTGTCTAGTGAGGGACGACGAGGTGACCCAGCAACTGAGGTAGAGCTAGTATGGCTCTCAGAGATAGCACATGAATGGTGCAGGAGGACGAGGACGTGACCAAGTTTTTCAGGTCAAATCTTCTGCTCAGGGAAGTAGAGGACGGGGACGACAACAAGAAATAGCTAGATTCTACACTATGAGTCAGTCGGAGGCAGTGGTCAACCTATGAGTAGTAACATGTTAGAAGGAGTTGTTTCATTCTGATTTGTCTTCTTCTTACTTTGTATTTGTTTTGGCTAACCTAGGTGCAACACACTCTTTTATCACTCGTGAATTGATTGACAGTTGTCTTTTGCCTGTTAGTGGTAAGAAGGATAGCTTGTTGTTAGAAACCTCATTATTTCATTTCGGCAATGTTGTAGGAGGTGTGTCCTTCATGTGTCCTTTTCTTTTTAGGGCACAACATTCAAGTGGACCTCATACCACTTGACATGCATGGGTTCGACGTAATACTTGGAATGGACACCTTGGAGAAGTACAGAGTGGTCTTGGATTGTAGATCCAAGAAGACAACATTTATAGATGGTAGTAAGATGTGGATCTTCTAAGGAGACCGAAATATTCTTCCGACATGTCTGGTATCAACAATAGTAGCAGGGAAGCTGTAGAGATAGGGTTGTGAGGCGCTCTTGGAACATGTGTTGGATATTGAGGTGAGGAATCCTAGTATTTAGAAGGTACCAATTGTCATAGAGTTTGAGGATGTGTTTCCTAAGGAGTTTCCAGGTGTTCCCCCACCCTGAGAAATTGATTTTGAGATTAATATGGTTCCTGGAACGCGATTGATAGCTCAAACACCGTATAGCATGGCTCCGACAAAGATGGAAGAGTTGAAGAGATAGTTGAAAGAGCTTCTTGACAGAGGTTTCATCAGGCCAAGTACATCGTCGTGGGGTGCTCCAGTGCTATTTGTAAAGAAGAAGGATGGGTCTATGAGGTTGTGCATAAACTACAGACAGTTGAACAAGGTGACAATAAAGAACAAGTACCCCTTCTCAATCATAGATGACCTGTTTGACTAGTTATGTGGTGTGATAGTGTTCTCAAAGATAGATTTGAGGTCAAGATATAACCAGTTGAGGATCAAGGAGGACGACATACCTAAGTTGGCTTTTAGGATGACATATGCTCACTATGAGTTTGTGGTTATGTCGCTCGGGATGACCAATGCACCGTCATCGTGCATGGACTTGATGAACAGAGTGTTTTGGTCATTACTTAACCAGTTTGTGATTGTCTTCATAGATGACATCCTGATATACAGTTGTGACGATCAACAGCATGAACAACATCTTCATCAGGAATTGGTCGTGATAAGGCAGCATCAACTTCATGCCAAGTTTAGCAAGTGTGAGTTTTGGTTAAAGGAGGTAGCTTTCTTGGGCATGTTATATCTGTCAAGGGAGTTCGTTTGGATCCTAAGAAGGTTGAGTCAGTGACAGAGAAGAAGCAGCCAAAGATGCCAACAGAAGTGCGCAACTTTCTAGGTTTGGCAAGCTATTAGAGGAGGTTCATTAAGGACTTCAGTGCTATCACTTTGCCCCTAACAAAGTTGACAAGGAATGACGTGTCATTCATCTTGGATGATAGATGCCAACATGCTTCTCAGACATTGAAGGAGAAGTTGATAAGTGTATTGATTCTAGTCTTACCTGAGCAAGGAAAGGGATACATAGTCTTCTGTGATGCATCCATACATGGTTTGGGTTGTGTGCTAATGTAGGACAAGCAAGTAGTTTCTTTTGCTTCTCGAAAGCTTAAGAAACATGAGGAGAATTACCCAACCCATGATCTGGAGTTATTTGTTGTTGTCCATGCTTTGAAGATCTGGAGGCACTACCTTTATGATGAGAAGTGTCATATCTTCACGGATCACAAGAACCTGAAGTACATATTTTCACAACAGGAGTTGAACATGAGGCAACGATGTTGGATGGAGTTAATCAAGGATTACAACTACACGATTGATTACCATTTAGAGAAGGAAAATGTTGTGGTAGATGTGTTGAGCAGGAATTTTTTTTCTTCGCTTGTGGATAGAGCCCATTTGAGTTCTTTGGTGTGCCACAAGTGAGACATGTTGATCTCCCTACGTCAGATGAATGTTAAGTTGGAAGTTTCTTTGCTAGCAAGATTGTTAGAACAGTTGCAGGTCAAGCCCATGCTAAGATAGCAGATCAGAGAGACACAACAGGTTGATACTGTGTTATAGTAGATTAGATAAGAGTTTGGCAGTGAGAAGCATAATGGCTTCCTATAACGACCCCATTCCCAGGCAACCCCAATTAAGGAAGGCAAAGAAAATAGTGTTGTTATCCCAAAAAAGGATTAAATGGTTTTGCACATAATTAGAAATAATTAATAAATTTTACTAAACTAAATAAACTTGGTGCAAGATAAATTTCATTTTGAAAGTTTACAAAATATGGGTTTTAGGATGAGAAATAGACCATCTATCTATATCATTTGAACCTTACTTCATTTATTTGCTTTCAATGCCTTCTTTTTTTGAATATCCAATTTCCAGAATGATTATCCTAAAAATGTCGACAAGCAAAACGTCGGTCAGTATAACAAGTCATACCGGTATGTGGGGGAAACAAAATTTCATAGATAATGCTAATAACATAATTCAACAATTAATGTTTAACAAACCAAATTTACACTTCCACCATGACTACCCAATCTAGGTTTCTCCACCCTCTGTCATAACCCCCCAGGGCCTCATACTACAGTATTCATTGTCTTCCCCTATCCAGGTGGATGGCTCATCATGTCTCCCCCTATCCAGGTGAGTGACTCCACCATGTCTCCCCCTATCCAATCGGGTGACTTCTCATGTGCCCCCTATCAGGTTGGTACCAAAATATACCTTCCCCTATCTAGGCGTATGGCCTTTCCATTGATCCATAGGTGGCCTAGATTTGGGCTAATCATGTTCATATATATTGTGATAATCAAAGTCACTTTAAAGTTTGCATTGAATGAAATAAATAAGCAATCATATAATTTCAACCATGCGAGGAAAACCTCTGAGAAACTGCATGAAACTACAACTAATAATCTTAAGCGTAACCACATACCTATCTCAGGAGAATTTGCAGTCCAAATAGGAATAGTAGAGTTAACCACACAATCAAGCAAGTCGACCTGAAATTCAATGCATACACCCATGTGTCACTACATGACTCTAAATTCTATCAAAGGATTGACTTGATTCTCAAGTTGGATTTTTATTTCCACTTTCCTATGTCTTTATCCATATTACCCTTTTAGTCCAATTACTGATCCTTTGCACTTTATAAATCCACAAACCCTTCTTTAGGTTCCATATACATGATTGTGCTACAAAAAGGTGTCTTTTATGCAAAAGTCCCAATTTTATCCTTTTTAAGTCAAATTAGGGTTAGAGAGGTGAAAAGATGAATACTTGACATTTTTGTGTTTATTGGGTTGACAAACCCTAATTCCATCATTTAGTTCACCTTTATGCATAAAGAAACCCTAATTCTACAAAACTTGGATTTTAATATCCATACGACTCCAAGGTTTTCCTTTCATTCATAAATGATCAAACTTTGATTATCAACATTAAATAAATCTATTAGATCATCAACATTCACAAATTAGGGTTTTGGATCCATTAAAAGTATTAAAGACATCAACTTTGAACATCTTTTCAAATGGAAGCAGATTCTCATCAAGATTATATTTTTATCATGTAGCTTGCATTTTTCTGATCATAATACATTTTTACTTGCTACTTTTGGACAACCCTACAATTTATTAGGATTTTTGCAAGATAAAGCCTTTTAGACCAATCACAGGCCGCCACGTAGGCAGCCAACTCTCTCGACAATTTGATTAATTGTACGAGGAGAAAAGGGGAAAAGACCAGAAGGCCTTACCTGGAAATGGGTCGGGGGCACAAATGTCTTTTCACCATAGCCCTTCTTCAACCTCAAGATATTCCTTCCTCGCGAGCCAGGGTCAACCCGCATGTTGACTCTATGCTGCCCACCTTCTCACCTCCAAGTGACGATGCACGATCCTCTGCCTGAGCACCACAAACTCATCGCACCCTTCAATCGGCCTGGAGGTGGTATAGAACGTGGGGCGATGAGGATGAACCTCTGGCGAGTTGGCAACAAATACCAGGGTGAAGATTGCTCTATCTCGGGCAATTGAGGCTAGGGAAGCAATGAGTAGCATGTGGGTGACCTTCGGGATCTCTTAGTAGGTCTGCAAAGGGGTTGTACACCCCCTGTATATATCCGTCCATGGCTGTGAGAACCACCTAGAAGCAACCAAACAGGGTGAAATATGGGGTAGGTTGGCTTGGTTTGCTCTCCCGGACTCAATGGGAAAGCTAGCTAGGGCCGAGGAGATCGGGATTGCGTGAAATCCCCTTGAGATCTCAGGCTCTCACTGTACTATCCCTGGCATGGGTTATGTGTTAACCCTAGATGTTTTTATTAATGAGGTTGATTATATGTTTGATCTTATCTTTTGAAAAGTAATTAAAGTTCAAGAGGAACTTATATTTCAGTTTTAGTCCTTTTTGAATAACGTTGAAACAATATTTTGTTAGTTTTGGACTAAAGTACAAATTACCCAAGTTGAGGGGTTAACTTGAAAATTGTACATGATAAAATGTTCCTCAAATGTTGAAGCATCATAGGAATGAGTATGATGCAGTGGTATGGTTTCCACAAGCTTGAGCACCAAGATAGAGCTTGTTGAGCAATCTTTGTGCATTAAAAACCTAGTTTTGGTGTAATGTGCAATTTACCCAAACCCTACGGTTCAATATGCAAAATAACACTTCAAGAGGGGCCCTCATGATTCTTGTCATTATGTAGAGAAAATAATTTGAGAGGGGCGCCTCATTTTAATCATTTTGGAAGAGAGAGAATCTTGATATTAAAACAATCAAGATTTAAGCATAAATGGAACTTTACTTCAAATTAATGCAAAAATAAATATGTTAATTGAAGTGCACTTCAACCAAAAATGAGATGGTTGAAATTAGACAAGTTTGGACGTCCTTATGCCTTATAAAGACCACGAAAATATCTAAGTGAGTGGAGAGCCCACTCACATTAGTTAATTAAAAGTAATATCCACTAAAAATGGGATAATGAAGAAGAATTAAGGTAAATTAGGATGCCATCGTATGCAAGGAGTAGAGGGGGTTAAGTGGCACCAATTTGGGGAGTTGAAGGATTGCTTTTCAACTTTCTCTCTCTTTGAAAATCCTTATATACACTTCATTTCCCACTCAACGAATGACTCTTTTTTGGATTTTCTTTCACTCTTTGTTTCCAAAACAACTAAGGGAGCTTATGAGCAACAGGAGGACGACCCCCAACCTATAGGTAAGCTCCATGATCTCCTTTCACCTTGATTTCATGGTGGAAATGGAAAATCAATGCATGATTTCTTCTTTTCTCCACTCAATTCTCAACTTTGACCATTCATTTCACTCAAGATGTTGAGCACGAGCTTGGGATGGTTTAGAAAGCTTCTTCCACCATTAAAGACATGGATTTGGAGATTTTAAGCATTCTTTGAAGGCGGGCTATATAACTTGAACCCAATTACATCATTAATCAATTCCAATTTTACAAGTTATGTTGATTTCTCCTTCTTGATTAATTGCTTGTTGTAATGGATGGTTCTCTGAAATCAGTAGTAATGTGAACCTTAGAAACAAAGGTAGATGAAGATGACATCGTCTTGGACACTTTTCCCAAAAAATTCAACTCCAATCGGTTTCCAATAAATTGGTCAATCGATTTCACCAAACTGTTTGGTGACCAAACGATTTGCAATCCGTTTGAGGAATTGGGTTCAAAACCATTTAGGACAGTTGATCGTTTGGCACAGTTGACCATTTTGTATAGTTTACTGTTTGGATTGAGTTGACCATTTGGATGGAGTTGACCGTTTGGGTTTGAGTTGACCATTTGGATGGAGTTGACCGTTTGGGTTTGAGTGGACCGTTTGGAAAGAAACGGTTTCTAAACCATTTGATGATTAACGATCTTCAAGATCTTTCGGTGTTTAGGGTTCCCAACCGATTGAATGGAAACGGTTTTCAAAACCATTTGAGGTTGAGACCAAGACCATTTGGAGGTCTAAACCGTCTCAAACCATTTGGGCATGTTTTATCAAAACCGTTTGAATGACCTAGTGGTTTCAATTTTCAAACGTTTTCAACTATTAGTTTGTCCAATCGATCTTAGTGATGAATTGTTCAAACGGTTTCTAATGTTGAGTGTCCAAACAGTTTCAAAACCATTTGGAGGGCAAATGGTCTTAACCCTAGATGCCCGAACGATTTCAAAACTGTTTGGAGGGCAATTGACTTCAAACCGTTTGGAGGTTCAAAGGTCAAAACTGAATGGAGGTTCAACATATACAAAATTGATTAAAGACTTAAAGTGATGAAAGATCAGTTGATCCCATGATTGATAATGATGATTATCAAAGAAAAATACAATGGTTGAATCCCTAATGTACTTAGATGATTGGTACCCTTAGAGGGGTTAACCTTTGATGCTTATTGAAGTAATGACTCGATACACTACGCTAACCATAAATGTATGTATTTGAATAAAGGATTGACTCAATCTAATCAAGATTGGAGTAATGAACATCCTAGAGAGGATGAGAAAGAGAAATTCATACATGTATAATAATCAGGTAGCAATCCAGCCGCAACACATTCAAAATAAATAGAATATGTAATTAGGGTATGATCATTGATAAAGAGATCATGAAACCCTAATTGAGGTGATTGATGAACCCAAACCCTAATTTAGGGAAATTCTGAGTGACACCCTAACTTAGGGGGGATAATGTAGACACCCTAATTGATATGAATAGTAAACCCTAATTATGGGTAATGTAATGTGAAGCCCTAATTTCAGTTAAAGCTACATAAAACCCTAATTAAGGGTGATGTGATGCGAAACTCTAATCCAAGGTGATGCCATGTAATGATATGAGAAACCTTGATATGAAATACTAACCCTGATATAGGGTAAAGGTATGTGAAACCCTACTTTTGGGTTATAATGTATGAAACCCAAATTTTGGCCAATATGATGATAAATCATAACCCTAATATGGGATAATAGGATGAGTATCTCTGATTGACATGAAATGGAAACCCTAACCCTAAAAAGGGAATAGTGGTATTACTTTGTGTTGCATGGTGTTGATATGTAAGCATTATAACTGTTATCATGAAGTACTAACCATGCAGGTATCATGAGATGATGAGCATAGCCAGGTATGAGCTATGATGTTTCAGTTATTGTTGTTATTGGGCCTTGTGAGCCATAATATGCTTTGTTGCCTAGTGAGAGGTAACAAGAAATGAAATGGGCTTTGAGAGCCATGTGAGATGCTTGTGTAACATCATGTTTACCTTGGTCAAATGATTCGAAGGTATTAGTTACCCGATAAATGGTAACATGTGTTCTATGATGAACTAAGGATTTGAATACCCATATTCCATAATCATGATGATGAGATTATTAAGAATGAGAAAGCACCTGATAAGATGAGGGATTAAGATCCCAATACTTCAATAAGATTTGAATAGTACTTGATGAAAGTATTACGCATTCTTTGTAGTAATTGTTAAATAATTGATGTTTGGAAACTTGTATGATGCTAAAAGAATATGGTAATACACTTAATTAATCATGTGATATCATATAATGTAGTTTCCCTGACCATAGATCCATCAGCGTCAGAATTTGCTGAATGGTGAAATGAGTTAACACTTGGAATGCATATTTTTGAACATGTGGGGGTAATTGGGCAATTATATCCTCATGCCCCATAGGAATGGTTGTGGGCTTCCTATGTACGGGATTGGTTACGGACCATACCCCAGTATGAGTATGGCTACGGGCCATGACTCCATGATATAATACTAGGCATTGGTTACGGGCCATAACCCTGAAGAGAGTATATGATGCGGGCTATAACTCTATAGCAAAGATGCCAATATACCCTGGTAACCTAACTGCAGTTTGACACATGATGTCTTTGCCTTATAATCTTGCACTGGCCGAGAAATATGAGGTCTTGGAGTCTGGATCTTCCATTGACCTTGTGTGGTACTGATGCTTAACGTAATCATGGTCGGTTGGAGTATGAACGGTATACTTCATCTCTTCAGGGTATTAATTCAGAATGATTGTAAAATGTAATCAGCCGTGTAGCGTATTTGCTTTAGGATGAAATATGAGAATCATTGGCTGATGTTATCATTGTTTAACATATCTTGGAATGATAAATGTTATACATGTTCTTCATAATCCTTCTTGAATAAATGACATGCTGCTTATAGATGAAATGCTTTGATTAAGAATAATGCTCTAATCTGTTTAGATAATAATTCATCTGTTGTTGTATATATATGATTCCTCTGCTCAGTTTTATTTTAATAAACTGCAATAATAATGTTTTGGCGGAGAGTTATATCTCTCGTTGGGGCAATTTACAATTGTCTCAGCCCCGTAGGATCCAACTTTTTAGGTAGACGCAGAGGAAGAGGCATAAACCCTACAGCAGGGGAAGAGCATCAGCAGTAGCAGGGACAGCAGTGAATTCTTAGGTGAAGACACTGGTTGTCATGTCTTGTATATAGAGTCCTATGTGTCGTCTATGTACTCTCAGGTCCTCGGAGTCAGTAGATGGTTTTAATGAAACGATCTGAGGTTTTGGCTTGATGCCTCAAGGTCTTTATGTTGTCTTTGTACAGTATTAACAAGGCAACAAAGTTTGTAATCCTCGAGAAGGAATGGTACATGGGATGTACCTTATGAACCAAGATATAAATGTTTACTTTGGTGTTTGTTCAAAGACTTTTCCTGAGTTTGGATCTCTTTGTAAAAAGTTTTAATTTTTAGTGATTTTCGGTAATCCGCTGCTAAGGAACGCTTCCGCTTAGTTAATGTCGATTCGTTCACCACAAATTTAGTGGTATCAGAGCTCTAGGTTCGCTAAGTCTACAGAGATATAGGATTAAGGTTGTTGAGTCTGTTCTAGTGTCTTCCAGTTTGTCTGATAATGACTTCTGCTCATATAGGAGGAGAAGAAGAACTTGAGGATGTCTGGATCACACGAAGAACATGCTGCTGAGAGCAGCATTGTTGCACTAGGAGGAGGTGCAAGGGACCGGGTTAGGGAGGAACTGGCACCTGAACATCCCTAGTTTGACCCAGCCATGATAGAGAACCCAACTTTCCATACCCTATTTGGCCAGTTTTTGGCTACCATGACACACATGGCAGACAGAATGCCACCACCTACACCGATGAACCAGCCCACCATGATGGACATGGAGCCGGCAAGACTTTTGAGAGACTTCGTCAGGTTGGAGCCATAGATTATGTTGGTACAGCTGACCCAACAGATGTTGATTTGTGGCTGACGGAGCTGGAGAAGGCTTTCAGGATCCTTGACATTCCTCAAGCTGAGTAGGTGAGACATGTTGTATACCTCCTAAAGGGGAGTGCTGGCCATTGGTGGATGATGGAGGAGGGCAAGAGGCCAGGTGAATAAGTCATATGGGAGGAATTCCGACAAGAATTCGTAATTAGATACTTCCCCAAAACTTACCTGGATGAGAAGATCTCTCAATTTGAGAGGATCAGACAAGGAAAGATGAACATTAGCGAGTATGAGTCTAAGTTCATGGAGCTTTTGTGATTTTGTTTGCATATGGCAGCAAATGATGAGGAAAGAATCCGGCATTTAGAGAAGGGGTTAAACGCTGAGTTGACCACTCCTGTGTCTACTCTAGAGAACAGGGAGAGGTTTTCTACTTTTGTGGAGTCTGTGAAGAGGATAGAAAGGTCTATGATTGAGAAGTGACAGACCACTAATAAGAAGGTGTTTACCCAATACCAGGGACCGAGGTCCGAGAGCTTTAAAAAGTCGAGGTTTTCTGCACCGACAGCACCATCATGATTCAATTCCTAGACAAAGTGGACGTCAAGTAGGGGTAAGGGCCGTAGTTTTGTTCCAACTAGAGCCCCCAACACAGTATCAACATCAGTGATTGGACCTCAGAAACCCTATCTGGAGACTAGGATTTGTCACCAGTGTAGACAAGTTGGACATCTGGCATCCAGCTGGGAACCCAATAGTGACTCAAACTCAGAGGCAGAGTCAACAAGGAGGCTCTCACAGGATTAGTTTTCTAACAACGCTCGAGGACGTGGACCGGCGTCCTAAGCTGGATCATCGACACCCAATAATCGAGCACCAAGTCAACCGCAGGCGATGGTGAGATTCTATGCAATGAACCAGCCCGAAGCAGTTGTCAACCCCAGAGTTGTGATAGGTCAAATGAAATTGTTTCATTCTGATATGTCTTCATCCTGCTTCGTATCTGTCTTGATTGATCCAGGTGCTACGCATTCCTTCATCACTAGAAGAGTGATTATTGACTGCAATATGACAGTTGGTCATAGGGCAGACAGTCTATTGTTAGAAATATTGGATCCTAGATTGGTGACTTAGGTGCTCTAGAGGGGGGGTGAATAGAGCTGAAAGCACTTAAACAAAATTCATCAAACCTTCAAAATATATGACAAGATAAGGTTGCTAAATAGGTAATTTGAGTGCAACTAAATCATGCATAGCAAGGATAAGAGAGATTGAACATGCACCAAATTAGACAAGCTATTTAGAGTGGTTCCACACTTCAAACTAGAAGTGTGTCAGTCCACTTGCCTAGAGAGGTCAACCTCTAGGACTTCAACCAATTGCACTCTTATATTCAATTATAAGACTTACAATACATGACCCAACAAAGGACTTACCTATCCAATACAAAGAGTCTTCAACCTTACCAAGGACTTACCCACTTTGCAAGATTCTTTGGCCTTCTCCAAGGACTTACCCAATCTTGCACAAGTCTTCGGCCTTGTAGGAATTACCCACTCTTCTTGGATCTTCCGCCTTTGACTTCACCTTCACTCGGAGAAGCTTTTTCCACCAAGGACTTACCCACTTGAGCTGGAGTCTTCTGCCTTCTCCAAGGACTTACCCACTCTAGCTCCAAGTCTTCAGCCTTGATCTTCACCAAGGGACTCCTTCCCTTGTTCTTCTTCACCTCTCTTGGCTAAGAGAGAGAACCTTCATCTTCATGATTGAAATGGAGAGATGGGGAGGTTGTGGAAGTGAGAGCTTCACAAGATATACAAATAGGACTAGCTCTCTTACAGATCTCCTACTCACTCTAATGGATGTAGCAAGTGATTAAGCTTAGAGAGAGAGAGGAGGCTGTAGGAAGCACTCAACTATAGAATAGGAACCTCTCAAAGAGTTTGCATGGAATGCTCAACCTTGGAATGAAGCCCAAGGGGTCCTATTTATAGTTGGGGATTCCTCTTAGCCTTTGGGAACACTTAGGAACGAAAAATAGCCGTTTTACAAGTTGCAACGGATCTATTTTGGGTCCCAACAAAGTCTCCAACGGTTGGATTTGCTTTTTCTGCATTCCAGTACAGTCTGATCGGCCGAGTTTCTATAAAGGTAATTCGGCCGAACCACTAAGCGACAAGTCTGAAAGATAGACTGTCGGCCGAGTTTCCTTGGAGAAACTCGGCCGATCGGTCGACTTTCAACTTGGACCGATCAGTGGATCGGCCGAGTTTCCCACCATAGAAACTCGACCGAACAGGGATCGGCTGAGTTGGTAACTCGGCCGATTTCCCAGAAAATTCCAGAATATATGGATCGGCCGAGTTTGGAATTCGGCCGACCAAATCCCTGTTATGGGTATTTTGGAATTTTCGTAAAACTGTACAAATGATGGATTTTTGTGTCCCAATAATTTTTCTAAGCTTAATTACAAGTCATACAATCATTACAAGTGATTACAAAGCAATTCTAAGGTCATTTACATAGAGATCCCAAATTGCACACTTGTAGCTAATTTGACTTGTCTTTTCTCCAATTTGATATGCGCAAGTTAGGGCATTTGGAGTGTGTCTAAACCTAATCTGAAATCACTCAATGTAGAAGCATTAGACACCAATATGTGGAATGGTTAGTCATCATCAAAACAAGGGTTTAGTCAATTTAGACGTGAGTCAACATTGACCTAATTGACCTTGAGTCAACAAGAAACCCCTTTGTTGGGGTCTGCAGTGTTGTGGGAGGTGTGTTCTCCCTGCACTCTTTTCTTTTCTGAACATCGCATTCAGATGGATCTTATACCACTTGAGATGTGTGGGTTTTATATAATTTTGGGATGGACACCCTAGAGAAGTATAAAGTTGTCTTAGATTGTGATTCCAAGCAGGTTGTGTTCACAGATGATAGTGACACATGGATCTTTTAGGGAGACAGAAAGATTTTTCCTACCTATTTAGTGTCAGTTATGGCAGCTGAGAAGCTGATGAGGCTAGGATGCTTTACATTCTTGGCACATGTGCTAGATACCACAATGGAGAGTTCTAATGTTTCTGAAGTTTTGATAGTTAGGGAGTTTGAAGATATGTTTCTTGAGGAACTTCCAGGTTTTTCGCCACCCCGAGAGATTGATTTTGAGATAAATCTAATCTCGGGTACGCAACCAATAGCACAAAAACCGTATAGAATGGCACCTGCTGAGATGGCAGAGCTCATGAAATAGCTGCAGGAGTTGCTTGAGAAAGGCTTTATCTGACCGAGTACTTCACCATGGGGTGCTCCAGTTCTCTTTGTTAAGAAAAAGGATGGATCGATGTGGTTGTGCATTGATTACAGATAGTTAAATAAATTAACTACAAAGAACAAGTATCCTCTGCCAAGGATCGATGATCTGTTTGATCAGTTGCGTGGTGCAACTATCTTTTCTAAGATAGATTTGAGATCAGGATACCATCAGTTGCGTATCAAAGAGAGTGACATACCTAAGTCTGCCTTCAGGACAAGGTATGGCCACTATGAGTTCATAGTTATGTCGTTTGGACTAACTAATGCACCAGCTGCATTCATGGAACTCATGAATGTTATCATTCAACCTTTTCTTGATCAGTTCGTAGTAGTCTTCATTGATAACATCTTGATCTACAGTAGAGATGCTCAACAGCATGAGCAACACCTCCCTCAAGCTTTATCTTTGCTAAGAGAGCATAAGCTATATGCTAAGTTTAGCAAATGCGAGTTTTGGTTACCAGAAGTTTCTTTTCTAGGACACGTAATATCTGCCTCAGGTATCCGTGTTGATCCTAAGAAGGTAGAATCTATCCTGCAATGGGAACAGCCAAAGACACCGATGGAAATATGTAGTTTCCTAGGATTGGCAGGCTATTATAGGAGGTTCATTAAGAACTTCAGTTCTATAGATTTACCCCTAACCAAGTTGACCATGAAGGAGGTTCCTTTTATCTGGAATGACAAGTGTCAACATTCCTTCCAGCTGTTGAAAGATAGGTTAACAAGTGCACCTGTGCTGGTGTTACCTGAGCAAGGGAAGGGGTACATAGTTTTCTGTGACGCATCTAAGAATGCCCTAGGATGTGTGTTCATGCAGGATAATCAAGTGATTTCTTTTGCTTCTCGACAGCTTAAGAAACACGAAGAGAAGTATCCAACACATGATCTAGAGCTATGTGTTGTGGTCCATGCTTTGAAGATCTGGAGACATTATCTCTATGGAGAAACATTCCAGATTTTCACAGACCATAAGAATCTAAAATATCTTCTCACAACATGAGTTGAACATGAAACAACACCGCTGGATGGAGTTAGTCAAGGACTATGATTGTACAATTGATTATCATCCAGGGAAGGCTAATGTAGTGGCTGATGCACTAAGTAGGAAGTCATCATCACCATCCCTATATAAAGCACATTTGAACTCTTTAGTGTGCTTTAAAAGATATATGCTTATCTCCTTGAGGCAAAACAATATACAGCTTAAGGTATCTTTGTTAGCCGGGCTGTTAGCTGAGATGCAAGTGAAACCTACTCTGAGACAGCTGATTAAAGAAGCACAGCAAGTTGATATTGTGGTTTAGTAGATTAGGTCAGAGTATGGTAGTGAGAAACAAGATGTCTTTCATGAGTCAGAGGATCAGGTAGTCTGTTACCATGGTAGGATGGTGGTACCTGATGCTAATGACTTAAGGAAGTTAGTCTTGGGGAAGCTCATTCTTCATTGTACGCAATGCATCCAGGGAGCACCAAAATGTATCATAACTTGAAAGATATGTATTGGTGACCTGGTTTGAAGAAGGAAGTAACTAAGTTTGTTATGTGATATCTGGTGTGTCAGCAGGTTAAAGCTGAACATCAAAAGCCTGCAGGAACAATGCAACCTTTGCCTATACCGCAGTGGAAATGGGATCATGTAACTATGGACTTTGTGGTTGGTTTGCCTAGAACAACCAAAGGTCATGATTCCATATGGGTAATAGTTGATAGATTGACTAAGACAACACATTTTCTTCCTGTCAAAACAACCTACACTGCTGAGAAACTTGCACATTTATATGTAGATGAAATAGTGTGGTTGCACAGGGTACCAGTTACAATTGTTTCTGATAGAGGTCCCCAAATCATGAGTTGTTTTTGGGAACCACTACATAAAGGTTTGGGTACGCAGCTAAGGTTTAGTACATCCTTTCACCCATAGACAGATGGACAATCTGAAAGAACCATACAAACCTTGGAGGATTTTCTTAGGGCATGTGTCCTTCAGTTTGTAGGAAGTTGGGATATACACCTGAGCTTGATAGAATTTGCTTATAATAATAGCTATCAGCACAATATTGACATGGCACCATATGAAGCTTTATATGGTAGACGTTGTAGATCTCCCTTATGTTGGTATGAAACTGGAGAATATCTACTTTTGGGTCCTCAGTTAGTGCAGTAGACAACTGAGAAGATTAAAGTAATTCAGTAACAGTTAAAGACTGCACAGGATAGACAGAAATCATATGCTGACAAATGGAAAAGACCTTTAGAATTCCAAGTTGGATACAGAGTATATCTTAAGGTCTCGTCTTGGAAGGGTGTTTTAAGGTTTGGAAAGAAAGGGAAGTTAGCTCCTAGATTTATGGGTCCTTATTGTGACGTCCCCGGATTTTCTAAAACTTAATCTGATGTGTGACGTCCAAATTGAAAACCTCACCTCAGTGAGAATCCCAATTTAAACATCCCACACTAGGCTAAGAAGAAGAAAATCAGAGGAAGTCAGAAGGAAACAATCAGTAGCACATGTACATGAACAATAATAAAACTAGACACACATGTTCACCATTCAACATATAATTACAACATGAATTGTTACAACATTTGATATTACATATTGAACAGCAAACTATACATACACATGTACTACATCTAAACTACAGGATCTTAAGACAACAGGTCCACCTGTACATCAGCTTGCCACACAACTCTCAACTATCCTGGATCTTCAATAGCATAACCACAACCTAAACAAAAGATTACATGAGGTACACGTCAGCACAATATTTCAAGAATATTGTACTGAGTATGCCTACGTGTATTTTATTTACCTCTCATCATATCTTGGCAATAAGATAAAACTAATATACGTGGCAGTAACAGAAGAATATAAGAAAAGCGTATACTTGCACAAAGATATTCATTAACAAAAGAGAACACATATTTTAAGCTCATTTTCCATTATATGCTCGTGCATCCGCCTACCAATGAGATAGATGCATTCTAGCCTTATGATCCACTTACCAAAGAGATAGATCATTGTACATGTGATCCTCTTACCAAAGAGATAGATCACTCACTAACACTATGCATACCAAAGAGATATAGTGCTTTCATATAATGGAACAGATATATTATGTTTCAAGTGTTCATAGCCATAAGTATGGAAAATCAAGCAAGATATCATACAAGAACAATCATTTCATCCAATATCATATGCCAAGTATTTTACTATGCATATAGCACAAGCATATTGTATTATAAGCCAAGTAATAGGTAATGACGTACCTTCCAAAGAGATAGATCATACTAAATACATATCACCGATGTCAACTATAAGCTTGGTCAAACCTGATCAAAACAAGACCATATACTATCATCAGGTTCTCATCATCTATATCTCATGTTAACCCTAATCGTGTTCATATTAGGGTTTCTCTTATCTCATTATGATATTCTCATTATTACTTGTATTCTTGTCTTGTGATTTATCATACTGATGTCATTTTCCAGATTATGATTCATTATCTGAACATTATCTTCCATAGCATTTTTGTGCACATTAACTAACCCTAGGTTATATCATTAACCTAGATTAGGGTTTTAAACCATGTATTAAAGGTCAACTTCATATAACATAAATTATAAGCATCTAACTGATATCTTATTTACCTCTTAGCTTCAGATTACTGATATGAACTTACTCTATAAATTTCAACATGTATTGAGCATGTGTGTATTTAATACCTTTTATTTAGGGTTATAAGCCCTAATTAGACATATTAAGAAAATTATATAATTTCGTGCATCAACATGATCATCACTGACATCAGGTGCACTATAAGCATTATTATAGACTTATTGGCATTTTTCCATAATTTTAGAACATCATTTGATATTTATTATCCATTAGAAGAGCATTTCACATCTTACATGATATCACTGTTATTAGTGCATCAAAAGTAGGATATTATGCTTCCATCTCGTTCTACTCATTTTTCTGAGAAAAACGGTACCTTATTTGCATTTTTCTGAGCATCGGGCTAATTTCTACGAATTATTGAAGATATGCTCATTTATTGAAATTATTTACCTTTTGGCCAATGAGAGCCCACCACGTGGCTTCTAGGGTAGCGCTGCTCTTCTACTTGAGCCGGCCGGTTTTTGGTTCCTGGACCCGGTTCAAGGTTGGGTTTTGGCGACTAAACCGGGGTTCACCTCCTCTTCTCTTTTCTTTACACCCTCGTGCGAAACACGAGTCAGGGTCCCTGATCGGGACTCTATTCTCGACGTATGCCGCCGCATAGGGTTACTCCGGCGAGGAATAACGAGGGCTCAGGTCCTCCTCAACGTCCGATAATGCCTCCATAGGCTGCGACATGGTCAAAAGGATCTACACGGCTCCTTCTTTCCTCTACCTCGGCTCCAAACCCTACCTCCCAAGAGCTCGCCGCCATGGGAGTCTTCCACGGCGGAGAAGAAGAGGCATAGTGCCTCCATGGAGCCAAACCTCTACCAAAGTCCTGAATAAGCACCGCCATACCTTCCATGACTTAGCCGACACTTCAGAAAGCAGCAAGAAAGGCTCTACATTGTCACCCTAGCTCGATCTTCTTCTTCCCCAAAACTGGGTTCGTCAGCCATGGAAACCTCCACAGAACTCCATCGTGGGATCTGGAGTGAACTACCTCAACTCCGTGCTTCATTTCCCTTCACTGCTCTTCCTCCGATCGATTCTCTAGCCCCTGATCTACCTCCATCCACCACATGTTCAGTGCGGTGGAGAGACGGTGGTGGTGGAGCGCTCGTTCTCCCAACTGGAGAAGCCTCTGGACTGGTTTGAGGGATCTCCCAACTTGTTTCGAGGGGGCGGGTTCAACTATTCAGATGGGACTCACCCTACCTCCCACGATCACCAATGTGGTCGATGATTTGCGGACTCATCTCCACCCCCACGATCTCCTGGTCAGAAAGAGGTGGTGGATGGGCTCGCTACCGTTGGATGTCATCCAAGGGTCCTGAGCTAACGCTCCTGAAGCCGATCTGTGGCCTTTCCTTGAGAGTGTCCACACTCTAGGATCAGCGATCCAACGGCCAGAAAAGAGCCGTGCATCCTCAACTAATCCAGGGCGTGTGACATTGGTAAAAGATTAATAACTTAGGTATATAAATCATCAATATGCATGTTATTTCACCAAAAACAAACCTCCATAACTTCCTTTAGGAATATCCAATTGCCACCAAAATTTAACCATAGCTTCACCATACTTCAAGGTACAGTCCATTCGATTTTGGTGCAAAAACTCAGCTATTTGACTTGTCAAATAAATTCCTCAAGAAGGCATAAAATTATGGATCCAAAACATTATATTAACATCATCAACACTCAAACTTATTAAAACATTTGGGATTCTCAAAACAACTCAACATGTGTGACTTCACTTGTGTCATCGGACATTTAGGGATTCTAAAAATACCACTTCATCACATCCTACACACCTTAAAAGAAATTTCGTTCTCGAAATTAAGCCAGAAAACCCACTTTTTCACATCATATACATCTTAAAAGAACTTTTGTCCTTGAAAGTAAACCATACTCATACTTCCAGAGAAAACCTTATCGTGCCTTCATCCACATGTAGGCAGAATTCTATGGGTAACATATCCGCAAAGGTTACCTAAAACCATGTATCCCAAGCACTATTAGGATGTTTTACAACCATCTTGGGTGCACAACCACTCCATTCAGGGTTGAACTCAACGTTTAGAAACTCAGATTATATCATGACATATTTCATACGTTAGGGTTGCATTCTTATCTTTACCCATGCATTATGGTTTCCAACATCATATTACCATGTTCTAAAGGAGTTAACTAAAGTTAACCGATTATGTCAAGGTGTCATCAACATTTTATTGAGCTCAGTGTTAGAACATGTTCAACATTAACATATGCCTTTTAGGTGGGAGTTAACAATATTTAACTCACTTTATTCGTCTAGATCATATCAAGGTGTCATATTCATGATATAGTGCTAACTGTCAAACTATTTTTTTTTTAATCTTTATTAAGCACTAAGATGAACACCTCATGTACATGTTTCATTCATATGATCTTGTTTTATTACTCATGATAAATTGCAAGATTTATCAGTGATTTCATCACAAGATTAAACAAAAACTTCACATTAATCATCAGTTTTCATGTACATGGTTAACTATTTATACTTTGATATCTATTAAACCATTTCTAGGTTGTTCCACATGTCATGATCATACATCACATCCCAAGATTAGATCACATCCTTGCATATATTTTATCATGGTTGTGCTAAACAACTTATATGAGTGGCTTGCCAAACATGTACTAAAACTTTATCTAGTCCAACTGAGGTTCTCTTGACATGTATCAAAGAGTAATGCCATGCTCAGTCTCTCGGAGCTAACTCAACACTATGAGTATCTCACATGCACATACTTTATCTTTCCTCTCTTAGTCTAGGGTTCTCGGATTACCTCATTGGCACTAGGGATAGCCTTACAAGCTCTATCCACATAAACAAAGCATGCTATGACATTCTATCATAGATCTCTACCCATGAAACATCTTTACCCACAACTCTCATATATACACCACTAGATTCCTATATGGGAAACCACCAACCCGAGCATGAGGCTTCACAAAACTAACATAGCTACCTCCTCCAGGGTCTTGGGCTCTCTCCCTCACCCAGATGGTAGGCACTCATATTCATGTTCACATATGCACATATATAATCAGCCCCTCTCTGACTCTAGGGTTTGGCACTCCCAAGGACATCTAGGGTTCAACAAACTATAGGAAACATGCATTAAGCAACACAACTCAATCACTCAGGAGTAGTCTAGTTTAGGACATATCATAACACATATTTCTCATCATTCTCATATATTGGAGTTTAGGTTCTCTAACCTTCTCCCAACGGGTCTCACTCTCTCTGGAGCTAACCCTCAAACTGGTCCTAACACTATAGGTCCTCCTTTGTAAAAGAGCTTGAGGCTCATGCTGACCCACAACTTATCTTAACTTAACAGATCTTATCTCCTAAGAGCCTATTTACTTGCATCATCAAAACTTATCTCAAAACCTCAAAACTGAACTTAAGTCCTCAAAGACAACATATATCATCATAAACTATCTTATATCATCTATATAAGACTTACATCATATCATTAAAACTTATTTCGTCTATTCCATCTGTCATATATTCCAACAAGGCTCTAGACATCTAATCTAGAACTACTCTCTCTTCTAGACTGATGTCATTCACTTTCACTGAGGTCGCATGACCACCTCCTACTCGTACATGTGTGGGGACACATTTTTTTAATACATATATATAATAAAATATTATATAGTTTTTCTCCGATAAAACAAGCGTCAGAGAAAACTATTGAGGTTCGATCCTATTGGAATCCAAAACCAAATCCTGAAAACGAGTGTCCCACACATAGTAGAGAGTACAGTGTCATGAAAACTAGTGAAAAGGGTGAGAACAAGGGGTAGACTAGTGTAGCTACTCTAGACAACGTGCACAATATGTCTAGGGTTTCTCTTCCCTTGATGCACGTCATTTCCAAATAGTGCAACGTCCCATACCGCTGTACTACAAGGAAAGAACAACATCTAAGGACTTGCTATACAACAAGCACCAGTCTAGACCTAGTTCTCAGACATCTAGGTTCTAACCTAGAGGCTAGGTCAGATCTAGTCTCTAAAAGACGACTAATCTAACCCTAAAAGATTATTAAGGTTCAAGGTTCTTTAGTATAGAGTTGCATAATGAGCAAATGTCAGGCTTTGCTATTGTTCATGCTCTGATACCACCTGTGACGTCCCCGGATTTTCTAAAACTTAATCTGATGTGTGACGTCCAAATTGAAAACCTTACCTCAGCGAGAATCCCAATTTAAACATCCCACACTAGGCTAAGAAGAAGAAAATCAGAGGAAGTCAGAAGGAAATAATCAGTAGCACATGTACATGAACAATAATAAAACCATACACACATGTTCACCATTCAACATATAATTACAACATGAATTGTTACAACATTTGATATTACATATTGAACAGCAAACTATACATACACATGTACTACATCTAAACTACAGGATCTTAAGACAACATGTCCACCTGTACATCAGCTCGCCACACAACTCTCAACTATCCTGGATCTTCAAGAGCATAACCACAACCTAAACAAAAGATTACATGTGGTACACGTCAGCACAATATTTCAAGAATATTGTACTGAGTACGCCTACATGTCTTTTATTTACCTCTCATCATATCTTGGCAATAAGATAAAACTAATATACTTGGCAATAACAGAAGAATATAAGAAAAGTGTATAGTTGCACAAAGATATTCATTAACAAAAGAGAACACATATTTTAAGCTCATTTTCCATTATATGCTCGTGCATCCGCCTACCAATGGGATAGATGCATTCAGGCCTTATGATCCGCTTACCAAAGAGATAGATCATTGTACATGTGATCCGCTTACCAAAGAGATAGATCACTCACTAGCACTATGCTTACCAAAGAGATATAGTGCTTTCATATAATGGAATAGATATATTATGTTTCAAGTGTTCATAGCCATAAGTATGGAAAATCAAGCAAGATATCATACAAGAACAATCATTTCATCCAATATCATATGCCAAGTATTTTACTATGCATATAGCACAAGCATATTGTATAATAAGCCAAGTAAGAGGTAATGGCGTACCTTCCAAAGAGATAGATCATACTAAACACATATCACTGATGTCAACTATAAGCTTGGTCAAACCTGATCAAAACATGACCATATACTATCATCAGGTTCTCATCATCTATATCTCATGTTAACCCTAATCGTGTTCATATTAGGGTTTCTCTTATCTCATTATGATATTCTCATTATTACTTGTATTCTTGTCTTGTGATTTATCATACTGATGTCATTTTCCAGATTATGATTCATTATCGAACATTATCTTCCATAGCATTTTTGTTCACATTAATTAACCCTAGGTTATATCATTAACCTAGATTAGGGTTTTAAACCATGTATTAAAGGTCAACTTCATATAACATGAATTATAAGCATCTAACTAATATCTGATTTACCTCTTAGCTTCAGATTACTGATATAAACTAGCTCTGTAAATTTCAACATTTATTGAGCATGTGTGTATTTAATACCTTTTATTTAGGGTTATAAGCCCTAATTAGTCATATTAAGCAAATTATATAATTTCGTACATCAACATGATCATCACTGACATTAGGTGCACTATAAGCATTATTATAGACTTATTGGCATTTTTCCATAATTTTAGAACATCATTTGATATTTATTATCCATTTTAAGGGCATTTCACATCTTACATGATATCACTATTATTAGTGCATAAAAAGTAGGATATTATGCTTCCATCTCGTTCTACTCATTTTTCTGAGAAAAACGGTACCTTATTTGCATTTTTTTGAGCATCGGGCTAATTTCTACGAATTATTGAAGATATGCTCATTTATTGAAATTATTTACCTTTTAGCCAATGAGAGCCCGCCACGTGGCTTCTCGGGTAGCGTTGCTCTTCTGCTTGAGCCGGCCGGGTTTTGGTTCCTGGATCCGGTTCAAGGTTGGGTTTTGGCGACTAAACCGGGGTTCACCTCCTCTTCTCCTTTCTTTACACCCTCGGGCGAAACGCGAGTCAGGGTCCCTGATCGGGACTCTGTTCTCGACGTATGCCGCCGCATAGGGTTACTCCGACGAGGAATAGTGAGGGCTCAGGTCCTCCTCAACATCCAATAATGCCTCCACAGGATGCGACACAGTCAAAAGGATCTACACGACTCCTTCTTTCCTCTACCTCGGCTCCAAACCCTACCTCCCAAGAGCTCACCGCCATGGGAGTCTTCCACGGCGGAGAAGAAGAGGCATAGTGCCTCCATGGAGCCAAACCTCTACCAAAGTCCTAAATAAGCACCGCCATACCTTCCATGACTTAACTGACACTTTAGAAAGTAGCAAGAAAGGCTCTACATTGTCCCCCTAGCTCGATCTTCTTCTTCCCCAAAACTGGGTTCGTCAGCCATGGAAACCTCCAAAGAACTCCATCGTGGGATCTGGAGTGAACTACCTCAACTCCGTGCTTCATTTCCCTTCACTGCTCTTCCTCCGATCAATTCTCTTGCCCCTGATCTACCTCCAGCCACCACCTGTTCAGTGCGGTGGAGAGACGGTGGTGGTGGAGCGCTCGTTCTCCCTACTGGAGAAGCCTCTGTACTGGTTTGAGGGATCTCCCAACTCGTTTCGACCGGGGGGGGGGGGGGGGGGGGGGTCAACTATTCAGATGGGACTCGCCCTACCTCCCACGATCACCAACGTGGTCGATGATTTGCGGCCTCGTCTCCACCCCCACGATCTCCTGGTCGGAAAGAGGTAGGGGATGGGCTCGCTACCGTTGGATGACATCCATGGGTCCTGAGCTAACGCTCCTGAAGCCGATCTGTGGCCTTTCCTTGAGAGTGTCCACACTCTAGGATCAGCGATCCAACGGCCAGAAAAGAGTCGTGCATCCTCAACTAATCCAGGGCGTGTGACATTGGTAAAAGATTAATAACTTAGGTATATAAATCATCAATATGCATGTTATTTCACCAAAAACAAACCTCCATAACTTCCTCTAGGAATATCCAATTGCCACCAAAATTTAACCATAGCTTCACCATACTTCAAGGTACAGTCCATTTGATTTTGGTGTAAAAACTCAGCTATTTGACTTGTCAAATAAATTCCTCAAGAAGGCATAAAATTATGGATCCAAAACATTATATTAACATCATCAGCACTAAAACTTATTAAAACATTTAGGATTCTCAAAACAACTCAACATGTGTGACTTCACTTGTGTCATTGGACATTTAGGGATTCTAAAAATTCCACTTCATCACACTTATCCAATCATTGAACGGATTGGGAAAGTGTCCTATAAGCTGGAGTTTCCACCTGAGTTAAGTTACACCTAGAGTTCCACATATCTATGTTGAGGAAATGTCATCCAGACACAGAGATGGTTTTGCAACCTGTGGAGGTTGAGTTAAATGATGATATATCATATGTTGAAGGAAAAGTTATGATCCTTGATAAAAGAGTTGAAAAGTTGAAAAAGAAAGACATGTCTTGTGAAAGTTCTCTGGCATCATCATGGCGTTGAATAAGCTATGTGGTAACTAGAGGAAGAGACGAGGAGGAAGTACCCTTCTCTCTTCTCTTAATGTTTTCGTAGATGATTTCGGGGACGAAATCCCTGTTAGGGGTGGATAATTTGTAACATCCCTAACCTAGGTTATGTGTTAACCCCAGTTGTTTTGCTTAATGAGGTTGATTATGTGTTTGCTCTTATCTTTTGAAAAGTAATTAAGTCTCAAGAGGAACTTATATTTCAATTTTAGTCCTTTTTGAATAATGTTGAAACAATGTTTTGTTAGTTTTGGACTAAAGTGAAAATTACTCAAGTTGAGGGGGTTAACTAGCAAATTCTACATGATAAAATGTTCCTCAGATGTTGAAGCATCATAGGAATGAGTATGATGTAGTGGTATGGTTTCCACAAGCTTGAGCACCAAGATAGAGCTTTCTGAGCAATATTTGTGCATTAAAAACCTAGTTTTGGTGTAATGTGCAATTTACCCAAAACCTAGGGTTCAATATGAAAAATACCACTTCAAGAGGGTCCCTCATGATTCTTGGCATCATTTAAAGAAAATAATTTCAGAGCGGCGCCTCATTTGAATCATTTTGGAAGAGAGAGAATCTTGATATTAAAATAATCAAGATTTAAGCATAAATGGAACTTTACTTCAAATTAATGCAAAAATAAATATGTTTAATTGAAGTGCCCTTCAACCAAAAATGAGATGGTTGAAATTAGATAAGTGTGGACTTCCTTATGCCTTGTAAAGGCCACAAAAACATATAAGCGAGTGGACAACCCACTCACATTAGTTAATTAAAAGTAATATCCACTAAAAATGGGATATTAGTATTATATGAATTAAGGTGCTTAATTGCTTTTCCTTTAAATTGTGGATAATGAAGAAGAATTAAGTGAAAGGAGGATTCCTTCATATTCAAGGAGTAGAGGGGGTTAAGTGGCACCAATTTGGGGAGTTGAAGGATTGCTTTTCAACTTTCTCTCTCTTTGAAAATCCTTATATACACTTCATTTCCCACTCAACCAAGGACTCTTTTTCGGATTTCATTTCACTCTTTGTTTGCAAAACGACCAAGGGAGATTAGGAGCAATAGGAGGACGACCCCCAACCTATAGGTAAGCTCCATGATCTCCTTTCACCTTGATTTCATGGTGGAAATTGAAAATCAATGCTTGATTTCTTCTTTTCTCCACTCAATTCTCAACTTTGACCATTCATTTCAGTCAAGGAGTTGAGCAAGAGCTTGGGATAGTTGAGAAAGCTTCTTCCACCATTAAATACGTGGAGTTGGAGATTTGAAGCATTCTTTGAAGGTGGTTTATATAACTTGAACCCAATAACATCATTATTCAATTCCAATTTTACAAGTTATGTTGATTTCTCCTTCTTCTTGATTAATTGCTTGTTGTAATGGATGATTCTATGAAATCAGTAGTAATGTGAACCTTAGAAACAAAGGTAGATGATTGACATCATATTGGACACTTTTCCCAAAAATTTCAACTCCAATCGGTTTCCTATAAAATTGGTCAATCGGTTTCACCAAACCGTTTGGTGACCAAACGGTTTGCAAACCGGTTGAGGAATTGGGTTCAAAAATGATTGGGACAGTTGACTGTTTGGCACAGTTGACCGTTTGGCATAGTTGACCATTTGGATTGAGTTGACCGTTTGGATGGAGTTGACCGTTCGGGTTTGATTTGACTGTTTGGATGGAGTTGACCGTTTGGGTTTGAGTTGACCATTTGGAAAGAAACGGTATCTAAATTGTTTGATGATTAACGATCTTCAAGATCATTTGGTGTTTAGGGTTCCCAAAACCGATTGAATGGAAATAGTTTTCAAAACTATTTGAGGTTGAGACCAAGACCATTTGAAGGTCTAAACGGTCTCAAATCGTTTGGGCATGTTTGATCAAAACCGTTTGAATGACCAAGTGGTTTCAATTTTCAAACATTTTCAACTATTGGTTTGTCCAATCGATCTTAGTGATGAATTGTTCAAACGGTTTCTAATGTTTAGTGTACAAACGGTTTCAAAACCATTTGGAGGGAAAATGGTCTTAGCCCTAGATGCCCAAATGATTTCAAAACCGTTTGGAGGGCAATTGACTTCAAACCGTTTGGAGATTGAAAGGTCAAAACCGAATGGAGGTTCAACATATACAAAATTGATTGAAGACTTAAAGTGATGAAAGATCAGTTGATCCCATGATTGATAATGATGATTATCAAAGATAAATACAATGGTTGAATCCCTAATGTACTTAGATGATTGGTACTCTTAGAGGGGTTAACCTTTGATGCTTATGGAAGCAATGACTCAATACACTATGCTAACCCTAAATGTATGTATTTGAATAAAGGATTGACTCAATCTAATCAAGATTGGAGTAGTGAACATCCTAGAGAGGATAAGAAAGAGAAATTCATACATGTATAATAATCATGTAGCAATCCAGCCTCAACACATTCAAAATAAATAGAATATGTAATTAGGGTATGATCCTTGATAAAGAGATCATGAAACCCTAATTGAGGTGATTGATGAACCTAAAACCCTAATTTAGGGAAATTATGAGTGAAACCCTAATTTAGGGGGGATAATGTAGACACCCTAATTGAGATGAATAGTAAACCGTAATTATGGGTAATGTAATGTGAAGCCCTAATTTCAGTTAAAGCTACATAAAACCCTAATAAAGGGTGATGTGATGTGAAACTCTAATCCAAGGTGATTCTATGTAATGATATGAGAAACCTTGATATGAAATTCTAACCCTGATATAGGGTAAAGGTATGTGAAACCTTACTTTTGGGTTATAATGTATGAAACCCTAATGTTGGGCAATATGATGATAAATCATAACCCTAATGTGGGATAATAGGATAAGTATCTCTGATTGACATGAAATGGAAACCCTAACCCAAAAAAGGGAATAGTGGTATTACTTTGTGTTGCCTGGTGCTGATATGTAAGCATTATAACTGTTATCATGAAGTACTAACCATGCAGGTATCATGAGATGATGAGCATAGCCAGGTATGAGCTATGATGTTTTAGTTATTGTTGTTATTGGGCCTTGTGAGCCATAATATGCTTTGTTGCCTAGTGAGAGGTAACAAGAAATGAAATGGGCTTTGAGAGCCATGTGAGATGCTTGTGTAACAAGTATCATGTTTACCTTGGTCAGATGACCCGAAGGTATTAGTTACCTAAAAAATGGTAAAATGTGTTCTATGATGAACTAAGGATTTGAATACCCATATTCTATAATCATGATGATGATATTGTTAAGAAATGAAAAAGCACCTGATAAGATGAGGGATTAAGATCCCAATACTTCAATAAGATTAGAATGATACTTGATGAAAGTATTACACATTCTTTGTAGCAATTGTTAAATAATTGATGTTTGGAAACTTGTCTAATGCTAAAATAATATGCTAATACACTTAATTAATCAAGTGATATCATATAATGTAGTTTCCCTAACCACAGATCCATTAGGGTCAGAATTTGATGAATGGTGAAACGAGTTAACACTCAGAACGCATATTTTTTAATATGTGGGGGTAATTGGGAAATTATTTCCTCATGCCCCATAGGAATGGTTGCGGGCTATATCCTACGTATGAGATTAGCTACGGACCATATCCCAGTATGAGTATGGCTACGGGCCATGACTCCATGATATAATACCAGGCATTGGTTACGGGCCATAACCCTGAAGAGAGTATATGTTGTGGGCTATAACTCTATAGAAAGGATGCCAATATACCCTGGAAAGCTAATTGCAGTTTGACACATGATGTCTTTTCCTTATAATCTCGCACTGACCGAGAAAGATGAGGTCTTGGAGTCTGGCTCTTCCATTGATCTTGTGTGGTACTGATGCTTAACGTAATCATGGTCGGTTGGAGTATGAACGGTATACTTCATCTCTTTAGGGTATTAATTCAGAATGATTGTAAAATGTAATCAGCCGTGTAGCGTATTTGCTTAAGGATGAAATATGAGAATCATTGGTTGATGTTATCATTGTTTAACATATCTTGGAAGGATAAATGTTATACATGTTCTTCATATTCCTTCTTGAATAAATTACATGTTGCTTATAGCTGAAATGCTTTGATTTAGAATAATGCTCTAATCTGTTTAGATAATAATTCATCTGTTGTTGTATATATATGATTCCTCTGCTCAGTTTTATTTTAATAAACTGCAATAATAATGTTTTGGCGGAGAGTTATATCTCTTGTTGGGGCAATTTACAATTGTCTCACCCCCGTATGATCCAACTTTTTAGGTAGACGTGGAGGAAGAGGCAGAAACCCTACAACAGGCGAAGAGCATCAGTAGCAGCAGGGACAACAATGAATTCTTAGGTGAAGACATTGATTGTCATGTCTTGTATATCGAGTCCTATGTGTCGTCTCTGTACTCTCAGGTCCTCGGAGTCAGTAGATGGTTTAATGAAATGATCTGAGGTTTTGGCTTGGTGCCTTGAGGTCTTTATGTTGTCTTTGTACAGTATTAACAGGGCAGAAAATGTTTGTAATCCTCGAGAAGGAATGGTACATGGGATGCACTTTATGAACCAAGATATAAATGTTTACTTTGGTGTTTGTTCAACGAGTTTTCCTGAGTTTGGATCTCTTTGTAAAAAGTTTTAATTTTTAGTGATTTTCAGTAATCCGCTGCTAACGAACGCTTCCTCTTAGTTAATGCCGATTTGTTTGCCACAAGTTTAGTGGTATCAGAGCTCTAGGTTTGTTGAGTCTACAAAGACATAGGATTAAGGTTGTTGAGTCTGTTCTAGTGTCTTCTAGTTTGTCTGATAGTAAATTCTGCTCATATAGGAGGAGAAGAAGAACTTGAGGATGTCTAGATCACACGAAGAACATGTTGCTAAGAGCAGCATTGTTGCAGTAAGAGGAGGTGCAAGGGACCGGGTTAGGGAGGAACTGTTGGTATGTATGCCCTGAGAGCCAATCATGGGATGATTGGTGGGATACATTAAGATTGATTTGATAAACATCAAAGGTGAGCTTCCAATTCATTCTGGTTCAGTCATATGAGATAGTGATAGAACAGATTGAATGTCTAAAGAATGACAGAACTCAATGACGTATGCTTTCAGGTTAAGGACCTGAACCATGAGATCATACGGATGCTAAGAGTTTGTACATTCTTGTTATGTCCCTAGTCGGATGTCATTGTGGAAGGTAGATAGACAACAATGACACACAAGACTAGATTGTGGTGTTGGTTGATGATAAAATCTCATTAGTCATGATATAGAGATATCAAACCAGACACATAGGTACTTGTTAGAGAACAAGTGTACCGGACAGACCCACCGTGAGTTTGACACATGGAACCATGAGATGGTAGTCACAGTCAGTACTCACAGTGATGGTGGTGAGTGTGATTCTTAGACCTGAAATCACTACACTCAACACAGTCATTGGGCACACTTTGACATCATCAAACGCAGTCCTGAAACATGGGTTGTTATAAAGGTGATGATTGGGTGGCTTTGACACATGGGGCTTTTGAGGGGTGAGTGATAGATATGGGATTTGTCCCTCCTGAGGGAGTTTGATATCCATGGCCACTTGATGAGTAGGATTGAGAAAGGTGTGCACGCATGTGTGAATCAGTATGTGATATTGATGTCATACATATCTCTTCTAGTCTACTCTGAGATCAAGGAAGTGAATGAACGTTGACAGGATGACTATTCCATGCCTCGAGTTCATTCGGGATATCAGTGACAAAGGAATTATACATTCGCTGTAACACCATTCACAGATTGTAGGATGAAAGTTGTTCTCCAACTTTCTACTTTCACTTGGGTAGCACTGATGTGTGACTAGGCACCGCTCTTTTCTTGTGAAGTCATAAGTGTTATGGACTTTCACTGCCAACGTGAAATGGACCTGCAGGGTCACACACATAGGATTTAACCTGGAAGAGGAGTTTTGTCCACAAGCAATGTTTAGATTGATTACTAAAGGAGTTTAGTAGTTCAATTAAACACTCAATCAGTCGATGGCTCAATATCGTATGGTTCAAGGTGTTGGACGCATTGATTGGAGTATCAGATTGATTGAAATCGCAATTGACTGGTTTTGCCCAACCTATGATCCCAACCGATCGGTTCATGTGATGAACCGGTCGACTGAGGTTGCTGAACCGGTCAGCTGGAGTGTCCAGGCCGATCGGCTCATGCCCAAGTTGAAACGACCGGTTCAAGGGTTGAACCGATCAGCTCAACTGGTGCAACCGACCAGTTGGGAAAAGTCATGTCGGCAAGAATTTTCCTTTGGTTTCAAATTGCCCAATTCGATTGGGAATAATATTGGTATTCGATACCAATTGGGAAAGAAATAAGGAAAGTTATTTTGAGCCGGATTAGGACCATGAACCGATCGGTTCAGGGCACCAACCGATCGGTTGGAGTGCCCCAAACGGTTGGCTCAGGTCCAACTGATCGGCTCAATGGCCGAACCGATCGGTTCAGCAGTGAACTGATCAGTTCAGGTTGCGATATGGTTGCTTTTTGTGGAAAATTCTCGAACCCTTCTACTCCTGATTTAGTCCCGCATTGCCCGGGATGGAGAACCCTGTCCCATGACTCTCTTATATATAGGGGTATTGGGGGCTTCTCACAGTACAGCTCAGTGCAACCAGTTGCTCTGCAAGTTGTCGTTCTCTCTGGTTTTGGTAACCGTGAGAGAGCCCGAGCAAGTGCTTCCCGCAAAAGGGAGGTGCAGCAAGGGAAGGACAACTGCAGTTGCAATAGGAGGCAGGAGAGCGTGTTGGTGACTAGTACGTCAACAGGAGGGTGCGACTCCTTCCACTTCCTTGTGGGACAAGGAGAGTGGAGTTCCAGGTGGTCTGTGTGGACTACTATAGAGGCGGGAGGAAACTGCCGCTTAGGAGGACAACTGTCATCCGACAGTCCGGTTCGAGTAGGAGTTGTCAGTTCTGGTGCGACCAGGAGCTGCACAGACACCGTCAATGTCTGGAGTTGAAGACCACGCATTGCGCAAGGTATTGTCGCCGAGCAAGCCTCGGGACAAGGTATGATTACGCAAACCATCCTTTCCTATTATATAGACGTTTACGCGTTTCCTCGATATGGGTTTGGGGAGAAATGTTTTTTGTTTCCGCTGCCTTCTCTGTCTCCCCTAAAACCCAACAGTGGTATCAGAGCGAGGTTAGTTGTTCTATATTTTAGGAATATCGATATGATCGATTTAGGTTTGACGCCTTTATTTATTGCATGCGATGCGAATAATATCAGCTTTATGCATGTCCAATCCTAAATCCACAAATCCCTAATTACATATATGATATGTATTATTAATGCAGTCGATACGCGTCGCCCTTAAACGAGTTTTGTGGTGGATGTGTGTAGCGTGATTATGGCCTATAAACCCCTATATGTGATTGGTTGTGTGTGGTTGCTTGCATCTCGGTCTGCGCACCGATCATCCCTCAATTATTCCTGATGTAACTCGAAATAATTCGAGATTCTGTCCTACCTTTGCTCCCCCCGAATGTAACTCGGGGTTTCCCTTTTAAAGCAATGTAATAAATAGGATAGATTTTTATTTCATGTTATGTCAAAGACCGGCGGACATCAAGACGATAGCTGAAATGATCGGTTCAAGGCATGAACCGATCGGTTGACGTTCCAGACGGTCGGTTCAAGGAGTGAACCGATTGGTTGATGACTGGTTCGAGGAGCAAGACGAGCGGGTGGCGGACATGACAAGATACACGACGACCAGGCGAACCGATCGGTTGGAGGAGCCAACCGATCGGCTGGTGGCACCCAGACGACCGGCTGGAGAGTACAGATCGTTCATGTGATTAGTTGATCTACTCAGATGGCAAGGCACAAAGTTCATCTTGTACAGGTTGCATGTGATGTAGACCTAGATGACCGTGATTCCTCTTGGCTCGAGGAATCACATTAGGATGGCCATAATCATCGCTTTTTATCGTTTGTGCATGTTTTCTGTGGGATATAGCATGTATATGATACATACTATGTATTGTGGTGATTGGATATGTATATGTATATAAAACCAAATCCCTCATTAAAATATTAAGTTTTAGATGCCTTCCAAATGCAACACACGTGAAAAGCTTGATCGACCAAGTGTGGGAACGCCAAAGTGTGGTGCACCGTCTATCTCGTGGAAGCGTGAAGGATGAATGTGTGGGTCTGCCAAAGCAGGGTGCATATTCATCGTGTTTGCTTTGGGTCAGACTTAACAAGGTGATCTAGATGGGATCTAGTACCTTTAGGCATAGAGATGATCATTGCAAGGAATTGTAGATGACATCTTATCAAAAGTTGCATATGATGAATTTGGCAAGAGTTGCCTACCAGAGAGATCTAAGTTGTGGGCGATCAGCCAAAGCTGACTCATGATTTAGAGGATTTCAAGATCTTGCCCACTAGAAGATTGTACGCTGCAATCTTCCGAATTTATGGTGAGGGCTATCAATTTGAAGTAAAATAGTGGGAGAGATAATTAATTAAAGGTCTAATTATATCGTAAATTTTTTTAAATCAATCAAATAAGTCAAAAAATGAGTTTTTGGATTAAAATTGCATATTTTCCTTTTGTAGTTCAAATGGCAACAAACAACAACAACTTTTCTTTGCGATCGGTCCTTGACAAGGACAAGCTAAATGTGACGAACTTCCACGACTGGTATCAGACATTGAGAATTGTTCTCACTCAAGAGCGTAAGCTCTATGTCCTGGATACTCCAATTCCAGAGGAACCCGCTCCTAATGCACCAAAGGCAGAAAGGGATGCTTACAAGAAGCATTCTGATGATGTCATTGATGCAATGTGCTTGATGCTATGTTCAATGAACCATGAGTTGCAGAGGCAACATGAGAACATGGGTGTCATTGAGATGATTCTGCATCTCAGGAACATGTATGAAGATCAGGCACGGCAAGAGAGGTACAATGTTTCTAGGGCGCTGTTCAAGTGCATCATGACAGAAGGAGATCCAGTTGGTCCTCACACACTCAAGATGATTGGGTATGTGGAGAACCTGCAGAGACTGGGATTTCCAATGAGCCAAGAGTTGGCTACTGACGTGATACTGCAATCGTTGCCAGAATCTTACAGTCAGTTTGTGATGAACTACAACATGAACAACTTTGATAGGCCACTGTCAGAGTTGTTGGGCATGTTGAGGACTGCCGAGTTACAGATGAAAAAGGACAAGCCTAAGTCCGTGATGGTGATCACGAGCATGAAAGGCAAGTCCAAGCGCAAGGGCAAGGGCAAAGCTAAGAAAGGTTCTGAAGCTAGCCAGGATTCCAAGCCATCTTCAGCTCTCAAGGCCAAGGGAGGCGTGACAAAGAAAGGAAATTGCCACCATTGTCAAAAGCCAGGACATTGGAAAAGGAATTGTCCTCTCTACCTGGAAGAACAAAAGAAGAAGGAGGCAACTGAAGCCTCTACTTGAAGGTGTCATGTAAATAAACTTGTAACACTTTTTGAGGTATATGATACCAAGATGTAAAATGTAAAGCATTCTTACTTGGGGCAAGTGTTGCCTTTATAGATAGGAATACTTTAGTTTATTTTTAGCCAATAAGGCATGTAATATAGTTATGAACTGCTATTTCATACTTGCCAATAGATAGAAACACTTTATTTTTGCATATTGTATGACAATGATGGCAATTAATAAAGTTGTGTTTTCAATCTTAAAGATATGATCTTTGTGGCAATGCCTTATTTATCTTGTGATATTTGAGATGCATAAGATAAGACGATACCTAAAAGTTATAGATAACTCAAACAATTTAATTAGCATTAATCATGAGAAATTCATTTCTAGTTTCCATGTGATGGATAAAACTAGACTCTTTTGGTTAGAGAACCAGTAAGGGACATGAATATCTTAGACATGATTGATCAATCTTCACTAATGTAGTGGGAGAGTGATTATCCTATTAGGTATAATACATGTGATGTATTTACATACCTATTGGAATAAATGCTAATACTTCAAATGGTGTTTAGAGAAATACCAATATGAATATCTTGAAGTGTTCAAGATTATCATAAATGAAGTACAAATTTGGTAAAGTATTAATTCTTGATGAGATCAATGAATGAAATACTTGGACCAAATGTTTGAGATCCTTATGAGTGATTATGATAGTGTATCATAGTGACCTCATGATTAAGGCATGGTGATGTCTGAATCAAGAAGGAATCATACTCTAAGGAGTTAGAGAATGATTATCAAATAACTGAATTCTTCTTAATAAAAGAATACCCCACACTAATAAAAGAAATTAAGAATCACAAGGGTTGTGAGTTCTTATATCTTTAACAGATACACCTCAATTATCTATGTGATGAGTTGTTCATGTGATGAGTCAACTATCAAGATGAATATGAGGAACCGAATCTTGAGTTATGGTTTAAAACCATTACATCCTAAATGACTTCCATGTGAACCATAAGGTATGACCTTGATGGTATCACTCATTGGATCATATCCATAAGTGCAGATGAGTCTTAAGTGTTAAGAGACATGGATAACATTTTGAGAAGGATGATGCTTGTTGATTGCAACTTAATGGCTAAGACATTTGGCATATGGATACTAAAACCGCATTCCTATGAGGAATAAAACCAAGATGTGTACGTGACACAGCCTATAAGGTTTATGAATCCACTAATGCAAATGAAGTCTATAAGTTACAATGGACTAATCAATGTGATTGATTGAGTACAAGCAACTCAAAATTGGATCTTTATTTTGATGATATAGTCAAAGGGTTTGACTGATATGTCAAAGATAAAGAAGGGATCTGTGATTTAGTGGGAGCGTGTTCACATTCCACATATTGATGTGAAATGGAAATGTTCTAGATTGAAAATCCGAATGTGGAAATTATCTTTAAGGAAGATAGAGATGTTTCCTATGTGATAGGAATAGAGATCTATGGAGATAGTTCTCGAAAACCTCTTGACCTGGAAAGAGAGAGCATACATTGGCAATCTGTACTGAAGTGTTCAGTATGCACAGATTCAGTGGGAGAAAACTTGTCCATGTTACATGGAGTTAGTATCCCAAGGCCAAGTGTCCAATTCTTATGAAGAATGGGAACACTAAGAATAGATATGGATCTATCATGTATGTAATCATCCCATTGTCTTGCATGTATGACATGGCAAGAATAAAATGCATTCATCATCTTGTATGTAGGACATGGCAATATGATGTGCTCATCCTGATAACTCGTATGTAGGACATGACGAGTGGATGTCTGTCTACTTCCAGTAAGGGTTAGTGGAATACCATGAGAACTTCATAAGTGCTTGTGAAGTACTAGTTCTATAGAGATAAGGAAGAGTTCGATGTAAAAAGTTACATTGATGCGAACTTCCGAAAGGACAGAAAATTAATCGCAAAATATACATAAGATGTATAAAAGTGGAAGTTTGTTGATAATTGGAAGTGTTCCAATAAAGTCATTTAAAAGGGAAATGTCGAGTATCTATGTGTTAGTGAACAACAATGGATACTATATGGATCTGAAAGTTCATGAGATGAACTTATATTCCACTCATTGATGACAAGTCTGGAATCCTTGATCATGCAATGTGGCTAAAGGTTAGCAAAGGAATACTAGATCACATATTACAACAACTCCATCTCATACGTGTGACGTACAGTGAAGAGATGTGAGACATGCAATTTATACAGACTTTGGCAAGGTGTTTCCATTACTCACTATGTTGGCACTAGAGCACAGTAACATGTGGGACATGTTTGAAGATCACTATGAATATGACTCAAGGTGATTGGCTCGCAGTGCAAGTGGGAATCTGTTGGTATGTATGCCCTGAGAGCCAATCATGGGATGATTGGTGTGATACATTAAGATTGATTTGATAAACATCAAAGGCGAGCTTCCAATTCTTTCTGGTTCAGTCATATGAGATAGTGATAGAACATATTGAATGTCTAAAGAATGACAGAACTCAATGACATATGCTTTCAGGTTAAGGACCTGAACGATGAGATCATACAGATGCTAAGAGTTTGTACATTCTTGTTATGTCCCTAGTCGGATGTCATTGTGGAAGGTAGATAGACAACAATGACACACAAGACTAGATTGTGGTGTTGGTTGATGACAGAATCTCATTAGTCATGATATAGAGATATCAAACCAAACACATAGGTACTTGTTAGAGAACAAGTGTACCGGACAGACCCACCGTGAGTTTGACACATGGAACCATGAGATGGTAGTCACAGTCAGTACTCACAGTGATGGTGGTGAGTGTGATTCTTAGACCTGAAATCACTACACTCAACACATGTCATTGGGCACACTTTGACATCATCAAACGCAGTCCTGAAACATGAGTTGTTATAAAGGTGATGATTGGGTGGCTTTGACACATGGGGCTTTTGAGGGGTGAGTGATAGATATGGGATTTGTCCCTCCTGTGGGAGTTTGATATCCATGGCCACTTGATGAGTAGGATTGAGAAAGGTGTGCACTCATGTGTGAATCAGTATGTGATACTAATGTCATACATATCTCTTCCAGTCTACTCTGAGATCAAGGAAGTGAATGAACGTTGATAGGATGACTGTTCCATGCCTCGAGTTCATTCGGGATATCAGTGAAAAAGGAATTATACATTCGTTGTAACACCATTCACGGATTGTAGGATGAAAGTTGTTCTCCAACTTTCTACTTTCACTTGGGTAGAATTGATGTGTGACTAGGCACCGCTCTTTGCTTGTGAAGTCATAAGTGTTATGGACTTTCACTGCCAACGTGAAATGGACCTGTAGGGTCACACACATAGGATTTAACCTGGAAGAGGAGTTTTGTCCACAAGCAATGTTTAGATTGATTACTAAAGGAGTTTCGTAGTTCAATTAAACACTCAATCAGTCGATGGCTCAATATTGTATGGTTCAAGGTGTTGGATGCATTGATTGGAGTATCAGATTGATTGAAATCGCAATTGACTGATTTTGCCCAACCTATGCTCCCAACCGATCGGTTCATGTGATGAACCGGTCGGCTGAGGTTGCTGAACCAATCGGTTGGAGTGTCCAGGCCGATCGGCTCATGCCCATGTTGAAATGACCGGTTCAAGGGTTGAACCGATCAGCTCAAATGGTGCAACCGACCAGTTGGGAAAAGTCATGTCGGCAATAATTTTCCTTTGGTTTCAAATTGCCCAATTCGATTGGGAATAATATTGGTATTCGATACCAATTGGGAAAGAAACAAGGAAAGTCTTTTTGAGCCAGATTAGGACCATGAACCGATCGGTTCAGGGCACCAACCGATCGGTTGGAGTGCCCCAAACGGTCGGCTCAGGTCCAACCGATCGGCTCAATGGCCGAACCGATCGGTTCAGCAGTGAACCGATCAGTTCAGGTTGCGAGATGGTTGCTTTTTGTGGAAAATTCTCAAACCCTTCTACTCCTGCTTTAGTCCCGCATTGCCCGAGATGGAGAACCCTATCCCATGACTCTCCTACATATATAGGGGTATTGGGGGCTTCTCACAGTACAGCTCAGTGCAACCAGTTGCTCTGCAAGTTGTCGTTCTCTCTAGTTTTGGTAACTGTGAGAGAGCTCGAGCAAGTTCTTCCCGCAAAAGGGAGGTGCAGCAAGGGAAGGACAACTATAGTTGCAATAGGCGGCAGGAGAGCGTGTTGGCGACTAGTACGTCAACAGGAGGGTGTGACTCCTTCCACTTCCTTGTGGGACAAGGAGAGTGGAGTTCCAGGTGGTCCGTGTGGACTACTACAGAGGCGGGAGGACACTGCCGCTTAGGAGGACAACTGTCATCCGACAGTCCGGTTCGAGTAGGAGTTGTCAGTCCCGGTGCGACCAGGAGCTGAACAGACACCGTCGAAGTCCGGAGTTGAAGACCACGCATTGCGCGAGGTATTGTCGCCGAGCAAGCCTAGGGACAAGGTATGATTCCACAAACCATCCTTTCCTATTATATAGACGTTGACGCGTTTCTTCGGTATGGGTTTGGGGAGAAATTTTTTTTGTTTCCGCTGCCTTCTCTGTCTCCCCTAAAACCCAACAAAAACTGGCACCTGAACATCCCTAGTTTGACCCAGCAATGATAGAGAACCCAGCTTTCCATACCCTATTCGGACAGTTTATGGCGACCATGACACACATGGCAGACAGAATGCCACCACCTGCACTGAGGGCACCAACCCACCATGATGGATATGGAGCCGACAAGACTTTTGAGAGACTTTGCTGGGTTGGAGCCATAGATTATGCTGGTACAACTGACCCAGTAGATGTTGATTTGTGGCTGACAGAGCTGGAGAAGGATTTCAGGATCCTTGACATTCCTCAAGCTGAGAAGGTGAGACATGTTGTATACCTCATAAAGTTGAGGGCTAGACATTGGTGGATGATTGAGGAGGGAAAGAGGCCAGGTGAATAAGTCGGATGGGAGGAATTCCGATGAGAATTCATCATTAGATACTTCCCTAAAACTTACTTGGATGAGAAGATCTCTCAATTTGAGGGGATCAGACAAGGATAGATGAACATTAGCGAGTATGAGGCTAAGTTCATGGAGATTTTGCGGTTTTGTCCGTATATGGAAGCTAATGATGGGGAAAAAATCTGGCATTTAGAGAAGGGGTTAAATGATGAGTTGACCACTCCTGTGTCTAATCTAGAGAATAGGGAGAGGTTTTCTAATTTTGTGGAGTATGTGAGGAGGATAGAAAGGTCTGTGTTTGAGAAGTGACAGACCTGTAATAAGAAGGTGTTTACCCAATACTAGGGATAGAGGTCAAAGAGCTTTAAAAATATGAGGTTTTCTGCACCGACAGCACCATCAAGATTCAATTCCTAGACGCAGTGGACGTCAAGTAGGGGTAAGGGTCGTAGTTTTGTTCCAACTAGAGCCCCCAAACTAGTATCAACATCGGTGACTGGACCTCAGAAACCCTATCCGGAGACTAGGATTTGTCACCAGTGCAGAGAAGTTGGACATCTAGCAAGGGATTGTCCAATTGGGAACCCAATAGTGACACAACCTTAGAGGCAGAGTCAACAAGGAGGCTCTCAGAGGTGATAGTTTTCTAACAACGCTCAAGGACGTGGACCGACATTCCAAGTTGGATCATCGACACCCGATAATTGGGCACCAAGTCAACCGTAGGCGACGGTGAGATTATATGCAATGAACCAGCCCGAAGCAGTTGTCAACCCCAGAGTTGTGACAGATCAGATGGAATTGTTTCATTCTGATATGTCTTCATCCTGCTTCATATTTGTCTTGATTGATCCGAGTGCTACGCATTCCTTCATCATTAGAAGAGTGATTCTTGACTGCAATATGACAGTTGGTCATAGGGTAGACAGTCTGTTGTTAGAAACCCCTTTGCTGGGATCTGCAGTGCTGTGGGAGGTGTGTTCTCCTTACACTCTTTTCTTTTCTGAACATCACATTCAGATAGATCTTATACCACTTGAGATGTGTGGGTTTGATATAATTCTTTGGATGGACACCCTAGAGAAGTATAAAGTTGTCTTGGATTGTGATTCCAAGCAGGTTGTGTTCATAGATGATAGTGACACATGGATCTTTCAGGGAGACAAAAAGATTCTTCCAACCTGTTTAGTGTCAGATATGGTAGCTGAGAAGCTAATGAGGCAAGGATGCTTTGCATTCTTGTCACATGTGCTAGATACCATAATGGAGAGTTCTCATCTTTCTGAATTTCTGATAGTTAGGGAGTTTGAAGATGTGTTTCCTGAGGAACTTCCAGGTGTTCCTCCACCCTGAGAGATTGATTTTGAGATAAATCTAATCCCGGGTATACAACCAATAGCACAAAAACCGTATAGAATGGCACCTGCTGAGATGGTAGAGCTCAAGAAATAGCAGCAGGAGTTGCTTGAGAAAGGCTTTATCCGACTGAGAACTTCACCATGGGGTGCTCTAGTCCTCTTTGTTAAGAAAAAGGATGGATCGTTGCGGTTGTGCATTAATTACAAACAGTTAAATAAAGTAACTATAAAGAACAAGTATCCTCTGCCAAGGATCGATGATCTGTTTGATCAGTTGCATGGTGCAACTATCTTTTCTAAGATAGATTTGAGATCAGGATACCATCAGTTGCCTATCAAAGAGAGTGACATACCTAAGTCTACCTTCAGGACAAGGTATGGCCACTATGAGTTCATAGTTATGTCATTTGGACTAACTAATGCACCAGTTGCATTCATGGAACTCATGAATAGAATCTTTCGACCTTTCCTTGATCAGTTCGTAGTAGTCTTCATTGATGACATCTTGATCTACACTAGAGATGCACAACAGCATGAGCAGCACCTCCGTCAGGCTTTATCTTTGCTAAGAGAGCATAAGCTATATGCTAAGTTTACCTTGGTCAGATGACCCGAATGTATTAGTTACCCGAAAAATGGTAAAATGTGTTCTATGATGAACTAAGGATTTGAATACCCATATTCCATAATCATGATGATGAGATTGTTAAGAAATGAAAAATCACCTGATAAGATGAGGGATTAAGATCCCAATACTTCAATAAGATTAGAATAGTACTTGATGAAAGTATTACACATTCTTTGTAGCAATTGTTAAATAATTGATGTTTGGAAACTTGTCTAATGCTAAAATAATATGCTAATACACTTAATTAATCAAGTGATATCATATAATTTAGTTTCCCTAACCACAGATCCATCAGGGTCAGAATTTGATGAATGGTGAAACGAGTTAACACTCGGAACACATATTTTTTAATATGTGGGGGTAATTGGGAAATTATATCCTCATGCCCCATAGGAATGGTTGCGGGCTATATCCTACATATGGGATTGGTTACGGACCATATCCCAGTATGAGTATGGCTACGAGCCATGACTCCATGATATAATACCAGGCATTGGTTACGGGCCATAACCCTGAAGAGAGTATATGTTGCGGGCTATAACTCTATAGCAAGGATGCCAATATACCCTGGCAAGCTAATTGCAGTTTGACACATGATGTCTTTGCCTTATAATCTCGCACTGACCGAGAAAGATGAGGTCTTGGAGTCTGGCTCTTCCATTGACCTTGTGTGGTACTGATGCTTAACGTAATCGTGGTCGGTTGGAGTATGAACGGTATACTTCATCTCTTCAGGGTAGTAATTCAGAATGATTGTAAAATGTAATCAGCCGTGTAGAGTATTTGCTTAAGGATGAAATATGAGAATCACTGGTTGATGTTATCATTGTTTAACATATCTTGGAAGCATAAATGTTATACATGTTCGTCATATTCCTTCTTGAATAAATTACATGCTGCTTATAGCTGAAATGCTTTGATTAAGAATAATGCTCTAATCTGTTTAGATAATAATTCATTTGTTGTTGTATATATATGATTCCTCTTCTCAGTTTTATTTTAATAAACTGCAATAATAATGTTTTGGCGGAGAGTTATATCTCTTGTTGGGGCAATTTACAATTGTCTCACCCCCGTATGATCCAACTTTTTAGGTAGACGCGGAGGAAGAGGCAGAAACCCTACAGCAGGGGAAGAGCATCAGTAGCAGCAGGGACAACAATGAATTCTTAGGTGAAGACACTGATTGTCATGTCTTGTATATCGAGTCCTATGTGTCGTCTCTGTACTCTCAGGTTCTCGGAGTCAGTAGATGGTTTAATGAAATGATCTGAGGTTTTGGCTTGGTGCCTCAAGGTCTTTATGTTGTCTTTGTACAATATTAACAGGGCAGAAAATGTTTGTAATCCTCGAGAAGGAATGGTACATGGGATGTACTTTATGAACCAAGATATAAATGTTTACTTTGGTGTTTGTTCAACGAGTTTTCCTGAGTTTGGATCTCTTTGTAAAAAGTTTTAATTTTTAGTGATTTTCGGTAATCCGCTGCTAACAAACTCTTCCTCTTAGTTAATGTCGATTTGTTTGCCACAAGTTTAGTGGTATCAGAGCTCTAGGTTTGCTGAGTCTACAGAGACATAGGATTAAGGTTGTTGAGTCTGTTCTAGTGTCTTCTAGTTTGTCTGATAGTGACTTCTGCTCATATAGGAGGAGAAGAAGAACTTGAGGATGTCTAGATCACACGAAGAACATGTTGCTAAGAGCATCATTGTTGCAGTAAGAGGAGGTGCAAGGGACCGGGTTAGGGAGGAACTGGCACCTGAACATCCCTAGTTTGACCCAGCAATGATAGAGAACCCAGCTTTCCATACCCTATTCGGACAGTTTATGGCGACCATGACACACATGGCAGACAGAATGCCACCACCTACACCGAGGGAACCACCCCACCATGATGGATATGGAGCCGACAAGACTTTTGAGAGACTTTGTTGGGTTGGAGTCATAGATTATGCTGGTACAACTGACCCAACAGATGCTGATTTGTGGCTGACAGAGCTGGAGAAGGATTTCAGGATCCTTGACATTCCTCAAGCTGAGAAGGTGAGACATGTTGTATACCTCATAAAGGGGAGGGCTGGACATTGGTGGATGATTGAGGAGGGAAAGAGGCCAGGTGAATAAGTCGGATGGGAGGAATTCCGACGAGAATTCGTCATTAGATACTTCCCTAAAACTTACCTGGATGAGAAGATCTCTCAATTTGAGGGGATCAGACAAGAATAGATGAACATTAGCAAGTATGAGGCTAAGTTCATGGAGATTTTGCAGTTTTATCCGTATTTGGAAGCTAATGATGGGGAAAAATCCGTCATTTAGAGAAGGGGTTAAATGCTGAGTTGACCACTCCTGTGTCTAATCTAGAGAATAGGGAGAGGTTTTCTACTTTTGTGGAGTCTGTGAGGAGGATAGAAAGGTCTGTGTTTGAGAAGTGACAGACCAGTAATAAGAAGGTGTTTACCCAATACTAGGGACAGAGGTCAAAGAGCTTTAGAAATCTGAGGTTTTCTGCACCGACAACACCATCAAGATTCAATTCCTAGACGTAGTGGACGTCAAGTAGGGGTAAGGGTCGTAGTTTTGTTCCAACTAGAGCCCCCAACACAGTATCAACATCGATGACTGGACCTCAGAAACCCTATCCGGAGACTAGAATTTGTCACCAGTGTAGACAAGTTGGACATCTAGCAAGGGATTGTCCAATTGGGAACCCAATAGTGACTCAACCTCAGAGGCAGAGTCAACAAGGAGGCTCTCAGAGGTGATAGTTTTCTAACAATGCTCAAGGACGTGGACCGACATCCCAAGCTGGATCATCGACACCCAATAATTGGGCACCAAGTCAACCATAGGCGACAGTGAGATTATATGCAATGAACCAGCCCGAAGCAGTTGGCAAACCCAGAGTTGTGACAGATCAGATGGAATTGTTTCATTCTGATATGTCTTCATCCTGCTTCATATCTTTCTTGATTGATGTGAGTGCTACACATTCCTTCATCATTAGAAGAGTGATTCTTGACTGCAATATGACAGTTGGTCATAGGGTAGACAATTTGTTGTTAGAAACCCCTTTGCTGGGATCTGCAGTGTTGTGGGAGGTGTGTTCTCCCTGCACTCTTTTCTTTTCTGAACATCACATTCAGATAGATCTTATACCACTTGAGATGTGTGGGTTTGATATAATTCTTTGGATGGACACCCTAGAGAAGTATAAAGTTGTCTTGGATTGTGATTCCAAGCAGGTTGTGTTCATAGATGATAGTGACACATGGATCTTTCAGGGAGACAAAAAGATTCTGCCAACCTGTTTAGTGTCAGATATGGTAGCTGAGAAGCTAATGAGGCAAGGATGCTTTGCATTCTTATCACATGTGCTAGATACCACAATGGAGAGTTCTAATCTTTCTGAAGTTCTGATAGTTAGGGAGTTTGAAGATGTGTTTCCTGAGGAACTTCCAGGTGTTCCTCCACCCCGAGAGATTGATTTTGAGATAAATCTAATCCTGGGTATACAACCAATAGCACAAAATCCGTATAGAATGGCACCTGTTGAGATGGTAGAGCTCAAGAAATAGCAGCAGGAGTTGCTTGAGAAAGGCTTTATCTGACCGAGAACTTCACCATGGGGTGCTCTAGTCCTCTTTGTTAAGAAAAAGGATGGATTGATGCGGTTGTGCATTGATTACAAACAGTTAAATAAAGTAACTATAAAGAACAAGTATCCTCTACCAAGGATCGATGATCTGTTTGATCAGTTGTGTGGTGCAACTATCTTTTCTAAGATAGATTTGAGATCAGGATACCATTAGTTGCCTATCAAAGAGAGTGACATACCTAAGTCTGCCTTCAGGACAAGGTATGGCCACTATGAGTTCATAGTTATGTCATTTGGACTAACTAATGCACCAGTTGCATTCATGGAACTCATGAATAGAATCTTTCGACCTTTCCTTGATCAGTTCGTAGTAGTCTTCATTGATGACATCTTGATCTACACTAGATATGCACAACAGCATGAGCAGCACCTCCGTCAGGCTTTATCTTTGCTAAGAGAGCATAAGCTATATGCTAAGTTTAGCAAATGCAAGTTCTGGTTACCAGAAGTTTCTTTTCTAGGACATGTAATATCTGCCTCAGGTATCCATGTTGATCCTAAGAAGGTAGAATCTGTCCTACAATGGGAACAACCAAAGACACCGACAGAAATACGTAGTTTCCTAGGATTGGCAGGCTATTACAGGAGGTTCATTAAGAACTTCAGTTCTATAGATTTACCCCTAACCAAGTTGACCAGGAAGGAGGTTCCTTTTGTTTGGAATGACAAGTTTCAACATTCCTTCCAGTTGTTGAAAGATAGGTTAACAAGTGCACCTGTGATGGTGTTACCTGAGCAAGGGAAGGGGTACATAGTTTTCTGTGACGTAGCTAAGAATGGCCTAGGATGTGTGTTGATGCAGGATAATCAAGTGATTTCTTTTTCTTCTCAACAGCTTAAGAAACACAAAGAGAATTATCCAACACATGATCTTGAGATAGATGTTGTGGTCCATGCTTTGAAGATCTGGAGACATTATCTCTATGGAGAAACATTCCAGATTTTCACAGACCATAAGAATTTAAAATATATCTTCTCACAACATGAGTTGAACATAAGACAACACCTATGGATGGAGTTAATCAAGGACTACGATTGTATAATTGATTATCATCCAGGGAAGGCTAATGTAGTGGCTGATGCACTAAGTAGGAAGTCATCATCACCAGCCCTATATAAATCAGAGTTGAACTCTTTAGTGTGCTTTAAAAGAGATATTCTTATCTCCTTGAGGCAAAACAATATACAGCTTAAGGTATCTTTGTTAGTCAGGCTGTTAGCTGAGATGCAATTGAAACCTACTCTGAGACAGTAGATTAAAGAAGCACATCAAGCTGATATTGTGGTTCAGCAGATTAGGTCAGAGTATGGTAGTGAGAAACGGAATGGCTTTTATGAGTCAGAGGATCAGGTAGTTTGTTACCATGGTAGGATGGTGGTACCTAAAGCCAATTACTTAAGGAAGTTAGTCTTGGAGGAAGCTCATTCTTTGATGTATGCAATGCATCCAGGGAGCACCAAAATGTATCATAACTTGAAAGATACGTATTGGTGGCCTGGTTTGAAGAAGGAAGTAATTGAGTTTGTTATGTGATGTCTGGTGTGTCAGTAGGTTAAAGCTGAACATCAAAAGCCTACAGGAACAATGCAACCTTTGCCTATACCGTAGTGGAAATGGGATCATGTAACTATGGACCTTGTGGTTGGTTTGCCTAGAACAACCAAAGGTCATGATTCCATATGGGTAATAGTTGATAGGTTGACTAAGACAACACATGTTCTTCCTGTCAAAACAACCTACACTACTAAGAAACTTGCACAGTTATATGTAGATGAGATAGTGTGGTTGCACGGGGTACGAGTTACAATTGTTTCTGATAGAGGTCCCCAGATCACGAGTCATTTTTGGGAACGACTGCATAAAGCTTTGGGTATGCAGCTAAGGTTTAGTACATCCTTTCACCCACAGATGGATGGACAATCTGAAAGAACCATACAAACCTTGGAGGATTTGCTTAGGGCATGTGTCCTTCAGTTTGTAGGAAGTTGGGATCTACACCTAAGCTTGATAGAATTTGCTTATAATAATAGTTAATAGCACAGTATTGACATGGCACCATATGAAGCTTTATATGGTAGACGTTGTAGATCTCCCTTACGTTGGTATGAAACTGGAGAATATCAACTTTTGGGTCCTGAGTTAGTGCAGCAAACAACTGAGAAGATTAAAGTAATTCAACAACAGTTAAAGACTGCAAAGGATAGACAGAAATCATATGCTGACAAATGGTGAAGACCTTTAGAATTCCAAGTTGGAGACAGAGTATATCTCAAGGTCTCGTCTTGGAAGGGTGTTTTAAGGTTTGGAAAGAAAGGGAAGTTACCTCCTAGATTTATGGGGCATTATCCAATCATTGAACGGATTGGGAAAGTGGCCTATAAGATGGAGTTGCCACCTAAGTTACATAAGTTACACCCAGTGTTCTACATCTCTATGTTGAGGAAATGTCATCCTGACACAGAGATGGTTTAGCAACCTGTGGAGGTTGAGTTAAATGATGATATATCATATGTTGAAGGACCGGTTATGATCCTTGATAAAAGAGTTAAAAACCTGAAAAAGAAAGACATATGTCTTGTGAAAGGTCTCTGGCATCATCGTGTCATTGAATAAGCTACGTGGGAACTAGAGGAAGAGATGATTAGGAAGTACCCTTCTCTTTTCTCTTAATGTTCTCGTTGATGATTCGGGGACGAAATCCCTGTTAGGGGTGGATAATTTGTAACATCCCTGACCTAGGTTATGTGTTAACTCTAGATGTTTTGCTTAATGAGGTTTATTATATGTTTGCTCTTATCTTTTAAAAAGTAATATAGGCTCAAGAGGAACTTATATTTCAATTTTAGTCCTTTTTTAATAATGTTGAAACAATGTTTTGTTAGTTTTGGACTAAAGTGAAAATTACACAAGTTGAGGGGTTAACTTGCAAATTGTACATGATAAAATGTTCCTTAGATGTTGAAGCATCATAGGAATGAGTATGATGTAGTGGTATGGTTTCCACAAGCTTGAGCACCAAGATAGAGCTTGCTGAGCAATCTTTGTGAATTAAAAACCTAGTTTTGGTGTAATGTGCAATTTACCCAAAACCGAGGGTTCAATATGCAAAATACCACTTCAAGAGGGTCCCTCATGATTCTTGGCATCATTTAGAGAAAATAATTTGAGAGGGGCGCCTCATTTGAATCATTTTGGAAGAGAGAGAATCTTGATATTAAAATAATCAAGATTTAAGCATAAATGGAACTTTACTTCAGATTAATGCAAAAATAAATATGTTAATTGAAGCGCCCTTCAACCAAAAATGAGATGGTTGAAATTAGATATGTGTGGAATTCCTTATGCCTTGGTAAGGCCACGAAAATATCTAAGTGAGTGGAGAGACCACTCACATTAGTTAATTAAAAGTAATATCCACTAAAAATGGGATATTAGCATTATATGGATTAAGGTGCTTAATTGCTTTTCCTTTAAATGGTGGATAATGAAGAAGAATTAAGGAAAAGGAGTATTACTTCGTATGCAATGAGTAGAGGGGGTTAAGTGGCACCAATTTGGGCAGCTGAAGGATAGCTTTTCAACTTTCTCTCTCTTTGAAAATCCTTATATACACTTCATTTCCCACTCAACCAAGGACTCATTTTCAGATTTTCTTTCACTCTTTGTTTGCAAAACGACAAAGGGAGCTTAGGAGAAATAGGATGACGTACGACCCCCAACCTATAGGTAAGCTCCATGATCTACATTCACCTTGATTTCATGGTGGAAATTGAAAATCAATGCTTGATTTCTTCTTTTCTCCACTCAATTCTCAACTTTGACCATTCATTTCACTCAAGGAGTTGCGCACAAGCTTGGAATAGTTGAGAAAGATTCTTCCACCATTAAAGACGTGGATTTGGAGCTTTTAAGCATTCTTTGAAGGTTGGTTATATAACTTGAACCCAGTTACATCATTATTCAATTCCAATCTTACAAGTTATGTTGATTTCTCCTTCTTCTTGATTAATTGCTTGTTGTAATGGATGATTCTATGAAATAAGTAGTAATGTGAACCTTAGAAACAAAGGTAGATGATGATGACATCATCTTGTACACTTTTCCCAAAAAATTCAACTCCAATCAGTTTCCAATAAAATTGGTCAATTGGTTTCACCAAACCGTTTGGTGACCAAACAGTTTGCAAACCGTTTGAGGAATTGGGTTCAAAACCATTTGGGACAGTTGACTGTTTGGAACAGTTGACTGTTTGGAACAGTTGACCGTTTGGCACAGTTGACTGTTTGGATTGAGTTGACCGTTTGGATGGAGTTGACCGTTTGGGTTTGAGTTGACCATTTGGATGGAGTTGACCGTTTCGGTTTGAGTTGACCGTTTGGAAAGAAACAGTTTCTAAATTGTTTGATGATTAATGATCTTCAAGATCGTTTGGTGTTTTGGGTTCCCAAAACCGATTGAATGGAAACGATTTTCAAAACTATTTTAGGTTGATACCAAGACCGTTTGGATGTCTAAACGGTCTCAAACCGTTTGGGCATGTTTGATCAAAACTGTTTGAATGACCAAGTGGTTTCAATTTTCAAACATTTTCAACTATTGGTTTGTCCAATCGATCTTAGTGATGAATTGTTCAAACGGTTTCTAATGTTGAGTGTCCAAACGGTTTCAAAACCATTTGGAGGGCAAATGGTCTTAACCTAGATGCCCAAATGATTTCAAAACTGTTTGGAGGGCAATTGACTTCAAATCGTTTGGAGATTCAAAGGTTAAAACCGAATGGAGGTTCAACATATACAAAATTGATTGAAGACTTAAAGTGATGAAAGATCAGTTGATCCCATGATTGATAATGATGATTATCAAAGATAAATGCAATGGTTGAATCCCTAATGTATTTAGATGATTGGTACCCTTAGAGGGGTTAACCTTTGATGATTATGGAAGCAATGACTCAATTCACTATGATAACCCTAAATGTATGTATTTGAATAAAGGATTGACTCAATCTAATCAAGATTGGAGTAATGAACATCCTAGAGAGGATGAGAAATACAAATTCATACATGTATAATAATCATGTAGCAATCCAGCCTCAACACATTCAAAATAAATAGAATATGTAATTAGGGTATGATCCTTGATAAAGAGATCATGAAACCCTAATTGAGGTGATTGATGAACCCAAACCCTAATTTAGGGAAATTCTGAGTGAAACCCTAATTTAGGGGGGATAATGTAGACACCATAATTGAGATGAATAGTAAATCCTAATTATGGGTAATGTAATGTGAAGCCCTAGTTTTGGTTAAAGCTACATAAAACCCTAATTACGGGTGATGTGATGTGAAACTCTAATCCAAGGTGATGATATGTAATGATATGAGAAACCTTGATATGAAATCCTAACCCTGATATACGGTAAAGGTATGTGAAACCCTACTTTTTGGTTATAATGTGCGAAACCCTAATTTTGGGCAATATGATGATAAATCATAACCCTAATGTGGGATAATAGGATGAGTATCTCTGATTGACATGAAATGGAAACCCTAACCCTAAAAAGGAAATAGTGGTATTACTTTGTGTTGCATGGTGCAGATATGTAAGTATTATAACTGTTATCATGAAGTACTAACCATGCAGGTATCATGAGATGATGAGCATAGCCAGGTATGAGCTATGATGTTTCAATTATTGTTTTTATTGGGCCTTGTGAGCCAAAATATGCTTTGTTGCCTAGTGAGAGGTAACAAGAAATGAAATGGGCTTTGAGAGCCATGCGAGATGCTTGTGTAACAAGTATCATGTTTACCTTAGTCAGATGACCCGAAGTTATAGTTACCTGATAAATGGTAACATGTGTTCTATGATGAACTAAGGATTTTAATACCCATATTCAATAATCATGATGATGAGATTGTTAAGAAATGAGAAAGGACCTGATAAGATGAGGGATTAAGATCCTAATACTTCAATAAGATTTGAATAGTACTTGATGAAAGTATTACACATTCTTTGTAGCAATTGTTAAATAATTGATGTTTGGAAACTTGTCTGATGCTAAAAGAATATGGTAATACACTTAATTAATCAAGTGATATCATATAATGTAGTTGCCCTGACCACAGATCCATCAGTGTCAGAATTTGTTGAATGGTGAAACGAGTTAACACTCGGAACACATATTTTTGAATATGTGGTGGTGGTTGGGCAATTATATCCTCATGCCCCATAGGAATGGCTGCGGGATATATCCTATGTATGGGATTGGTTACGAACCATACCCCAGTATGAGTATGGCTATGGGCCATGACTCCATGATATAATACCAGCCATTGGTTACGGGCCATAACCCTGAAGAGAGTATATGCTGCAGGCTATAACTCTATAGCGAAGATGCCAATATACCCTGGCAAGCTAATTGTAGTTTAACACATGAGGTCTCTACCTTATAATTTTGCACTGACCGAGAAAGATGAGGTCTTGGAGTCCGGCTCTTCCATTGACCTTGTGTGGTATCAATGCTTAACGTAATCGTGGTAAGTTGGAGTATGAACGATATACTTCATCTCTTCAGGGCATTAATTTAGAATGATTGTAAAATGTAATCAGCCGTGTAGCGTATTTGCTTAAGGATGAAATATGAGAATCATTGGTTGATGTTATCATTGTTTAACATATCTAGGAAGGATAAATGTTATACATGTTCTTCATATTCCTTCTTGAATAAATGACATGCTTCTTATAGCTGAAATGCTTTGATTAAGAATAATGCTCTAATCTGTTTAGATAATAATTAATTTGTTGTTGTACATATATGATTCCTCTGCTCAGTTTTATTTTAATAAACTGCAATAATAATGTTTTGGCGGAGAGTTATATCTCTCGTTGGAGCAATTTACAATTGTCTCACCCCCGTGGGATCCAACTTTTTAGGTAGACACGGAGGAAGAGGCAGAAACCCTACAACAGGGGAAGAGCATCAACAGCAGCAGGGACAGCAGTGAATTCTTAGGTGAAGACACTGGTTGTCATGTCTTGTATATAGAGTCCTATGTGTCGTCTATGTACTCTCAGGTCCTCGGAGTCAGTAGATGGTTTTAATGAAATGATCTGAGGTTTTGGCTTGATGCCTCGAGGTCTTTATGTTGTCTTTGTACAGTATTAACATGGCAGCAAATGTTTGTAATCCTCGAGAAGGAATGGTACATGGGATGTACTTTATGAACCAAGATATAAATGTTTACTTTGGTGTTTGTTAAAATAGTTTTCCTGAGTTTGTCTCTCTTTGTAAAAAGTTTTAATTTTTAGTGATTTTTGGTAATCCGCTGCTAACGAACGCTTCCGCTTAGTTAATGTCGATTCGTTCGCCACACTCACTATTCCTATTTCCTGATCTGACTCAAGCTACAAGATGATGACACCACCATTAGATCTCTGATCTGAAGGCTCACATCATGTGTGCCAGAATAAGAAATCTTGTTAATAATCGAAAATCATGACATTTAATAGTATTCTATTGTAGTATCCACACTTTAGGGATTTTTCAATAATTCATATCTCCTAAAACATTAGGCTTTTCAATCCCAAATTTTAATAGAAAGTTCTTGATGACATAATCTATCATTCGATACAATTTGGGATCAAACTCGAAAAGAATAACTCTTTTTCTTCATACTCAAGTCATGCACCAAAAAGACATATATAATGCATAAAAACTCATTTTTTCTCTTTCTTCCTTTTCCATTCTCTTAATTTCGACTTCTATAGATATTAGAAGGCAAGTGGTACTAAAACCATCCTATTATGTCCACTTACACCACCTTCTAGAGAATTCCATATTTTCTTATATAAAACATATGTTATTTACTTTCTTCCTACATTTTCCCTTATTATGGATTTTTCTTTTGTTCTTTGTCCTTTCACATATCCATTGACTTATTAAAATAGGGAAAAGAACGAAATTAATAATTCAAGACAATTTTGCAAAGAAACCCAAGTTGTGAATCAATGCACACAAATTATCAAGCAAACCCCCTTTTATTAAATAATTACATAATAATACAACCAAAATGGGGTTTTTAACACTTCCATGAGTCAGATGATGGGAAGGTTTGTTACCATGGCAGAGTAGTGGTTCCTAATATATGTTGATGACCTAAGAAAGATGGTGCTGGAAGAGGCTCACTCATCCATGTATGCCATTCACCCAGGTAGCACCAATACATATCATAATATGAAGGATATGTATTGGCAGCCTGGCTTGAAGAAGGACGTGGCTGAGTTTGTGGTGAAATGTCTTGTGTGTCAGCAGGTTAAAGTCGAGCATCAAAAGCATTGAGGGACATTTTAACCGTTACATATACCTCAGTGGAAATGTGATCATGTGACTATGGACTTTGTGGTTGGTCTGCCTACGATAGGCAAAGGTCATGATTCCATTTAGGTGATTGTTGATAGGTTAACTAAGTTAGTGCATTTTCTTCCAATGAAGATGACATATACCGCGAGAAGCTTGCCTAGATCTATGTTGATGAGATAGTGTTTTTGCATGGTATTCCAGCAACTATCGTGTCTGATAGAGGTCATCAGTTCACAAGTCACTTTTGGGAGCGAATGCACTCAATGTTGGGTAGGCAGTTGAGGTTCAACACTGCCTTTCACCTCCCAAACAAATGGTCAGTTTGAGAGGACCTTCAGACCTTGGAGAATCTGTTCATAGCTTGTGTTCTTCAATTTTTGGGCAATTGGGACATACACCTCAGTTTGATATAATTTGCCTACAACAACAGTTATCAGGGTAGCGTCGACATGGCACCATATGAAGCATTGTATGGGAGATGTTACAGGTCTCCATTGTATTGGTATGAGATGGGAGAATACCAGTTTCTTCGTCCTGAGCTTGCAAAGCAGATGAAAGAAAAGATCAAAATTATCCAACAATAGTTGAAGGAAACACAGGTTAAATAGAAGTCATATGCAGATAGCATTCATAGACCCTTGGATTTCCAAGTGGGACATAGAGGGTAACTCAAGGTCTCTCCTTGGAAAGGTCTTCTGAGGTTTGGGAAGAAGGGTAAGTTGTCACCCATGTTTATGGGACCTTAACTAGTAGTGGCATGTGTTGGGAAGGTGGCCTACATGTTGGATTTGGCACCTGAGTTACACAGGTTGCATCCAGTGTTTCATGTGAGTATGTTGAGAAAGTTCCATTCAGATACAGCGTTGATGTTACAGTGTGTGGAGGTGGATCTTGATGAGGACATGTCCTATGTTGAAGGCCAGTGTTGATCATTGACAGAAGAGTGAAGAAGTTGAAGAAGAAGGACATAGTGCTTGTGAAGGTTTTGTGGAATCATTGTGATATTGAGGAATTTGTGTGGGAGCTCTAGGAATAGATGAAGAGGAAGTACCCCTCTCTTTTCTCTTAGGATTTTGGGGGTGAAATCCTTGTTAGGGGTTTATGGCTTGTAAGGACTCTGACCTGAGCTTTGGGGTAACCCTATTTGTTTTGGCTTGATCTTGTTCTAATCTTTTGAGGTGTGATTAGGGCTTGTGGAGAGTTTAGGTCTCCAGTTTGAGCTTGTTTGATTGATATTTGTGTGTTCTGTGGTAGTTTTGGTGCAAATTGCAATTTACCCAATATAGGTGGTCGATGTACAATTTCCCATCTCTAGAGTGTTCCTTCTCTATCATGTCTTCTTGAGGGAGAGTGTGGTGATTTGGGGCACCTTGTTTGGCTCTTGGTAGAGTAGTATCAACCTTAGTGGAGATTAGGGTTTTCTAGGGTTTGTATGCCTTAGCCTTGTGACCTTATTGTTTTGCCTTGACCTACGTTGCGACCTAGAGTCTGTTGAGCGGTGTCATGATCACGACACTCCCCACTTGGTGTTTTGGTCATGACTAAGGTTGTCTTGGGTCAAGGTAGAGGTTGGAGAGGTGTGTTTGGACCTAGGCCTCATGAGGTGGTCTTGGTGTCGCGATCTTGTGGTGATGTTGTGGTGTGTCGCGACCTTGGAACCCTAGGTGTGTCGCAGTCACGACATAGGAATGGTTGCTTGTATGGTTGATATCCTACCTAGGGAGTATCACCATCTCCTGCATGTGGACCTTATGTGGTTGCGTGTGGATGCATGTTGGTCCTTTTAGTGGACAAGTGTTTTCTTTGGAGCTCTATCTTGTTGACACCTCATCCTTCGTCTTACCTCCCTCCTCCTTTGTTATATGAACCCTATTCTCTCCATGAAAGTGGTTCTTTTCGGTCATTGTATTCCTCCCTTATCTTGTGATCATCCTTGGATCTTGGTGGAGCAAGAAGGTGTGCTCTTGGTGCCTTGAAGGTGGTTCACCCCTTGCATGTGGTGATAGTGGTGATCCTTGGCCATCTCTAGCTCTGGTGAGTGTTTTATCTTCTTTCTTTGGTGTCCCTTTGGATCTTCTACCCTATCTTCTTCCTTCTTCTCAGCCTTGGGCCATGTTTTGACAAGGTGACGCTCTAGTGTGAGAGGGGGAGAGTTCCTTCTCTCTTTTCTCCCTTCTTTCTTTGGTTCAATTTTGGGGTTTTGCTCTATCTTCTTGAGCTATCATTTGACCTTAGTGTTTCTCCCTTATTGAAGTGCTCTAGTGGCCAAGAGTGGAGCTTTTTTGATGTAGTTTCTTCAACCCTTGGATCATGTGCTAGGAGCTCTTGATCTTGGAGCTTTGGTGGTGATCTTCTTAAGGCTGGTTATATAACATTAAACACTCTCTATTATTTTACTTCTTGTTATGTTGTGTTGTTGTTTTCTCTCTTTTAGATGTTCCTACATCATTCTAGCATATGTAGCTTAGCCCTAGACTTTTTTTGGTAGGGCTATCATGCTTGGTTTGGAAGTAACCTGAGACCCTGACCTTCTTGTATCATTTGTGGGTAGAGATGATGATATGGAGTTTCTTCTCCACGTTTGACCCTTGATCTAGTTCCCATGCTTGGTATTTGTACATCTAGAAGTAAGTGAGAGGTTAGTTTCAGTTTTTGTCATCTTGACTATGGTTTCTCTTCCTTTAGTCATGCTTTTCTTGGACCTTTGCCTTAGGGTTGTGGAGATCGGCTTGCTTGAGTTCCCTCTCATGGTGATCATGGTTCCTATTTAGTTTTGGGCTTGTTTTGGTGACCTAGATGCTTACCTTGGTATGGTCGAGACCTAGGAGGTTTGTTAGTTGAGACATGGGAACGGGTGTCACAGTCATGACATAGCCCATTGAGGTGGCCGCAACCTAGTTGGATTTGGTCGAGATGTCCCTTCTTGTGGTGGTGTTTGACCTAGTGGCGTTGGGTTGCGACCTTGCCTTAGCTTCTTGCCTTAGCATGGTGGGGACATCCCTTGGAGTGGTGGTCATGTCTAGGGGGTGTTTTGGTCGTGACATGGCGGTGTTGAGATGTCACGGTCGTGACATAGAGGTTCTTGAAGAGCTTGGCCGCGACACATGGTTGAACGGTGAAGAGAAACCCTAACCCTAATGTTGCGAGCGCGACATGTAGAAGGTAGTCGTGACATGATGAGGGAGTGAAGGTCGAGGTACCCATGGTTCTTGCATGGTTGAGACATACGATGGAGGGTGGACATGAACTTTTTGCCTAAGTAGTTAACATGTGGTGATGGTAGGTGGTTATGAAACATATATTAACATCTAACGTGAATCATGTATATGTATGTGTTATGTTGTTTTGCATGGTATCCAATCTTCTCTAATGATGATGTTTAATCCTTACACACTCCATGATGGTGGTTCTAGTGTGGTTGGTTCACCCTAACCTTATGGACCCTAATCAGCAAAAGTGTAAACCCTAAACCCTAAAAGTGAATAAGTCTTGCTTGTACCCTTATCATGGATGGCTATGATGTTATGTGATCATCTCACTTTATTGTGATCTTCTAACCATGCATGTATTGTGGAACTAATTATCATAGCTAGTGTGTGCTACGATGGTTGTGATGTGATACAAGGATTGAATATGCCCTAGTGAGTCATACAGATTATGCAGGTGATACAGGAATATGGTGGTTGCACCTTATGGCCTAATAATGGTTATTGTTAGATATGAAAGGATGTTTCCTACTGATAGAGTTGAGGGATTTATATCTCATGGAATATAACTTTATTAATGATGTTGTGAATGGCAATAATACATGCATTATGTGGTGATAGTGTGACAAGTTCACACCCTATATGATTCATCTATAGGAAGAGTACTATGCCCTTATCTTTGTAGAATTTGTTATGGTTTATACCTTATAACTTGATTGATGCTAAAAGACACTTAAATGACCTAACTAATCAATTGGAACCTAATCATGTATCTTTTCCATGTGCCATAGATCCATTCAGTGTCATCACTTGTTGAATGGTGAAATGAGTATAACTCAGAGCACATATTTTTGAATATGCAGGGCTGAGGACGAATATCCCCTTGTGTTCGGGATATGTTATATAGGATTGGATGTTGGCCATACCCTAGTAGGAGTGTGGCTTCAGGTCATAGCCCAGCGATATGTGATACAGGATTGGATGTGGGCCATACCGTGGTAGAAGTGCGGCTACATGCCGTAGCTTAGTTTCACTAGCGTCGTGACATGTACCAAGGCGGACTAGATTTGTACAGTTGGACAATATGTCCCTGGTAGTATCTTGACTAATGATGTCATTACAAGTTCACTTGTACTGACTGAGGGGGTGAGGTCGTGGATTCCAACTCTTCCACTAGAACTTGTATGGAATCCATTTCAACTTAGCAATGGTCGATTGGATTTGGGTGGTACGACTCGAATCCTTGGGGCATAATAAAAAATGTAATCAACCGTGTAGCACACTTGTGTAGGATCAAATACAGAAACATTGGATGAGGCCTTGCTTACTTTTGTACAGTATAGTTGGTAGTGAATATACATGTTCTTCACATTTCTTTTATGATAATAAGATGTTTCATAATCTAATGACAGTCACTTATTCTGTTAGTGATGATTACCTATTTATCATGGTTGTAGCTTTACTATTATTCTTTAATCATCTTATCTGTGCTAATAATAGCATTGGTGGAGAGTTATATCTTCCACTAAGATTTGGAATCTTAACCCATGGGTTCCACACATCTTTTTAGGTGGACATGCATGAGGAGGTAGAGATCGTGCAGTAGAGGTTGAGCAGCAACAAGAAGGAAAGTACCTGATAAGGTTGGAAGTGCTTCTAGTGGTCCTTTTGTTAGAGTCCTAGAGTCATCCCTATACACTCGGGTCTTTGGGATGGTTGTTGGGTGTTTTTGTAGATGTGTTTCGAGATGTGGTTTGGCTTGTATGTATCATGTATGTACATAGTGGATATATATATATATATATATATATATATATATGTTTGGAACAAGTTTTCTTGTAACATGCTGATGGCATACATGGTAAGTACCTTGTGACATGAAAGGACTCATATGTAAAGGTTTTTTCTATTTTGATCTTAATGAAAATGGTTTTAATTTACAGTGCTTTCTGGTAATCTATTTGTGTAAGCTTGTTTCTGTGGTTAGTTTTGAGTTATCTCATGGCTTGTGGTGTGGGGTGTCACAGGTTACAAGGTGGTTACACTAATGATGTTCCATCTACAACTAATTTCCAACCATGATCCACTCCTCTATTCATGTGCATCCAACCCTGACCGTACGATGTTCTAATTGGTAGGTAATGCTTTTAGAGTTTGACATTACCTACCTTACAATGAAATTAGTCAAAGCATAAGCTTTGATCGAGAAGCTAGCAGACACCCCTCTCCTAGAAGAAGTGATACATGAATATGAGTTTCCAAAAGAATACATATGGATGATTAATTCATTGAATACAGAGACTATTATAGCCACACACATGTGTACAATCTTCTTCGACGAAGCTACAAATAAAAAAGGAGTCAAAATAAGCATAGTCCTTTTAGAACCCCCATGGAGAGCAGCTGCCAATGGCTAGATGACTGGAGTTTGGCGTCATTAACAATGTGGATGAGCATGAAGCTAGCATCTTAAGACTCGAGCTTTCCAGACATCAAGGGACACAACGCTTATAGGTCTATAGTGACTATCTTCTTGTGGTATCTCAAGTCCTAAACAAATAGAAAACATTGCCATCACAACATGATGTCATATCAGGAACGTATGTGTTCTCTAGCTTGAGACTTCAATAACATCTCTTTTCACTTCATCGTAAGAGGGCACAACACATTTACCAACACTTTACAACCCTCACTTCATAGATCGACATCTAGGAAGGCCAGACCATTTGTTTTGAAACTCAGGTGCTTTCTCAACCCACCTATTGCATGGTCATAGACAATGCCCATAATGACAAAGGAAAGGCTTGATTTCATGACATCAAGATGTATTGATCAAATTAGGTCATTCTCGAGAACCTCTCCAAGAGAGAGCAACTGGTGCTTAGATGACAAGCCGCTCAGTATGTCCTAGTGGCAAAAAAGTTACATCACAAATCCTGCAAGTTGATATTCTTTGATGCATCAAAAAGATGGAAGTAGAAACTCTCATGAAAGAAGTCCATGCAGGGTCATGTGGAACACAATGTAAGGGAGTTTTGCTAGTAAAGAAAACACAACTCTTAGGGTACTAATGGAATACCAAGGAAACAAACTATTTTCAGTTTTTTTGTAAATGTCGAGCTTGTAAAATCCATGGGGACTAAATTCATTTGTTCAGAAATCAACTATACAACATAGACAGACCTTGTCCATTCTCATCTTGGGGAATAGACATGATCAGGAAAATCAACTCTAAGGTGTTGAACATGACTTGCTTCATCCTAGTCACAACTGATTACTTCACAAATTGGGTAGAAGCAGTGTAAATCACAAACACATCAACCTAGTAGGTCATCAAGTTCCTCAAGAACAACATTATAAACCGGTATGGGGTACCACTTGAGATCGTCTCCAACAAAAGTATGAACTTCGTAGATAAAATCATCAAAGAGTATCTAAGATCTTTGAGGATCAAACACCACTAAAAGTAACCTTAATGGCCTCAGTTGAATGCAACCATAAAAGTTGCTGACACGCATGAACTACGTGTGCAAAATGCAAGTGTATGTGTGTTGTAATACATGTCTATGAGGCACAAGTTTCAAACTTAGGGAGTCATTCACCAAAAACTACTACTTATTGAATCCAAATCAGCTAGACCTAATAGAAGGGTTAATTGGTTGTTAATTAACTAAGAGAAATAAGGTTTAAACTTAATTTAAGATGGTTGTGATCAAGAATGCATGGATTCCTCAGGACTTGTAGTTTCACCACAACATACACTACATTCAAATTCTTTTTTATTAGTAAACATTCACACTCTACTCTGGAATAAAGACACATATCAAGCATTACCCACTCCCTCAGTATAATGTACTACCTAAACTATAATACAATTTACTCCAATAGCAGTTTAGATGCATGATCAAAATCTCTAGGTTATTTTTTGTTTATGTTAGCCTTCTCCCAAAGTGTGATATACACTAGGTGAGCCTATGACTTGTCTGGCTCCTAATTTCTCTCCTAAAGCAGCTAGTAGTCTATTATTTTGAATATGGTGATCAAGAATAAACAAATTAAAAAAGTTATCATACATTCATGTCCATAAGAAAGGAAATAAATTACTAACTCATAGAATTTAAATGCAATGCAATGTTGGGATACTTCTAGGTCCTAAGGAATAAGACCTTTAGCTTGCATGACTATCATCATTATATAACAAGAGGAGGAAGAAGATAATAGGATAAACATCGAGAAACTAATGTGAAAACCCCTAGAGAAGTCATCTCAGTGATACCCTATGATGAACACCCTGATCTGCAGTGTTCCAACTGTAAATATGTCCTCCATAAGTGCTTAGAGCATCCATTCGACAAATATCTCCTTGTCTCCTCCTCTTTGAGATTTGTTCTCTACTAATATATGATAATAAATGATTCACTCTTTTTTGCCACACTCCCTAGGTCATAAAGGTGGGTTTGGCCCTCATTAAGCCACGACCAATGGATATGACTTGATTTTATATATGATCTAGTTGTGTAGCGTCAGTAGCATCAATGGAGTGTCAGTGGCACTGAGTGATTGGTCATTTTGTATTCTTCAAACTGTTTATGTAACACTGACATATGTGCAAGTAGCATCCAATTGTTTCTTGTAGAGGTCTGGATGCTAAAATAAGTACCACCGACATGCCAATCTTGAGTTGTGATGTTCTTTGGACCATGATCCAATAGACCAACCAAGGGATTTTATAGCATCAATGCCTCTCTCAATAGCATCAAGTATTCTCTCAATAGCACTAAGGTTTCCCTCCTTGTGTTGTTGTAGATCATAGTGTGTCGGTACCACCAACACATAAGTCGGTAGCACCAAGTTGTCCATTTAGTGCTCAAATCACTTGAAAAGATGGGACACGACAAGTTTGAGATATAGATCATAAGTTAACATGATTTGCTAAAAATTTTGAATTATTGATGCAACAATGATTTACATGCTAAAAATGGAAACTAATGCATAAGCATGTCCCAAAGTGCATAAATATGCTAAATAAGACTAGAAAATAGAATGTGAAAGACTAAAAAAATTCATCAACTGTTAACAAGAACTTGATGAAGATTCTAAAGAAGACAATTAACTCTCATACCAACTAGTTGAACACCTCCCAATGGCCTTGTGGGCCTATTGTACTTCTAACATGACCTCCATAGGAGATACGACATACTCCATAATATATGTGATGGAAGGAGTCTTACCAGTTGAGATGTGGATCCCTTCACTCTGAATACTATGAGAAGAAAATAATTCCAGAGACCTAATGGCTTCAATATTGAATTTACTACCTCAAAACTCTTGAAGAATGACGGACAAAGTCTCTATACCATGCACAATATTATCAAGCCAGGACGGTTCAGTCATTCAATAAGAAGGTTAAAAAATGTGACCTAAAATTGTGAGTAATCCAAAATGCTGATTTTAGGGGCACACTCAACCCTAAATGGGAGGGACCCTACACCGTCCATGACATCTATGATTGTGGCAGCCTATGCTTGAAAGACATGGATGGAAACATTCATGCTCACCACACAAACTCTAGCCTCTTCAAGCTCTACTACTACTGATCAAACTGAAACAACGAGTAAACCTTTAGTAGAAAGCCATGTAAGGGAGCCAAAATCTCCTTCCCCTCTAAAAACACATAAAATCTACTTAAACACCAGATTGTGTCCCCTCGTGCACCCTGAAGAGGAAATGTCAAAGTAGAACATAGGGCCTTGGATGAAAGGAGCACGACCTTTATCCTAGGCCCCAATAGTTTGCCAACCTAAAGATAACTCCTTAAAATAGGACCACCCTAATAAAATGCACCCAAACATATTCATGATTGTGGCAAAAGGAAAGGTGAATCTCATGATCAATATCATAGGAGGATGGTAGAGGCTACAAGTCCCTAGAGGCAAGTGAGATATGATCCTCACAATCAACTCCAAACACATTTACTATTGAATATGTCATAACACTTACATCGATGTGTGTTAACTTAAAAAGGGAATGACCATTGGGAGAAGGTAAAGATTGAATTCATTAGCAATTATCCTCACCGCATCTCTTAAAAGGATATGTGAACAAACTTTGTATTAACTATCATGGGATCCATGAGGTGGGAATCTCTCAAAAGGAAAACTACATTCATTCCCCATAGAATATTAGGCTTTGATACTAAGGCCCTGAGTATCAATGTCCAATCAAAAGCATCAACCAAAAGACTCATGAATAGTGGGAAACTTACAAAAATAATCCTTTTAAACAATCAGACACATGCTTGTAGTGGATCACTACAGTAAGGCATGTCAGGATTGAGGCCTACGGGGGTGTCTCCTACACTTGGCACCTTGCCCCAACTGGGTAGGGAAATGTCGTTGATGCACCCATTACATGGCATGAATTTAGCACTTAGTGTGACACCCATTTCTAGTAGAGATTTTTATCTATATTATCCCCCCTAGAATGAGGGGCCCACTTGTATCAGAACATGCCATGAACATTTGGGGGCGAGGAAATATCCATCATAAAATACATATGGGATATAGCTTAAAGCACTTAAAGTTTAACCTTCCAACTTTATGCAAGGAGGTGGATGAGAAGGATGCAATCTCGATAGGTAGGAAAAACATATATCTATCCTTGGTGTCCTAAAACACATAGACATGAGCTCCACATTATTCTTGATTGGATGATTTGTTAGAAAGGGGCTCATAATAGTTTCACCTCAAGGACCTAATTCTGACACATGTTTCTAAATATCATGGAGGGAGTACCGACAGCTGGTGTTGTATGTCATGAACAAAAAACCTTTATTTCAAGAATAAACTCACTATATAACATTGGGTTCTTGTGCCAAGAAACAAAAAAAAAGTTAGGAAAAAAATAGATATAATTATGGTTCTCTAGAATAATCACAAGTCACTATCACTTAAGGGCCCTATTCAAGCCATTCAAAATATTTGGCAGAGAAATCCCAATCTATAGGGAAGGCATCCTATGTTAGCCTCTTCTGATTCAACCACATTTGCACCACCTTTTCGTGAAAGTTTTAGGAAATTACCATCAACGTCTTGCAAAAAAGGTGGAAAAGCTTCAACGTGGTATGCACATTGTTGACGAAGCACAACCCTCCAGACCTGGAAAGATGATCAACCACTAAAAATCAAGCATGTCTATTGAACATGTCGAGTTATTGAGACAAAATCCCATCCATACCCAATGCAAGTTCGTGGACTTCAGACTCATAAGACACTAAGCCAGATGTCCATGTAGATGAAAGGGCTCACCAATCTAGATATGCTTTGATAGAAACTCCTTTCCTACACTATGATGAGGGTTTGAAGACGTCGTCAGTCTAGAAGGACCCATGAGCATCTTCTAGATAAATCTGTATGACCTTGAAGAGTCCCCTGATCTTTCCTCTCAATTGTGCCTCATCCAAGAACTTATACAACTCATCCATAGTCAAAGGACCGATGGTCTCCATCCTACAAAGAGCGACCATGACTTCATCAAAATCAACTATTACTTGTCCAACCGTCTCCCCTAAGAACAACTCCACCACAATAATCAAGATATATGTTTGCAAATGAGGCATGTCGAGATGGTTCACCACACCACACTTCACTCTTAAACAACTCTCACAGGGAATCCATCTAAATGAAGCAGCCATAATCAGTCAACCATTAAGAAACCTGGGACTTCTTCATGCCAAGTAGACTACCCATCTAAGTAGCCAAACTCAACTTCTTTGGTATCATAGGTCATCAGTCATGGAAGGGAAGTCAAGTAATATTAGCCACATATTATAGGGTTGGAGTCAAAATGACGCCTCCAAAAATGAAAGGGGTGACTTAGAGGATCCCATAAGGGGATCACCTCTGACATCAACTCTCTTGCAGTAGGGATGTAAGCCAAATGATGAAGGTGACAAGTCACACTAAATCTTGACAGCTCAACCTCTTCAGTCTCAATGAGGTCAGTAATGCAATGACACACCAAGGGAAGATTCATGGGAGGACGCCATAGAAGTGTGATTTCCCGTATCTCTCTGCCCTATGGATCAGGGCTATAAAAATCAATATGTGCATAAAAGACAAGGGATGCAACCTTTATCATAGGTCCCATACAAGACATATCTAAATTTTAGAGACAAAAGGATTCTTATCCTTTTCCTTGACGGAATGATGCAATCTGCCACATGCATCCATATCGACGGTCCACACCAGCACACATTAAGTACAACAACTCTATGTCACAAAAGACCAATGGATTGCTACAATCCACTATCTTCAATTGGCACACATGTTGAGGCAATATGCTAATCTATCTGACATGTTTTGAAGATCAAACTCTACGAATCAAATTCTGAATTGAAGATCACAAAACCTCGCAATTCTATTTAACCTAAATCTAGAATTCTGTTTAAAATAAAAAAAAAGTATTAAAAATACAAATATGACTAATACATGAATTTTCTTGCAAGAAAGGAAAATATATCATGATACAGAAATGCCCAATATGGTTTCTACTTCTTCAATTTCTTCTTTGGCCACCCTATCATACACTTGGCCCAAGACTAATGATCTGTGGAAGAAGACCCAAAAGAACAACTTATCAGTCACATCAAAGTGAATGCCACTGGAGGACCATTGATGACCTAAAGAGTATCTACTAAAAGGCACCTCCACAACTAAGGTAGTGTCTCTACAAAGAGAGTAACCTGCTCCAACATTGGCCATTAGTGAATCTGCAGTCCAACTAGGACGTCCAAGGAGAAGTTCCCAACTCCAAAAAGATCCCTTAAAATGCTGACTATGCATGTAGCCATGTGGGTTACTCAAGAAAAAGAGACCACCCATCACATATGAATACAAATCCACTCCTTAGAAGGATGAGGTCTAGTAAAAGTTACATAGGAAGTGACAAAAGCCTCCCACCATAAAATCCCAATGAGGTCTAAGATTGTGGAATACGTCAAAGCCACGAGCATCAACATGCGGAGAAGGTGGAGCCTCAAGTGAAGAAACCATCATAGGAGCTGGTGGATGATGGAACTCATACCCCTGATCATCCTACTCTTTAGCCAAATCACAATCAATCACATACATAACACACATGTCAAGATAATGCAAGCAGATAAGATTATACCAGACTCATATACTTACCATCAGAGGACATTGGAACTGATAGTATACCCCTCTGGAAATAAGTATCAACATGCCATCTACATAGTACCATTCCATGTACTCATCATGTTTCACCTAGCCATACATCTGATGTTGAGTACCCTGATAGATCCCAAGACTAGGAGGAACCAACCCATGCAAAGGGTCAAAAGGGAGGTCCCCACTAACGAGCAACATGCTCCCTTATATACAACACACTACCAGAGGGAGACTCAAACTGGATCTGACAAGCATACATGGACAACAACTCGAAATAGGATGCACAAGACATAGCCGCCTTGCCACACTAGATACTATAGAAGATCTTGAATTCGACCTGGAAAAAAAAATTAGTTTGGAGTCAGTCGTGGTACATTCACACAAAATAATACATTGTAAAAAGTATTACACATACCTCAGCTACACTCATCATCTCAAGTTCACCACTTCATTGCTCGTACCTCACCCTATTGCTACACTCAACCCAATGATGTTAGGTAGGGAGGAAAGTATGGATATATCCCTTTTGACCACTCAAAGTGATGGGTTTGTGAAGTTGGAAGTGAACATGGCCTCACAAGTGCAAATGAAACATCAGTGAAACCAATTACTACAATTATCTAAAAGAGACATGTAACGGCTTACCACAATAAAGCATACAAAGCCATCACAAACCTTCATAGCTCACACCATCTCCCCTTGGAAGTTGACCACAAGAAACCATCACAAGTGCATAGTAGATGGGATTACACACTGCCACCCCAGTCAAAAGGAGGAACCACGTCCCAATCCAAAACAAAGGAGAACCAATCAATATCTCACATATTCCTCGTGCTAATTCTAAACAAGCAACCAATGACCAAGACAAGCAAGAACACCCTGACCCTCCGGGCTGCATAAAAGGATCACTAGCACCCCTTTGCTTGCCCTCATAAATGAAGGTGGCTCTCAACCAAGTAAACTTGACCTCATATGTAGATGCTATATCAATATCCATGGGGTTTACTCCTAGAATCCCATCCAGACGGTAACGTCATTAGGGATGTACATCGGCCCAAACCCAGACCGGATCGAGACTCGATTAATGGAACTTTTTTGGACCGAGGACCAGACCAAATAAGAATCAATCCGGTCCGGACCGGACCAAATAAGAATTGGTCTGATCCGGACCGGACTGGGAAAATCATAGACCGGACCAAGACCAGGACCGGACTGGGTAATCAATATCCAAGCAAAATTATTTATAAGTACATCAATTACCATTGAAGGCTAACAATATTATACTTTTATAATGTTTCTATATGAGAATTTCTTAAATTTTAAATGCAATGTACAGAAATACAACACAATTTGTAAATTTTAATTTGATAGGCTATAGCACAAATCAAGAAAGCCACCGATAGCACAAATCTAAGAGAGGTACCATTGATATTAAATGCCATTGGGAATGTTTTCAACACGACCATGAATTCTAAGTGCATTAGCATAATTTCATTCATAAATTTTCCCAACTCGCCATAATGGCATAATTGATGATTATGTACATGAATTTTCGTTTCATGTGCAATGGTTGTGCAAAAGACACATTATAAGTCATCGGAACACATGTACAAGTGTGCAAAGGGGAAACAACTAGCGGACTATTTTAATTGGCATTGTGACACATTAATCTATAGTCTAAAAGCTTAGTATTCTTTGAAAAAATCTAAAACACTCAATAATTCAGTCCTCTCCTATACTACCCTTCATAATACTATATATACTTAATACATAGAAATATTATATTAACCGGTCCAGACCAGTTTTTATCAGGTTTGGACTGGACCGCACCGAGGACCGAGGACCAGACTGGAAGTCCATTCAGTCCAAGACCGGACCAGACCGGACCGAATAGCCGGTCCGGTCTGATCCACCGTCTGGACCGATATATGTACATCCCTAGACATCACCACTCTTGTCGGTCAGGAAAAGAACTGATAGGGATCCCACCAAACCCTAATCTAATGTTTCGAATAGACTCACTAGGGGTAATTGCTAATTCCCCAAAAGAAATATGGAATGTGCTACTCTCTAGGAAAACAATACTCAATTAGAGGAAGGATATAGAGTCTATTTATGATCTGACACTGGCTAATGCAACCAAAAAGGGTCCTCTCAAGCAGGTCTACCTCCTCAACCACTAAAATCTCATACAAATACCCCATCTCATTCAAACGGGTCTTCCAATACACATTGGGAAATATAAGACCCTAAAGAAGCAAGGCAAGAGACAAAGTAAAAATATTACTTATGGCAAAAAGCCCGATTCAATGCTCGATAAAGTAGAAAGAAAATAGCAGGGAGTAAAGTTTCTAGGTTATACCCATCTCCCGCTCAACGGCCTCAATGATGAAAATTCATTCAAACATGCCTAAATGATGGATGAGTCTCTTAACTGGGAGCAGTTTACCGACAATCCTACTTGTACCACTATGAAGCCTACTAGAAGAAAACGTCGATCATGGATTATGTAAGTCAGATACAAACTCAATCGAGGAGGTTATCATGCATAATGAGGGTAGGACTCAATCTCTACATAATTATCCACATCATTCTTATCCACATCGAGACACTCGTTATGCCAGTCACGAGCTTCCATCTATACAAGAATGACAACAATGTCATAAGCTTTCCACACCAACTGAAATCGTCTCAATTAGACAACATATGATTGAGAAAATGACAAAAGGCGAAACTAGTCGAATCTGAAATTAGAATGCACATCCAGGTCATCTTAACCTCTAAACTATGAAGAACATTGAGAAGCTAAGAACTAGATTTTGCCAATGAGGGCCAAAATGGTCAAACTAAAGTCTAAAAATGAAAGTTATACCTTCCCCAAAGTGAACATAGCTAAAATTCGCACAAAACACCACCAGAGAGGGAGGTGTGAAGCTCCTCCACCACCTCAAGAACATCACCCACAACAATGCCAGGGAACGCTACAATATGTCAATCTGAGGCTCGAAAATCAACGCAACCCGTTGACTTTCTCTCTATTCTTGTCGTTGTCATTGCCCTAATTGCCTTTGAGCTTCTCACCATTGTTGCTTCTTTGATAGACCCTCCTCCCATTTATGCTCTTTTAAAAAACATAGAACTTTTACAAAAGGAGGTCCTTAGATTTTCAACTAAATTTCCAAAATCTTATACAATTTAAAAAATCATAGAGAAACATAAAAAATACAAATATAATGCCAAAAATTGTAAAATATGAAAATGTCAAATCTAGACTTAAAAGTGAAACTTGACAATTTTTCAAAGAAAATTAATTATCAGATCCAACTATGATCACTAGGATCCCAAACAATGAACTAAACATGGAGCAACCCAGCTCACCATCTTTCAATCTTTTTAGGGTGTTGAACTATGACCTTTCTCTATCTTTCAATCTTTTTAGGGTCTCAGAATGTAACCTAAAATGAGACCAACCACATGCATACTTTCCATCTTTTAGGATACCAGGTCATGGCCTAAAATTGAACCAACTCAAAGCTCCATTTCACATATGCACAAGGTCCTGACTCAAGACCTTGAAATTGAACCAGGAGTGCCCTTCCACTCAAATCTTTTGAAAGGACCTTGGATCATGATCACAACATCAACTATGCTTTCATGCGCATATCATTTGACAAACTCAGATCATGACTCGAAGGTGAATCAAAATACCGACACTGCTTTATGACCCTAACTTATGTCTCAAATCTCAAATCTCTAAAATTGAGAACTGCAGAGTCAAGGATAGTCATACATTCACACTCTAGGGATGGCTGATAAATGTGTATTTATCCTTTTTATTTACATCTTTTAGATATCATTTTAGGATTATTTTGTTGTTTATTTCCTTAATTTTATAATTATTGAATTAGTTTAGATTTTCTCTCTTTATTTGGAGTTTTAATTATATTTTATTGAACTTTGGTAGGAAAATGGCCTAATCACTCTAATGAATAAATATGCTTGGGATATAATTTGCATATTTTCCAACAGTCCTAAAATTTATGTATACCTGGAACCAAAAAGTGCCATAACTCTTGCGTCCAAACTCCAAATTGAGTGTATAAGTACTTGCTGGAAAGGAATTTTTTTATTCCACCCCTTATGTTGCTATTCCGCCCCCTATCTTTTCTTCCCTCATATGCATTCCCTTCTGATGGACATTTTTTGAGCTACTAGTTCGTCCTAGTGAACTCAGTAATTTTCTTCCCTCCATCTCGGGTTTGGGATTTGCTCGGGATGACCAAAACTCTAAGTTTGGGGTGGATGTTGGTGGTACGTGCCTATTCCACCCCTTATCTTTTTTAGCACTTTCTCTTTTTGTATGTTGTTTCTTTTATATTTCCTTTGCTTCATTTTCTCTTATCTCCTTTATCTACTCGGCCATGCTTGTATTTCCTTAATTTGTGATTAGCCTTTATCTATTTGGCCATGATAAATAAATATTGTAATCATTGTACCCATTTGAATCCAATAAATCGTATTTGCAAAACTTTTACAAATTTCCATGTCTGAAACCACCATGTCACCTAGGACCCCAAACTAGCATCACTCCTTAGAAAAGTTGGCAAGTCGTATGGAATCAATCAGAATAAACACATTTTGTCTCTATATTTATCTATGGATTAACTTGTTATAGATCTTGTATAATGTGATTAATAGGAAAATTTATCTATTACAATGACATTCTATGGAAAAAAATAAAAAAATAAAAGAATTGAACTTATAAGCACAAGGACACCTTCTTTCCCCCTTTATTTTTATCTCAAAAAAGAGAAGCAAAGAATCACCTCCGAACAAAAAATCAAGTCCGGGTGGCATGCTCCCCACATCATAATTTCCATGCCCCTTAAAAAGGGCATACCATCAAAAGATGTCAAAGAGCACATAAAAGAATTGTGATGAATGTAGCTACAACTCCATAAATTAAACATATCTTGAGTCAAATAGAAGAGGGATCATCATCTTCCACATCTCCTTTCGTCCTGTTCTTATGCAACAACTCATAAAAAGAATAAAAAATGAGAGTCTCAAAGCCCTGCTACTAAAGCAGATGCTGCTGCCAAGGAAATGCAGAAAATGAAAGTGTTCATAGGGGAGGCACCCCTTAAACATATGCCTTCGCTGAAAAATAATAAAGATGTATCTCTAGCAGTAGCTAAGATAGTAGGATCCAATCTATGTGATGAGCATAGATTTAGAATCCAGTGTTGTCAGTGAAAATATCCTCCAAGGAGTATCATCCTCGTCCATTGTGATCACCAAACATGTTGCTCAGATCATCTTCAACATGTATCACCTGATTTGATGTAGAGGCATGTCTTACAGTGCAATTGTACAAAAAAGGCATGTTTAATGTCAGTTAGCATAATCTGGGTAGGTTTAGAAATGTTATTGAACTTCCTATTGTTTCTCTCTAGACAAATATTCCAAAAGGTGTGAATGATCAAGTCTTCTGGGGGATATCTAGAGTGTTGTGGTATGGGTTTTAGCCTAGTAATGAATGATGGTAGGAGGAGATTACTGGTGTCTGAAATTTGTGGGAAGGAATTATACAGAAGGTGTAGCATGACAGTGCATCTAGTGAAGAGATGTTGTGTGGTTTCTACATCCATCTTACAGAGGTAGCATCTAGTAGGTCCCAAAAACCCTCTATTGGTGAGATGATGGTCAGCGAGGATTCGATTGGATGTGAGTAGCCAGAAGAAAAGTTTAAGTTTTTGCAGCCATTTTATTTTCCAAATGTGAACCATATTTGATGTATGGCCCCTATAAGTGAGGTAGGTGTAGGATGCTTTAGGTGTGTAATTAGGTTCCCAAATCCAAGAGACCCTACTGTTGGTGTTGTATTCAAGTTCATGGGCTATGTCTCTCAGGGTGTTGTTGTCCACATGATTTTGGAGGTGTCTTTTGAGAGAGTTTTGTCTATTGCTGGTAAGAAGTTTAAGAGCTTTGACAATGTTGAGTTTATACAACAGAGTTGGGATAAGTGGATGTGTATTAAAATTCTAGATGGTGTTATGATGGTATCATGGGTCCACCCATAATTTGATATTCTGACGAGCAAGCAGGGGGTTGTATATGAGGTTCTTGATAATATCTATGTTTTTGTTGATGTATTTCCAAAGTGGGGAAGACAAATTTTGTGGGGTGTGATGCCAGGGAGGTTTGTTTTTATAATATTTTTGGATGATAAAAAATTCCCAGACCTTGTTGGCATTATAGGTAAGAGTGTTTATGATTTTTGTGATAAGGCAGATGGCATGGATTTTTATATTGGTGATGCCCCATCCCCCATATTTGATCGGTGCAGTGATGGTAATCCAATTGACTAGATGGATATTTTTATGTTGTTTATCTACTTTTTGGTTGTTCCACAGGAAATTTCTTCTGATTGTGTCTATGGTTTTGAGGGTCTTGCTAGGTAATGGGATGCAGCTGAGGAAGTGGATAGTAATGGGTGTAATGACACAGTTAATGAGAGTAAGCCAGCTTGCCATGTTGAGATAGTAAGATGAAACATATTTTCTACAAAGTCCTGATTTAGAAACAAGATATGAAATTTATTTTGATAGGGAATATATAATTTTGAGTTATGTGGTTCTAGGAGATTGGGTTGCTTGGCCAAATTTGAAGATAAGGAATAAAGTGATGTTACAAGGGTGAGGACAGACATGTTGATAGTAAAAATTGGATTTATATGTGATTTTATTTACTTGAGGACAAGCAAAGATTCAAGTTTGGGATATCTTGATAAATGTGTATTTATCTTTTATATTTACATCTTTTAGATATCTTTTAAGGATCGTTTTATTATTTATTTTCTTAGTTTTGTAATTAATTGCATTATTTTATATTTTTCACTTTATTTGGAGTTTTATTAAGATTTGCTGGTTTTTTATAGGAAAATGGCCCAATTACACCATGATTAATTTTCTTTGGAAGATGTTTTGCACAATTCCCGCAGTCCTAAAATTTATGTATAGATGGTAACGAAAGTGAGATAACTCTTGCATCCAAACTCCAAATTGAGTGTACAATTACTTGTTGGAAATTAAATTTAATTTCCTAAAATAAAATACTATATTCTAGACCAAGTTTTAGAATTTAATGGGAGTGAAATTTGCTCTAAGTTTGTACTTCGAAACACTGCATTGAAAAAGTCACATGGTCAAATACTAAAGAGGACAACTCATTAAACCCCTCAATTTTGTGGGAAAGCAATTAATATTCTAAAATTTATCTCCCTAGGATAGGAGTTGGCCAATTTCATGTATTTTTCAGGTGGAGGAATTCAAATAAAGACCAATCAAATGTTGAAAATCATTAATGCGGTCAAAGTTTGAATGTTACTTTTAGATGAAGCAAAAATTATTCCAGTCAAAGTGACTATAACCATAACAAAGCCATATCTCAAGGGTTTGTCCTCCTCCTCATCTCCCTATAAAAGGAGGTGGGACTCCAAAAGAAAAATCATCCAATCCTTAGTTTTACATCCAGTTTGAATTTTGTTCTTTGCATCATGTTCGAGTAATCTTTTCCTAGGCTACGAGGACTAGCCCCATAACCTATTTATATGTTTTTTATATCAACTCCATCTTCTTAGTGAAAGAATATTTCTCAATCTATTTCCTTCAGAGCAAAAGATGGATATGTTCATGCCGGAGCACCAAAACCCAGGGCCCCAATCAAATGAAATGTATGAATTCCTGACAAGTTTTAATGTTGTTTCATCCTTTGATCCTTACTTGATCTTAGATACCTAAAGTTATTTTATTATAGGAATGTCGAGACCTCAGATTTTAGTAGCATGAATGATTTTTCTCTATCTAATTTCTTGCCCGTTATAATCCATAGTGACGAGACCCATTGATCTATGTATTAGAACACCAGAGAGAGATTTACCTTATTTCTTGATATGACCATAGATAGAAGTATGTTGGACGGTTGGGACATGAACTGTAAACATTGGGACCAACAGGTTCACGAGAAGCCTGACCATTATGATTTTTTTCGTAAGGACAAACAAGCACAAGGTCCTAATTCAGAAATTAAGAATTGGAGTTGAATCAATTTATATAGGAACATGGCTTTGGTTATTAATCTTCAGACCTCCATACCTTTTTCTATAATCTAGATACATTTTGATTCTACAACTTTTTGTTTTGTTTTTAGTTTTAATCCAAACTCTTTCAATGGGAAGTTACTTCTCATTTTAGCATTCGGATTTGGATTTCAAGCTCTCTTTTTGTTGTCTCTAGGGATGGATACCTCTCTATACTTAGTCGATTTGGTGCTTGTATCAAGTTGGCAACCTGTTTAGAAGGTTAAAGTCTAGGACTTGTCCCAGTGATTATTGTGTGTACAATGTCAAAATTGATACGCATCGAAGTGCACACCAGTTCACTAAGATAATTATCCTAGAGTTTAACATTTTTTTATTTTCCAATTAAGGCCATTATAGAAGGGTCGATCCCACATGACAACATTTTTAATATTGTCATATCTAAACCCAATTGATTTTAAACTTTGTTTCTTTTTGAAGATTTTGAATATTTGAACAAGAAATTAAATTATGAGATTTGGAGGTTGATTGATTGCACTAAAGCAATAAATTGAAGTGGAAATGATATAAAAGATTATACTAAAGCAATGAAATGAAAGGATTATGCTAAGACAAGAAAGAAAGAAGATTGTTAGAAAAGAAAGATTATCTATGGACAACAAATAAAGTGCAATAATTAAAGAAGGTGATTGGAACAAGCGTCGAAAGAAAATGATTGAATCAAATGAAAAAAGCATCGAGGCTTAGGGGTTTCACCACCTTAGCCAAAGTGAAAATTAGATTGAAAGAGTACACAAAAAGTAACATAGAAGAATATATGTGAATTATTCATAAATGAAACACAATAGACAAACTCCATGTGAACCCATTGTGCCTGGTGTTCACATATCCTAGTCGATCATCCTAAAGGGGATTTTTCTACGGTCACATCCAAATCCCCATGTAATCAGTTTAGGTGTTCTAAATCCCAATTTCCACGGTCACATCTGACAAGATTAACTCATGATAAAAAGGATTAATTACTTCGTCAAAATTGATGATTTCTAAATTGAAAACCATCCATCTAAAAAAGTTATGTAAAACTCAATCCAGTCAACACATGGCTAAGGCGCTACTCCCCTCACCTCAATAATGGAACTACTCACTATCCATGGTAAGGAATGGAGAAACAAGGGAAAGAAGGTAGGAAGTCATTTACTAAAAGGGCAGAATCTCCAAAGAGACCAATGTTAGTGACTATGAAATGGCTTGCTCTTTTAATCCCCTACTCCAAGAGAAAGAACTAGAAGTAGAAACAAGAAACTAGAGTGAGATCTAGATCTAGAACAAAGAACAAAACTATATTGCACAATGAAGGATCATATTACTATGAATTGAAAATAACATAGCTTTAATAAAATTTGCAAGTACCAATATTGAGGACCCCTCTCTTAGTGGAGTCCCCTCCTCCTTTAATAGGGAAAGTAGGGGTGGAAACCCTGAAAAGGGGGAGGGGGATAAATGAGGATGGTGACTGCTGGAATGTGCTACTCGTGAGACAAAACAAGGTCATCTTGCTAGCCTAGACGGTCATCTGACTAATGACATAGGGGCAGCAGTCAAACCCTAGGTAAAGGGGTGGCGGAGCCCTTTGATTCCATTTCTTGGGATTAAAACAAGATGTTGAAATAATTGTCTAGGTGTGGGAGGCCCGTCTCGTGCCGCTGCATGAATTAATCAACTTGAAACCTAAGGTTTGAGCACGGTGCAGACATTTGACCTAATGTGGTCATGAGATAGCCGTCTGGGTATACTTGGATGTTTGGCTGGTGGTATGAGTCAATCATCTCACTGACTTGAGACACCCGTCTAGAGTGTCAAGATGGAGTGTCGAGTCGAGGGCCAAATGGTCGCCTAGGTCTGAGGTTGGAATTTCTTGGAGCTGATCTGAACGTCTGGTGTTGCGAGATGGTCATCTCGTGAGCTCCATAGGTCATAATTTTCTTTGAAGGAAAAACCTACAAAAAATGATGGAAAAGATGAATATTTGTACAATAAATCAAAAAGTGGGTAAATTGTGAATTTTCCTAGAAATAACTAAAAAGGAGATAAGCTCTAATGAAAAAGAATATGAAAATGAAGCAAAAAGATAGACGGATATGCATTCATCAAAATACCCTCAACTTGAATCTTTGCTTGTCCTGAGCAAATAAAATTACAAATACATCCAATTTATACTTGCAACATGTCAATCCTCACCCTTGTAACATCATTTTATTCCTTATCTCTAAATTTGTACGAGCAACCTTATCTCCTAAAACAACAAAATACAAAGTTCTAATGTTCTATATGGAAACAATTTTCATAATTTGTTTTGAAATCAAGATTTTATAGAAAAATAGGCTTCATCTTACTTTTGTTTTGACACTTTCAATTTTCTCTTTTTGTGAGTTGCATAAGAATAGGACAAAGGGGGTGTGGAAAATGGTGATCCCTTCCATATTTGACATGGGATATAAATTTATGGAGTTCAACTACATTGGTCACAAAATTTTTCTTGTACTCTTTAGCATCTTTGATGGTATGCCTCTTTGTGGGGTATGTATTTTTTTATATAGGAAGCATGCTACCCTGAACTTTATTTTTGTCTGATGGTGATTCTTTGCTTCTTTTTTTAGAAAGAAAATAGGGGGGAAGGAAAAGGTGTCCTTGTGCTTATAACTTCAACATTTTTTTCTTTAAAAGTGTCATTGCATCAGATGGAGTATTATTGTTAATCACATACGAGATCTATTTCAAGTTGATCCATATATTAAAATAGAGAAACATTGTGTTTGGATTTGATTGATTCCATATGATGTGCCAACTTTTCATAAGGAGTGATGTTAATTTAAAGTCCTAGGTGACATGATGGTTTCAGACATGACAATTTTGTAAGAAAATTTGCAGAAAGATATACTAAACTCAATAGGGGCACAATGATAGACATATACTCAAATGGGATGACTAGATAATGGCCATTTTGTAACTAAGGAAAAAATAAGCATGGCCGACCTGATAAGGGCCATGAACAAAGCAACTACATGCTAAATAAAAATGCAAAATAATGCAAGAGGGGAAAAGATAGGGGGTGGAATAGAAACATACCACCCACCTCCACCCCAGATTTAGATTTTTTCTCATCCTAAGTAAAACCTAAATCAGAGATGGAGGTAATAAAGTCACTCTAGAAGTGGAAAATGAGAGGAATATGGAATATTATAGCAGTAGTTCCCCCAATATGGGGAGTTGGTTTAGGGTAGGCCTGATGGGCCCCATACTCCTCAAACTAAGGTTGACTAGATGCATAGTGGTCATGGCGCACATGCCAAGACTCATGGGAGACCTGTATCAGATACATAGCTAGTGGCCCTGGCACTACTTCTCATGTTGGATCTCATTCAACTGGTCCCTGATCTCACAAAACCCACAAGACTCCTCAGGTCCTTCTTCAGTGTATGTGTGAATCCTAGTGCGACGTCGAGAGGGAAGAAGACGTGTTCCAATCGTGTCATAATGAGCCTTCAAGGAGACACTCCTCTTCTGGGCCGTGGGCTCTGGGACTTCGTTTGGTTCGGGATACTCTAGAAGGAATTGTACGATGTGCATCGATAGATCAATCAAATCAAACACTAGGTTGGAGGATGCAAACCTAGTGTGTCCAGGAAGCTTGAGGATGACCCAGGTGTCTTTAAAGAGCATATAGTAGACACCAAGGACACCAGGGTGGATGAACTTACATCCCTTTAAGTATGGGAGATTGATCAAATGATTCTTAAGCTCCAATGGCAGGAAGGAAATGTGAGTGTAGCTCAGAAAGTATACTATGTAGGTGACTATATGGTCAATGCAAAAGGAAAAAGAAGTATTGCGGGTGGCTTGACAGTTGAGATGATCGATCATCACACTCCTCCAGTTGGAGGGCTTGTTATTCAAGAGACACCACATGGTATAAAGCTCAAAAAGTATAATGGTGCCCTGAGTACCTTCCTTGTCGAAGAAGGTGCGGGCCAAGATGTAGTGAAGGTAGAAAACCATTGGGTTGTGGATGCTAGATGCCTTAAGGCCAGGGGAAGCTTGGGTGGAAGGCCAGTAATATCTGCCTAGAACTTCTCCACTTTGTATTTTTTGGGGTAGACGTCGTGGCGATGCTCCATGCAACGAGTGAGCAGTAGTCGTACCCTCCATAAGCTACCTGGAGGAGATCTCAAAATCCATACTGAAGACTCGTGCCTTGCATTAGAAATTGCCCCACGAATTGTGGAACTGGCAGTAGGTGGTCACAAACTCCAAGGTGAGGTCACTATACACTAGTGTGACCCGATAGGGAAAGAGGAGGATATGGTTCTTATACAAGATATTGTCGACAACTTCCCTGATTTTGAGTGCCTTAAGGGTGACGTTACATGCCTAATAAGGGAGAGAGACACCAAGTGCAGTTTTCTCCTTGAATCTGTCAAAATGTTTGGCACTGACAAACTGAGCATAGCTCCTAGAATAAAGGCTATGCGGGATGGATGAGGGAAGGTAGATTTCGAATCCTGTCGAGAACAAGACCACCCTACCTATGTCTCCTGGATGAACCTTTCAACCTTGTCGATGTCGTGGAGCATATACTCATCAACCTCAGGAGAAGAATCACTAGTAGGCTCCCAGATCTAGATGTCGAGACTCGAGGTAGAGCGGTGAGGCGGATCACTAGAAACTGTATTTTTGACAGTCTGCTAGCCCTTGCGGAGGCGGTAAACGAAACTGCAATGAGATCCTCCTTTAGATATGGTGGTTGGATGCTGTGAGAATGAGATAGTGGTCTGGCGGGTGAAAGATGATCATTTAAGGGTAACGAGACGGTCATCTGACAAGGATGAAAATGGCATCTGGAGTGCAAAGGAAATGGATATTTGCAGTGAGTGAGACGCCCAATTGGTTGCTCAGTCAGTTGTCTCTTCTGCAGGTGAAAGCACAAAGACCACCTCAAGAAGAAGGAGGTGTTGTTGTGACGTGAAAGCTGGACAAACATTTAGGAGGTGGAATGGTTTCATGGCTGTTGGTGAGCGAGGATTTGAGATGTTGGTCAGCGAGTGGCGATATGTCTGCCTCTCCCAGCAAAATGGCCATCTGGAACAGCTTGCTCGTGAGGTCGGTGAGACGAAATGTTAGATCTGTGAGATGGTCATCTCACCCTACGAGATGTCCGTCTGGTTATGGGGCAGCCATGCAATGTGTTCCGCAGAACAAATGAGATGGTGGAGTAAGAAGAGGATGAGAAACAAAGGTAATCTGAGGAAGGGGTTGCTAGTGTAGTCAAGATGGCAGAACGACCGACTCATAGGTGAGATCGCAGGCTAAGAGCCCCAGGGGAGAGGGTTAGATGGGTGTTACAGTAGTTGAGGTGGCCTATTGGGCACACGTCATCAGAGAACGATGCACTGCTCAGGGGGGGGGGGATTTCTCTTCGTGGTTATGAGTTGTTGTCCCCCCGAGTTGCTTATTTAATATGCTGACTTGGTCATTCGAGATGACCATCTGGCGCAACCCAACCTGATCGTTTAGCATTTCAGGGGGAAAAACTATCATTGCAGGCCAACGTGATCAGTGAGCTTGAATACGCCTCTTGGTATGCAAGACGACCATCTCATTTGTGCCAAACGACCGTTTCGCATGATAATAGCAGCATTTTGAAATTTTAATTTCAAATGACTGCTAATTTGAAATGGCTTCCATAAAGTCTCAGATGACCATCTCAATTTTACCAAACGGACATCTCGCTTAGTGGAAAGTCTTGACTTCATGTAGATGAGATGTCAGGTTGGGTAACCAACCGACACCCTTATTTTGAAAATTCAAAAGACAACTTATTTGAAATTGAATGAAAAAAAGTTAGCTAAACAATTATATAAAGTGAATGCAAAAATAAATAAAGGATTGGGTTTCCTTCCAATACACATTGAAGGAGGACTCTAGGCAATCCTGCTTTAAGGAAATTCATTTTAAGGCTTCAATGATGGTATGGATGTTCAGATTTACCTCAGCCTTAGCAACTTTGAGGACCCCACTGATTCCTCACCTTGCTTGGGTTTCACAGACTCATTTTACTACCTCCCAACCACTACTGAAGTTTTGAAACATGAAGTTTCCTCCAGATGAGGAATCAAAGAATTTCTTAATGTCATCATCAACACCATGATATAATATCTCAATGAGTTGAGATTGTGAAATGTTATGGTGAGGGCAACGTCGAAGGAGTTCCTGAAATCTTTCCCAAGCCTCTCCTAGAGTTTTACTTGGGATAATGGAAAAGAGAAGGATTTGTCCTCTGATTTCATAGGTAAGCAAAGGAGGGAAGTATTTATCTAAGATCTTAGTTTCAAGTGCCTCCCAAGTGGTGACATGTTCTTCACCCTTCATGACATTATACCATCTGTCGGCTTACCCTGAGAGAGAGTATTTGAACAGTTTGGGTCCAATGGCGTCTTCAGAAATGCCTGGGATCTTGAGCAGAGAACAAAGGTTAGAAAATGTTGGAGATGATCTTGACAACTCTTGCCCTTGTTCCCAAAAAATAGGTTGGTTTGAAGCATGGTGATATATTGGGTACCAATCTCGAATTGGAGGGGGTGTAATTTCAGGTGGCACAATGGGAGGTTGTGCATATCCGGTTCTGGGTGTGGAAAATTCTTTCAACTATTTTTTTTCTTTCAGCCTCCTTCTAAGAGGCTTCTAAGGCCTCTTGCTCAATTACATAGGTTGTACCCAAAGTGCCCTATTGAGCTGCACGCTCGGCCATCATTCGTTCTCTTTGAGCAGCAAGTGCTTGCTCAATCCCATGTGTAACTTCCTCCTCATCCATCCTAACTTAGTTTTGTCTAATCAAATGATGGAAGGTTCTTTATGGCTCCCGATCAAAAACTGGCAGTGCAAAATCAACGTTCGGTGGGTGTTGCATGCACAGTTACAATCAATAGATATTTTCAAGCGCAGAAAAAACGTACTGATGGAATGGAAATTCAACAAAAGGAGGAGATAACACTTCTCAAATGGAACTCGGAAGGCAGAAAAAATGAAAAAAAGTTTTGTTCAAAAAAATTTTGAGGTTTGAGAAAACAATCTGTTGTCCCCAACAATGACACCAAAATTGATACGCGTTAGAGTGCACACCCATTCAATAAGATAATCATCCTATAGTTTAACATTTTTGTTACTTTCCAATCTAGAATAGAAGGGTTGATCCCATAGGACAACATTTTTAAGATTGTGTTCTCTAAACCCAATTGATTTTGAACTTTATATCTTTTTGGAGTTTTTGAATATTTGAACAAGAAATTACATACTGAGTTTTGGAGTTTGGTTGATTACACTAAAGCAAGAAATTAAGTGCAAATGAAACAAAAAATTATACTAAAGTAATGAAATGAAAGGATTATGCTAAGATAAGAAAGAAAGTAGATTGTTAGAAAAGAAAGATTATCTATGGAAAAGAAATAAAGTGCAAGAATTTAAAGAAGGCGATTGGAACAAGTGTTGAAAGAAAATGATTGAATCGGATGGGAAAAGCATTGGGTCTTAGGGATTTCACCTCCTTAGCCAAAGTGAAAAATAGATCAAAAGAGTAAACGAAAAGTAAGATAGAAGAAGGTATGTGAATCATTCATGAACGAAACACAAGAGACAAACTTCATGTGAACCCATTGGTCTTGGCATTCACATATTCTAGTCCATCATCCTAAAGGAAAATTTTCCACAGTCACATTCAAATCCCCATATAATCAGTTTAGGTGTTCTAAATCACACTTTCCATTATTGCATATGCCAAGATTAATCCACGATAAAAATGATTAATTACTTTGTTAAAATCGGTGATTTCTAAACCAAAAACTATCCACCTAAAAAATTTGTATTAAACTCGATTCGATCAACACATGGCTAAGGAGCTACTCCCCTCGCCTAGATAATGGAAAAACTTACTAGCCATGGTATGGAATGGAGAAATAAGGGGAAGAAGGTAGGAAGCCATAGACCAAAAGGACATAATATCTAAAAAGACCAATGTTGGTGACAATGAAATGACTTTCTCTCTTAATCCCCTACTCTGATAGAAAGAACTAGAAGTAGAAACAAGAAACTAGAGTGAGATCCAGATCTAGAACAAAGAAAAAGCTTTCTTATAGAATGAAGGATTACACTACTATGAATTGAAAATAACATAGCTTTAATAAAATGTGCAAGTATGAAAAATTGAGAACCCCTCTCTTACTGGAGTCCCCTTCCTTTTAAAGGGAAGGAGGGGTGGAAACTCTTGGGGGGGGGGGCAAATGGAGATGGCGGATACTGAAATGTGCTACTCGTGAGCCGCAAAATAGTCGTCTTGCTAGACGAGATGATCGTATGACTAATGATGTGGCATAGCCTGAGGGGTAGCGGTCAAACCCTAGGAAAAGGGGTGGTGGCGCCCTTTGATTCTATTTCATGGGCTTGAAGCAAGATGTAGAAATGGTCGTCTGGGTGTGGGACGCCTGTCTCGTGTTGATGCAACATTAATCAACTTGAAACCCTAAGGTTTGAGTGTGGCACTGACATTTGACCTAATGTGGTCTTGAGATGGTCGTCTAGGTTTACATTGATGTTCGACTTGTGGCATGAGATGATCATTTTTCTAACTTGAGACACCCATCTGGGGTGTCAAGATGGCATGTTGAGGCGAGGACCAAATGGTCATCTCGCTCTGAGGTTGGAGTTTTTTGGAGCTGAGCCGACCATCTGGTGCTGCGAGACAGTTGTCTTGTGAGCTCAGTAGGTCAAAATTTTCTTTGAAGGAAAAACCTACAAAAGTGATGGAAAAGATGAATATTTGTACAATAAATCGAAAAGTGGGTAAATTGCAAATTATCCTAGATATCATTGAAAAAGAGATAAGTTCTAATGAAAAAGACTATTAAATTAAACAAAAATATAGATAAATATGCATTCATCAATGGAGATGAACAAATAGGAGAACACATGGTGGAGACCACCTTGCATAGGATAATCACCTAAGCAACCAATCTCAGCTCAATCTCAGACACTTCAAAGAGAACATACAACTAATCAATACAGTCACTGGACAAAAGCCCACCTTATGTTTGAAAGCTTGTTTAGAACTTAATCGCCAATCTTGACGATACAAGCCCTATCCAAAATAGGTGAAGTCTCCATAAATGACTTTTAAGAATTTTGATCCTGACTCTAAATTGTCCCATTCTAAAATAAACTAACCATATGTAGGAATAGTGGTGATTACTGATTTCTCAGAAATCTTTTTACAAGAAAAGTAATGGCCACTAATTTTTAATGATCGTATACTCTTGATCTTATCAACTTTTGACAAACCAAAACCCTCATTTGTGTTTTCACATTCACATTTTTCTCACTAAGGCATGAGTTAGTGAGAGAATAAAAAATATTATTATAAGAACTAAAGTTATGATAGGAATTACTTTTATGGTTGAAAAACTCATTTGGCTCATCAGAACTTTAGGAGAATGAACAATTGACCAGACATAGGTAAGTTTCTCAGCTAGAGGCTACCCTTATTCTAAAGAAATCACTCTCAATCCTATTTTTTATGAATGACTATTTCATCAACTCATCCTTAGAAGGAAATTATGTGACATTTAATTTTCACCTTTCAACAAGGCTTGTTAGGACATGCTTAATGAGTCCAACCTTTTTGGCATTTTGTGACCAAAAATGGGGGTTAGACTTGGCTCAAACCTATGGTTCTCACTCTTAGCTCAAACCTTTCCTTGAGAGGGGCGAACCATTGACACCCTATTTTTGCTGACTCAATGAAAATACATGATTAGTGCAAATTCTCTAGTCAACGATGGTATCCATTCTATATTCCATCCGTTTTCACATTTTTTTAACATTTCCCCATATTTTCCCACATATTTAATCCACACATTTTACCCACTTCTACCAAGTTTGAGTATTTCCACAAAGAAACCTACTTTTCAAACCCAAAGTGCAATTTTCTATCCTTATCAACAATTTACAATCCTTTTTATCATTTGCCCAGTTGAATTATTCTAAAATAAAAAGATTCCTTTTTTCCAAGGATATTCAATTGTTATTTCAAGGAAATCCGACAGATAGTCCTAAATTATCTTTCCTCACAGTTTTCTTTAATTTTCTCTAGAACATTCCTCAAAATTATCGAAAATTTGAGAAACACGTTTTCAATGAGTAGGGACACCTTTTTTTTTAATTAAGCCAGGGGACCATCTATTCACCCCACTCCCCTCGTGTGGGCGCAATCAAAAAGCAAACATACAGCTCCTGCTGAACATCAGGTAAAACCCCACAAATCACACCAACACATACCACAAAAGATACAAGGCCGCACAACCAGCCCACATCCCCTCTTACCTCTCTCTCCACAACACAATATAAGACGTCTTGTGTTCCTCAAGAAACACCATGCCCCTAATCCTACCAGGAACATCCCTTATATCAGAAACAACAAGCGGTTCAGTCAAATGCATACCCCATCTCCCTATCTCCTTCGGGATCGAGTTGATAACTTTATGCACTAACGATCCAGCAATGTCCCTCTCCGCAATGATCTCCATCACCTCTTTGATCGAATTGATGATCTTCCAAGGGGCAACATCAGCTCCCCACAACATACCATAGACCGAACGATCATCAATCTCCACACTAGAGATGTGTAAAAACTAATCTTCCGCAAACATAACACCAACTGTGCACGCTTGTACAAGCGCCATCTGGTAACAATCAGCCGTCAACCAAGCTCTAGTAATCTGACATACAGCAGCATGATGGTTCCTAACAATCCCAGCCATCCACCATCTATTACGTCCATAAAAATCACGGTTCTGCCCAACCGCAATGTTCAGCTTCAGATTATAAATGTCAGGATTCATCCACCTCACCAAACTAATCTCCTTCAACATGTACATAGGATCCTCCACCCCATAGGCCTTAAGCCTATTATGAAAAGAAGGATGAGCTATGCGGGTGAATCTTTTCTGCTTCATCAAGGCGTTTATCTGATATATCAGCCAATCCACCTCCCTATTCCAGAGAATCTTCCTATTATCATATCTAGCCGCACACCTCATCCACCAAATACAGTAAGGAATAATGGTGGCCATGCACGCCACAAGCCATAGCTGCAAATCGTCAGAACTACCAAAAGAGCAAGTATCAATCAAAGACATCTGATCTGTGGGAGCAGGATAATCCGTAATCTCAGTGAACTTGGTCCAGAAAGATGTGGCAATCTGACTATGGAATATAAGATGGTCAACATCTTCCATACACAACTCATCACAATAATCACACCGGGACGCTAAAGCAATACAACAACTGGCAACGTTCTCATCAGTTGGGATAGCATTCTTCATCATCTTCCAAATGAAAGCACACGCCTTAGGTGAATTGACGTGCCAAATCCTGTGAAGTCCATGCGGTCCATCATAACTCGTACTCCCCAAGATCATCTTGACAGAGCGAATGGAGAACTGTCCTCTCAAATCCGGTATCCAAATGGGATAATCATCAGTGTCTGATACATGCTGACCTGCCTTCCTAATAAGCTCCACCCCATGCTCATCGAGGACATGCTGTAAAGATGGCCAATCCCATCCACTACCATGAATCCAAAAATCATGCACCAAAAAAGGTTGGTTGCGATCACTGTTAAACCGTGCATGATCAAACAACCTCTCATCACACCACAAGAAGTCCCAAAATGGAAAATTACCCCTCCCAACAATCCAACGACTGTGAGGATAGATGCTCGGGAACATATTCCAAACTTTCTTCCAATAGGGAGACGCATTCGACCTATACTTCAGATGATGGGGATATAAAGCTGAACGACCAACCGCTCTATTCGCATACTTGGCGCTGCAGAACTTGGCCCATAAAGTATCTCCAACAATCATCTCCCAACACGCCTTGGCCACAAAAGCGTTGTTAATGCTGCGAGTATTAGACAACCCAAGACCACCTTGTTTCATAGAAACCGCCACTCTATCCCAGCTGACCCAAGGAATTTAGAGAACATGGCATCAAGACGAGAAGCAATACCATCCGGAATACCAATAGCAGTCGCTGCATACACCATAGTAGAAGATAACACATGTGCAATCAAAAGCTTCCTGCCTGCAAAAGATAAGAGCCTGGACTTCCACGAAGCAATCTTATGAGAAACCTTCTGAATAAGATAATCAAAGTCATAAATCAAATTCCTTCCAGCTCTAATCGGCACTCCCAAGTAAACAAAATGATCAACCACATTATCCATCTGAATAGTTGCGCCTATATCCATCTTGGTAACCAGGTCTTTGCTGCCAACAACACAAGAAGATTTCAACCTGTTAATCCTCTGGGCCGCCGCACTCTCATACATAGAAAGAAGCACTTGAATCTCATCCATCGTGTTAGGAGTAGCATTCACACAGACCATAATATCATCAGCATAAATCAGAAAGAGAGGAGGAATCCCATTTCCCCTAGTACAAAATCTCGCCAATCTCCTCAATTCCCCCATAAGCGCAATCCTTCTGCATAGGATTTCTTCAAAAAAAATGAAAAGGAAGGGAGAGATGACATTACCTTGTTTCAGCCCCCTAAGCAAAGGGAAAAAACCTGAGGACTCTTCCCCAATCGTAACCGTCGCCCAAGCGTTAGAGAAGAAACTAATACATAACTCGATGAACTCCTTGACAAACCCGAACCTCGCCATGATCCGCTCCAGGACATCCCACTTAATCCGATCATAAGCCTTAGACATATCAAGATTTATCATGATGTTCGTCCTCTCACCCCCATAGTATATGTCATGCATCAGCTCCTTCACCAACCAGACATGGTGAGTGATCTCCCTCCCTCTAATGAACGCCGCCTGCTCCTCAAAAATCAAAGCCGACATCAAATAAACCATCCTGTTACTAATAACACGTGTAAGAATCCTCATCGCCACATTCTCTACAGAAATCGGGAGGAAATCTGTCACACCCCGATCTCGCATTATCCACAAATCACGAGATTAGGGCGCGACGAAGGGATTACACACAAGCCAAACCACTCAAAGCTTTTTAAAACATTTTAAAGACATTTAAAATATATTCTGATTTATGCTGTAAACTAAATCTAAACAAACTGCGGAAGCATTTTTATTTAAAACTGACTAGCAATATAAACAGAGACTACATCATATTACATTGTTCGACATAAAATAAATCATAACAGTTAATTTACATCTTTATACACATTCTCTCTCACCCACACCTTGTCCCAAAGATCAAGGGGAAAGGACTAAGAGACCTCTAACTACTAACTACTTATACCTTCTACAGACTAAGCGTTAGGATGAAAAGATCCTTCCGATTCCTGTTGCTGATGTTGACCTGAAAATGTTTGAGTAGAGGGATGAGCCTACTCGCTCAGTGAATAGCATTTCATTTAGCTATCACTAAACAACTCATCAGGTTTATAAAATTTAAATAAACATAAATACAGTACAAGCAGGGCAGTTCTAATGACATAGCAGATTACAGAATATAATCGCATTTCTATGCAACAACAGATAATTTAAACCAATAAACAGATATAATGAATTGGCACAAAAGTTCGGATATATTAATTTACTATGATCCTATATGATTACATATTTATATTATTATGCCCTAATCATATGCAGTGTAAGCTGCATATAAAGATCTGTAGCGAACTACGATCCCACCGTACAAGACTTAGCGACACACCCGGGGAATGCTAAGTCTGACTTCCAGCCCTACTCTGCTACAGGACCCACAGGCTCATCGGCCTTCAGGCTCATCAGCCTCGAGGCTCATCGGCCTCACTGCACTACATCGAGTGCTCTGAACTCCTCCTCTAACCTGAGTACACAGGCTCAGGAGGTCTGGGTTACCACCGTGACATCGCACGCGTTGTTGTTGAATAACCCCTATTTACTCCAGTGCCACCGTGACATCGCACGCGTTGTTGTTAAACACTGTCTTTCCATCCTCGTGCCATCGTGACATCGCACGCGTTGATGTTGGACACGAGTTTCACCCCTAAGAAGCAGACCTGTCAAAGGGGTTCTACGGTGTTAGGGCACCTAAGTCTATTAACTGATTAACATATAACCATATAAACAGGAATATCACATTTCATGCATATTGCACATTCTGAATATTCACTTGAAACACATGTATATCCTTTGTCATCATTAAACATGATTCAGTATCATTTATCCAGTTTCAATGCTAAACATCTACTTTTAAATCAGCAAATACATTGCAACTATAATACAGGAAATTTCATCATTTTCATTAAGCATATCAAGTATTTCAAGTTCCAATGAATCTAACATACTCTATTGTATGTACTACACTGTTTAAAAGTTATACTAACTGATACAGAAGTAATTAAGCATTTAAATTGAGTTAAATAATGATTTCTAAATGAACTACTACTCACACTTCTGGAACTCAGCCGACCAATCTGGGAACTCGGCCGATCGAAACCCTGCTCGATAACCTATAAAGGGAAACTCGGCCGAATCATACCTAATTCGGCCGATCAAAACACTGACCTGCAATAAAATAGCAACTAGCTTCATTACCTAAAAGAAAATCTACACATGGCTCGATCTAAAGCTAAGTCTTAAGTTAACACTACGAATTCATGATCAAGACCTTATGCCGAAGTCAGAACTACCTCTTTTAATACCTTTTACACCCAGGTTGACTCTAATCAAGCATGTTGCTGCAAGCAACAGTTCCTTCACGCCCAGGTGAAAGGGAAGCTTGGTTGGGTGCTAGTCGTGGCTAGGAGCTGCGGAAATGAACTCTGGATTCACGGCCGAAGTCGAGGGCTGCTAGTTGCTGCTCCATGTGCCCAAAATGACCACTGGTCACTGCCCTGCGCAGCAGCAGCTGCTGCTTGGCCGACCGCCATGGCTAGGGTGAGCTGCGGTTGGAAGCGCCGCTAGGGCGAAGGTAGGCGAAGAAGAAGGGTAGAGGAAGTGGGCGACCTGCTCCAAGGAGCCTTGGGCCGCAAAAGCCCCGCCCAAGCTTCCATTGTTGCTGCCAAATGAACGCAGCTGTAGGTCAAGCTTGGGGCGCCGCCCAACCTGTTGGGGCACGAACTAGGTGAAGAAGAGGAGGATGAAGGGCGGAGGATGGAGGTCGAAGATGGACAGAGCTCTCTCGCTCTCTCAAGCCCTTGGTCGCCCGCCCCTTAATCCTCCTTGACCGGTCGCTCTTCCATAGCACAGAGCGCCACTTTGCGGTAGCCTACTGTTCTATCGGGAAGAGATAGAGGAGAAGAGGGTAGCCGACCCACTTAATGCAAATCAAATTGGAAAAATTGCACCTAAGTCCAAGAAAACTAAAAATGGAATAAGTATTACCTCGGAGGTCCAATTTAGATGATTTCTTTTGCATCCACTCAAGCACAAACTCCTCTACCAACTCAAAGTATGAAAACATACTGATTAGACTGTTTCACTAGATTAAAGCTCTAAATGTGACTGTGATTACTTGATTCAACTTAATGAACTAAATAATCAACATTGATATCATTAATTTCCTCAGGTGATTCAAACTCAACTATTGATTCACATATTAACTTATTTGATTAACCATGATATTTAATTTGATATTCAACACTAATTGAGGTGTTTCAAGTAATTCGAGGTATTTATTGACTAACCCTGATATGGGTCGTAACAATCTCCCTCCCTTATAAGAATTTTGTCCCGAAATTCCTAAAAGAGAAAAAGAAACTTGTTACACATATCTAACCCAAAACTCCCATGTGGCTTCCTCTATGTTGTGGTTTCTCCACAAAACCTTCTCTAAGGGTATCTCATGATTTTGAGTTTCGTGATCCTCTGATCAACTATCTGCATTGGTCTTTCAACCTAGGACACATCTGATCTGATTCCAGATCAAACCACAAAACATTGTCTTTGTAAAACTGTTATAACAATATCTCAATTTATGGTAATTACTGAGAAATTATCATACTATACATGCAGACAAACTAAAATTCTTAAATAAACAGAATGCATGTCAATTTGGTACTAAAATGAAATCATGCAATTTAACTGTTAAACATCATCACATCTCATAATGAAAATTGATATCAAAATACTTGATTCATCGTACACCCTATCCTTAGGGTTTCATTTGCCTTATTCATTCATCACATGCCAACACCCTACTCTTAGGGTTATCTCATTCGCTAGTCACATGGCAACACCCTACTCTTAGGGTTTCCGTTATCTCATCTGTTTGATTGCAGTTCAAATCACAATACGGTATCATTCTAGAACAGGTAGAGCAGTATATTCAAAATCATTGTAATTACTGAGTAATCTTTATATCATGCATGCATGCAGATTTAAAATTCATAAATATTCCAAACTCAAATCAATTTTGGCACATACATACTGAATTCATGTAATTGAACATCTTATTACACCAATAAGTGTAATTTACTTCACCTATAAGAAACCATCTGTAATATTTTTCAATTATCTGAAACTTCTCGAAGAACATGCATATCAACCAAATTCCTGGTTTGTGCATCACATAACTCAATTAAGAGTTATTTACGTATCATAACACAAATATTTAATAGTACTTGAGAATTTCTAATAATATCTCAGAGAAATGTGCCAATTCATGTAAATGTTAAGTCACACACATTAACATAACAGGAAGCATGCAACTAGGTTTATTTACATATTTTAATGCTATCTTACTATCTTGAAATCATGCACCTAATGGTTTACCAAATTTGTATTTCCTGGGTTTATAATCAAACCGTACCATTATCAGTTGTGTATTTCTAATCTCAACATTCACATTAGGCAAGCTCTATAAGACTTAAATATTCATTCTTACTTCCACTGAAAAGCAAAACACATGCTCTCAGCATGTCCTCAAGAGTCTGAATGGTCCTCTCAGACTGACCATCCGTCTGCGGATGAAAAGGTTGTACTGAATCTTAACTTTTGTGCCCGAAGCACGATGCAACTTTTTCCACAACCTATATGTGAACTTAGGATCTCAATATGATATGATTGAAACTGGATTACCAGGCAACCTAACTATTTCGTCCATGTATATCATAGTCAAGTTTCGAGACATCAAAGGTTGACTTAATATGAAGAAAGCGAGCAGACTAAATTAGTCTATCCACAATCATTCATATCAAATCACAACCTCTAGGTGTCCTGGGTAACCCTATCACAAAATCCATTGTGATATGTTCCCATTCCCATTCAGGCACAGAAAAAGATTACAAGGTAGTTGTAGATTTCTAGGGTTCAGTCTTAACCTACTGGCACACACTACTTCTAACCACGTACTCAACTACATCCTTCTGCATATCAGACCATCTGTTTCAACTCCTTGAGATTTATATATATGTATTTTAGTGTTTCCTGAAAGCATAGCATACATCAATACATGCACTTCCATAAGAATCTTTTCTTTCAACTCACTATCTCGAGGTACACACAACATGTCATGGTAATACAACACCTTATCATCTTAAAACTTAAACTCTGGTCTCTTTTCCACCTATCATGTCATGCATGGTCTGGTTTAACTCACTATCACCCTTTAGTAGTTCCTTTATCTACTCATAAGAAGTAGGCTTGACTTGCATCTATACAATCAAACCACTTTGTGCCGTTACTCCTAAGTCTAAGTTCAACTTCCACATTTCTACCAACAGGTCTCTATTGAAACCTGCCATAGAGAATGCATTAGCCGTTGAACTTGACTTTCTGCCGAAAGCATCAGCCACCACATTCTCTTTACCAGGGTGATAATCTATCGTCACATCATAAAGATGGTGACGCCATGTCTTAGAAACATGAACTTCATCAGCTATCTTCATATCATATATCGGGTAATACTCCGCTTTCTATGCTACTTTCTTATTTTTACATTTCAAGTTTATGTCTTACTCTTTTCTCTAAGTCATTACATGTTGCTCATGTACCGTTCAGATTATCTACCTCAAAACCCTAGATCACTATCAAAGCCAGTTTACTTTTCATAGAACAAATCTCAAGGTCTTATTTTACAAAGATACTAGTATTCAAGGTTACATCACTAGTGATATCCCTTAAACTACTACAACTTTAATCATTCTAGGATTTTGGTCCATATCAGTATCATAGCATTATTGTGTGTGTGTGTGGTCGATCATATAGATCAATTTGAGCTGCTTGGGTCAATAGCATATTAATCCAACACTCAACTTTAATTATATTGGCTGAAAATTCAGTTTTCACAAACGTTTCTGTAATTCGTTTATTAAATAGCTAACAGAAGCTCCAAAAATTCTGGAAATTTTATATGTTATACCTAATGAAGTTTCAGACCTCCAGTAAAATATTTGAGATCATTTCTAATTACCAATAAATAATTAAAAATCAAACAGTGCACTGCTATATTGCAGTCTGCAGCAGATTCGGTCGAGTTGTAAACTCGGCCGACACCCTCACTGTAGAGATCAAAAGTCATCCAAAAATTACGCCAAATTAATAGAGTGTCTAAAATTGTGTTTGTCAAGTACAGTTAAAATTTTAGATCAATTGGATATATAAATAAAAAGATAAAATTCAATAACCACACTGCTATATCATTCTGAAAATGTGATCGGTCGAGTTTGAAACTCGGCCGATAAACAAGTCAGAACATTCTTTAAAAATTCTGATATTTTCCAATGTTGTTTACATTTTATATATCCAAATCATATTCAAATTGGAGCTAAATCAGAGTTACACATAAAATACTAAAAATCATTTAGTGAGACATTCTATTTATCAAATTCTGTATTCATATGTCATTAAAACCCTATTTTGGGCCAATTAGGGTCTATGCTTCTCAAACCCTAAATCTCAAGACAAAAGAACGTTTAGACTTCTTATCATAGTTAAAACATCCTAGTGTATATACATTCTCACTATGTTACGGGTCTAATTCATCCAGAGTCTACTCTTATTTTATTGTTAATAGGAGTCATTAGATCCCAGTAACGCATCCTGTCAGCCGGACCAGGCCGAACCTGTTGTCTTGAAGCCAAGAGCTACTCGGGATTAATCTACCCCTATTAATCTTAAACATGTGGAATGAATATCCATTCAGAGCAAACTCATTTAAACATAATTTCGGGTCTACTTTAATACAAAGGAAACAAACATTAAATAATTCACTTCATGGCACAACAACATAAAAGAATCTTATTTGCTTTACAAACTGAAAATTCTAATTTTATGCATATAAAAGCATTTCTAGTGATCTTTAAATAAAATAAGCAATAATAGACAAGAGTTGAATCGCATCTTATATGTAATCTCTTATTCCTACATTAATTTCTTATCTCATAACCCTAAGATTTCTAGGGTTTCTCTCTAGCCCATCCTTCCTCTGCATACCTGGCCAGGGCATCCAGAGAAGAACAGACAGAGTAGCTTGATACTGGTCAATCTAAGTATTCAAACACCTGGCCAGGGTATCTAAACACTCAGACCTTCCAGAGCTAAAACTCATCATTTATTATTCGCCTTACTTATAACTTTATCTTTTGACCTTAATGATTCTTAACGACTCAACTTAAGCTCATTACTTGATTCTCGTGACCACATCCTCTTCCTGCCATCTGTAATAGTATCATAGAACACTTCCTATTAGAAAATTACAGACAGAAGAAAAACTCTTAAACCTTAATCCTATTGGTCTCTTATCGTCCCCTAACCTTGACTTAGAGTATTTATATACTCAACCTATGCTCTGATACCAAGATGTCACACCCCGATCTCGCATTATCCACAAATCACGAGATTAGGGTGCGACGGAGGGATTACACACAAGCCAAACCACTCAAAGATTTTTAAAACATTTTAAAGACATTTAAAAGATATTCTGATTTATGCTGTAAACTAAATCTAAACAAACACTACTACAGAAATAGCATTCAGTGTCGCTTTTCTGGGCGTCGGTTGTTTACGGAAACCGACGCCGATACTATTAGACGTCGGTTATTTATACAAACCGACGTCTATATTTGAAGACCAGCCAGACACGGGTACCGCTTTATATTCAGCGTCGGCTGTTTATAAAAAACCGACGCCTAAAATCACCCGCGAAATCCAAATTTCGAGCAAAAACATTTTAGGTCATCTTTAGCGTCGGTTTTATAGGTATTCACCGACGCCTATTTAAAATGAAAATTTGTGCAAAAATGTCCCACTTTCAGCGTCGGTTGTGCCAGATAACCGATGCTGATTATGGTTCCCACCAAAAAATTTAGGGTACAGGTTTTCTAAACGGGCGTCGGTTTTTTACAGACAACCGACGCTAAAGCGTTAGAGGCGTCGGTTTTCTAAATAACCGATGCTGATTACCAAATTAATAGACCCGATCACCCAGCTCTTCCCCCTTTCTTCCTGTTTCATCCTGCTGCTCGCCGCTCGCTCTCTGCCCGACGACTCCAGCTGCTGCTCTCTGCCGCTCGCTCTCCGCTGTTGCTCTCCGCCGCTCGCTCTCCGCCGCTGCTCTCCGCCGACGTCTCTGCCACTACTGCCACTGCCTCTCCGCCGCCGCATCTCCGCCTGACAACCCCCGCGTCTCCACCGCTGCTGCCACTGCCCTACGCCGCTGCCGCCTCCACTGCCTACACCGCCGCCTCCACTGCTCAACGTCGCCGCCTCCACTGCTCTTCTTCCTTAACGGAGCTCGCTACCGACAGAGCTACTCCTCTTCTTCCTCCACGAGCTTGCTACTTACAGGTTCGATTTTACTCTGTTATAGGATCCTTCAATGTGTGTTCTTTATAAGGTCAGATTGGTTTCTGAGTTGTTGGTCAATCATTTGGTTATGAGTTTTTATACCTAGTTACACAGCTCATTTTTGCTTCAATCATATTCAACATGTTGTTGTTTTTTATTGCAATTTGGTTCATTTTGTCATTTATATTTGCTTGTAATTTTTCAAAGGAGAACGGTTTAATTTTTCAATCATATTTGATTGTGATTGAGAGAACCCCCTCCCCTACCAAACTGCCAGGTCGTCTTTTCCTATGTCGGATTGTGAGATACAAGGATGCTCAAAATGCAAATCTAATTAAAACATTAACTATTAGCAACTGATGGGTCACTTTCCTATACCAAAAAGGAAACCCAAGAAGCATATCCTAAACATAAATAAACACTCTCTCTACGAGTACCTATCTATTTGTTCTCCCAAACAAAAAGGAAAACACCGTTTAATCTGTTTGTAATTAGATTTTACAAGTCCTGAAAGTCGCCTCAACGTAGAATCATCCCTACAACATTATTAAATATATTTTTTAAGATGCAAGACGCGCATAATGTATTGAACACAATCATATATGTCTAATTTCGTAAATAATCAAACTAAATTAGTATTACTACTTCGAATTTCACCAAATCAAGACATAACTATTATGTCACAAAGTATCAATATTAAAATCCACTTATTCACCTATATAAGCACCTCAAGGATGGAAATTTCATACCCTCATATATAATATCTTTTTTATCCATCCAAAAATCTTCAAGATCAGATAGAACATTATTATCAAGATCTCAATCAATACTTAATTTTACTTGAACCTCTATAAAGTCATAATGTGGTCATATACGTTCAGCCCTATGGTCCCTCTAACTAAAAAGGGCTTAAAATATGAGTGAAATATATTATAGTTGGGCATGAATTTCTCAATCTCAACCAACAAAAAATTCATCAATGTCATCATCATTCTGATTTTTGCTTTGACCTTGCCCTGAAAGTTGTTCATGTTCTTCTGATAAGTTGTATTGTGGGTGAACCTAGATGACCGACCTCAAAGATGGACCTTCAACTCAAATTTGTTCATGTTCTTCAACTCAAATTTCACAATGTTAATCCTGGGACAAACGACCAACTTCCTTGTTCATTGGCTCATATGGTAGCCAAGGACTGCAAAGATGGACCTTCATCATCCTAAGATGGGGGGTTATGAGGGTTATGAACTTCTAATTTGTGCATATATTTGTCATACATTTGTGCTTGCATATATGAACAAATCTTTTGCTTGCATATATTTGTCATATCTATTATTGTGTTTGTTGGCCTAGAAACTCGTCCAAGATTTACTCATTAGGAGTAAATCTTGGATAGTCCCCGGTTTGGGACTGTTCTTGAACACCTAATCTCACTTAGGATGTAAGTGTATAATGTGTATTGGGTTTTCGAGAAGATTTCGGTAGCATATCCCCGTTTGTTCTCTAAGTACATATGTACTTAGAGAACATCGGGCAAATGCTGCCGAAATTTTCTTGAAAACCAAATACACATTATACACTTACTAGTGAGATTAGGTGTTCAAGGATGGGATAGGTGGTACACATTTATTATATATAAGAATGACATCAAATGTATTTGTTGGCCTAGAAACCCATCCAAGATTGACTCATTAGGAGTAAATCTTGGATAGTCCCCGGTTTGGGACTATTCTTGAACACCTAATCTCACTTAGGATGTAAGTGTATAATGTGTATTGGGTTTTCGAGAAAATTTTGGTAGCATTTCCCCGTTTGTTCTCTAAGTACATATGTACTTAGAGAACAGCGGGGAAATGCTGCCGAAATTTTCTTGAAAACCAAATACACATTATACACTTACTAGTGAGATTAGGTGTTCAAGGATGGGATAGGTGGTACACATTTATTATATATAAGAATGACATCAAATGTATTTGTTGGCCTAGAAACCCATCCAAGATTGACTCATTAGGAGTAAATCTTGGATAGTCCCCGGTTTGGGACTGTTCTTGAACACCTAATCTCACTTAGGATGTAAGTGTATAATGTGTATTGGGTTTTCGAGAAAATTTCGGTAGCATTTCCCCGTTTGTTCTCTAAGTACATATGTACTTAGAGAACAGCGGGGAAATGCTGCCGAAATTTTCTTGAAAACCAAATATACATTATACACTTACTAGTGAGATTAGGTGTTCAAGGATGGGATAGGTGGTACACATTTATTATATATAAGAATGACATCACATTATACGCTTAGGATGTAAGTGTATACCCTAATCTTTTCCTAATATGTACTTGTTTCCTAATATATACTTGTTTTCTCTTATCATAGAATGGATAGATCATGGATGTCCATTCGTAATCGTTGCACCCCAGAGTTTATATCTGGTCTTGATCAGTTTATTAGATTTGCCGAGGAACATAGGAAAAAACCTACAGATAGGTTCTACTGTCCATGTAGGCATTGCGGTAACAACTTGAAAGTCAACACTGGTGAGGAAATCAAAAGTCATGTCATGTGCAACGGGATTGTACAAGGCTATACAGAATGGCACTGGCATGGAGAGATTTCAAAATCGAAACCAGTAGATGTCGATAGCAGTGCTTGGGTGGAAGAAGAAATTGCCTCTGATGACGTAAATGTGAACGAACCAGTTCCAGCAGACATCGTTGATGTGATGCTGGATAGTTGTAGGGTAGAGCACACCGATCCACCTCCTATCTTTACAAACATTGTGCATGATGCTGAGATACCGTTATACACAGGTTGTGCTAAGTTTACGAAGCTTAGCACTGTCTTGAGATTGTATAAGTTGAAAGCTAACAATAGATGGAGCGACAAAAGCTTCACTTCATTGTTGACTTTGTTGAAAGAAATGCTTCCTGAAGGAAACGAGCTTCCAATCTCAACATACCAGGTAAAGAAAATGTTGTGCCCAATGGGAATGGAGGCCAAGAAGATACACGCATGCCCGAATGATTGTGTATTATTTCAAAAGGACTATGTAGATTTGAAAGATTGTCCAAAATGTGGTGCGTCACGGTATAAATTGACGACTTCGGGGGAGTCCAAAACTGGTTCTCCTGCCAAGGTGTTGTGGTATCTACCTATAATATCACGGTTTCAACGCTTGTTTGCAAATCCGAAAGATGCGAGGAATTTGAGGTGGCATGCAGATGTTAAGAAAAATAATGATGGGATCCTACGACATGCGTCTGATTCCCCACAGTGGAAGAAGATTGATCTATTGTACCCTAAATTTGGTGAAGAAGATAGGAATCTAAGACTTGGGCTTTGTACAGATGGGATGAATCTGTACGGGACATTGAGCAGCCAACATAGCACTTGGCCAGTCATGCTTGTTATATACAATCTTCCTCCCTGGATGTGTATGAAAAATAAGTACGTTATGTTGTCATTGTTGATATCGGGTCCTAAACAACCCGGAAATGATATCGATGTTTATCTTGAACCTTTGATTGATGACTTAAAGAAACTTTGGGCTGAAGGTGTGATGACCTATGATGCTTCAGCAAGAGAGACATTTCGTTTGCACGCTATGTTGTTTTGCACTATTAATGACTTTCCAGCATATGGGAATTTGTCTGGATATAGTGTCAAAGGAGCTAAAGCGTGTCCTATATGTGAAGAAAACACTGATTCAATAAGACTAAAACATGGCGGCAAGACTGTATATCTTGGTCATCGAAGGTTTCTTTCAAAATTCCATCCGTATCGTAGGAAGCGCAAAGCATTCAATGGATGGAATGATGAACGAAGTGCACCTAAACCTATACCAGGGGATGTTGTTTATGAAAGAGTAAAAGACATTGTCAATGAATTTGGTAAGAAATCACAATGTAGTATGGCCACACGGAGTGACAATTCTTCATTCAAGAAGAAGTCAATATTTTGGGATCTTCCTTATTGGAGTTCTTTGACAGTCAGGCATTGTATCGATGTAATGCACGTTGAGAAAAATGTATGTGATAGCATCATTGGTACTCTATTAAATATACCAGGTAAGACTAAAGATGGGATAAAATCCAGACTGGACCTACGTGAAATGGGAATAAGGTCAGAATTAACAGAATTACGTGAAATGGGTAATAAAAGAACATACTTACCTCCCGCTTGTTACACGTTGTCTAGAAAGGAGAAGAAAACTTTTTGTGAATGTTTGGTAAATGTTAAGGTGCCACATGGTTACTCATCCAACATCCGTAGATTGGTATCAATGAAAGATCTGAAGTTGATAGGTCTTAAATCTCATGATTGTCACACTCTAATGCAACAAATATTGCCCGTGGCAATTCGATCTATATTGCCGAAGCATGTAAGGTTTGCAATTACCAGACTTTGTTTCTTTTTCAACAGTCTATGCAGCAAAGTTATTGACCCTGATACTCTCGATAATTTGCAAAGAGAAGTGGTTGTTACCCTATGTCAGCTTGAGATGTATTTCCCTCCTTCGTTCTTTGATATCATGGTACATCTTGTTGTCCACTTGACTAGGGAAGTGAAAATGTTGGGACCAGTTTTCTTGCATTGGATGTATCCCTTTGAACGATACATGAGCGTTTTTAAAGGTGATGTTCAAAACCGTTATCGGCCTGAAGGGAGTATTATTGAAGGTTATGTGGCGAGAGAGGTTATGGATTTTTGCAATGACTTTCTCAGTGGTAATGACACTCCTGATAATGACAAGAATATTGAGGAGGGCAAAGGAATTTTGGGATCACGGGTGAAAGTAATCAGCCGTGAGCAGTTGGAACAAGCTCACTTGTATATTTTACACAATATGGATGAAGTGAGTGTTTATATCGAGGAACATACCAATTTCATAAAGAGACAACATCCTCGAGCAAGTTCAATGTGGCTTGCTAGAGAGCATAATAAGACTTTTACTAAGTGGTTTGAAGATAAAGTCTTACATCAACTATCTCAAACACCAAATGATATTACAGAAACTATCAAATGCCTCTCCTTTAAACCAAAACCGAATGTTATGTCTTATGAAGGGTTTGACATTAATGGATTCACATATTACACAAAGCGCCAAGATGATAAGAGTGTCGTCCAAAATAGTGGGGTCACTCTTCAAGCGTCGACTATGTACTTTGCAAGTGCAAAGGATAAGAGTCCACGTGAAGCTAAAATGTCATATTACGGTGTCATTGAGGACATTTGGGAGTTTGACTACATAGATTTCAAAATTCCGCTCTTTAAATGTAATTGGGTTGATAACACCAAAGGAGTTATAGTGGATGAATTGGGTTTCACTTTGGTGAACTTTGAAAAGATTGGCGACAAGGGTGAACCATTCATATTGGCATCACAGGCGAAACAAATATTCTATATCGATGATCCTGCAAATGATAAATGGTCGGATGTTCTTCATGGTAAAAGACAGTTCATTGAAGATCCTATAGATGAAGAAGAGTACTATGATAAGTATGATGACTCCAGTCCATTCTCAGTTGGGTTGCCAACTCCACAAAATATTGAAGCTAATGATGACTTATATGTGCGCGGAGATCACAATGAAGGATTGTTAATTGATAAAAGATCACAATTTTAGAGACATGTATGTTTATACAAATGCTAAATGTTTGCCTTTTTCTAGTTAATACAAATGCTAAATGTTTGCCTTTTTCTAGTTAATACAAATGCTAAATGTTTGCCTTTTTCTAGTTAATACAAATGCTAAATGTTTGCCTTTTTCTAGTTAATAGAAATGCTAAATGTTTGCCTTTTTAATGACATTTTCAGATGGCTGACCATGATGAGCATGATGTCCATGATGAGCATGAAGTCCATGATGAGCATGCTGTCCATGACGAGCATGGCGAGGATACTAATGTAAGTTCTAAAAACATATCCTGTATTTCTATAAAATTCATTATCTTCTAGTTATGTCATATATCCTATATTTCTATATTGGCCTAAGTTAGTGTGTTTTATTTTTTGTCAAATTTTAGGTTGATGCACCTGTACCCACTGAAGCACTGGAGCAACTTGATGCGCAACACCAGACACTTAACAAGAAAAGGGGCATCACTCTGTTGAAGAAGTTATTAGCGCTAAGTGGTAGTGGATCTAAATTGGTGGTGGAGTTTGATAATGTAGGAAATCCAATTGGAGTGAACCGCAATAATTTTGTGAACTATCTTGGGTGTACCACTCAGAGCCATTGTGGTGTTAAGTATGACAATTGGCATAAAGTTCCTCAAGGGAAACAAGACTTGATATGGAAGGATTTATGCGTGAGTTATTATTATTTGCAATTCTATTTTGTAGATTACAAATTCTATTATTTGCAATTCTATTTTGGATACTAGTTAATAACATTTCTATTTTACAGAATCTGTTTGCATTGGATGAGAAGTTGCATCGTAAAAATGTGATGCAACACGCTGGAAAGATGCTTAGGAATTATAGGACAAATCTGAACAGAGAATACATAAAAGAGGGTGATAAGAAGAAGAAGTCAGCCCTTGAACAATGGAACTTCTTGGACAAAGAAGATTGGGACAATTTTGTTGCTTCAAGAAAATCTGAAGAATTCAAGGTATTAGGTGTCACTCCTAATTTAATTAATATACATTGTATTCACCTATTCAAGATTAGCATTTAGTGCTACTAACCAAATCATTAATGCGCATACTAACTAGGCCCTCAGTGACGCACAAAAAGCAAGGCGTGCACTGAATGTGCATGACCACACTATGGGTCCAAAAGGCTATGCAAGCGTTCGCCAAAGACTACAGGTGGAGTCTGCGGCTACTCAGGAGTCTGCTCCTACTCAGGAGTCTGCCACACCCATGCCTCGCCATGATATCTGGATAGCTGGCAGGCAAAACAAGAAGGGTGAAATAAAGAAGCCTGTAACTGCTGAGGCGGCTGCAAAAATGGAAAAAATACAACTCTTAGAGAAATCGTTTGAATATTTCTTATTTGTGGTGTTAACTTACCAATTTCTGTTTATGGTGATTAGCGGGAGCTGCACGAGCAGAGGAAATAAGGCACGTCCATCCCTCAGGGCACAAGGGATGAATTGACAGTTGCTCTGGGTAACCCAGAGCATCCTGGACGTGTTAGAGGTGCCGGCGCTGGTGTTGGCATCAAAGCATTCTTTGGGCCATCCCAGCGCAAACCCAGAGCGGGACTTTCTCAAGAAGAGGTAACCTATTCTTTTTTTAGAATGTTACTGCAAAAGGAAATTCATTAATAAGAAGCTAATGTTTCTTTTATCCATGTATAGGAGAATAAGAGAGTTGAGGATTTAGTTGCTAAGAAGATCAACGATGTAGTTGCTGAGAAGGTCAAGGAAGAATTGCTGCGGTGGCAGGCATCTCAGGCTTCCAATACGCCTATGGCGACCCACTCTTCTCCTGATGCACAGACTGTGAGTAATCCTGGAGACCCATCGCCTAGCACGTCTGCTGTAAGTATTGTTTATGACATTGTAGTTAGTCTTTTCAAGTTGTTATGTTTTCAAGATGATATGTATATATGTATAATATTCTTTACGTAAATTTGTAGGCATTGAAGCCATGCCGCTTAAGAATGCAAGACTACGTTGTTGCAGAGGCGCAGGCTTACCCGTCCCTTCCTGGGGCAATGTTTCACGGGACTCCAATGCCACAGGGCTACGTTCGTGTGAGCCCGATACGTGTGTTACCTGATTGGAGAGAAGCTACATTGCCATATCCCCACCCGAATATTGATAGACTTGCTGATGCAGAAGGCGGGGTGATATTGTGGCCCAAAGCAGATGTCGTCTACACGACTGAAATTGTAAGATAAATTTACATTGATTTAGACTGTTAATGTGTATATATGATGTCAACTGATCTGAAATTATATGTACAGGTTAAAAAGAAGACACCAGGAGCACCTAGGCCTCCACTTCCACTTCCCGCATTACCCGATTGGGTTCCAACTGACCTAACATACCCGTTAGGTCCTGCTTGTAGGGGAATGGCATGTTGGCTACGGGCACATAATGTACATTGCCCTATAATTATTTCTTTAGATGCAGATTATGCAGGTCAATCATACGATAGCTCTTTATTTATACAAGATATTATTGAGCTGTTTATGTATGATTGGCTGAATACATCAATGATAGAGACATGGATAAGGTGAGATCTTGTTTATACATCCATATACCTTGTGTAAGATCCGGTGATCTGGTTTCTTATATATTAATGCATACGCCTATATGTTTTGCATCTACCTAGTCGAAGATCATTGCAAACAATTTGCATTTGATCATGTGGGATTTTTGATTCCATCATTGATTAGTTTGGTAGCTAAAGACCCTGATAATGTTCAACAATACTGTATAGATGCTTTTACAATTTTTGGTCAGCAAAAGAAGACGATAATAATAGCTCCATTCAATGTCAAGTAAGTTTACTTTATTTATAATTTGGACTTAAGAAAATTCCATTTTTATTTTGCATTTTGAGTTATTAATTGTTAACTTCTTACTTCTAGCGGTAGACATTGGGAGTTACTAGTTATTGTCCCCGGGACATTCACTGTTTATTATCTAGATCCTGCGGGGAGTACATTGAACACTAAAATTGGACACGTAATGAGAATGCCATTATTCTGGTGAGAAATATTTCATTTTTATATCCGTTAACATCTTTTATTACATTACTATTTACTTATGCAATTTATTGTGTTATATTAACATGTAGGGGTTTAGATGCATTCAAAAAGGCTGGAGGAACAGTCCCAAGGAAAAAGAACCAGCCAATAAATTGGCAGAACGTACAAGTAAGTTCCCGACTCGAATATATATATTATTGATGTGAATTGTGCTTAGTTGTATTATTTTGTATGTTTCAATTTATAGTGTGCTACACAAGACAATGGCTGGGCATGCGCATACTATGTGATGCGATTTATGCAGATGATTATCAAATATGCCGCATTGGACATCGATACCATACATGAGGTATTATATATAGTCTCATTAGTTAGTATGCAATATATCAATCTTATATTATTTTTATATTATTACTTATATATATACATCATTCTCTTTGCAGGTGTTTAAAACTAACAACACTACAGGTAAACGTTTAAAAAATATACATGCTCCATATACGATGGAAGCATTAAATGAAGTAAGAGAAGAATGGGCAAAAGCCATACAAGCAGTGGCAACTGTAAGATATAATTGGGATGTTGATAGAGATAATGAATGATACTATGTAAATGAATATTTCTGAATGTTAATACATGTATTTGAATGTTTCTATATGTGTGAATGTGAGAATTGAATTGATGTCTGAATGTATGTACTTGTGTAGAATTTTGCTTGTGACTTTTGTAGGTTTGCGGCCTGTTTGTAGGCTGATATCAATGGATGTCGTAAACCTGCAGTTCAGAAAACTGAACTGTAGGTTCTCATCCTGCTGACCAGCCACAGCAGGCCTGCAAACTGATATGAAAAAAATATATATAAATAGGCGTCGGTTATTTATAGAAAACCGTCAGGAAAGACCTACAGCGTCGGTGTTTTTTCAATAAATCGACGCCTGATGTGGCCAAAGCAATCCTGGAAATGGCGTCGGATATTCTCATCAAACCGACGCCTATTTAACCTATAGGCGTCGGTCTTTTGGTATATAACCGACGCCAAAAGTGTTCGCGCCACAAAAAATGGCGTCATCTAGGGCACTTTATGCGTCGGTTATCTACTAAAAGACCGACGCTATATTCCATATAGGCGTCGGTTGTTTAGTAAATAACCGACGCAGAAAGTGCCCTAGATGATGCCATTTTTTGTGGCGCGAACACTTTTGGCGTCGGTTATATACCAAAAGACCGACGCCTATATGGAATATAGGCGTCGGTTAAAAAACCGACGCCGAAGTGTTCGACCTTTAGCGGCGCCCACATAGGCGTCGGTCAGAAACCGACGCCAAATGGGGTTAAACGACCGACGCAAAAGTCCGTTTCTGTAGTAGTGAAACTGCGGAAGCATTTTTATATAAAACTGACTAGCAATATAAACAAAGACTACAGCATATTACATTGTTCGACATAAAATAAAGCATAACAGTTAATTTACATCTTTACACACATTCTCTCTCACCCACACCTTGTCCCAAAGATCGAGGGGAAAGGACTAAGAGACCTCTAACTACTAACTACTTATACCTTCTACAGACTAAGCATTAGGATGAAAAGATCCTTCCGATTCCTGTTGCGAATGTTGACCTGAAAATGTTTGAGTAGAGGGATGAGCCTACTCGCTCAGTGAATAGCATTTCATTTAGCTATCACTAAACAACTCATCAGGTTTATAAAATTGAAATAAACATAAATACAGTACAAGCAGGGCAGTTCTAATGACATAGCAGATTACATAATATAATCGCATTTCTATGCAACAACAGATAATTTAAACCAATAAACAGATATAATGAATTGGCACAAAAGTTCGGATATATTAATTTACTGTGATCCTATATGATTACATATTTATATTATTATGCCCTAATCATATGCAGTGTACTCTGCATATAAAGATCCGTAGCGAACTACGATCCCACCGTACAAGACTTAGTGACACACCCGGGGAATGCTAAGTCTGACTTCCAGCCCTGCTCTGCTACAGGACCCACAGGCTCATCGGCCTTCAGGCTCATCGGCCTCGAGGCTCATCGGCCTCACTGTACTACATCGAGTGCTCTGAACTCCTCCTCTAACCTGAGTACACAGGCTCAGGAGGTCTGGGTTACCACCGTGACATCGCACGCGTTGTTGTTGAATAACCCCTATTTACTCCAGTGCCACCGTGACATCGCACGCGTTGTTGTTGAACACTGTCTTTCCATCCTCGTGCCACCGTGACATCGCACGCGTTGATGTTGGACACGAGTTTCACGCCTAAGAAGCAGACCTGTCAAAGGGGTTCTACGGTGTTAGGGCACCTAAGTCTATTAACTGATTAACATATAACCATATAAACAGGAATATCACATTTCATGCATATTGCACATTCTGAATATTCACTTGAAACACATGTATATCCTTTGTCATCATTAAACATGATTCAGTATCATTTATCCAGTTTCAATGCTAAACATCTACTTTTAAATCAGCAAATACATTGCAACTATAATACAGGAAATTTCATCATTTTCATTAAGCATATCAAGTATTTCAAGTTCCAATGAATCTAACATACTCTATTGTATGTACTACACTGTTTAAAAGTTATAGTAACTGATACAGAAGTAATTAAGCATTTAAATTGAGTTAAATAATGATTTCTAAATGAACTACTACTCACACTTCTGGAACTCGGCCGACCAATATGGGAACTCGGCCGATCGAAACCTTGCTCGATAACCTATAAAGGGAAACTCGGCCGAATCATACCTAATTCGGCCGATCAAAACACTGACCTGCAATAAAATAGCAACTAGCTTCATTACCTAAAAGAAAATCTACACATGGCTCGATCTAAAGCTAAGTCTTAAGTTAACACTACGAATTCATGATCAAGACCTTATGCCGAAGTCAGAACTACCTCTTTTACTACCTTTTATGCCCAGGTTGACTCTATTCAAGCATGCTGCTGCAAGCAGCAACTCCTTCACGCCCAAGTGAAAGGGAAGCTTGGTTGGGTGCTAGTCGTGGCTAGGAGCTACAGAAATGAACTCTGAATTCATGGCCAAAGTCGAGGGCTGCTAGTTGCTGCTCCATGTGCCCAAAATGACCACTGGTCACTGCCCTGCGCATCAGCAACTGCTGCTTGGCCGGCCGCCATGGCTAGGGCGAGCTGCGGTTGGAAGCGCCGCTAGGGCGAAGGTAGGCGAAGAAGAAGGGTAGAGGAAGTGGGCGACCTGCTCCAAGGAGCCTTGGGCCGCAAAAGCCCCGCCCAAGCTTCCATTGTTGCTGCCAAACGAACGGAGCTGTAGGTCAAGCTTAGGGCGCCGCCCAACCTGTTGGGGCACGGACTAGGTGAAGAAGAGGAGGATGAAGGGCGGAGGATGGAGGTCGAAGATGGACGGAGCTCTCTCGCTCTCTCAAGCCCTTGGTTGCCCGCCCCTTAATCCTCCTTGACCGGTCGCTCTTCCGTAGCACAGAGCGCCGCTTTGCGGTAGCCTACTGTTCTATCAGGAAGAGATAGAGGACAAGAGGGTAGCCGACCCACTTAATGCAAATCAAATTGGAAAAATTGCACCTAAGTCCAAGAAAACTAAAAATGGCATAAGTATTGCCTCGGAGGTCCAATTTAGATGATTTCTTTTGCATCCACTCAAGCACAAACTCCTCTACCAACTCAAAGTATGAAAACATACTGATTAGACTGTTTCACTAGATCAAAGCTCTAAATGCGACTGTGATTACTTGATTCAACTTAATGAACTAAATAATCAACATTGATATCATTAATTGCCTCAGGTGATTCAAACTCAACTATTGATTCACATATTAACTTATTTGATTAACCATGATATTTATTTTGATATTCAACACTAATTGAGGTGTTTCACGTAATTCGAGGTATTTATTGACTAACCCTGATATGGGTCGTAACAAAATCCTTCTCCAGGAGTGTCAGATCATCCTTCTTAGGAATAAGCACAATACGGCAACAGAACAAGCTACGGTGACAATTCTGTCTAAGGAAAAACACTTCAGCGAGCCTCATAAAATCATCTTTTATATACTCCCAAGTAGCCATATAAAACAGAATAGTAAAACCATCAGGACCAGGAGCAGAAAACTTGTCCATTTGGCTCATAGTATCAAACACCTCGGTCGCACTAGGAATAGCAGTAAGAGACATATTATCATCCATAGACACAGCCTCCGGTATACTAGCTAAGAACTCCTCCAAAACATCATCATCATGAGGTACCATCTCACTGTAAGCATTCTGATAGAACTCAGCAGCACATGACGCAATCTCCTGCGGGTCAGTCACCCTGTCCCCCGAAGGTAGAGTGATGCATCTAACTCTCTTATTCTTTCTACGGGACTTCACAACAGCATGGTAGAACTTTAAATTGCGCTCACCGTCGTTCAACCATTGGATCCGGGACTTTTCTTTCCATACATTCTCCTGCATATCTAAAACCTCTTGAAGCTCAAACTCCGCAATCCTCAAGGCTGTCTCATTGTCCATGCAAGGGTATTCATCAAAGGCAGTTTGGGTAACGTGGACCACATCCTCTAGATCTAGGATCTTTTGGATTACGTCCCCAAAGGTCTTCCTGCTCCAAGACTTTAAAACATCTCGCATCTTTCTAAGCTTATAGTAGAAAACATTTGACGGGTGCCCCTCTCTGGAATCATCCCAAGTATCCGCAATGATCTTCAGACACTCCTCATGCTGCAACCACGTCTGCATGAAAGAAAAAAAATTCTTCTTTCTGACGATAGCCAAATTCCCAGACTTGTACAAAATCGGGCAATGATCCGACACTCTATAGCAAGTAAGATGTCTCGTACTGGAATCCGGTCGCAGAGCTACCCAAGTATCATTCAGCAGAATTCTATCAAGTCTTTCCCAAATAGTAGGCGTATTGTACTACTTATTGACCCACGTGAATCTGCTACCCTCAAACTGCGTCTCCTTAAAGTAACCGCTCTGGATAAAAGCCATCGGGTTTGAGCCATCCACCACGTGCCATGTGGCGGATTGCCTTGATCCGCACCGCCACCAACATGGCGTATCAGGTTGATTGGCCATTTCTTCTAGATTGTTCTCTACAAAACCACAAACCCTAACATCTACTTATAAATACCCGCTACACCCACCGTATTTCGGGCCCCTTTTGAACTTCCTACAGTAATAGGATCGAACTACCTCCCTCTTTTCAATCTATGTTACTCATGATCATAAGATTCTTCCTCTAACACCTCCTACCCGATTAGCACCTGTAGAATGGTAAATTGCTTTAAGTGTTGTATGTAACTGCTATAACTACTATATATTATCTCTAATTGTTGCATCTGGTCTGCTCAACTACTATAATTTCTCTAATAAATTGCTATTATAAATGTCATTATTGTTTTTTAGAAAAAAATTAAATGTTTCTATTAGCTTACATTTGTTAATCACCCTTGAATCATATGCATCAATCCTAATCACCTGTGAGGGATCTCCTTTGTGAGAGGTCCTGAGGTGATTGGGACCCAATCAACCTAAAAAATTGGATTTACAGTGCAATAATGTGAAAGACGTGACCATATCCAGCCCTAAAAGGCCTCCCACCAATAAAAACTATTTCCCCCCTTTGATTTCTTCTTTAATTGGTGTGGATCACCCTCTTCTTCACAACAAAAAGCATCTTGATACCTATTTTTACCAGGTGGGAAGGAGGTGCCAATCCTTCCCACTTGTAACAAGACCAATGAATCTGATCTCTAGTTTTGTTCTTTATTTCATTTTTACCAACAGAATTGGATGACAACTCAAATTTACACGTAGCTTCAACTATTTATCTTCTTTTTCTTTCCTTTCCATATAAAATGTGGTGGCGACTTTTTTTTAAATTAGCATTTTGTTCCTGCCTCCATTGGGGCTTGAACCTAAGATCTCTTGGTAACAAACCAAAGATCTTACAATTGGGGTGTCCCATCTTAGACGACGTGGTGGCGACTTTGAATATTCATATTTTATTATCCATGTGTCGTTTCATTACCAATAAGGGTAGAGTTTTCTCTATATTTCTCTATGTCCCCCTTTTTGGGCAGTGTGCAACACTATGAATTCAATATGATATTCCTCAAATCTAGATTTTTTATGCATTAATTATCTCATATTCATGAAATAATTATGCTTTTGGAACTAGGATCAGATATAGGCCATGAAACCATTTTATTCTTTATCTTCACATTTTTTAGCAATTTTATATATCATATGACCGTAATCGAAGTTACCAATTATAGACTAGAATATTTGCAAGATGAACTTATTTGAACCAATCATAGCTTGACATATCATCACATAATATATTATCTACTATTAGCCATAGGTTGGGTCCCATCTAATGGGCTTACTCCACCTCAATGCATATGCATGTAGGAGGGATTTTGAGAGGAGTTGAATTACCCTATTGCATCTCAACCTCACCCTAGACCCTGACTATCCTCCATGATCCTTTTACAATGCCCAACTCATGGTACCTAAGCTTGATGGGACTTCCTTACCCCAATATCCCGATCAGTAACATGCTTCTTGTATCCCATGATTTCCATAGCCATTGGGTTTCCTTGTTTACCACATCATGAATTGAAAACTATATACGATCTCCCTGTGCAGTCTTCAAACCCCAAGAGACTAACATCAAGCTTTCATTAAGTACTGACTGACCCTCACTTGCTCCCCCCAACTCTAATTTTGGTCGACGACTTCACCACCTCTGATGTGAGTTTAAGTCCTTCTGAGTTGTTTCTGACCATCCACCTTCCTGTTTGAGGTAGCCTCTCTGTTTCCCCAATTCTCACATTCTTTGTTACTGATTTTTGGTCTCACATGCTATCTTGGTGATCTACTAGTTAATCAATTTTGATTTTGGCTAGGTTGACTTTATTAGAATTCCTTGAGTAGTCTCTGGCCTAAGTTTGTGGTCTCTTGTCTTGTTTTCCAATTTTTTTAAATGGTTGTTCCTTCTTGTCCTCATCGTGACCATGGTGGAAGGGTGATTTCAGCTTCTTATCACCTCAATGCCTCCTCTTTGGGTTGACAAGTTCAGATGGAGTTGAGGAACTCACTCGCAAGGATGCTTGGCTGAGATTCTTCCTATTTTGATGGTCGAGGATTTGAGCTTCACTATCTGTATTCCTTGTCTGAGTTGTTTATTGCTGAGAAGAAGACGTCTGCACGTTGTTTTACTATTTCTCCCTTATTTTGGTGTAAATAGTGCCACACTTTCATGGGTGTTCCTATCCTTTTGTCAATAATAAGATATTATGCTGCCAGAAGTGTTTGTTGTTATGAGTCTACCATATCACGTGAGTAAAGTCTTAGTGGGGGTATTTTGGTAATTGTCGGTGGTTTTTTTTTATCAAATTCAGTAAATAATTTTATTTTGTAAAATTTGTAGTAATTCATTAATAAGTAAAAAAATAAAATATATTTAGAATAAGGAAAACAACACCTTTCATTTCGTATAGCCTTTATGACCTAATTCTAGTGAACTAAATTTGTGGTTTTTAGTCTTTTCCTATTATCCTTAATTTGTAAAATTCATATATGATGATTCATAAGTTATAATTCAATAAATAAATTGTTTTGAAATCATAAATTTACAATCTATATGATTGTATAAATTTCATAATCTTATTTAGTAATGGAGGAAAAGCCATTTTTAGGGTTTTTTGGGAACCTAACCCTAATTCATCTGAATATTTAATAGGTAGCTTTCAACCATGATTTGAATCTAGGTTTGGACCTTGGAGATGTTCATACTCAATTTGAGGTATGTTTCTCTAATTTTTGGATCATATCAAGAAATTCTCTCCTTTTTGAATCATATTGGACAATTTACCTCATCCTCTCTCGTGGTTGTATGTTGCTTGTCTTTATGAGTCATATTTGACAATGATTTATATTTTCTCTCTTTTTTGACTTCATTCAGATATATTGATTTGTATGTCACTTGGTTATACATGTTTGACCCTATTGGGTCCAATTCCCTAAATTTTGTCATATAGATTGTTTAAATTGCAAATTTAATATACTTCTGTTGATCTTATGGATACTTATTCAATTTGCAATTCTTATTGCATTATACATCTTATTGTTCCATTTAATAATAGAAACCCTAAATTTGTGACTTGCTTTAACTGAACTTATCTTGTATCTCTATTAAATGTGTGTTTATTTGTTGAGACTATTATTATCTACAAGTAGTAGTACTTATGGGATTGGATCCCATAATACAACCTTTCCTGTATACGGCTTTTGGTGCTCTACCTTAATCCTCAAATGCTCTCACCTGATATATAAAAATATGTTCCACAATGTTGCACACATTTTGTATATTTATAAGTGCTTATAACCTAAAAATATTCTGGTATAATGTTCTTTCAATCTTATTAATAATACTGACTATACATAATTTTAGATCAAATGTAATTTGAAAAGTTTGTAGCCAAAAGTATATGCAAAAGATTAATATACTATTTTATTTTTTTTTATAGAATCATTTGCCGCAAACCTCTCAACTTCTCCGTTACATTCCTTCCTTCAAACACAAATTTCGAAGTCAATAAACAACACGTTTCTAAATTTTCTACAAAATAGTTACGAGAATTACCATTTTCCTTTTGACAACATTTATTTTTCAAATATTTTATGTAAAATAAATACGTTCAATGTGGCACGTACATGTGCACGTGTGTGTTAACTAGTTTAGCTTTATGTAACTCTTTTCCTATACAACCCTTTATTAACGTAAGTGCTTTACTGATGGTTTACTTAAGAAATAATAGAGAAAGAGAATGGAAAAATGGATTTAAAATTGTGTAGCATAAATATGAATGATAACAAAGTGTGAGCAACATATGGCGAAAATATTAAAAAAGAAAACAATGACATCAATTTTTTTGAAAGTAGACGTTGATCCCTTTCAGGCTTCACTCACTACTACAGAAATAGCATTCAGTGTCGCTTTTCTGGGCGTCAATTATTTACCAAAACCGACGCCTATAATTTCAATGTCGGATATTTAGGAACCCCGACGTCTATATTCGAAGAACAGCCAGACACGGGTACCGCTTTGTATTCAGCGTCGGCTAGGAAAACCAAACCGACGCCTAAAATCGCCCGCGAAATCCAATTTTTGAGCGGATTTTTTTTGCCCCAAAGTAGCACATACAGCGTCGATGTTTTAACTAAGAACTGATGCCAATATAAGATGGAAATTTGCGTGAAAAGTTCCAATATAGGCGTCGGTTATCCTCTAGAAAACCGACGCTGATAATGGTTCCCGCCAAATAATTTAGGGCAAAGATTGTCTAATTGGACATCGGTTTGTAATAACAACCGACGCTTAAAGGTAAAAGGTATTGGTTATACAGATAACCGACGTTGTTGACAAACTTAATAGACTCGTATCACCCGTCTCTTCCCCTTCCTTCCTGTTTCATTGCGATTGTTTGATGTGATCGCCGCTCGCCTAAAATCGCCTGACGATCGCTGCTGCCTCCACTCTGCTCTGTTCTGCTACCGCCGCCGGTCTGCTGCTGCTCGCCTGCTCGCCTACGCTGCTGCTCACCTGCTCGCCGCCACTGCTGCCGCCGGTCGCCGCCGCTCTTCTCCACGCTAGCTCCAGGTAGGCCTAGCCTCTTTGCTTCCTTCTCCGTAGCTTTCCTTCTCCGTATCTCCTTACCAACAGCAAGCATGGTTGTGGCTGTGTCATGGGTTAGGGGCACCATGTCCGTGTTGGGTAACACGACCGTTTTGGAGGAGGAGGTGACCGTGGGGAATCACCACAGTCGTCTTGAGCTTCTTTGGCCACGGTCGTGGCAGGTGGCCACGGTCGTGGCGTTTTGGGGAAAAACCATGTTGCAAGTTGAACTTTGGCAATTAATTCCCACGATCGTGGCAGGGTGTCATGGCCGTTTTCTCTTCTACTGACCACGGTCGTGGTGTCTTCAATGGCCACGGTCGTGGAAGGTGGCCACGACCATTGGATTCTGTAGGATTTCCCTGTTGAGCTTGGTGTCATATTTCTAAAAAAAAGCACGATTGTGGCATAGTGCCCACGGCCGTGGTGAGGTTGGCCTCACTTAATTACACTTCAATCTTCGTCATTTTTGGATGTCTTTTCTTGGGGACTTATATTTGTGTTTCTAATCCTAGTGTTTGACCTAATTCAATAAATTTTGATGCATGTTGAAATAAGATTTAAACTTGTCCATTCTAGCATCCTAATTTGATTTGATTAAACCCTAACATTGATGAAACCCTAACATCAATTATGATGAAACCCTAACATTAATTATGATGAAACCCTAACATGTACCTATCTATTATTGTGTTTATTCCCTGATGTTTCATTATCTTCTAGTTAATACAAATGCTAAATGTTTGCCTTTTTAATGGCATTTTCAGATGGCTGACCATGATGAGCATGATGTCCATGATGAGCATGAAGTCCATGATGAGCATGCTGTCCATGATGAGCATGGCCAGGATACCAATGTAAGTTCTAAAAACATATCATGTATTTCTATAAAATTCATTATCTTCTAGTTATGTTATATATCCTAGATTTCTATATTGGGCTAATTCAATGTGTTTATTTTTGTCAAATTTTAGGTTGATGATGCACATGTACCCACTGAAGCATTGGAGGAACTTGATGCGCATCACCAAACACTTAACAAGAAAAGGGGCATCACTCTATTGAAGAAGTTAATAGCGCTAAGTGGCAGTGGATCCAGATTGGTTGTAGAGTTTGATAATGGAGGAAATGCAATTGGAGTGAACCACAATAATTTTGTAAACTATCTTGGGGTTGTCACTCGAAGCCATTGTGGTGTTAAGTATGATAATTGGCATAAAGTTCCTCAGGCGAAGAAAGACTTAATATGGAAAGCTTTATGCATGAGTTATTATTATTTGTAATTCTATTTTGTAGATTACAAATTCTATTATTTGAAATTCTATTTTTAGATACTAGTTAATAAGAATTCTATTATATAGAATCTGTTTGCATTGGATGAGAAGCTACATCATAAAAGCGTGATGCAACGTGCTGGAAAGATGCTAAGGAACTATAGGACAAATCTCAACAGAGAATACATAAAAGATGGTGATAAGAAGAAGAAGTCAACCCTTGAATAGTGGAACTTCTTGGACAAAGAAGATTGGGACACGTTTGTTGCTTCAAGAAACTCTGAAGATTTCAAAGTATTAGGCGTCACTCCCAATTTAATTAATATACGTTGTATTCACCTATTCAAGATTAACATTTAGTGCTACTAACCAAATCATTAATGTGCATACTAACTAGGACCTCAGTGACACACAAAAAGCAAGGTGTGCACTGAATCTGCATGACCACACTATGGGTCCAAAGGGCTATGCAAGCGTTCTCCAAAGACTACATGCGGAGTCTGCTGCTACTCAGGAGTCCTCTACTACATGTGCCACACCCATGCCTCGCCATGATGTCTAGATAGCTAGGAGGCAAAACAAGAAGGGTGAAATAAAGAAGCCCGTAACTGCTGAGGCGGCTGTGAAAATGGTAAAATACTACTCTTAGAGCAATCATTTGAATATTGATTATTTGTGGTGTTAACTTACCAATTTCTGTTGATGGTGATTAGCGGGAGCTGCACGAGCAGAGGAAAAAAGGCACGTTCATCCCTCAGGGCACAAGGGATGAATTGACAGTTGCTCTGGGTAACCCAGAGCATCCTGGACGTGTTAGGGGTGCAGGCGCTGGTGTGGGCATCAAAGCATTCTTTGGGCCATCACAGCGCAAACCCAGAGCGGGGCTTTCACAAGAAGAGATAACCTATTCTTTTTTTAGAATGTTACTGCAAAAGGAAATTCAATAATAAGAAGCTAATGTTTCTTTTATCCATGTATAGGAGAATAAGAGAGTCGAGGATATAGTTGCTAAGAAGGTCAATGATATAGTTGTTGAGAAGGTCAAGGAAGAAATAGTGTGGTGGCAGGCATCTCAGGCTTCCAATCAGCCTATGGTGACCCACTCTTCTCCTGATGCACAGACTGAGAGTAATCCTGTAGACCCACCACCTAACACGTCTACTGTAAGTATTGTTTATGACATTGTAGCTAGTATTTTCAAGATGATATGTTTTCAAGATGATATGTATATATGTATAATATTCTTTACGTAAATTTGTAGGCATTGAAGCCATGCCGCATAAGAATACAAGACTATGTTGTTGTAGAGGCGCACGCTTACCCGTCGCTTCCTGGGGCAACATTTCACGGGACTCCAATGCCACAAGGCTACATTCGTGTGAGTTCGATACGTGTATTACCCGATTGGAGGGAAGCTACATTGCCATATCCCCACCGAGACATTGATACACTTGCGGAGGTAGAAGGCGGGGTGATATTGTGGCCCAAAGCAGATGTCGTCTACACTACTGAAATTGTAAGATAAATTTACATTACTTTAGATTGTTAATGTGTATATATGAGTCAACTAATCTGAAATTATATATACAGGTTAAAAAGAAGACACCCGGAGCACTTAGGCCTCCACCTCCACTTCTTGCATTACCAAGTTGGGTTCCAATTGACCTAAAATACCCGTTAAGTCCTGCTTGTAGGGGAATGGCATGTTGGCTACGGACACATAATATACATTGCCCTATAATTGTTTCTTTAGAAGAGAATTATGCAGGTCAATCATACGAAAGCTCTTTATTTATACAAGATGTTATTGAGTTGTTTATGTATGATTGGCTGAATACATCAATAATAGAGACATGGATAAGGTGAGATCTTTTTTATACATCCATATATCTTGTGTAAGATCCGGTGATCTGGTTTCTTATATATTAATGCATACATAATACATATTTTGCAGCTTCTTAGTCGAAAATCAATGCAAACAATTTGCATTTGATCATGTGGGATTTTTGATTCCATCATTGATTAGTATGGTAGATAAAGACCCAGATAGTGTTCAACAATACTGTATAGATGCTTTTACAATTTTCGGTCAGCAAAAGAAGACGATAATAATAGCTCCATTCAATGTCAAGTAAGTTTACTTCATTTATAATTTGGACTTAAGAAAATTACATTTTTAATGTGGATTTTGAGTTATTAATTTTCAACTTTTTTACCTCTAGCGGTAGGCATTGGGAGTTACTAGTTATTCTCCCCGAGACGTTCACTGTTTATTACCTAGATCCTGCGGGGAGTACATTGAATACTAAAATTGGACACGTAATAAGAATGCCATTATTCTGGTGAGAAATATTTCATTTTTGTATCCGTTAACATCTGTTATTACATTACTATTTAATTATGCAATTTACTGTGTTACATTAACATGTAGGGGTTTAGATGCATTCAAAAATGCTGGAGGAAAGGTCCCAAGGAGAAAGAACCTGCCCATAATTTGGGAGAATGTAAAAGTAAGTTCCCGACTCCAATGTATATATTATTTATGTGAATTGTGCTTAGTTATATTTTTTAATATTTTGTATGTTTCAATTTATAGTGCACTACACAAGATAACGGATGGGCATGCGCATACTATGTGATGTGATTTATGCATATTATTATCCAATATGCCGCATTGGACATCAATACCATACATGAGGTATTATATATAGTCTCATTAGTTAGTATGAAATATATCAATCTTATTTTTATATTATTACTTATATATATACATCATTCTCTTTGCAGGTGTTTAAAACTGACCACACTATAGGTAAATGCTTAAAAGATGTACATGCTCCATATACGATGGAAGTATTAAATGAAGTAAGAGAAGAATGGGCAAGAGCCATACAAACAGTGGTGATTGTAAAATATAATTGGGATGCTGATAGCAATGTTGAATGATATTTTGTAAATGAATATTTCTGAATGTTTATACATGTCTGAATGTTTCTACATGTATTTGAATATTTCTACATGTGTGAATGTGAGAATTGAATTGATGTCTGAATGTATCTACTTGTGTGAAAAGTATATATGTTGATTTTGTAGGTTTGTGGCCTGTTTGTAGGTTGATATCAATGGATGTCATAAACCTGCAGGTCAGAAAACTGAACTGCAGGTTCTCATCCTGCTGACCAGCCACAGCAGGCCTGCAAACTGATAAGAAAAAAAAATTAAAACATTGGCATCGGTTATTTATAGAACACCGTCATCAAAGACTTACATCGTTGGTTATTGGATAAAAACCGCCGCCTAATATGACAAACAACCTGACCGTGCAGGAAAGGACGACCGTGGCGGAAAAAGTGTCGGTAATTAGTATAAAACTGATGCCTATAGTACTAAACACGGCTGTGCAGGGAAGCATGACCGTGGTGTCTGGAAATATGGCGTCGGTTATTTAGTTGCAAACCGACGCAGAAAGTGTCCTAGTTGGCGCCCTTTTTGTGGTGCGAACCCTTTTGTCGCCGAAGAGTTCAACCTTTAGCGGCGCCCACATAGGCTTCGCTTGAGAACCGTCGCTAAAAGGGGTTAAACAACTGACACCAAATACATGTTCTGTAGTAGTGACTGCCAACAATCTGCATGCGGCGGAGGTCGGGTACCCATCTGCAAAGCAGGGAAAGAGGAAAATTGGGGTGTCCCATCTTAGAAGACGTGGTGGTGACTTTGAATATCCATATCTTATTATCCATGCATCGTTTCATTACCAATAAGGGTAGAGTTTCATCTATATATCTCTATTTCCCCTTTTTTGGGTAGTGTGCCACACTATGAATTCAATATGATATTCCTCAAATCTAGATTTTGTATGTATTAATTAGCTCATATTCATGAAATAATTATGCTTTTGGAACTAGGATCAAATATAAACCTTGAAACCATTTTATTCTTTATCTTCACATTTTTTAGCAATTTTATATATCATATGACCATAATCGAAGTTACCAATTATAGACTGGAAAATCTGCAAGATGAACTTATTTGAACCAATCATAGCTTGACATATCATCACATAATATATTATCTACTATTAGTTGTAGGTTGGGTCCCATCTAATGGGCTTACTCCACCTCAACGCCTATGCCTGTGGGAGGGATTTTGAGAGGAGATAAATTACCCTATTGCATCTCAACCTCACCATAGACTCTGACTATCCTCTATGATCCTTTTACGATAGCCAACTCATGGTACCCAAGCTTAATGGGACTTCCTTACCCCAATATCCCGATTAATAACATGCTTCTTGTATCCCATGTTTGCCATAGCCATTGGGTTTCCTTGTTGACCACCTCATGACTTGAAAACTATATAAGATCTCCTTGTGTCGTCTTCAAACCCCAAGAGACTGACTTCAAGCTTTCATTAAGTATTGACCGACCCTCACTTGCTCCCCCCAAATCCAATTGTGGTCGACAACTTCACCATCTCTAACGCGAGTTTAAGTCCTTCCGAGTTGTTTCCGACCATCCACCTTCCTGTTTGAGGTAGCCTCTCTGTTTCCCCAATACTCATATTCTTCGTTACTGATTTTTGGTCTCACATGCTATCTTGGTGATCTAGTGGTTAATCTATTTTGATTTTGGCTGGGTTGACTTTGTTAGAATTCCCTGAGTAGTCTCTGGCCTAGGTTTGCGGTCTCTTTTCTTATTTTCCATTTTTTTAAAGGGTTGTTCATTCTTGTCCTCATTGTGACCATGGTGGAAGGGTGATTTCATCTTCCTATCGCCTTAGCACCTCCTCTTTGGGTTGACAAGTTCAGATGGAGTTGAGGAACTCACTCACAAGGATGCTTGGCTGAGATTCTTCCTATTTTGATGGTATGATTGGAGGATTTGAGCTTCACTATCTGTATTCCTTGTATGAGTTGTTTAGTGCTGAGAAGAAGACGACTGCTTGTTGTTTTACTATTTCTCCCTTATTTTGGTGTAATTAGTTCCACACTTTCATGGGTGTTCCTATCCTTTTGTCAATAATAAGATATTATACCTTATTTTCTTCACTACTCTGGGACAGAGTGTGGAGTAAGTTTGGGGGGGTACCCATGTAGTAGTGAGGGAGGTATAAAAATTTCTTATTCTAGCTCTCCACCCGTTGTGTTCTTTCGTTCTTCCTTTATAACTGGTATGCTCATATAAAAAATTTCAAAAAATTTTGATTTTGCTTATTTTGCCTCCATACATATGTACAAAGTCGCTATATTAGTAAAAACCTGATGCGACTTCTCGCCAGGTTGTTTTCTATGTACCTAAGGTGATGTTAGTTTTGTTATATCTTTTTGATAACCTGCCTGCTATTCCAGGTGCTTGCTTTTTATTCCAGTTGTTTGCTTTTTTAGTCTATTTACTGCCACACATATGAATAAGAGCACTGAACTTTGACACCTGCACAACCGGTTTATCATAGGCTTGCCTGCACCTGCTTTTGGTCATCAAAAAATAAAAGACTCTTGCGGGCCATAAATTTTCACAAAACTGTGATTGTTCCTGTTCAGGCGGTGCGTTTTCCGTGTGGGGTCACAGAGTGTCGACGGTGTTGTTTTGCTTGTGGGGTCACGAAAAGGTAGCTTCGTAATTGTAGCAGCCGATAAGAGTAGTGCACTTGCCTGCTATTCAAGGTGCTTGCTTTTTTTGTCTATTTATGGTCACGTCTATTTACCTATGAATAAGAGGACTGAACTTTAACACCTTCACAACCGATTTATCGTAGGCTTGCCAGCACCTGCTGTTGTATACATATTGGTATCCATCATCATCAAATAAAGGACTCTTGTGGGCCGTAAATTTTCACAAAACTGTGATTGTTCCTGTTCAGGCGGTGCGTTTTCCGTGTGGGGTCACAGAGTGTTGACGGTGTTGTTTTGCTTGTGGGGTCACGAAAAGGTAGCTTCGTAATTGTAGAAGCTGAAGCCAGAGGTCACGTGGCATCTAAGTTAGTGTATTTAATTTGTCGTTTGCTCACTTATAGAAAGTACTTCATTACTGAGCCCTAACCTGAGGGAAGTCTCCACTACGCCCCTCCAACTATACGACGTAGATGAGTGACTCCCCCTCTGGAATGCTAGAGAATATAGGGGAGAAGATATAGTGCTAGTGATAAGTCGTGCCAATTGCAGGCTATCCATCCACGTGTTTTTACAAAGACATTAGTGGGGGGCTATATACTTGCGACTTGGGGCGATGAAGGATTTAACATAGTTTGTGTGGTATTTTTTTATCCCTATCTGTTCAAGACGGTTCCTATAGAGAGAGTAACAACGTAACGTTCCAGTGTATCCGACCAGTGATGCTCTTCCAATACTGCTTTTTTCGTCTCGGCCAAATCTGACAGTGCTGCCTCCGCAGCTATCGGGACAGTGGGTGACTATGGTCTATTGCCAATGTGTGAATTCGACAATGTCTGCAGAACAGGTGAAACAATGACGGAAATTAGACGGGTTTCTCTGGTATACAGAGAAGCAGGATATAGGGGTAGTGTTTTACTAGAGGAACATTACTGTTGACATTGCTTTCTGGAATATATGTTTTCCGGTCTGATACAATGCTCTATTTTCCTTGCCCGTCAATTATAGAAGTATATAATTTGGACTGTTTATATTTAATTTTCTGATTACGTTCCATGTTCATGTATCTATTTAAACTGTAATATTTTTTTCTACTAATATTTTCTACCTTCGTTTTTCATTATATTACACGTTCATGACCTGTATTTTTTGTGTGAATATTGTAATCATCAATAGCTGAACATAGTTGCCAAAGGTATTATTATCGGCATACTTAGATATGCTTCCATAAATAATAGTTACACTGGGAAGGACATGTAATGATTCTCATGACATGATGTTGTAACTATATAAACATGTCTTACCTGCATTCATGACATGAGACGGAGACATCGTCATTGTATGGTCAACGAGTATTAGACATACTTTTTTAATAGCTTATTAATGTAGTGTAGACCGGTTTTGGTTCGTATAGTACGCGTCTTGCAAACATATATGAAAATAATCATAATCAAATATCTGTTGCAGGTAGCTTCCAAAAGTTGTAGTAAGCTGTTTTTTTTATAAAAAATAATAATCTTAGTAGCTTAGATGGATTAATATTTTGACAATATGCAAATATGTAAATGTTATAATATTTAGTTATATTATTATTTTGGTATAGGTTAATGGCAATGACGTATTACATCAAGGCGATTATGACTATCCGTGTAAAAGGAAAAGGAAGAATCCGTATCTGAGAATACATAGAAATGAAACGGTCGGAGAAAATAAAGAAAATAGTTGAACTTGAACAGAAGTTAAAGTTAGCAAAAGACATATATTATAAAGTACGTTATAAAGAAGACGTAGCGGATAATTTCTCAAAGATTTCAACATACATGTTGAGAGATGAAATGTCACTTTGATAGTTAGAATCTCTATGTACATATCGTACCATGCATGCAAAGACCTTGGAAACTTTATGAATACCTTTTTGATGTAAAAAGTCTATGTTTATGTGAGTTGTTAGGAGATGTGATGGTTTGAAGTTTTATATGTGCCTTTTGTTGGGAGATGTGATGTGACTGTTATAGTTAAAGTGTTTAATTTAATGTACAGTAGTACGTACATACCAACCTAGGAGACTTTCAAATGTGACTTTTTCTTGTGAAAAATACACATAATGTATCTACTTAGTTCATTTTTATCGTTGTATGCAAAATTATTATTGATAAAAAATAAAGAAAGATATCCTAAAGTAATATTTCATGGTTCACACTCACGTTGCATCTAAAATTTCTTAGATGCTTTCAAAAAATAACAAAATATTTTTAAATTTAGCATCAATAAATTTCTATACATTTTGTTATTTGCTTTTGCATACAATCATAACCGCATTTTATATTTTGATTTTGTTTACAATGACTAATATTTCATTTAATTTTCTTTGCCGTTCGTGTCTATTAAGTTTCTTGGATTTTGTAACACTTATTATTTTCTATTATAAATAATTCCTAAAAAAATAATTAATAAGATGAATTTTGAATAATTTATATAGGATGAAATATTCAAATCTACCGGAGGAAAAGAAGGAAATGATACGGAAAAAACAAAGAGAATATTATACCAACCTCTCTGAAGATAAAAAGATAGCAAAGCTTGAAAAAAGTAGACAAAATTATGCCAAAAGAAAATTAGAGAAAATCAATGAAACTTTGGAAGACAAAAATCTGAAAAGAAGAAATATTAATGATTCTATCTGTGATCATGTCATGCAACCAGAAACTGTTAGTACATGGGAAGTTGGGTCTACATCGAGTGCTAAGGAAACAACTTATGTTACCTCATGCTCATCACATATGAAAAAGAAGAGTGCTCATATGATGAAAAGATTCATAATGGATTTATCAATACCTAAAGAGCCATATATACTTCCTAGCTGCACAAACTGTGTACATTATCATGCAAAAAGATTTCTATATGAAGTGAAAACATTTTGTTGCTATGATGGAGAAATTTCTTTAGTAACAAATATTACCCCATCAGAATTATACTATTTATATTCATCATTGGACAAAGAGGCTATTCACTTTAGACAATGCATCAGAACATACGACAACACCTTTGCTTTTACATCTATAGGTGTGAATGAAGATAGAACACTTTCAAAGAGAAACAAAGGGATATACACCTTCAAGGTGCAAGGACAAATATATCATTTCATAAATAGAATAATACCCGAAGATGGAAACCCATCACATCTACATTATACTTTTATGACACTGATCATGAGTTAGAAAATAGACTGCATCAATCATCAAGATTAAAGGAGGGTGTAGTTAGAAGATTGATTACTATACTACATAGTAATCCATACTCAATTTTTTATCTTTCAGAATTTAAGGGATTTGGATAATTTTGATGATGTAAAAGTTCATACATAGTAATCATACCTACACAGTACTCTAGGTTTCACATGTTTTTTGTGGGGTGTTATGTTTGTCAGGTGTCTTTTATGAGGTGTTATGTACATATGAACAATGTAGTACCTGTCATACCTACATAGTACTCCAGGTTTTACATATTTTTTGTGATGTGTTATGCTTTTCAGGTGTCTTTATGAGGTGTTATGAACATATGACCAATACATCAACCATCATACCTACAAAGTACTCTAGATTTCACATGTTTTTGATGAGGTGTTGTATGCTGACCATCATAAGTTATGCACGTGCTTAGCACGTGCACACTGCTAGTGATAACAAAGTGCGAGCAACATATGGGAATACACTTTTGCCAAAGCCAACGGGAAAATATTAAAAAAGAAAACAACGACATCAGAAGACGTTGATCCAATAGGCGTCAAAAACAGAGCAGCAGGGAAAGAGGATGTCTGATGAAAACAGAGCAGCAGGTGGTGAGGACTTACTATCCAATAGGCGTCGAGCTGAGAATCACAGGTGCTGATGAAGCTAGGAGTTGGAAACGAAGAGTAGTTGGGTCGGGTTGGCCCGGTCCCGGTCCCGGTCCGATGCTCAACCCCATTCTCGACCCATTCCTCCTATGTCTGAGTTTAGTCTGCCTCTGTTTTGCTGTGAACACTGCTGTATGTCTGCTTTGCCACCCCAACGGAATACTCCTCGTGATTGACCTTTTCCTTCCTTCGCTTTTGCAAAACACCCGGTCTGTTGCGAGCCTCCTTCCCTCTCCACCATGGGTCGTCGTCAACTTCAGGCTCACCTCGACTCTCCCCGACCGCCGGCGGGTACCACAACACCAGCTTGCTACATGCTAGCTAAGTAAGAAAGAGCTTGGCCTTTTGTTATTATGCATTTGTCGGACATGGTACTCATGGTATACCGCCTATGTTCAGGGATGCGAGGAATTAACTATCGGAGGCGCCTTCGTAGTATCTCTCAGGAGCGCCGCTTTTCTTCAACAGATGCCTCAAAAAGCGCAAGAAATCAAAGTAACCTCTCAAACTCATTTCGATCACCGTCACAACAGATGGATAAGCGGTCCTCTTGGAATTCTAGGGTTTCCAAAGTGACAGAATGCAAAGACAATGATTCCAGTATCTCGGAACATCTGAGCATGAACATGTCTGGTACTTTACCGTCTTTCTCAACTCTGCTGTCTTCGATGAATTCTTTCACACGCACCAACAAGCACGACGCGGCTCTAGGGGCCATGGCAGCTATGCAAAAGCTTGGATTCAGAGTAGACGCCTCAATCATGAACGCGCTGTGGCCAGGACTGCCCAAGAGCAGGCAACACATGGAAAAACTATCTGTAACTCCTCACTTTACCAGCTACAATCTTGCTATCCTTGGCCTTTGTTGGGAGGGGGAATTGCTTGCAGCAATGGATTTGCTCAAGGAGATGGTAAACAACGGTTTTGGAGCCAATATATTAACCTATGGCAATCTAATGAACCGTCTTTGTAAGAGTGGAAAAGTGAAAGAGGCAATGGTTTTGATGAAGCTAATGGACGAGAAAGATATAAATGCTGGCATCATTATATACAGTAGTCTTATAGATGGATTGTTTCGTATTGGTAGCATTGATGGAGGTTTCATGTTATTGACAAAGATGCTCAAGGAGGGTATCTGCCCTAATGTGGTGACCTACAACACTCTTATTAATGGCCTGATTCGTTCTGGTAACATTGATGAAGGGTTAAAGTTGTTTGATAGCATGCATAGCATTTCCCCGGATGTGGTTACCTACAATTGTGTAATCGATGGTCTTCTAAAAGTTGGTAGGTGGAGCAAAGCTATAGAGTTGTGGAATGACATGGAAGAACATGGTATTCATCCTTGTGTTGTTACTTATAATAGTCTAATCAATGCCCTATGTAAAAATGAAAGGAAGCAAGAAGCTATGGCCTTAATAAATAAAATGAGAAAGCAGGGTATTAATCTTCAGATTCATACATATACTAGTCTAATTTATGCATTTAGCAAAGATAAGAAGTGGAAGGAAGTCATAGAGCTACTGAATGAGATGGAAGAACATGGTATTCATCCCGACATTGTTACTTTTACTTGTCTAATTGATGCCCTCTGCAAAGATGGGAAGCACAACGAAGCCACAAACTTCATATATGAGATGAGAGAAAGAGGTATCTGTCCTGATGTGGTGACCTACAACACTCTTCTTAATGGCATGATTCGTTCTGGAAACATTGATGAAGGGTTAAAGCTGTTTGATAGCATGCATGGCATTTCCTCGGATGTGGTTACCTACACTTGTGTAATCGATGGTCTTCTAAAAGTTGGTAGGTGGAGCAAAGCTATAGAGTTGTGGAATGACATGGAAGAACATGGTATTCATCCTTGTGTTGTTACTTATAATAGTCTAATCAATGCCCTATATAAAGATGAAAGGAAGCAAGAAGCTATGGCCTTAATAAATAAAATGAGAAAATAGGGTATTAATCTTCAGATTCATACATATACTAGTCTAATTGATGCATTTAGCAAAGATAAGAAGTGGAAGGAAGTCACAGAGCTACTGAATGAGATGGAAGAACATGGTATTCATCCCAACATTGTTACTTTCACTTGTCTAATTGATGCCCTCTGCAAAGATGGGAAGCACAACGAAGCCGCAGACTTCATATATGAGATGAGAGAAATAGGTATCTATCATGACATTGTCACTTTTAACAGCCTAATTGATGCACTTTGCAAAGATGGAAGACTAAAGGAAGCAAGGGATATTGTATGTGAGATGAAAAAGCAAGGTATTTATCCTAACATTGTCACTTTTACCAGCCTAGTTGATGCACTTTGCAAAGATAGGAGGTGGAACGAAGCCATAGAGCTACTGAATGAGATGGAAGAACGAGGCATTCAACCGAACATTGTTACTTACAATTGTCTAACTGCTGCTCTTTTCAAAGATGGAAAGCATGAGCAAGCCATAGACTTCATAAATGGGATGAGAAAAGTGGCTATTTATCCTAACAAGATTACATATAATATCCTAATTGACGCAGTTTGCAAAGATGGAAGATGGAAGGAAGTTGTAGAATTACTGAATGAGATGCAAAAATAGGGTGCTAACCCTGACATTGTCACTTTGAAGAGCCTAATTGATGCACTTTGCAAAGATGGAAGACTAAAGGAAGCAAGGGATATTATATGTGAGATGAAAAAGCAAGGTATTTATCCTGACATTGTTACATTTACTAGTTTAATGGATGCACTTTGCAAAGATAGGAGGTGGAACGAAGCTATAGAGCTACTGAATGAGATGGAAGAACGAGGCATTCAACCGGACATTGTTACTTACACTTGTCTAACTGTTGCTCTTTTCTAAGATGGAAAGCATGAGCTAGCCATAGACTTCATAAATGGGATGAGAAAACGGGGTATTTATCCTGACAAGATTACATATAATATCCTAATTGACGCAGTTTGCAAAGATGGAAGATGGAAGGAAGTTGAAGAATTACTGAATGAGATGCAAAAATAGGATGCTAACCCTGACATTGTCACTTTTAACAGCCTAATTGATGCACTTTGCAAAGATGGATGAGTAAAGGAAGCAAGGGATATTGTATGTGAGATGAAAAAGCAAGGTATTTATCCTGACATTGTTACATTTACTAGTTTAATGGATGCACTTTACAAAGATTTGAGGTGGAGAGAAGCTATAGAGCTATTCGATGATATCATAGAACAAGGACTTGAACTTGACATTGTTACTTACAATTGTCTAGTTGATGCACTTTGTAAAGATGGGAGATGGAAGGATGCTATAGCATTACTGAATGAGATGCAAAAACTGGATATTACCCCTAATGTTGTTACTTTTAGCAGTTTAATTAATGTGCTTTGTAAAGATGGAAGACTGAAGGAAGCTAGGGATATCATATGTGAGATGAAAAAGTGAGGTATTAATCCCAACCATGGAACTAAATATCGTTGACATGGGGCGAAATTTCGCCGATAATGTCGATGTCGACGGTCGGCGACGTCGAATCCATGTAAACATCCTTATTCTACAATATCCTTGACATTTCGTTGAAGTTGTCGACATTTCCCCATATATCGGTGAAGTTGACCCAAGTTCATACAAAAATTCCACAATGTCCTCGACATTTATCGAAGTCGTCGAAGTTGGCGACATTGTTCTGGTATTTTGTGGAATTGGCTGTGTGAGGGGGAAAAAGTGTTGGAGCTTGAGGTAAGATGATTTTGATGTTATCTTTTACTATTCTAAGCTAATAGTAATAGACCGACCCTCTCTCTGCTAAATCTACCATAGATTTACACTATTTTTATGTAGTTTGTTTATTGTCACTAACTTTATATATGGAAGAACTCCGTAGTTCGGAGACGACTATATGTAAGCGTGCATTTATCTACATATGTAGACCTTTATGGATGGCTATATGTAATATATATTGTGTTTTTTAGCTAGATTTGATGAAATCTATCGATTTTTTAGCTTTTTTTAGATTTTTGTCGAAGTTCCATCGAAGTTTGGTTGTAAAATTCCTCGACATTTCCTCAACATTTCCACAAACTTCCATGTCCACACCTGTCAAAGTCGGATCGAAGTCGAAGTCTTGTTCCATGATCCCAACATTGTTACATTTCATAGTTTAATGGATGTACTTTGCAAAGATTTGAGGTTAAAAGAAGCTCTAGAGCTATTGGATGATAATTATAGAACAAGGAGTTGGTCCTGACATTGTTACTTACAATTGTCTAGTTGATGCACTTTGTAAAGATGGGAGATGGAAGAATGCCATAGCATTACTAAATGAGATGCAAAAACTAGATATTATCCCTAATGTTATTACTTTTAACAGTTTAATAATGTGCTCTGTAAAAAGGGAAAATGGGAGGATGCTGTAGCATTACTGAATAAGATGCAAAAACTGGGCATTACCCCTGACGTTGTTACTTTCGATAGTTTTATAAATGTGCCATGCAAAGAGGGAAAATGGAAGGAAGCCGTAGAGTTACTTTTTGATATGAGAAAGCAGGGTACATATCCTAATAGTGTTGCACATAACACGCTGATAGATGCACTTTGTAAATCTGATAAAGCTTCCCAAGTTGCGCACATATGATGAGGGAGATTGGTGTAGAGACATACAAATGTATATACAACGTCTTGATCCCTAGGGCCTTTGAAGAAGAAGCATTCCACATAATGGATATAATATCAACGGTGGCTGACAGCTATATTTTCTCTTCACATGTTACATGCTTGTCGGCTCCTTTTGGCACATAGATCTAGTAACGATTTGCAGCACAAAAGATAAAATGATATCTGATGGAGTGAATTACATGTATTTTCGGCTCTTTTATCTACTACATTAGCAAGATTGTTGGATATGGTTCATAAACGTCAAAGTTTATATGCAATACTGTAGTTTTCCTTCTCTTAGATGATTGACTCAAGACACATATACAACTGTATGTTTAGATATAGAAACATTAATATATTCTTAGACATATGTATATATTCTTATCTTACCCTCATCTAACCTTTCATCCCAGTTCTCAGAATTGTTCAGCATTCAAAATTTTATTGTTCCAATTCTATATGTTTGCTATTAGGTTTTTTTAAGCTTGTTGTATATGGTTGTTCTGTAATGAAGTGTTACATCTTGTTGAACTAATTTCACTTAAGCTGGCCCCACCCATGGAAGTTTCTCATTTGTTTCTTGCTCACTAGTGTTTACATATTGTTTAAATTTGAATATATATTTTGTTTTCCCATCTAACAACTCCTTGTAACATATGTGTTTATATACATGGTAACAGTTGGGATAATCAAGTCTAAAATTGAATGCTTTATGTTTACCCATGGAAGTTTCTCATTTTTTTTCTGGCTCACTAGTGTTTACATATTGTTTGAATTTGAACATATATTCTGTTTTCCCAACTCCTTGTAACATGTGTTTATATAAATGGTAACAGTTAGGATAATCAAGTCTAAAACTGAATGCTTTCTATTTTAATCAGCATGGTGATTTCTTAAATTTGTCATTACTTCATTTGAAAACCAATCATCTACCAGGATACTATCCATATATGGCTGTTTTCAAGCATTTAGTTGGTTAACTAGTACAGTTGGTTTCTCCTCTTTATATGCAATTAAATAGATGCTTCCATGAGGTGCTAGTTCTACCATGGAAATGGATGTTGATATCTCAAAACAATCAATTCGATGTAAATTTAATTGCTCCCGTTTTAAGTATTAAATATCTTATATAGAAAAGCTCCTCTTTATATGCAATGAAATAGTACGGTTGGTTAATTAGTGCAGTTGATTTCTCCTCTTTATATGCAATTAAATAGCTACTTCCATGGGGTGCTAATTCTACCATGAAATGGATGTTGATATCTCAAAACAATCAAGTCGACTGTAAATTTAATTGCTCCCGTTTTGAGTATCAAATATCTTATATACAAAAGCTCCTATAAAAGTCTATATCCCTCACATTGGCATGCTAGCACATGCTACTGAGTAAAGCACATAGTGAGAAACTAAGAACCCTACATTTCAACAGCAATTTCATATTTTCCTTTTAATTCTATGAAAAATCTGGAGTCAACAAAAACCAAGGCTTCATAAAATCAACATGGATCCAGAAAAATATTATACAAGTAGAACTCAGAAGGATGATGAAGGAAATATTATCACGATGGGGCTCATATCATATACAACGGAAGAATCAAGTACTGGGATGAAGCTTGACTTACTACAAGCCATCCTTGTAATGGAGTGGTGATAGGTTGAAGAATAACAAGTAAATGCTTGATAAGTTATTGCATTGGATACACTGATATCTATATAAGTGAATTCATATCTCCACTCTGCTTGGAGGATGATGTTATCTATTTCTCTGCATTATTTATATGGTGGTTCCATAGAACCGACAACTAATACAACTTGAACCATGATTTTTATCACGGTGTATTATTTTTATTATCGTCGGATTTGATCATTGCGTTTCATTTGGCCGGATGATTAACATTTTACATGAGAGTTTACCCCTCAGTCTAAGTACATGCATTTGGCCGGATGATCATTGCGTTTCTCTGTAAGGTTTTATTTTTCTTGCAGACATCATGTTTGTAAACTTCCTACGTATGTGCAATTGAAAGAGAAAATATGAAGGAAGGGTAACATTGTTGCCTTCTAAAATCACACAATTTTCTGTTATTATGAAGAACTAAAGAGCTAAATGCAACTTATCAAAATGCTACTCATATGCTGATTGTCATTCCATTAACACGTTAAAGTTTTATGTTTAATAGGTACCACTTAGAGTTTATCATCTAGAAGTTATTTATCCTCTATGAAAAATTTCTCTATAAGGTTATGTGAAATATGTTTGGTGGTTCCTTCATTGGATCAGTTTTTAAAGTCTTGCATGATTACTAACATATTTGCACCTGAAACTTTGCTTAATGTGATCAATAAAAGCAGATATCTTGTATAAATTCAAGACTAGATTGGAGTTAGTTGCTTTTGCTTAATCATTAGTCATGTATATTGGGTTGAATGCTTCATGTTTAGATAAAGATAAGGCTAAGTCTTCATGTACCCCAAATAATATGGGATACATTTCGCTATTTTGTTTAGTTTTTGTATCTTTATTTGTGTTCATATATTTTAATTTTTTTTTATTTATTTTGTGCTTTTAGTATTTTGTCTTTTATCCCATATTGGTGAACTCTATATCTGCTGACCTCTCTCATACCATATAAAGAGAGGGTCTATCTTGTTTTAGACATCTCAACAATAAAACACTTTATTACTCACACGGTATCTAAGTGGTTTGATCCCCCCAAGCCAACCCTAATGCTTCCATTCCCTCTCTCCTACCGCCACCTTCTTCTTCACTATCCTCGCCACCTCTCTTGTTCTTCTCCACCTGCCATCGTAACCTCCACCCAATGCATGTAACCCTTCACCCCGTCCCTTCTTCCCGCTGCTCTTCACTTGCCCACCGTCACCATTTGCCACCCATCACCCCTCCACCACTTATCCCCCTCGCCGTAGATCACTACTCGCTGCTCCTGACCACCCACTGCCTCTGACCCATCCCCACCGCCCATCACTAATCCACCTTCCATATCCGTTTCTCCCTTTGCACTTGCTTTTAATCTACCCTTCCAGACTGTTCTTGATATAGCACACCTCTTACTCGGTCTGGATTTACATTTTAGGGAGGGACTTGCTCCCTCCCTTCCACCTTGGTCACATGCCAATCTAATTGATGGTGTGGCGTTGGTTCCTTATTTCTTTTTGTACACATTTATTGAGTTTATGAGATCTACTGTTGTTATTTGGGGTGATGCTTTACGCCACTTTTTCTATCTGAGCTGCTACTCTTCTATATCTTTCTGGTGACTTGTGTGGACTGAGCACATACTACTTTCCATCATGGCCTCCACTGATAACTTAAGAACACTTTGTATGACCACAATAAAACTATATGGTTCTAACTACCATATGATGTCTGCATCATTTGAGTTGCACGTCAATGCTTAAAGCCAATACTCTCATCGTAATACCATTGCACCACCTATCATGTCGAGACCGGTGATGAGAAAACCAAGCATTCTTTAAGGACGACTCATGAGTAATGACCCGGATGATAAACAATGCACAACCTAAAATAAGTCAATTACTGCTTCGACTTCAAACTACCAAGGTCATGTGGGATCAATTATCTTATGTTTATTCACGTTAACAAAACCCTAAAAAGGTCTTTGAAAATTTTAAGAATTTGGCAAAGAAAGAATTCTCTAATGATAACTCAGTTGAAGATTATTCTAACCAACCCTTTTCACTTTGGGATACGTTTGAGGTTTACCATCCCCTGTCATAGGACAATATTGAAATCCAAAGGAAGGGAAATGACTACAACTTAATACAATTTTTTACTGGATTGTCGACTTCCTTTGGGGGAGTTGTTGATAAGATCTTATCCTGTGATCCTCCACCTAAATTGCACAATATTATGAAGAGAGTCGAACACCTTCCGTCTGTTTCTTCTTCACCGTCTGCTTCCTCCGAGACCTTGACTCTTGCTGTCCTTTCTGGTGACTCTAGCATTGACATAGGCCATGGCCATGGTGGAGGCCGTGGTCATTTTGAGCCATCTGGACCTGGACGTGGTCGGCCCCCTTCTAGACCTGAATGTAGCCAACCCTCTACTGGACCTAGCAATGAGGTCCACCCCTTGGCTCAAGGCACTGTAACTTTTGTGATCGAAATAACCGAGTGTTGTTAGGTGAAACATGGATATCCCAAGACACGGGCTAATCATGCCTTTATTGACTATATCGAGGAAGAACCTGCCAAACCTCTACTTCTTTTGCAGATTGGATCCACACTGAACTTGACAAACTACTCCAAGCATAGTCACAAATTCGGTATTCGGCATACGTACGACCAAGTTGAAAAATTCGGGAATAAGGAATTATGCAGAAAATTTGGATAAAAATCGGTCAATGTACGGTAAAAGTTCGGCCAACTATTCGGAAAAAAGTCGGCAAAAAAACAGTTTATATATATATATACACACACACATACACAGACACGCGCGCACACACACACACACATATACAAACATATATATACACACATACATATAATGATTGAAAATGGCCAAACATCAAACTAATTACCCTAATATTGGAAGAAGGGGAAGAAGTGGGAGCAACAGGCACAAATCAGGGAAGAAAGGGTAGGAATGGAGGAGAAAGATGGAGCGTACATGTAGAATGTCGAGGGTTACTCCTCCTAGTGTATCGGGGGATAGAGGAGGAAGGTTGGACGATTTAGTGGAACCCCGCTACAAGTAAAAAAGGACGTGGAAAAAACAAATGTAAGCCAAAAGTACATAACTGTTTAAAATGACAAAAAAAACGTATTAAACGCATTTAAAACGTAATACACATATAAAACGCGAATTAAACACGTTTAACACGTATTATTTGGTTTGGAGTTTGAAACGCCTGTCATATACGACACATGAATAATACGCGTTTTAAATGCATTTTTTTCAAAAAAACGGAGTATATTGTGACTATGACTCCATGAGAGACTCCCTGCTCCGACTAAGGCTGCACGCCCTGATGATGATTCTACTTTTCTGAATTCCTAGACTCCCTATGGTAAAAAACAAATGGGTCACTGACTCTGGTTCTTCTACTCATATTTTTGGCAATTCTACACTCTTTTGTGATATGACTGCTTCATCTATTCCCTTTGTCACCATAGTAGATGGAACTCAATCCCCAATACATGGGGTTGGAAATATTTGAACATCAAATAATTTATTACTCAGACTAGCCTCATATGTTCCTCGATCACCTATGAATCTACTTTCTATTAGTAAAACTATCAAAAAATTTCAGTGCTCTATTACGTTTGACCCTAATGGACGTGTTAATATATCTTTCCTTTATGTTTATTTCATATTTTATATTACTGTTGTACCTAAATGTAATTTTCCCTTTACTATAAATAAGAGAGGAGAACCCTATTGGGTATCTCACGTTGCCTAGTGCAACACAAAGATCCCGTCTCCCTTAAGTTAACATGGTATCAAGAGAAACGTGATCCGACGCCGCTTCCGCTTCTCCCTCTCCTAGCACCGCCGCATCCCCTCCCTCCCTCTCCCTTCTTCCCTACAGGGCGTCGCCAGCCCCTCTCTCTCCAGGCCGCCGCCGCCGCCCGTGCGGCATCCCTGCTAGCCGCCGGCGTGCGGCAGCAGCGGGGCTTCCTCCCACTGCCGGCGCCGCTGCTCCTGGACGGCTAGGGGGTTCTCCGCCTTCGTCTCTTGCCGCTGGGCCTCCGATGGCTCTCTCTATGCCACCATCGACTCAGTAGCTCAGCACCGGGGCTTCGTCTACGTTTTTCGGAAAGTTTTCAGCAACTTTTCGGTTCGTTTTTGGAGGCCAACCTTGCTGTTTGGGAACTTCTAGTTGATCCAACGGCTCTCTAAAGCCCTACCCGGAGGTCTCGTCTCGTCCATCGTGCCTTCCTAATCACATCTCCTTCATGTGTGATTAGGAACATCCCGCTTGAAGGCTGTCGATGCGTCAGTAACACATCCCTTATCCTGTTCTTCTTGTAACGTGTATCTCTCCGTCACGGGACGTGTATCTATCCGTCCACTCAGCCTTCTTTGTGACGTGTATCACTCCGTCACACATATCCCAGTTGCATTATGGAGAATAAGACCTATTATGGAGAGGTCTCGCCTATTCCTATCAAGCTCAATGGGAAGAACTTTTTGCTATGGATGAATACGGTTCATACTGTCTTGGAATCGCGAGATCGGGCAAAGTTCGTTGATTCTGCACCCCTCGCTAGCACTGACAAAGACTATGCCAAGTGGAAATGTCTTGACAGCCTAGTGAAGACTTGGTTATGGGGTAGCATGGAACCTTCTATCGCTTCTAGGTTCATGTTCTACTCTACAGCTAAGGAGATCTGGGATGTCGTCAAGCAGCACTATGCTCAAGAGAAGAACGCTCTTCGCCAGTTTATGATCTATGATCGTCTGTTTGCAGAGAGACAGGGTGATAGACCTCTTGAAGAGTATTTCGGTGTGATTCAAGCGCTCTCCCAGGAGTTGATCTACTATCATCCAGTGAAGGTTGCTGAGCAGATTAAGGATAGAGATGATCTTGTCACTGCTAAATTTCTATCTGGACTTAGCCCCTCATTTGGTTCAGCAAGAAGTGTGATCCTTGCGTCAGATAAATTACCGAGCCTTGCAGAAGCTTTCTCTAGGATTCAGCAGTCCACCTTTGAGTCAGTTGATCCTATTCCTATTGTTCCTTATGGAGATTCTCATGCATCTATTGCTGCAACAGTACGAGGCGGACGACCTGCACCTACACCGTCTGACAGACCTGGCTTGGGCAGAGGATGTGGGACTCGTCCTAGATGTACTTTCTGTGACAAACCTGGGCACTCTGTCGAGAAATGCTGGAAAAAACATGGGAGACCTGCAGCCCCACCTGTTGGAGCTGCCAATTGTGCCACTTCAGACTCTACTGCTGCGAGCTCTAGTTCTTCTGGCATCACACTTACTCAGGAGGAATATGACAGATTTATTCAGGCAACTCAACATTGGAATATGGGCGCCTCATCTTCTTCTACAGCAACCCTTGCATCTACAACGGGTAATCAAGCTACATCTTTTATGGCTTCTGGATCCGCAAATCCCTGGGTGGTTGACTCTGGTGCCTCCCAACACATGACTGGTATGAGGAGATTGCTCCGCACACTTGACTCTTATATTCCTCATCCATCTGTTACTTTGGAAGATGGTTCTGTGAGGAAGGTGAGCTAGTGAATCTGTGTCTCTTACACCAGATACTGATTTGAAATCTGTTCATTTTGTACCTGAATTTCCATTCAATTTGCTTTATGTTGCCAAGTTGATTGACACTGTAAAATGCACAGTAACATTCGGGCCCTCTTGTTTTGTTTTACAGGATCTCAAGAGTTTGAAGATGATTGGTGGGGGGCCTAGGAAAGGTGATATCTACCTCTTTCCTGGTGATTATCTACCTCGCCATCCACCTCCTGCTCCAGTTTCCTCCGCCATGCTGACTGGTTCCCCCTTGCTGTGGCATTGCAGATATGGACATCCATCCTTAGAAAGCTTGAAGAAGTTGGAACCAGATCTAGCTCATGTGTCTTCTCTAGAGTGTCAGTCGTGTCAGTTGGGCAAACATCATCGGTTATCATATCATGTTCGTGTCAATAATCGGGCTTCTAGTCCGTTTGAGTTAGTCCATAGTGATGTATGGGGTCCTGTTAAAAACCAGAGTTATAATGGTTTTAGCTATGTCATTTCCTTTGTGGACGATTACTCTCGCATGACATGGATTTATCTATTGAAAAGTCATGAATCTGTGCTTTCCATTATCAAACATTTTCATAAACAAATTCAGGTTCAATTTAACTGCAATATCAAAAATTTTCAATCTGATAATGCCCTTGAATATGTTCAGAAAGCGATGAATGAGTTTTGCAGTTCGGTTGGTATGATTCATTACACATCTTGCCCTCACACTCCTATGAAGAATGGCGTTGCTAAGAGAAAGAATCACCATCTTTTGGATATCACTAGATCTCTCATGTTTGAATCGAATGTGCCTAAACGTTTCTGGTCTAAATCTCTTCACACTGCTTGTTTTTTGATTAATCGGCAACCCTCTTCTGTTTTGCATGGACGCACTCCCTTCTCTATTTTACGCCCTATGGATAAACCATTTCATGTTCCGCTTCGGGTTTTTGGTTGTACATCCTTCGTTCATAACTTTGATCCCAAACAAGACAAACTCTCTCCTAGGTCTTTGAAAACCTTGTTTCTTGGATACTCTGGTACGAGTAAAGGTTACAAGTGTTATTGCCCGAGTTTGCGTCGTATGTTTGTTTCTAAGGATGTCACCTTTCATGAAACCAGTCCATATTTTGCAAATTCTATGAGCAAGGGGGAGCAATTGAGTGAGGGAGTGCCACCCACACATGTGCCAAGTGAGGGAGTGCCACCTATCATTGTTGAGGAGATACCGCATGATCCACCTATCATTCAGCCATATAACCAGGTTTATCACAGGCGAGGTAGACAGGATCCAGATGAGGTAGCGACACAAGTCCATGAGCCTCCTCCGTCATCTTCTACTCAAGAGATTCCTGCAGAGGCTTCTGACCTTGATCTTCCTATTGCTGTCCGGAAAGGTACACGTTCATGTACTATTAGACATCCCATATCAAATGTATGTTGTTTGTCACACTTATCTACACAGGCTCGTGCATTTGCTGTTGGGATGGACTCCATTACGATACCAAGAAATCACTTAGATGCTCTGAAGGACAGTGGTTGGCAGCAGGCAATGCAGGTGGAATTCTCTGCTCTGATTGACAATGGCACATGGGATCTTGTTACTTTACCTAAGGGGAAGACAGTTGTGGGCTGTAGATGGGTTTTCACAGTCAAACACAACCCTGATGGATCTATTGAGCGGTTGAAGGCCAGATTGGTAGCAAAAGGCTACACACAGACATATGGAGTGGACTTCTTTGAGACCTTTTCTCCAGTTGCTCGTCTCAATTCTGTGTGGATCCTTATATCCCTAGCTACTACCTTTGACTGGCCTATTTTCCAGCTGGATGTCAAGAACGCCTTTCTTCATGGAGATCTTCAAGAAGAAGTGTACATGGAGCAACCACCAGGTTTTGTTGCTCAGGGGGAGTGTCAGAAAGTCTGCAAATTGAAGAAGGCTATCTATGGGCTAAAGCAATCTCCTCGAGCTTGGTTTGACAAGTTCAGTGTTGTTGTTTTACAGATGGGCTTCTCTCGTTCCATGACTAATCACTCTCTATTTTATTCAAACTCTTCTTGTGGGTCAATCATTATTGATGTCTATGTTGATGATATTGTGATTACTGGCAGCGATTCTACAGGCATATCACGTGTGAAGGAAGGATTACAACGACACTTTCACACAAAGGACCTGGGGAAATTGAGATATTTTCTAGGGATTGAGGTTCTTAGATCCCATGCAGGTATAAATATATCCCAGAGGAAGTATGTGCTTGACTTGCTACAGGAAACAGGTATGACTGATTCTAAGCCAGTATCCACTCCTATGGATTATCACATCAAGGAGATGGACGATGATACTGCATATTCAGATCCAGGACATTACAGGAGAGTAGTTGGGAAGTTAATCTACCTAACTGTCACAAGACCTGATATTTCTTTTGTTGTTGGAGTAGTGAGTCAACATATGTGCACACCACGACAGTCACACTGGACAGCTGTATGCAGGATTCTGAGATATCTGGAAAGTGCTCCTGGAAAGGGGATCACTTATTATAAACCAAAGAGTCCTCCATCTTCTTTGACTCTCACAGGTTATGCATATGCAGATTGGGCTGGTAATCAAGCTGATAGAAGATCCACATCTGGCTACTGCACTTTTTTTGGTGATCATCTGATCACTTGGAAAAGCAAGAAACAACAAGTGGTAGCACGGTCTAGTACTGAAGCTGAGTACCGTGCTATGGCACATGCATGCTGTGAACTACAATGGATCAAATCTGTCTTATCTGAGCTGAAGATTTTGATTCAAACTCCCATGATTCTCAAGTGTGACAATCAATCTGCTATACATATTGCCAGGAATCCTATCTTCCATGAGCGCACAAAGCATATAGAAGTTGACTGTCATTTCATCAGAGATCAGATAAAGAATGGCAATGTTGTGACGCCATATGTCAAGTCTGAAGATCAACTAGCCGATATCTTGACAAAGCCATTAGGTCCAACAGTGTTCCAGAATTTATGTGGCAAGCTGGGCATCCACAATGTGTACACTCCAGCTTGAGGGGGAGTGTTAATATATCTTTCCTTTATGTTTATTTCATATTTTATATTACTGTTGTACCTACATGTAATTTTCCCTTTACTATAAATAAGAGAGGAGAACCCTATTGGGTATCTCACGTTGCCTAGTGCAACACACAGATCCCGTCTCCCTTATGTTAACAAGACGTGTCTTTCAGGATCTGCATATGAGGATAACGATTTGTTTGGGCCATTAGGGACCAGACAAATTATACTATCTTGACGCTCTACAAGCTACTCCACTACTATCTTCATCAGTTCTTGGTCTTCAGTGGCACTATCGCCTGGGTCACCCTTCTACCTCAAAGCTCGGACACTTAATTCCATCTATGCATGCCGATTAGGAAAAAAAACTAGATGTGTTTTTAATATTGTACATGCTGATAAAGACCGTGTTTTGTAATGAGTGAGACATTATTTCGTTATTTTATGACCTTTATTGATGATTACTCTCTGCTACTTGTTTGTTTTTACTTAAGGAAATGACACATTTTCTTGACATGAATAGTGCTTTTTTGTTGAAATTAAAACTCAATTTAATAAGCCCATAAAAATCTTTAGGACAAACTATGCCCTAAAATTCATGCAATACTCTGTCAATACTTTATGTAAAAAAGTTGGCACCACGCCACCATTCGACAAACATCATGTTCCTGCACTCAGGAGAATGGTCTTGCAGAGAGAAAGAACGATCATCTTCTAGAAGTCGTTTGGACCAAGGTTGTCAGACTCTAACCGGCCAGCGAATCAGTGAGGCCTCTGGTTCCCGATTCACTGGTTCAACTAGTGGTCTGACCGGTTCAAACTGTGATGCCAACATGATGTCACTAGTTCTAGAAGTTGCGGCTAATTGTCTTATTATTGAGATGATTAAAAACAGAGTACATGGTTCTCTTTTATAAGACAAGAGAAAGGCACATGGTTTAGATATAACCCATGTGGGATAAAACAAGACATAAGAATAACAAAGAAAAGAGAAAAATAGACTAAGTAAAAATGCAGGAAAGGCTATATACTAATACTCCCCCTCAAGCTGGAGCGTAGATGTCTAGCATGCCCAGCTTGGATGTCATAGCAGTGAACCTCATCTTTGGTAGAATCTTTGTGAAGATGTCAGCCACCTGATCAGACGTATGAATGTAGGGAGTAGAGATTTGGCCCGATAGAACAGCTTCGCGAATGAAATGACAATCCACCTCAATGTGCTTGGTCTGCTCATGGAAAGTAGGATTACTAGCAATGAAGGTAGTTGCTTTGTTGTCACAATACATTAGAATAGGAGACGAATCAGAAATGCCAAAGTCCTTCAGCAAGCTCCTAATCCAGAACAGTTCACAGGTAGTGTGTGCCATGGCACGATACTCAGCTTCAACACTAGAGCGAGCAACAACAGACTGCTTCTTGCTTCGCCAAGTGACAAGGTTACCTCCCACAAAGGTGCAGTAGCCAGAAGTAGAGCGACGGTCAACCTTGCTTCCAGCATAATCAGAGTCAGAATAGCCAAGAAGTTTGCAATGCCCATGTTTCTTGTAAAGCAGACCTTTTCCAGGAAAACTTTTCAGATATTTCAGAATATGGCAGACAACATCCCAATGGCATTGCCGAGGTTTATCCAAGTAGCGACTAACCAGCCCAACCGCAATAGTAATATCAGCCCATGTAACAGTAAGGTAGATGAGTTTACCAACCATTCTTCGATACTGCTGATTGTTAGGATAAGCAGGAGAATTCTCATCATCCCAGTCGGTGTTCGGATCCAGAGGTGTGCTAGCAGGTTTAGCACCTAGAAGACCAGTTTCAGATAGGAGGTCCAGAACATACTTCCGTTGAGATAAGCATAGACCAGAAGAAGACCGGGACACCTCTATCCCAAGAAAATACCGTAGCGAGCCGAGATCCTTGGTGATGAAGTGTTTCTCCAGATAGCACTTTGTTGACTGAATACCAGCAAGATCACTTCCGGAAAGAATAATGTCATCAACACAAACAATAAGAACAACAATACCCGCAGTAGTATTTTTCACAACAACAGAATGATCAGACTGGGAGCGCCGGAAAGAGAATTTCTAAAGAATAGTGCTTAGCTTGTCAAACCAAGCTCTGGGGCTCTGTTTCAAGCCATAAATTGCCTTTTTCATCCTGCAGACTTTAGTGGACTCCCCCTGACACACAAAATCGGGGGGCTGTGACATGTATACTTCTTCATGAAGGTCACCATACATGAAAGCATTCTTGATATCAAGCTGATACAGAGGCCTGTCAGAATTTATAGCAACAGAAAATCAGAATTCTCACAGAGTTTAGGCGCGCCACTGGAGAAAAAGTCTCGAAGTAGTCGACTCCATAGGTCTGTGTATACCCCTTTGCCACAAGTCTCGCCTTAAGTCGTTCAACAGTACCGTCTGGCTGGTATTTGACTGTGAAGACCCAGCGGCAACCAACTGGAGAGCAAGCAGCAGGTGGATCAACAAGGGCCTATGTATTACGTTCTGTAAGGGCCTTCATTTCTTCTTCCATAGCCTGACGCCATGCAGGATGTCTAAGAGCCTGAGCAGCATTTTTAGGAACAGATATAGTAGAAAGAGCCGCAGTGAAGTTAGCAAAATTAGCACCCAGATTAGCAGTAGAGCAAAAATTCTCAATCGGATGCATAGTGCACGTTCTTGTCCCTTTCCTCAGACTAATAGGAATATCAAGATCAGAAAATACCTACGGAGGTGTTTGATCTGGCACAGAGGATGAGGACGATGGAGAGGCCATAGAGGGAGCTGTCGGCTTCGGTCTTCTGTGATAAACTTTCAGAGGTGGCTTTTCAATCAGAGCATCAGAATTATCAGTCAAATCATCCACCACAGGTAAAGGCGTGTCCACTAGTAAATCCGAAGTGAGCACAGAACCAGCCGAAGAATAGAAAGGCATATGCTAAAAAAATACCACATCCGCAGATACAATCCACTTTTTAGAAATAGGATCATAGCATCGGTACCTCTTTTGAGTGCGAGAGTACCCTAGGAAAACACACTTAGTCCAATTTAGTAAGGCCTGGCCGAAGGTTCTTAACAAAACATGTGCTCCCAAATATGCGAGGCGGGACAGAAAAAAGAGATGCATTGGGAAACAGAACCTGAAAAGGAATCTGATTTCCGAGCACAGAGGATGGCGTGCGGTTAATAAGATAACAAGCAGTGGATATCGCCTCGGGCCAAAAAGACTGGGGAACATGGTAGTGAAAAAGAAGGGTACGAGCAACTTCGAGAAGATGACGATTCTTACGTTCAGCGACACCATTTTGTTGTGGGGTATAAGCACATGAAGTTTGGTGGATGGTGCTCTAACGACGACAAAAGGAGGTAACAGAGGCTTGCATGAAATCCAACGCATTATTAGTGCGAAAAAATTTATAGGCTTAGAAAATTGAGTGCGGATCTCAGCAAAAATGTCAGTAAGTTTTTCAAGAACAGTAGAACTATCTTTAAGAAAAAATAGCCATGTTGTTCTAGAAAAATCATCAATGAAGCTCAGAAAATATTTAAAACCAGAAGTGCTCGACACAGAACATGGACCCCAAACGTCAGCATGTATAATATCAAAAGGTGCTTTAGAACTGATACAATTTTTTTTGGAAAAGGTAGCACGATTCTGCTTGCCAAGCTGACATGTCTCATAATGAAAATCAGAACTAACTATATCTGGTAACAAGACTTTTAACTTCGCAATAGAAGGGTGGCCCAATCTATATTTCCACTGGATGTATGCTACAGATGATGTCAAATATGCAGTTGTCTTTGGCTCATCTAAGTAGTAGAGTCCATCCGGTCCCTCATGGCCTGAACCAATCTTCATCCTCGTGCGCAGATCCTGAAATAAAACACCATCCGGATCAAACATAATTTAGCAACGAAGGCTCTTCACAGTTTTACTGACAGAGAGTAAATTAAGAGGAAATTTCGGGACATAAAGAGTGGAGCGCAGAGGCAGACTAACAGTAGAGCAAATATCACCAATGCCCGTAACAGGTGATTTAGAACCATCAGCTAAATTAATAGGAGGTATAAAAGAAGTCTTGTGCATTTTAGAGAATAGATCAGAATTGCCAGATATATGAGAAGTTGCACCAGAGTCAATCACCCAGGAATTTTTACCAGTCGTAGTCAGAAGGGCGGCACTACCAGCATTTGAATCCTCAGTAGAAGATGCCAGACGAGCTTGTAGCAGCTTTTCAAATTCCGAGCGGATCCAGTCAGCTGTCGGTGGAGCAGGTTCAGTCTGGTCAGAAGTCACTTTATTGGCCCAGTCAGGTTTGCTATATTTGATCCAGCAACGATCTTCAGTATGGTTGGTGCGCTTGCAGTGAGTGCAATAGCGAGACTCAACAGGATCAGCTCCAGAGCCACGACCAGGAGCAGAAGAACGTCCTCCGCGGCCACGACCTCTGCCACGACCGCGACCACAAAAGGAATCACCAGAGCGGACAGCGAGAGCTGCACCATCAGAAGTGTCAGGCACGGACTGGGACACAGAAGGTAGGCGTTGGACCCTTTTGAGTACATCGCGGAGAGTGGGTAAAGGGTCACTGGAGAGAATCTGGTCCACAACACCAGTAAAGGAAGCAGGTAGGCCCGCGAGGAACTGAACTAACATAAGTTCATTCCGCTGTCGATTAAGTTCATGAATGTCAGTAGAAAGGGGATGATACACCTGGAACTCATTCCAGAGGGCACAACAGGAGTTGTAGTAATCCTCGAAAGAATCAGTAGTAGAATACGCCAGTTTGGCAAGTTGTTTGAAGATCTCAAAGACCTTCTTAGGATTCTGTTGGTGCGAGTTAACATGGGAGAGTTGCTCCCACATTTCTTTGGCAGTATGAAGACGGAGAAGGGACTGGCTGATCTTTGCTTCAGCGTTGTTGACCATCCATGTCATGACCCCATAGTCCTCCTTGGACCAGAGATCATAGGCTTGTTTCGTCTTCTCGTCAACATCATGAGTAGGAAGAGACGGGCCTTTTGTAGTCAGATGAGAGTAGCGACCTTGGGATTTAACATAAAAATCAAAGGAGGCAGCCCATAGGTGATAGTTGGAACTATCCAACTTCACCGTAGTAACACAGAGAGTGCGAGGAAGATCTGAAGTCGCCATCGGACCAAGTAGAAAAAGCAGTAGCACGGGCGCAGATAACAGCAGGCGTCAGTAGAGGGCAGCAGCAGGAGTCCAATACATGGACTAGCAGTAGTAGTAGGTAGGAGATCCAATCATGGACCTCAGAAGACCCTCACGGGGCAGAAAGGAAGAACAGGACCTACACCAACATGGAGGAAAGATCACTCCACCATGAGGCGCAGGCAGTCAGATGCGAAAATTTGATTTACTCCTTCAACATGCCAGAACTGGAAAAGATCGGGCTGTACGTAACTTTGTCGGAAACTGTACGGAGGGCGAAAAAGGAGCCTTTAGCCGGACGAGATGGTGAGCAAAGGGTTAGAGAAGAGGGGAAGAGGAGAAGGGAGGATAGGGTGGATGCTTGGGGTGGCGGAAATGGACAGTGGTGGGGCTATGGTGGCGGCGACAAGAAGGTGGAGGGATCTGGTGGCGGCGGGCAACAGAGAGAGCTACTGGAAAAGGGAGAAGAAGGGGGGGTTGCGGTGGAGAGGAGAAGAAGAGAAGAGGTGGGCGGTGAGGAAGGCAGGGATGGGCCTGTTATGGTGGAGGCGGCACCAAGGATGGTGCTAGGCGGCGGCGGCAGACCAAGGGTATGCTGCTGTGCGGCACAGTAGGGAAGAAGGGGAAGGGTGGCGGCTAGGGTAGATGGGAGGGAAAGAAGGATTAGGGTTAGGGAGGATCGGGAGGCTCTGATACCAACTAGAAGTTGCGGCTAATTGTCTTATTATTGAGATGATTAATAACAGAGTACAAGGTTCTCTTTTATAAGACAAGAGAAAGGCACATGGTTTAGATATAACCCATGTGGGATAAAACAAGACATAAGAATAACAAAGAAAAGAAAAAAATAGACTAAGTAAAAATGTAGGAAAGCCTATATACTAATACTAGTAATTTAAAAATATATAAATGTCTTTGATACTCATGGAAAATATCCTTGCAAAAGTTATGAAACATGAATAATAGAACAACTGCTCACAATGACTTGATAAACACAGCAAATAACAAATATATTCTATTCATTGACATTTATATACCAACATTTATATAGTATTTAAAATTTATTAACAAAAATAGCAACAACAGTACATTTACTTTCTAAGTGAGAGAACCAACCGGTTGGGATAAAATCAGGCCGGTTCACCGGTTCAACCGGTCGGTTCAGTGGTTTGATGCCGGCAGACTTCATTTCCGGCTTTGGGAGGGGACCGAACTGGTAGAGTGACCGGTTCGTGGTTCAACCGGACGGTTAGGTTCGGTTCTGATAACCATGGTTTGGACAATTATGTTTGACTATCACGTCGCTAAGATGTTTTGGGTAGTTACCTTCCCACTTCATGTTTGATAAACCGAACCCCTCTTCTATTTTAAACAATCAAATCCCATTTAGTATTTTGTACCCCGAGGCTCCTCCTTTTTTTGGGCCCCTTAGAAATTTCAGAAGTACATGTTTTGTGCACTATGTTCAAACTGGATTAACCAAACTTGACTCGAGGTCTACAATTGTATCTTCTTTGGGTACTCTAAAATTTAAAAGGGTACAAATGCTATGACCGGACAATTAAGAAATGGTTCGTTAGTGCAGATACAGTGTTTTTGAAGATACACTATACTTTTTGATATGGTATCAACTCTATGTATTTTACCTGTTGCGCCATATTCTGCAGAACATGTTGTTGTTCCTCTCAAGTTTACCAAAGACGCCACAAGAATACAACTCCCTCTATGGCTCCTCCATCAACCAATCCTCCATCCTCATCGACAGATCATGACAACAACCAGGTACCTTCTGATTTGGATATTTTGATTGGCTTATGGAAAGGGGTGCACACTTGTACTTGACATCCTCTAAGCAATTATGTTGTGATACTAATCTTGGTTCAAGTTTGCCAATTTGAGTACTTCTTTTTCCACTGTCTTTGTGCCTAGGACTACGGCTGAAGTCCTGACACATCCTGCTTGGCGTCGTGTCGTGGAGATGGAAATAGAAGCTCTTCATACACAACATACATGAGACTTGGTAGATGCCCTTGCTCATGTCTCTCCTATGGGTTGTAGATGGATCTTTACTTTAAATATCAACCTGATGGTACAGTTGAATGCCTTATGGCTTGCCTTGTTGCTAAAGGCTATACACAGACTTATGGTGTAGATTATTTTGAGACCTTTTTGCCTGTATCTCGTCTTAACTCGTGCATTTACTTATATCTGTGGCTGTCAATAAAGGTTGGCCTCTATTCCAATTAGATGTCAAAAACACCTTCTTGTATGACGATCTGCACGAGGTGTATATGGAGCAATCTCCTGGATTTGTTGCTCAGGGAGAGTGTTCTAAAGTTTGCTGCCTAGGAAAAGCCATTTATGGCCTAAACTACCCAAGAGCTTGGTTTGATAAATTAAGTCAAATTCTTGCTAAGTTTAACTTGAACTGCTCACATTTTGATCATTTGGTGTTTGTCAAAACAACTTTGGGTTAGTTATTCTGATTGTATATGTAGATGACATCATCCATTTTGGAAGTGCCGTAAATAAAATTTGTGGCGATTAATTTCAATTTGTAGTTATTGGTGTTAACGTCAACTTAGACATTTTGTTGTTGGTTATAACAATAAAAAATGGCTAGTCATTGATAATATTAGCGATTACATGATTCTGCCATGCATACCAATAACTGTAACATAAATTGTTAGTCATTAGTAGTATTAATGACCACATAAATCTATTGCATATACTAATAAGGACAAATTTTCCAGTTTGATGGCCACATATAGTAGAGACATATTTTAGGGTCGTAAATACATATATTTCAAAAAGAATTTTTAGAATAGTCCCATACCGCTGAGCTCTGGGGAGGTCCTGGAGCTTATAAGGTGTGTGGTCCCTTCACCCATTGCCAATTGGTTTTGGGTTGAATACCAAACATTCTAATAGTGTGTCAGAGCGGACCCCACGAGACAAATGTGAGGACCACACCCTACCTAAAAAAGAACAAGTGCAAGCCCACAAAAGTGGTTGCACTTGAGGGGGGATATTAGAATAGTCCCATATCGCTGAGCTCTGGGGAGGTCCTGGAGCTTATAAGGTGTGTGGTCCCTTCACCCATTTCCAATTGGTTTTGGGTTGAATACCACACATTCTAATAAGAATCATACATATTTTTTCTTAAAATATATAAAACAATCAAATGATTTTGTACATCTAAATTTGAAACCTTTCTTTGGAAGATGCTTCTTTAATAGAGAACCAACACACCTCAAAGGCGCCCTTGGTCTATTTGCAAAGGTCTCTTGAGGTCCCTAAACTGAAATCACCCAATTTTGAACTACACTGGGCACACGATCAGTCACTTTTCATTGTCTCGTCGAATAACCTTTATTTGGTGAAGTAGGATTCTGATCTACGGATTTCACTATGAAGCTTGAACAAATCTATCTAGCCGACTATTCTTTTTGGAAGCTGCTTGAATTATTTCCCCACTTATTCTCATATGTTTTAGTTTTTCTCATCAGTATCAGCTGCTTCAACAAATGACTCAAGAATACCATATGGACTTTCCCCATCAGCTGCTCCAGTAACTTTTATGCTCTCAGACCTATAAATAGAATTTGGATGGAAAGCCCACAAGAGGAATGAAGGAGATAGAGAGCACATACCACATGACTGGAACACTTGATATTGGCAAGTAGAAAACATATAATGGCGCAATATCCAAATCAGATTTCATGCGAGCAATTATGAAACAGAGATATGCTACATGTTGGTGTTTGATAGCAAGTTAGCAGAAAGGTAACTCAAACTTAATATAACTACAAGCAGTGGCGGATCCAGAAAGTGACATTAGGGGGAGCCGAGTCACACTAGGGGGCCTGATTTCAAGTTGAAAAAATATAGACCAGTCCAACTACAGAGCTTGTTTGTTCATACTTTGTGCATAAACTTATATGTAATGTGTTATATTTTACCATAATGTTAGAATATAGCCTATTTAGTTAATAGGTTATAAGTCTATTGCCTATGTTGAGAATTATTTTGTTAGTGTTTTATTATTAGTTTGTAATATGGGCCTAAGTGTCTTGGCCCATTAGGGTTGTCTTATGTCCTGTACGCTTCCCTGTTCTCCTATTTATAGGAGCAGGGTTTCTCCTATCTAATACAACGATTAGCCGTCTTTTAATATTCTAGATGGTATCAGAGCAGAGATCTAAAACCCTAGCCGTCAAGTAAAAGGGAGAAAAGAGAGAGCCACAACCGGTGGGCGACCACCCCTTCTTCTTTCTTGGCCGCCCGCAGGCATTGTCCACTCTTTCATTCCATAAATTATATTGCTCCATCTCCTTTTTGCTGTTGTTGATGCTCCCTTTCACTTGCTGCTGCGCATGGTTTCCTATTCCTTCAATTCTGCCATATTGCTACAGTACGCTACAGTAGCATGGCGGGATTTTGGGAGCATCCAACCCTCTCCTTCATGGTTTTTTGCATGCCTCCAGTGGCCCCCTTCTCTTCCTCAACCCCTTAGCGGCTTCTAGGAGAGGGTGAGAGTCTTCCACATTCCTTGGAGAAGGAGTTATTGCATATTCTTTTGACAGTCTGTACAAGTCTTTCCGTGCTCCTGATCTCCGGCTCCATTACGGCCTACTAAGGTGTTGCCTCTCCTTAGGACCTGCTCCATTTGGGTCGTCTGTGTCTTGATCATCTCCTACCCTAGCTGCCAAACAATCAGATCTCTATGGAATGAGCTGGAGTTTCATTTTCTAATCTCTATGCTGCCGCTGGTACTGTAGCAGCGTGTCTGCTGCACAATATTTTTTTTCTGACGTTTTCCTTACTGAGTGCTATCCTTTTCTGCTACTGGTTTGAAATACTTTGGCCTTTAAAGCCCTCTACTGCTACTGCGATTTACCTTTTTGCTGCTGCTACTGGTGCCATTTATTTATGTCGCCGCTATTGCTCTAGTGCTATTGCTGCTATACTGCTAAGATGGCTGCCTCCTTGGATAATCTACGCACCATGATCTACATATTGATTATGTGTGAGGTTTTTACACCACTTGCACCTTTTTTTGTTTCATTCCCTGAATCTAATGGAACTTGTGTTTGTCCACCCCAACCACTCTTGTTTTCTTCCGTGGTTGGTGTGAGGGGGAGAAATAGAGGAGAGATGAGATGAAGAAAGGAATTTTATTCTTCTTATATCTATGAGGATTTTTTTTGCTGCTTTATATTTTGTGGATCTTGATGCACTTGTTGAAGAACTTTTAGACTTCTACTATTGACGCTTACTGCTAGCTTCTTGGAGTGCTTTGTATCTGGAGCTTATTTCTACTTATGTTGCCCTTTGGTTTTCCGATGGTCTTCTATCTGGCTACGTCGACTCTACTTTCTACATTTTGTCACGCTTTATTTGTGCGTTGACACTGTCCATGCCTTGTGCATGTTGATTCTTTCTTTGATCGTGCTTTATTTGCACGTTGACTGTTGTGACCCAACACTCTTTGGGACTTTAACCTGTTGTGCGCCAGCACTCTCTAGCATGTCAGTGCCTTGTTTGCACGACGACTCTCAACTTCTGTGTGCCAACATTCTCTGGCTCGTCTATGCCCTGTCTCGCACGTTGACTACTACTGCTACTATGATACACCACTCTCTGGGCTCTGTCATTGTGATCCAGCACTCTCTGGCTACTATGACGACTTTGATGAAGACCTTGGTGCCTATCAACTATTTAATCTTTTGCTCCAGATGATTGTGTTGCTTCTTATTTTTTCTCCAGATGATCGAGAAGCTTCTGTGACATGCTTGCTTGCTTGCTTGGAGTATCTACTAAAGGGGGAGTGTATGAGTTTCTGAGTGTTTGAGTGCTTTAATGTAATATTGAGGGGGAGAAAATTCTTATATGGGCTTAGTTTATCGTTTTATTCTATTTTTTTGTTTTCTAAGTCCAACTCTCTATTTGCAAGCTGATTTGGTATTCTCCCAACTTCAGCTTGAGGGGGAGTGTTGAGAGTTATTTAGTTAGTGTTTTATTATTAGTTTGTAATATGGGCCTAAGTGTCTTGGCCCATTAGGGTTGTCTTATGTCCTGTACGCTTCCATGTTCTCCTATTCATAGGAGTAGGGTTTCTCCTATATAATACAACGATTAGCCGTCTTTTAATATTCCAGAGCCTACTTGGGCATGTTGCCCATGGCCCATTAGGGTTAGTCCGCTTCCTTTGTGCTTCCTTGTAATAGCCTCCTTTCCTATATATAGGATAGGGGTGTACATATCAATACAACAACACGACATTCCTGTATACACTTCTTCACATAGTATCAGAGCAGTAGCCCTGAGGAGAGAACCCTAGCCGCCGCCCCTCCTTCCCTCTTCTCTCTCTGACGCCAGATCCAACCCTAGCAGCCGCCGCCTCTTCCTCTCCTAAAGAGAGCACAAGGAGAGCACCCCCGCCTGCGGGCGGCTGCTGCCGCCTCTTCCATGGCATAGGTCGGCTGCCGCTATGCACTTCCGACCTCCATGGCTCTTTCACCCACTTTCACATAGATTTGTACGTCGGCGCCAACCTTCTCGGCATACAATCTATGTTTTTCGATCTAAATCTATCTGTCGATGCCATCCTTCTCGGCCATTATCTAGGAAGCCACCGAGTCTCTCTCGTAGCCGTCATCATAGTGATCGTTGTCTTTACTTTCCCCGACATCTCAAGCAGCTCCATACCCAGCCGCCGCCATTGAAGCAACCACGCCAAAGCAGATCTGACTTCCGCTCCAACAACCACCGCCATTGTCTTCAATGCCTCATTGCCTTGCCGTCTCCGCATTGAGCCGCCGCACATCCATCATCTCTACGTCCAGCCACTTCATCGCTATACCACATCTTGGGACCCAGGACGACGCTAATTTCCGTCCAGATCCGGCCGTGGTCAAGCAAGGAATCACGTCTGTTCATGATCAAAGGAGTACAAAAGACGACGCTAATTCCCATCAACCCATGGTGCTAATTCTAGCGGTACTTATCTCCTTGATGGTGCAAATTCTCATCGAGATTGTGCATCAGCCCCCGCTGACACGGTGTGTTGTTCAAACAACATGGCGTGTCGCACTTCAGAAATCACCCTGACGGTGCGATGTTTCGTCCAGAATGCAAAAGACACGGCGTGTCTCTCAAAACACACGCCGCGTTTGATTCCAAAACTCGTTTTGATGGTGCATATCACAACAAACACAAAGTATTGGTGGACATCTGAGTTATGCCTCCGACTTCAGCCACGACGTGTCCACTTGGAACACGGCGTGTCCCCGAAGATCCAGTTCATGCCTTCGACATCCGACATGGCGTGTCTCGTTCCTACACGACGTGTTGTTGGGAGCTGTCAAAGCTACACGGCGTGTCAGCACCCCACACAACGTGTCATCAGGAGTCTGCATCTTACCCCTAACAAGTCACATGGCATGTCCGAAGCAGTCAGACCACTTCCAAATTCAATAATGACATCTTCCAAAGGTCCATCTCTCCTCCAATACTTATGATAATCAAATCCTACTATTGTTTTTTGACCCAGCAAAAACTTTTTTTTTCTGGGGGCTCCGCCCCCACCCCCCCACATTTGTCGACCTAAGGGTCGGACAAATGTCCTTTTCAGGTTAAGATCCGTTTATTTTCCCTATCCAAATCTTAATCTGGGTATTTTTTTCATATTGATTCCGATTATCGATTTTCATGCCGAGAAACCATTCCGGCAGTGCCACTTCCTCCCTTGTTGAGCAAAGTTCTGGTATTGTATCTCCTCTTTCTACCGATGCTTCCATTCCGGTAGTCTTCTTTTTGTTCTTCTCTACTTTTTACACCTCTAATTTGATCTTTTTCCTTTCCCACCCTCCCATCCCTCATGTGTGTGTCTTTCCATGTGTGGGGGGTCATATTTCCCTTTTTCCACACCATCTACTCACTCTCATCATATTTGGTGTGCGGGGGGGGGATAGAGGAAAGAGAGAGATAGAGAGGAGGGTATGAAGAAAACATGAGAGAGAGGATATGAGACAAACTTGAGATGAGATGAGATAATATGATATATTACAGGCTATCTTCATGGAGCTTTGTATTGTTCAGCACATCTGGTTCCTTGATGTCTTTGTGGCACGTCATTCCCACTTAGCATCACATTACTTTTCAGACAACATTGAAGGATCTCACAGTTGCAGCATTGACACCAAGACTCCCACGTTCATACTGCATTATGTACGCCACGATAAGAGCTTTCTGCGCATATTCCGGCCTGTAGTCCCTTTGGTGTTGATGACGTTCCAGTTGATCATCCGTGTGGCGTTGATGGTGTTCCAGATGGTTGCTTCTTCATCCTCGAAGCTCGTCTTCTTCAAGCCTGTGCCAAAATTGTATCTGCAAGGATTCATCCAGAGTGATCTTCACCGAGTTACTTCGTCACGTCTTCTCCGAGTTGCATATGCTACTTCCGTGTTGAGACACCACCTTAGCACCTCGCCAGCGTGTTCGTGACATGTTATGCACTTCGGTGGTCATCTGCGCTAATTCCAGTTGACTACACTTCTCAGACAATTCAGTGACATCTCCACTGCTACATCGACACTGTGTCTCTGCGTTTGTGCCACATTATGTACGTGTCATGTGTTAAGTGCGCTTATTCCACTCCACATTCCTCTCTAGTGAAGACGACGTAGTCGTGGTATTTATGATTGTCTGCTTCAGATGTTTTTCATTCCAGATGCACTTCAAGAGAAAAACCCTTTTCAAAGCTTGAGCTTCTCCAACCTACAGAACACATCTCAAAGAGATGTCATCATATCTTTTCAGTTTGAAATTATTGTTTAAGGGGGAGTAATGCTTTTTTATGGTGAGTGGCATATCTTTCATTTGTCATTTATTTCTTATCATTCAATTAAGTCATGTAACTCCAAGCTTGGACATGCGTTCACCCATGCTCCAGCTTGAGGGGGGGTGTTCTAATATAGCCTATTTAGTTAATAGGTTATAAGTCTATTGTCTACATGGGCCTGTTGCCCATGGCCCATTAGGGTTAGTCCACTTCCTTTGTGCTTCCTTGTAATGGCCTCCTTTCCTATATATAGGATAGGGCTGTACATATCAATATAACAACACAACATTACTGTATACACTTCTTCACACATAAGTTTGTAATTACATTTTAATTTTTGAATTTGGGAGGGCCCCCCTACCCTCTCCCTTAGATTCGCCCCTGACTACAAGACTTTTTAAGCAACCTAGATAATAAATAATGAGCGTGTCATTTCAAATTAATCGGATTTAACATAAAATGCAAGCATACACATCATGATCATAAGTATCATTCATACCAACATCTAGAGTGCATTTTGGAATAGCATTTGCAGAAACATGCCAAGTATAAGAAAAAGCATTCGCTACAGCTATGAGACCATCTTGGACGAGCAGTTTCCTTGACAAACACTAAGCTTATAGTATTGGAGTTGTCTGGTTCATTATGGGAAAGCCTAGACTCAGAGATAGAATCATTTGAGGAATTCACTTCTAGTTCTTGAATGGACAACAGCTTCAGTTTTCATAACATTCTCATGGGAGTCTTCAAGGAAAGCACTTTGCCGGCTGCTTTAGTTTTCAGCTGTTGAACATCATAAAATTTAAAGAAATGAGAAGCAGGTGCTGGTTGCGAACAGAAAGACGTGGATTGCTTAGAGTTTGATTCCTCTAACCCCGGAGAGTTAAATATATGAATGATGACGAGTCTTCACTATCTGCTGATTTTTCCAGCAAAATTACTAGCTTATGTTGTGAACTTGGCCTTAGGTCTGGATGGCAACAAAGGGATTCCTACCGGGGAGCAATTGATGGGTCTAGTTCTCAATCTGGAACACTACCAAGAAGGCATGAAGGCCTCTTTAAGAGGACATATCTGGAATCTACTTCTCAAAATGAAAAGCACAGAGCTGAACTTACATCATGATCAATCATACATAAATAGATTCGAAGTATAATCTTTTCATTTATTAGATGCATTCATTAAGACATTCATTAAGCACGGAGGTGCTGAGCTAATGCAGCAAAGCCGAACAATTACAATAGCCCGTGGAAGAAACGGTGGCCTTGATAGTGCATATTTTGATAGAGCTCCTGAACATTATAAAAAGTTAAAGAAATGGGAAGCAAATGTTGGTTGTGAAAAGAAAGATGAAGATCATTTAGAGTTTGATTCCTCTGAATCTAGAGTTCACGATATGAATGATGATGAGTCTTCACTAACTTCTGGTTTTTCTGGCAGATAAACAATCCTAGAGGCTAGAACTCAAGAGATTTGCAGACATTGCCCTCGTTGGCATGCCCAATTCTAGCAAAAGCACCCTATTAGGTGTCATCTCCAGGGCCAAGCCTATTGTGGGCAACTAGGCTTTCACAACTCTGAGGCCGAACTTAGGGAGATGAATTTGTACTGACTTCTTTAGTTCTTCATGACTGTTGTTGATATACAAAGAACCATCAAAGGTGCTCCCACGAACTGCGGGTTGGGTCTTGGTTTCCTTTGCAATTTAGCAGAACAAAGTACTAGCTTATGTTGTGGACTTGGCCTCTAGCCTGGATGGCAATAAAAGATTCCTTCTTGGGAGCAGTCAATTGATCTAGTTCTTAAATTGGAACAATACCAGGATGGCCTCTCTAAGCGGCCATCTCTAGAAGTGGAAAATAAGCAAGGAATGAGGTATCCAGATTCCAATTTGAATGCAGTTTTGATGATGTGGAAACAGAAATTTTTTGGAAATTTCGACGAAATTTTTTATAAATGCAACAGCTCCCATTTTGAAGACTAAATGAACGGATTAAGCCATGAAATTTTGCAGGTCTGATCTCTGTACTTTTAAAGTTTTGCATGAGGTAGGTTGCGGATCAACATTGTAACAAACCAATTCAGATTTGTATATAGTATAAAAAACGCACAAGCATACCTTTGGAAAAAACATTAAGTATAATGTCTCATTTACAAATGTAACTAGGAAATATTTCCGAGTGTGTGGAGCTGCAATGAGATAGTACATAAGCCATTGTAGATTCGTATCCCTCAGAGATAGTACATAAGCCATTCTAAATTCGTATCCCTCAGTATCTAGTGCAAGAATCATTGTTTAGACCACATGATTCTATGTTACCACCTGTTCAGTTCAGTTAGTGATGAGAGTGTTTGGATTTTTCATTCTTCTCTAGTTTTCTATCCGATCACTTTTTTGAAGATCTTTCTACAGATTTACTAGCCTTTCCTTTCATCTAGATATTACTTCTCTCCTTTGAGCATAAACATCCTTTTATGAAGGTTTTTTTTGTACATGATCGTCACATCATAGAGACCCTACCCACACACAACTTTTGTTTTCATATATTACTCTATAAAGTAGAATATCAAAGAATATCTCGCATAAAGCATTTATCTTCTTAATAACTTAGGATATCTGCTGAGAAAACTCATAACACATATGGGTTTGATTATTCAATGATTCATCACTTTGAAGCATGCCCGAACAACCAACCACAAACAGATCTTTCTAATCCTTTTGTACTACTAAAATTCTATTTTACAAAATACACTTCACTTATATTTCTTATATACACATAAAAGCTGAAAAATAAATCTAGCAACATGAAGTCCACTCATTCCACTCAAGTAACTTGTAGAGCTCTTTCTAAGAGATAATTATCCCCTCAATCAAATTTGGTTCCAAAAACTTCTAAGTACCTGTCCATATGCGTAATTTTCTAGTGTTCATCTCAGAAACCTAAATTGGATTTGCTGATATTCACCATCACACTTACATCAACCATAACTCATTACAAAAGTCATTATTCAATTTGTAAAAGGTGAACGAGGGTAAGGAGTTAGGTTAAGATATTTTTTATGAACATTTCACTATATTTAGGACTCTTCAAACATATTTTACATTAGCTAGGATGTTGATGAATGGATATTCATCACTTTGATCACATTGTTTAGGTCAATTATTTAAGACATTACGTTCCTTATTTTTACAATTTTCTTATTTTTCTTTATTTAATTAGATTTATCATTATTTTTTCCTCATTTTGTAGGTATTATGTCCCTTGTCACTCGTTCAAGTCCAAGATTGTAACTTCATTTCCTCGAGAAATTTGAAGATTAAGAGGGCGACTTCATCCTCCTAGAAGCCCAGTTGGTCGACTCGCCCCCTCCGATCGATTGACTCAATAGCAGTCAGGGAGAAGCCGCAAATTGCCAACCGCTCGACTGGCCACCCTAGTCGCTCGACTCAACCCCATTAAGGCGTGTTTTGCATGGTCAAACCAGTTGGCTCGCCTCGAACCGGTCGACTAGAATTCTTGGCGCCGAAGCATCAAGTCAAACAGTTAAGCATCCCTTGCTTGAGAATAACACAACATTTAAGCTGGTCGACTGATTGGCCACCCAGTCGATTGACTGGCACACCGACTCAAGGATTTTCCATCCGCTGCCATGCCCTATTCTAGGGTTCCGAGGATGCTTTCTCCGCTATAAAAGGAGGGGGGAGTGCACAAACACATCATCAACCCCCCTATCATCTAGAACTTTGCCCGAGGGAACAAAGCAAGGAAAGGAGAGACGAAGTCCGCAACGTGTTGTTAGCAGCATAATATCTATTCTTCCTAGCTTTGTTCATTTTTCTATGAGTGATATGGAGTAGTCCTTCCATTGCTGGGACATGGGGAGTAGCCCCATGAGCCCCATAACTTGTCTTAGCAAACTGTAATTCCTTTAAAATAATAAAAGATGAGTTTTTATTCATTTAACAACGTGAATTATGAACTGATCATTTGTACTTCATGACCATTATTATTCATAACGATGAGACCTCAGACTTGTGAACTAGGACATCGAATAGAACTCACATGTTCCTTGATGAGACCTTGGACATGAACTTGTTGAACGATTGAACCAGGACCTGCAGAACGATGAGACCTCAAATCTACGGGTAGTTTAATCCATGGGATCTGTTTCCAAAAGGAACAAATCTACATGGTTCTAATCTAACTTTATCTAAAAAGGAATTAAAACTGGTTAAGATATTATGAAGGCCCATGGGGGTGAAATCCGTACTTCCAACATTTCCCATCAATTGAATTAAAACCCAATCAATTCTCCTTTCTGCAAGTTCACTTTCTTTTGTTCTAGTTCTTTCGATAAATTATTTTAATTCTGCAATTTTATTTTCTTGTTTTAGTTTATTCAAACTCTTAAAACGGGAATTTACGTTTTGTTCATCGCAATTTGTTTTTGATTGACGCTTAATAACGTCGTTCATTGGGACCGATCCCTTTCATACTCAAATCAACCCGCTTGTTTACAAGTGGGTAGTTTGCCGTTAAAAGGGTAAACTCTAGGGATAATTTCCCTAGTCGATTTGGTGTGTTCGAGGCGACACATCATATGCTTCACATGATTCCAAAGAAAAAAGATAGAAACGAGACAATTGTTGTCACATATTAGTAGTAGAATGCCTTATTCTAGACTCAACTAGCATTACATCTTTGGTAATTAGCTTAGCCACACATTATTTATAAATAGTTTAGAGTACAATTCAAAGACAATTATATTTTATAATTGGAGCAAATAGTATAAAGCTATACAAAACTATTGTTGAAATCAATAATTTGTATAGAATGAAATGTCAAATTGTTTCTTCAATACACTTGATTCTAATAACTGGGCAGATCATTACTTTTCCGAATTTCAGATTTTCTTTCTCCACATTATTTTCTCCTATTTGCAAGATATGAACTTTCAAAGAGATATCTATGCTTTTCTGCCATATTTTTGGCTTACTTGGCAATTTTATCTCAACCTCGCGATATATAGGCATTTACTATAAGGAATATACAAGGCAAAGACCTACACATGAATTCTGAAAGAGAGGTGCAAGTTTCAGCAGTATGCAGTTATGAGTGCAAGAGAAAGAAAACAGAAAATGGCCGACCTTTTATAAAGAGACACTACGGAGAAACGATATAGAGCTCATTCATTAGATTCTGCCTCAAACTCTCACCTGATTATTTGTGCAAGCTCTTCTGTGTCTCATTGTGGTAGGTGATAATATTACCTTTCTTGTTGGCTCAGTTTGTAGATTACTAGACAAGGCAAAGCAATCTGGTATGAATGCCATTTATTGTAGTTATATACCTCAAATGCTCACCAGGATAGAGGCTCATGTATGGAAAAAATAGACAGTACTCAATTTTCTTGATATGCTAAAGCTCGTGGCATTCATGGTGATAAGCAGTATACCTCTACATGTTATAGGTCTTGGAAACCAATCTTGTAAAAGTTTGAGGTCAGAAATATGTGGTCAAAGGGTGTAGTGCAAATATTGGTTTTAGGGCTATGGCTCATGCAACCTAGGAGTTGTGTGGGAGAAAGATCTTCTATAAGTATTTATCTAACCACTCCTCTACCTATATTGTACAAGAACAAGACAACTATCTCTTAGCTAGTAGCCTGGTCTTTCACTAAAGAAGCAAGCATAATGAGGTTGACAACCCTTTTGTTATGGAAGTTGATCACTTACCCCACTCACAAATTTGAGGACTAGATTGTTGTGGAAGTAACGATCTAGCCCCAACTCAACCGTGGTGTGTTTGTGCTTCCTAGTTGACCTAGCCCTAACTCAACCTAAGGGGAGAGAGTGAGATATAAATGACCATTTATTACAGTGAACACATACTATGATTCATGCAATTTATTTAATGGAGGGCACATAGTAGGTAGCTCGTACCTCATTTGAATCAGAGTAGCATCATAATATCAAGCATAAGGCGTTAAAAAAACCATGTTGGGCAGCGATTAATTTTCTGAACTGATAAAGTGGGTTCCTCATATGTTTAGGTATATGAAATAGTGTGGATTGGTAATTGGAAAAGTAATACCCAGCTGTATGATAAATTCTTACGCACATGACTGTATGTCAAAAATATCAAAAGTGTTTTGATGTTAAGTCCAGATGCCCAACTGACTGATCACTTAGGAACGCGGTTATAGGTAAGAAAATTATCAAAAGATTCGCAATGTTAAGTCCAGGTTAGAACGAACTATTGAATATTACTTTCACTATCATGGGATTCATCCATGAGTTTTCTTATGTGGAGCTATCTGCGAACTACATGCCTTAAATATTTCCATGCCTACTCACCCATTTCCTGTCACTGAGAAACCCCCTGATATTGACATTTTTCAGACCCACTCTTTACATCTTACTAGCTGGTTTATGTAATGTTATGCCTGATGATTGAGGACTGCAAAAGTCTTAGAGTGTTATTATTACAAAATGAGATATCTTCTCCTAGCCAGTACTTTACATTAAAGCCTGGAGGGGGGAATTTATATTATTTGTGAAACAAAAATTTGCAAGTTGGAATTTTATCACTTAAGTATCATGTGGCATAAAATGAGAAATGATAACAAGAAATTTCGCAACATATTAGTTACTGTAATCATGTAGACATTACACACAAACTTAGTAAACTTTTATTATTCTAGCTTTCTATTTTATAAAAAAGTCTTTATAAGAGAATAAATTCGCAGTCACATAACTATGAGTAAATCAAACAAGTTTGAAAAGAATCTTGCAGAATACTCGATGTCCATTTTATCACTGATAGAAGCAAATTGTACATCCTCGTATCTGAATGCAATATTGTACCAACAAATTTGGTATCTCCCACCACTGCCTCAGTCACCGCTGCAAAGATCACGATATTCACAACCAAAAAACTAGAATGAATTTCAACAAACTGGAAGTAAAAAGGAGAGGAAATATATATTCTGAAGTTTCGTTGCTACTTTAAGTATATAAACTTTTATGAAGGTCAACGAAGAAGTAAGCCTACTGAATTTGTTATATTACAATTAGCTCTTCATGTCATTATACATGGGTTCTGAAAATTTAGGTTGTTATTTTATACACATCGATTGTGCAGACAACTATAGGCATGTAATACAATGATCATCTGAAAACATAACCATATGCAACCACTAATCGTCCATCTTTATCTTTTATTTCATTTCACCTGACGTGACCACACGGAGGAGAAAAGCAGAAACGTTTGACCACATTACACTCCAACTTGAATAAAAGAAGTCACTAATTCTACAAAAACAAAGAACAGTGTCCGCACTCAAGAGAAATGAATAAGATATATGTAAACTAAACTTCACTATGAAACCGAGAGTCAACTTTCTTTCAGTCTGCTATCAGCAAAGCAAGTACGACAAATATACCATATATTAGAATTGATGAACCACACTGATGATAGGTCTTGTCAAAATTCTTGTCAGCCCTCCTCCACCTTTCCCCACTTGAGTGAAGAGTAGATCGTCTAGTGTGTATTAGTTTTGGTTTGACTGTTGTATGCCCATCTACATATATGCTAACAGTGAGCAGGATTGAATAACCACTGAAAGAAGCTTGCTAGGGATATGGAGAAGAATGTATAAAACTCTAAACCGTAGAAGAGTACGGCCCATCTGTCACCACCTCACTTGCGTTGATTGAGACCAAAAAAATATCCTATGTAGAAATGGATACCTTTCTAATTTAATTGATCAATTAAATAAATTTATTCTACTTGTTAAACTAAAAAAAAAAAATATCTGGACAACCTTCTGAACTCTTCCTGGTGGCTATAGATGTCTGAACGACTAACCCAAACAGGTGGCAGCAGCAAACCCATGGGAATACTCTCAAGACTTTTTCCCTCGTCAGCCTCTATTCTGTACCTCCTTGGAAGAAGACAGTTCTAGCTGATTCTCTCTATACCTCTCTGCCTTTAATTTTCTGGTTACTTTCAGTTTGTGTTAGTTTTCACTATTCAGCTTTTCAGCAAAAAAAACTGTTACTCCATCAAATGGAGACAATAGCAACTGATTTTTTGTCTGCTTCACTCGCTGATATCTGCTTTAGGGAAGAGCCCAAGCGTATGCTATAATCTATAGTCATGTTTGTTAGCAGCACGTAAACTCATACTTAACTATTAGACACTCATTGTTCATGACATTGAGTTGTTCCAAATGAGACCATATGCTCTGCCTACTATTGTCTAGCTACGCAGCTTCACTTCGATGGCCCTTATATAAAACAATACATATAGAAAGCATGGGGATCGGATGAGAACATTTCCCTTATGTCACAACGCTGTTGTTGTTCCTCACTCTCCAAACTTTGGTGGTGGATCTTCATACCAGTGCTCTAGGTACGAATGCAATCCATGTGTTTTATACTTCAAAGTAAAACTTAAGAGTGGTGGAAGGTTCGGGTATTCATGAGTGGTGGGGAGGTCCAAGATTCCATGAGTTCTTAGGCAGTGAAAAAAAGGGAACCCATCGATAAAATGTAGGATGTGTGAGGGCGTTGGAGTTCATCCCCATTGCTCATCAAGAAAGGGGATTGTGTTTTCATTTGGGAATGCACTGCTCGATACAAAATACATAGATTTGCAGAAGCCATGAGTGGACCTTGGCAAGAGGCACCAACAACCCCAGATCATGTTGTTGGAGGTTGTGCTGATGGCTGAACTGAAACTGAAAAATATCCCCATGGTTGTTTCTACTTTACTGCAGAACTTGACTTTTGTAAGGAAAATTGCAGAGCTACTTGGCCATGAAAACTTGATTTTTGACTTTGAAATTCCTTTACTAGAAAATTTTATATATAGAGAACAATTAAATATCTCTAAGGCCAACTGACAAATAGAATATACTTGAGGACTATATTTGAAAACAACCAGATTAACCGACATAATATATGAAACTCTATATGGACACAACGTGCCCCCTCACAAAAATTTGAATGGCTACTCTGATACTATCCTAACTAATGAAATACTTGTAAACTAACATTTCCTAATGATTTTTTCACACCATTTTACATTACCCAATTAATTTTGGTTGTCCCTTATGGCCGCATTTTCCACCCTCCAGGTTATTAACTTGGCAAGCGAAGCTGATAGCAAGGAAGGAAAGTTTAAGCCACAAAACGAGGGTTTTTCAGGAGCAAAAGGATCAACAAAGTGAATCATGTTCAATAGTTGTTTATGAGTTATGACTACTTAAAGAAAGAATTGACAAGAAGAAGCACAAACAAAAACAAGTTAATAGTTCTAAGAATGACGAGCCTCAAATCTTGGATCCATACAATACTGTAGTCATTAAACAAGGCAAACCTCCATTCACTGGTCTGAAAATACCAAAAACTCTATATTAAATATAACAAGTAGCAGTATCCAATAGCTTATGTAGGAGGGAGCCAGCAGATAAAGGCTATATCACAAGTAGCATTGCTCAAAGCAGAATTCAGTGTACCACTTACAACTGATTTTCGAACCAAGCTAACAAAGTAAGGATGTTGCCTTTAGACTTAAAATGGTGTTTATTATCTTTCAAGTGGTAACACAAGCATAATCACCTTGGTAATAGCCTGAATATCAATTTTCCAAGAGGAGCCAATTCTAACATCCTACCATGTTGACGAGGGACGTCTTAGGCAAGTAGTGCATGTCAATAATCTTCTATCGTTCAAACAATAACATTTTGTCAAAATAAAGTTATGATTCATGTTCAAAAGCTATAAAGTAGGTGTTTTTATAGTTCAAGGATAAGCTCAGACCAGATTAGATCAAATCACCATTCATCTTATGAACCTGAATATTTGAGCCAAGGAAGCACGGACACTTCTAGACAGCCCCCGTGTCCGTGTCGGACATGTTTTGGACACGGACACTTCCCGGACACGGCCCAAAACATTTTGGACATGGCTGGGACGTGTCCAGTTCTTTTGATCTTTTTCTGCACTCCGGACACTGCCCAGACACTTCTTGGACACGTCATTACAGCAGCAGCTGCTATAATAGCCTATTTTACAACACAAATGTTGAATATACAACTATTGTTATGTCCTATTACTGAGAAAATGTAACATAGAGCTCATATCTGATCACAATTACAAGCAAATCTGTTGGAAAAAAACAATATGTAAAGTCTAAGCTGAATCAGATATTATGAATCAAATTATGGTCTAATAAGTTGGTTAAATGAGTAATATGAACTCGTATATATAAAAAATCTGTAATATACTATATTTACAGAAATACACGTTTATTTTTCTTCTTCATATTGTCTCTACTACACACACAAAGACACACCTCTATATGCATATACAATTATATATACATAGATACGTTGATCTCGATAAATTTGAAAACATATTCCAGTTAATATATCATACACCCACATATATGTATATATTAAAAAAATATTTTCCCTCATCCGGTGTCGTGTTCGTGTCCTATATTTTTGAAATTTTCCGTGTCTATGTCAGTGTCCGTGTCCATGCTTCCTTGATTTGAGCCCATACTAGACGTGATTGTGAAAATCCAATTCTGAACCTAAATATGTAATTAAACAAAGGGGTAATTTACTTAATATTTTTTCAATATCGTGCTCACTGAAGTTATCCTGAGAGGTTGTTAACACAAAGGTCTACCATATAGGAATATGTAGAAAAAGAAGACTGCAAACAAAGCCTTATCGGCAAAAGAACAGAAACAGACCTCAACGGAAACAAATCCAGAGTTCAAAAACATGTAAAACAAAAACGAATTAAGCTCAAGCAGTCTTCAATTCAATTCTACAGACTTCGATGGATGAATAAAAGAACATAATCAGAAAAAGGTCAAGCCTTCAAACAAAATATATGCAGTGCAGGATTCATAGGTTAGGTACAACAATAAAAACAAACAAACTCCAAAACTCTTAAGAATTTCAGCTTAGGTCATTGAGTCCAAAGTCACAATGTAATTAGCTCACCATGGCATTATAAATGGGTTCTGAAAACACAGGTTGTTCTTTCATTCAAACCAATTGTCCAAGCAGCAATAGGCCTATATGTTTCAACCACCTAAAAAACTAACCGCTCACAACCACTAATTGTCCCTTTTTTCATTTCAAGCGACGTGAACATGTGAAGAAGAAGAAAAGCAGAAAAGATTGGCCATACTACACTCTAACTTGAATAACATGTCACTAATTCTCCAGAAACAATGAGAACTATCCGCATTCAAGAGAAATGAATAGTGTATATGTAAACTGAAGTTTACTACCAAAGCTACATTTGACTTTCTCTCAGTCTGCTATTGGCAAAGCACGCATGGACATATGTACCATATATTATAAACGATGTGCATAATGTCAATTTTTGTAAAACTCGTCAGCCCTCTCCACCTTGTCCATTTGAGTGTAGACTAGTGTGTATTAGTGTGGGGTTGACTGTTGTATGCCCATCTACATATGTGCTAAATGTGAATTGAACTGAATGACCACTGAGAGAAGCTTTCTAGGGATATGTAGAAGAATGTATTCAACTCTATATGGTTGAAGAATGTATCAGAATTGTCTCAATGATCTTTTCCTTAATGTGATAGCAACCATGATTAATGATACTTCTACACTAATGATTCTCCTTACTGTTTGCATGAGAAGAAGGGCATCTTTACAGTTAGATCATCTTATAAACTTCAAAACTTAACAGCGAGGCATTGATCTTTGACAACAACCAGATTAACCACCTGATACCATTCCCACTAATGAAATCACATTTTTCCTCCTCGACTCCTCAACTGTGGTTGGGCCAAGAGATTATGGGGTGAACTACCTTTAGTGGGCAGGGCCTTGCTAGCTTGTAACCAAATTTTGTAGCCAGTTTGGTAAATGGCGTAGCTGCTACTTGGATGATGATCTTTTGAATATCTATGCCTATCATAGGGCCATCGAGAAAGGGATAAATGATTCAGTGTTCAATCAAAAGATCCCCAACCCACTCTCTCTAGTCATGGGGGTTGGTAATAAGCTAAAACTCTACTTCTACAAAGCTAAAGTCAGTTTTACAGCCATAATTACAGATCCAGATGACCACCCATCGTTGTGGCTGAAACCAGCTAATGACTACCAGAAAATTAAATATGATGATGACTGGATTTCTAAAATAGCGCTCCTTTGGGATTAGTAGTTAGAAATAAAGGTGGAGTGATTGTGGCTACTGTGCGATGAAGAAATCGGGTACCTAAAATTCTAGTCTAGTTTAGGAGGAAGTTGTTTTATTTGTCTCAAAGTTTCTACTGTTTTGAATGCCACAAAATTCCACCTACAATGTGATGACTAGAAAATTTTCAATTGGATTAAGAAAGCTAAGCCTAGATGCTACTATAGATCTTAGTCATCAAAGATATTGTCCAATTGCAACATGGTTTTCACTTTTCAATGTTTCAGAACATCCTTTGTTAGGAGAGAGGGTACTCACCTTGACTACCTAAAAGTTAACTAAGATGATGGTTGGACTACTGCTAATGGTGCTCGGATGAGAGTGGTTGATAGAAACTAAGATGGAGTGATTGTGGCTGTTGTACCAATGAAGAAATCGGGTGCCTAAATGTTGGTCTGATTGAGGCTGAAATTGCTCTATATGGTCTATATAGAAGTGAAAAGTCTTACTTTGATGTGTTATAACCGATACAATGCTCTCTTTTATAGGATAAGAGAGTAAGTAAGAAACAGAACTAGGCAATATGGGATACAAGAAAGGCTAAAGATAAGTTAGGTCTGAAGCACACAACACAACACATAACATATCATAATTCAAAGACATGTCTGAAGCACACAACACAACACATAACATATCATAATTCAATAAAGCATATATACTAATACTCCCCCTCAAGTTGGACCATAGGTATCAATCATCCCAGATTGTCCACCATGGTAGTAAATCTGGCCTTAGGAAGAAGCTTTGTGAAAATATTTGCTACTCGATTAGAAGTATGTGTTGGATCTAGTGCTCTAGGGGGGTGAATAGAGCTTCAAAAATTCTCACAAGATAGATTAGACCTTCAAATTATATCAAATTAAAACCAATATCTTAAGTGCAATTTGAAATCCTAATTAACAAGCATAGCAAGGATGAGAGGAATTGATAGAAAGCACTTGACAAGGTCATGTAGAGTGGTTCCACTCTCCAAACTAGGAGAGAGTCAGTCTACTACCTCGAGAGGTCAACCTCTAGGACTTTGCAAGTATTTTTCTCTACATATTCACCAATAAGAGTTACAACACAAGACCACCATAGGACTTACCCATCCAAGCGCCAAGAGTCTTCCACCTTACCAAGGACTTACCCACTTTGCCAAGAGTCTTCAGCCTTCTCCAAGGTCTTACCCACTCTTGCACAAGTCATCCGCCTTCAAGGACTTTTCTACTCTTCTTCGATCTTCAACCTTTGCCTTCTCCTTCACCTGGAGAAGATCTTCACCTCTTCTTCAACCTTGAAGAAGAACAACAACAACTTCACCTTCACTCGAAGTAGCTTGCTTCACCTTTGCTTCATGGAGAAAAGGGTAGGGAAGATGGAGTGGATGAGAACTTTACAAGCACAAGGAAGTAGCTCTCTTACAACAGACCTATGTCACTCATAATCACGAAATGAAGTGTAAACTAGAGAGAGAAAGGGGCTCAAGGAGTTGCATCACACTCAACTATAGCAAAGACTTAGAATAACATGAATGAGCAAATTTGGAATGAACTCCAAGGCGTCCCATTTATAGCTGGGGGTGTTCCCTTGAGTGTGGGATCACTTAGGGTCAAAATATAGTTGTTTTCTAAGATGCAACAGATCTAATTTCACCAACGGTTATCATCACTTCTTCTGCATTTTCTATACAATACATTTGATCGAGTTTCAATAAATGTAACTCGACCGATCCACTAAATGACAAAGCTAATTTTTCAAACTACCAGTCAAGTTTGTTCTGGGAAACTTGACCGATGAGCTAAAATTAGTTTTGCTCAGTGAGTCGGTCGGTCGAGTTATGTGAATGTGCAACTCGACCGATTGGTCATCTTTAGAAAATCCATGGTAGGATCGTCGAGTTTCGAACTCAACCGATGAACAACCTGTGACAAATTTTCTAAATTGACATTTGAGTGATTAAACCATGGAATTAAGTGTCCCTAATTTTTTCTCATCTTAGTTACAAGTCATATCATCAATACAAGTGATTACAAAAATCATCTAAGATCATTTATAGTGATTTCCCAAATTGCACACTTTTGACTTGAACTTGAACAAACTAGGGCTTATGTAATTTGATCATTTTCATGTACCTAAAATCTGAAATCAATCTTGAACAAACATACTAGATACATAGGAATGAAATGGTTAAGTCATTATCAAAATATGGGCAATGTATAGCTCTCAACTCAACATTCTCCCCCTTTTGACAATGACAAACCATTCCTCAATCATATTGAAAATGATATCGAAGTTATACCTTTGCCTTGTAAATTGTAAGGGGATTCAAGATTTGAACAATGTGAATTGCTCCCCCTCAATATATGCTTACTCGTACATGCATAGTTAGTCTATCTACACAAACAATATAACACATATGTACTATATGGTCCTTTAGAAAGTCACATGATATAGCATATAATGAACAAGAAAAGGATCACATAGGCAATAAAAACAATATAGTTGAGCTTCAAAACATTGAACTTTTCTCCCCATTTTGACATTATCAAATAGGAAGGGGGTAGAGGAGCATAGAAACAAGTCTTCTCCAAGCACAACCAAAGCATACATCCATAACATACAAACTCAAAGCATACATCAAATAGAGATGAGAGAAACAAAAAATCTAAGGCATAATCAAAATATGGTAAAACATGGCACCAACTCATGAGATATAGTAGATCAAAGAGTAAGTGTGCACAGAATTAAGATTACAACCCAAAAAGCAAGTTCTCAGAAAAAAATAGCTACAAGCAAAAACGATGAAAGCTAGATGATAAAATGGTACAACTCAGAACATGTGCCCAGATGTTTCTAATACAAAATAGTCTTGAAAGATATATATGATCAACATCTAGACAAAAAACTAAGACAACTAAACATCTAAGCTATCTATGTCCACAACATCATCATCCTCAACATCAGAATCATCAGGCTTGTAGTCATCATCACCTTCATCATCGGAGGCACCAACAAAACCATCAGAGCCATCATCATTAGATGCCTCACCATCATCCTCATCATCACTAACAACCCCTCGTCAGCACCAGCTGCCTCATCAGCCTAGTCTGGCATCTCCTCATCAGCAAGAGAACCAAAACCTCGACCGGGCCAATGTGCATTCTGCTCATCCCAAGACATACCAAGAACATGGATCTCATTGGCCTGTGGGAAGGAGCAGAACTACCGAGCCTAGCAAGCGGAGTGGCCAAGGGGCCAAGAGTCAGAGGCAACACACCAGCGGTAGATCCACTGACCACAGAGGGTGTATCAACGGAAGATGCAGGTGGAAGGGCAGGGTAAAAGTGATCATATGCATAATATGCATAGTCACCTCCTGGGTAGGGCTGGTAGGCTGGGTAGGGGTGTGCACATGACATGTTCATGTTGGACATGATGGAACAAGACCCTGACATAGGTGCTCCAGAACCTGAAAGTTGTATGCATGTTGATGCATCATGTAGCCCATAAGGGTTTCATTGGATACATGGAACGAGGCATGGGCAGTTCAAGAAGGCTGAGGTGGTGGAGGTGCTCGGGTAGAGGTAGAGGTAGAGGCACCAGGTGTGGTAGAGGATAGGATAGACACAAACTTCTGAAGAGTGGTCTCACTGATGCAAACTCCTTTCCGGACAAGTTTGTAATGAAGGTCATGGAAAAGAGATTTTCCAGTGGTAAGCTAGAATAGACCACAGATTAGGGTTGGGTAGGGTGGGTGGGTGCCACATGTGTTCTTGCATGAGTCAAAGCATGTCATATGATGGAGAACATATCTTGACCACTTGAATCTGATGTTCTTCAAGAGACAATACATGATCACCGCAATATTTTTTGCAATCTCAGTTTAATTCTTCTTCAGGTGAATATTACAGTTAACAACTAGGGCGAGGATGCATCTCTTGAGGTCCAAGGAAGAGGAGGGAAGGGTGCACTTATTCCTATACGGTAATTAAGGATTCTTCAAAAACTTATGAATATCAGGGAGAGTAAGAGCATATTGCTTGTAGAAGACCTCATACTCAACTAAGTCAAAGTACTCTGGGTAGTCCTTACGCAAGGTGTCAGTCACTTCGGTACCTGAAAAGAAGATGTTCAGAGTATCCTCAGAGACTTGAAATTTCTTCCCGGCTATCATGGATGTGAGGAGTACTTGATTATCAGGCGGGGGTACGAGGATGTTGTAATTCCAACACAAGTTAGCGTAGAATTCATGAACCACTTTCGTGCTAGTGATGGAATTGTCATAGAACATGCGTTCAACACCAAGGCAGAGAGATGGTGATCATAAAGAAACTATGCTACTTGATCTATGACCTCTTGTCTTCATGGTTTAGGCTCAAATAGGGCACAAAAAGGGAAAGGGTTGCGGGGAAGGAGCTCCTTATACCTATTTAGAGCCTCATTTGAGACAAAGAAAGTGTCATCAAACGAAATCAAGCGGGAGTTGGACGAAGATGAAGGTGCATTAGCTGAGGCGGTCCTCTTCCTCCTATTGTATGCCATAGAGAAAAAAAGGAGAGGAAGGACAGAGCAAAAGCTAAAAACTCACCACCAAAACTCATCCACATACCTAGGTTAACAAGGGGGAAGGTCAAGGGAGGTCAAGCTAGGTCAAACTAGGGCAAGGGAGAGGAAGGTTAGGGCTAGGGTAGAGAGCTTAGGGGAGCTGGAGGTTGGATCGATCAAATTTTCTCTAGTTGAGAGGGAGATTAGTCAGTCGAACCTATCTTAAATTTGCTCTAGCACGACTATCGGTTGAGTTCTGTGAACTTAGAAACTCGACCAATATGCTCTTTTAAAAAATCTCTCGTCCTCCGATTAGTCGAGTTGGCAACTCGATCGATGGTCAACCTGACCTAAACTTACAAAACTAGTCGTTAGCGTGCTAATTAAATTTTTTTTTCAAGTCCATGATATATTTTGAACATACTTAGGCATATATCACTCATAATTGGGTACTATTTTGTGGTAAAACATGTGTTTGTGAGAAATACCCAAAAATAAGAGAAAAACAAGCCAAAATGAACATGAAAAACTGATTTTAAGCATGTCAGTAAGCAATGGTGATCAAAATAGAGGCAAAACATATAGGATAGATGATAACTATCTAGAAGGCAAATCAGATTCATTCAAAGCAGTGATGAGCAATTTAGATCTAATAAAATTTTCTCTCTAGCTAAGGATTTAGTGAAAATGTTTGCCAACTGATTTTCCGTATCCACATGCGTGATATAGATATCCTTCTTGGCAATGTGATCACAGAAGAAATGATGGTGAACCTCGATATGTTTAGCTGTACTATGCAAGATAAGGTTATATGATAAGTTAATTGCACTAGTATTATCACAATAGACAAGAGAAGCATCAAAATGGATGTTAAAGTCTTGGAGCATTTGCTTCATCCATAGAACCTGGGCACAACAACTTTCGACTGCAATGTATTCAGCCTCAGTGGTTGATAATGCCACTGTGCTCTGTTTCTTGAAGAACCAAGACCAAGCATGGTCCGAGGAGGAAACAAGTGCCACTTGTGCACTTTCTATCAATCAAGCACCATGTATATTCCACATCACTATAAGAAGTAAGAGTAAAGTCCTTGACTTGGGATACCATAGTCCAAAATTTTAGGTTTTGACTAAGTACCTTAAAATCCTCTTAACAGCTATAAGATGTGATTTCTTAGGATTTGATTGAATGCGAGCACACAAGCCAACACTAAATATTATATCAAGTTTAGAGACAGTTAAGTTAAATAAACTTCCAATCATACCTCTATAGAGCTTCTCATATACCTTCTCACCTTATACATCTTTTTCAAGTTTGATGGTGTTTGACATGGGTGTGTCCATCAACTTGGTATTCTCCATCCCAAAGCATTTGAGTAGTTCACTTGTATACTTGCCTTGTTTGATGAAGTTTCCATCTTTTGTTTGCTTGATTTGAAAGCTGAGGAAGATCGTGAGATCACCCATCATACTCATCTCGAATTCGCTATGTATAAGATCACTAAATTCTTTACAAAGATCAATGTTAGTTTCACCAAAAATGATATCATCAACATATATTTGTATGATAAGAAAATGGTTAGAAGTGTGCTTTAGAAATAAGGTAAAATCTACTTTTCCCATGATATACCCTTGATCTAACAAAAAGTTCTTTAATTTCTCATACCAAGCTCTAGGTGCTTGTTTGAGTCCATCGAGAGCTTTTTGCAACAAATAAACATGGTTACGTAAACTATCATGTTCAAAGCCCGGGCGTTGTGCAACATACACTTCCTCCTCAATTGTACCATTCAAAAATGTACTTTTAACATCCTTTTGATACAGAACAAATTTTTTATAACTAGCAAAGACAAGCAACATACGAATGAAATCAAGTCTAGCTACATGTGCATATGTTTCATCAAAATCTATACCTTCATGTTGATTGTAGCCTTGAGCCACTAACCTTACTTTGTTCCTTACCACTTTGTCACTTTCATCAAGCTTGTTGCAGTAGACCCATTTGGTGCCAATGATCTTTCTATCACTTGATCTTGGTACTAGGGTCCAAACTTTGTTCTTTTCAAATTGCTCCAACTCTTCTTGCATAGTTAGGATCCACTCATTATCCCCAAGTGCTTCCTTGATGTTCTTTGGCTGGAGTTGTGACATAAAGATGTTGTTGGCTTGTTCTTTGTTGAAAGCAGCTCGCATATTCACTCTTTCAAATGGATCACCTAAAATTAGCTCTTTTGGATGATTCTTTGCAAACTAGGGGGTTGGATTCTTCTTCTCTTCATCTTTCTCTTCTTCTTGAGTAACCACCTCTTTTCCATTTTGGGTGATGTTGAGATCTTTTAGGATAGAAATTATTTCACCTACAACATCATCATTTGGAACAATATCTTCGAAAATAGAGAGGTTAGTCTCAATAAACTTAACATTTATAGATTCTTCTACTTTAGCAAGATCAACATTAAATACTCTATAAGCCTTGCTAGTAGTGATATAGCCATGAAAGAAAGCCTTATAAGATTTCAGATCAAACTTGTCGAGATAATCTTTCATATTCAAAACAAAACAAGGACATCCGAAAATATAAAATACTTGATAGAAGACTTCCTACCATGCCATAGCTCATAGGGGGTTTTCTTCAAAGAAGGATGAGTAAAAACCCGATTTTGCACAAAACATGAGGTACTAGCAACTTTAGCCCATAACTTCTTTGGAGTATCATACTCTAGAAGCATGGTCCTATGAATCTTCTATAAAGAACTATTCTTCCTCTCTACAACCCCATTTTGTTGAGGTGTTTGAGGTGAAGAGCAGTTGTGTGCATAATCAGATTCTTGACAAAAAGTTCAAAAAGCTCATTTTCAAATTCTCCCCCATGATCACTACAGATGGAAACAATGCGGCACGAAGCTTCATTCTCAACTCCTCTACAAAATCGCAAGAAAACATCAAACGTATCACTCTTAGAAATGAGAAATAAGGTCCAAGTATATCTAGACAAATGATCGACAATAACAAGGCAATACTTAGAACCACGAAGCGATTGAGTTCTTATTGGTCCAAATAGATCAACGTGAAGAAACTCAAGAGCTCTCTTGGTACTAAGGACTCCTTTGGATTTGAAGGAGGACTTGGTTTGCTTTCCTTCGGCACAAGGTTGGCTTTCCTCATCCTTTTCAAAATCTGATTTGGGAAGTCCCTTGACCATGTCCTTTTGCTCAACTTCTTCACCTGATGCATATTTACATGACCAAGATGATGGTGCCAAAGAGAAATATCATTCGAGTTTACTACTAGGCATCTACCAACAATAGGATTAATAGAGTCAAGAACAATAACATAAACATTACCATTCTAGTTCCCTTATGTATATCTTGGTAGGTGAGGGAATCTAGAATCAATCATTCAAAGGAAGTAAATAACATAAGGTAACCATTGTAACATAATTGACTAACACTAATTAAATTGTGATGTAGGCCATCCACAAAGAGAACATTCTTGATACACAAGGATTCACCTACATCACCCTCACCTTTGACTTTACCTTTCTTCTTGTCCCCAAAGGTGACCAAAGCTCCTTTATTTTTGGTGAAGTTGTTGAATTAACTTATATCACCTGTCATATGCTTTGTGTAGACACTATCAACAATCCATATTTCTTCTTCCTGCAAGAAAGGAGAATGTCCGTTCCCAACTCAAACTTTGATATCCGGAGTTAGCTTGGGGACCCATTTCATCTTTGGGTTGGTCCCCTTAGGCTTTTAAGGACAACAAGTAGAATAATGATCATCACATTTGCAATAAGAACAAACCATATGATTCTTAGTGCCAGAAGACTCTCCTATAAAGAAAGAGGTCTCCTTGCTCTTTTTCTTACCTTTGGCTTTGATCTTGTCCTTTGGTGCTCCCCCTATAATTCCTAAACCACTAGTACCACTTGTTTGGTAGAATGGTCAATGATTTTATTTAGGGAGTTCTTCCCTTTGTGGAATTTCTATAGGGATGCTCTCAATCTATGATTATCATCATTTAGAGAAATAATGGTAGAAGATAAGCTAGCTATGTCATCCCTAGCATGAACAAGATTGGCCTCAAGATAGAGGGCTTTAGTTAAATATGAACCCTTCTCAAGGGAAATGGAAGCAACATTAGCACTAGGCAATATAGGTCTAGAAGATAAATCATTAACTTGACCAAACAACCTAGTATTTTCATATTTAAGCATTTGGATTTCTTTAAGATAGACATCTATTTCATCTCTACGAGCATCAATAAGAAGCTTAAATCCAACATTTTCAGTTTTAATCATTTCAAGCTCTTTTAGGCAATTTTGGTTTTCTTCCTTAAGATTTTCCTTATTCTTAAGGTAGATACCATTCTCAACTTCAACTCCATTGTATTGGAGCTCAAGATCAAGGTATTTTCCTTGAAAATTATCAATACTCTTAAGATTAGTTTTCTCATTCAGCTCTAGGATTTCAAGTTTAGCATATTGATCATCAATGATTTTTCCTAACCATTTTCTTTTAGATTTACATTTAGTAATAGATGAATGGGTAGAGATAAGCATGACAATAATAGATTCCTTAGATAACTCATGCAAACTTACCTCACTAATTTCTTCACTACTAGAGGCCATGAGTGCAAGGTGGCACTCTCCATCTTCTTTGAAGCTTGAGCTGCTTGAAGATGAAGCTTCCCAAGCTGCATGAGCTGCATTCTTGTGTCTCTTCTCCTTCCTCTTGTACTTTCTCTCCTTCTTGTACTCCTCTTCCTTCTTTGAGCTTCCCTTGTGGTGTGACTTTCTTGACTTGGGACATTCACTCTTGTAGTGCCCCTTTTGTCCACACTTGTAGCATTTAGGAGTAGAGGAGGAGGATACTTGCTTTTCTTTGAGGTCTTTGCCCTTGATGGAATTAGCTTCATGCTCACATGGGCCATAATCTTTACTAGAGGAGGAAGGAGAAGTCCGACAAGCAAGTTGTTGTTGAAGGATGACCGCCTCCACTTCTGCTTTGAAAGAACTATCTTTGATCTTCTTGGATTCTTTTTCTTCTTACTTGGCTTCTTCTTCTTCTTGTTTGTCAAGCCTTGGCTCATGGGCTTGGAGGTTGCCAATGAGGTCTTCAGTTGGGATGTCATCAAGGCTCTTCACACCTTCAATGGAGGTGACCTTTGACTCCCATCTCTTTGGTAGTGTCCTCAAGATCTTGGAGTTGATTACACCTCTATCCAAAGTGTTTCCCAATGCAACCAGTCCATTGATGATGACATTGAGTCTTGAGTACATCTATGCAATCCCTTATTTCTTACCCATCTTGAAGTTCTCTAGAAGGCTGTTCAAAATGTAGATCCTGGCCTCCTTGACATGCTTTGTGCCTTCATAGGTGATGCACAATTTGTTCCAAATCTCATAGGTGATGTCCCAAGATGAGCTCTGGTTGAACTTCGTTGGGGTAAGGGATGTATAAAGGATGCTTATGGCTTTGGCATTGAGTTGGGCTTCTTTGAGTGCAACTTCACTCCATGTTGCAACAACTCTGGTTGAATCCTTGTAAGGTGTGACCATCACCTTCCACATGTCGCTTCAATAGAGGAAGTTGGTGCCATCAAAGATTGGAGGATGCATGGAGAAGCCTCCCTCTAGGTTGAGAGAACCAAGTAGGTTGTCGCCCATCTTCTCATTTCGTGGGAGATTGTTGGAGAATATCCTTATGTCTGATACCACTTGTTGGATCTAGGGCTCTAGAGGGGGGTGAATAGAGCTTCAAAAATTCTCACAAGATAGATTAGACGTTCAAATTATATCAAATTAAAACCAATAGCTTAAGTGCAATCTGAAGTCCTAACTAACAAGCAATAGAAAGGATGAGAGGAATTGATAACAAGCACTTGACAAGGTCATGTAGAGTGGTTCCACTCTCCAAACTAGGAGAGAGTCAGTCCACTACCTAGAGAAGTCAGCCTCTAGGACTTTGCAAGTACTTTTCTCTATATATTCACCAATAAGAGTTACAACACAAGACCACCAAAGGACTTACGCATCCAAGCACCAAGAGTCTTCCAACTTACCAAGGACTTAGCCACTTTGTCAAGAGTCTTCAACCTTCTCCAAGATCTTACCCACCCTTGCACAAGTCTTTCACCTTCAAGGACTTTTCTACTCTTCTTGGATCTTCATCCTTTGTCTTCTCCTTCACCTGGAGAAGATCTTCACCTCTTCTTCAACCTTGAATAAGAACAACAACAACTCCACCTTGACTCAGAGTAGCTTACTTCACCTTTGCTGTTATAACCCCAAATTTTGGGTTCATTTGGCGAGAAATGAAATTTCTCATATCAAAGATAATTGAACAAAGAATGGTATATTTTGTTTTGAGTACATGGATTTGTTTACAATAGCCTTTATATTTGTGTTGTGAGCTTTATTGGCTATTGGGCCCAATAAAAAGGAAAATAACAAAGGAAATTCAATTAGTAAATGGATAATTGAATTTTAAGAAAAGAAATATGTGGAAACCTCTAGAAGGCAAATCCAAAGAGGATTTCGTGCCTCTTGGGTTCCATGGGTACCAAGGAGTCTAAAGTTGCAAAGAAAAGAAATAAGAAAAAGAAAAGATTAATTATGTATTTCTTTATTAGAGAAAGAAATTGAAAATAATGTGAAAATGTTGGAAATAAGTGGGAAAAGGTATAATTAGGTGATCCATTGTGGAATTTCGTATCCCAAGGATTTCTCATGATAAAAGGGATGCCAATGGGGAAAATAAGAGAGAGATAAAAAGAAATCCTCAAAAAGAGATAATTAAATGAGAAATAAACAAGATAATGTGAAATAATGCATAATGATGCATCTAGAAGGATAATAAGTACCCAATAATGGGAATTTCGAAATCATTAAGTTTCTTGGGAACCAAGGAGTCCCAATAAAGAGAAAAGAAAAAGAAAATACTATATTTGCAAAATAAAAGGATGATGAGATATGTTATTAAGGGTTTATGTGGTATTGCTAAAAAGAGAGTATTTGCAACTAAAGGAAAATAGAAATTCGTGTCAATTGATTAAAAAGCAAATATAAAAGATGTTAAGTAAGAGGGTTTTTGAATTTCTTGATATCCATATATTAGAGGATATCCAAAGGATAAAAAGAAAGAGAGAGACTGGCTTCTCATTGAAGGAAAAGGATTCCAATTAGGAGAGGACTTGTTTCCTCTTAGATGATCATCTTAGGGTGTGGATGACGTGGCATGGACTCTGATGACGTGGCATGGACTCTGATGACGTGGCATGGACTCTGATGATGTGGCAACTCCCGATTGGCCAAGTAAGTAAAACCTTGTTAATTTCATATCTAATAAACCGTTAATGCAAATAATATATGAAAATTTATCAGAAGAACGAGAGGAATCCATTAAAAATATTAGAAAATATTGATTCCGTTTCTAATTGCAAAAGTACTATAAAGATGATGAAAAGTGCATTAAAGTTGAGTTAAAAACCCTATTTGTAATTAAAGGTTGAATCTTAGATGCTTAATGGGTTAATTGAAGTGTTAATAACCTGTTGAATGATAATGTTAGATTCAAACCTGATTTAAATGTAGAATTGCATGATTTAGGGTTATACCTCATATGAGAATGATTAAATAATTTAGAAACCCTAATTTAGGGTAAAAGGAGATAAGATCATATTTAGATTGAAAACTGTGAAAATATGATTGCTAAATGATAATTCTAAGTTTTGGTATATGAGAGTCCTTAATCCTGGATAAATACCCTAAAAGTGGTAATTAGGGTCTTTTCATGGACAAAAGGTAGAAATGATGACAAAATGAGTTCATATGTTAATTAGACCCTAATGAGCTTTGAATTAATGATAGATGCACATAATGATCTTGTCATGAATTAAAAGGAATAACAATAGTAGCTTTAATGTAAAAGAAGTTTAATAAAATAGTGATATGATGATTTGAAGATAAATTGAGTATCCAAGATCTTTAATGTGAATTATTTGGATAATTAGTGTTTCCTAGTGTATAAAAGTGGAAATAGTGATAAATAAGGTTCATATATGTGAGTTGAACTATAATGAAATATGATTTGTCAATTTGGAAGAAACTGAAAATGATAATTAGCCTTAATGTTTTGGTTATGACCTAAAAGGATAAAGATAATAGTTTTAGCATTAAAAGTGATAAATGCATACTGAAAGCTAAAACCCTAATAAAACCCTAAAGTTGGCCTAGAAATCATAAGGTGGAATCCAAGTTGATCTTGAGGATGTTTTGAATAAAACAATGACACTTGGATGTTATGCATTATTTTCAGGATATTGTTGATTGCTTGTTAATTGTGTTGAATGCTAATGCATGGACATCAAGTTACTATGGATCAGGTATGTGGTTACAATTATGAATAACCGCTATAGTTTCCCGATGGATTCTCGGATGTTTAATCGCATTGAATGCAACTAAACTATTGGATGTTTATTTATTTCATGCCACTATAAGGTGACTATGATTATCACCATAAATGTGCATATATAACTGGCTAGATCTGGGTCCACCTCTGTTACTTTGAAAAGGCTAAAAAGGGGTAATCCTAGAGAAAGGTCTAGGTTACCGTGAGTTAGAGACTCTTTAGAAAATCCCGAGTTAAGGAGTGGTCTACTTACGAGTAGTGCCATGTGACTCAACCCTAGAAACTGGTTCACTTATAGGTGGATCATGAGGGGTTTAATGGGGACAATACAGAGGATAGGTACCCTTGGATCGCAGAGTTATATCTAAAACGTAACATTGGTTGTTAAATAGGTAATTGAATGATTACATTGTTATCATAGTTGCATGTTTATTGTTTTCCCCCACATACCAGCTACGGCTGACCGACGTTTTGTTTGTCGGCGTTTTAGGTACAATGAAAAGAACAAACAGTAAAGTGGCACATGTGATACTAAAAGAAATTAAAGTGCAAAGGAGGTTTAGATAGATTAGTATCGGTGTGGATAGAAGTTTAGAGATCCAAGTTTTCAAAATGTATGTAAAGAAAAATTTTATTACCATTTTCAGTATAGTCTGTTAGAATTTAATAATTGTTTATGGTTATATGTCGAACCTTTGATCCGGGATTGATGGGTGCGGCTTCAACCTCTTGGTCTCCCTTAATTGGGGGTTATCGGGAAGTGGGGTCGTAACATTTGGTATCAGAGCTTAGGTTCCTCATTTAACCATTAATAATTATTAAAATTTTCAAACTCCATTGAACCCAAGGGAGTTATTAGAGGAGTATCTGAAAGACGGAGGTGTCTAGAAAGGGATCAAGACCGGGGGCTGGAAAGATTTTCCTCCGCACCGCTAGTCAGAATACGAGGACTCCCGGACCCGTGTGACCGCCTGGCCAAAGTCTTAGGGTATGAATTGAAATAAGATACCTTTAGGACTTCTGATCTTATTCATCCCTTCTCATCTCAAAATTCTGATAAGGACCTAAAGAATTAGGATTTTCTTTCTTCTCCTCACCCTCCTGAGGTATGGGTAAGGTTAATACGGTTTAAGGAATCCTCCACTAAATTAATGAAAGGCATGTAAATAAGATGTCATGGACATAAGCTTAATAGATTAAGTGCAAAATAAATAATAGATACATGCTTAGGTTGTATGACATAAGATGTCATGTCCTCAGAAGGGACCTGAGGCTAGACCCTCATCTCAGGAGGATAAGTTGGTCTTGGAGATAGAGATCTCCATTGCAAGTAGAGACCTGGCACATCCTCTGAGGATGATGCTAACCCTAACCCTAAGTGAAGGTTAGAGAGAGATGAGTTGGACCAGGTGTTTGAAAGGACATGCCTTTGGGATGCCATACGATCCATGGGTGACCTAGCACCTTTGGCAACCCAACCCTGGGAAGGGTCGTGCATGTTAAGGTAAAGGATAGCTCCTTGGATGATGATGTTAGTGAAGGACCATAGAAACCCCATGGGCTTGTAATAGTACGGCATAGCTGGAACCTAGGGCACGCCATAGTGCTGATGATAGGATGAAACCCTGGATAAGGAATTATGATGGAGCATTAAGGGTTATGGATGACCTTGAGCAACTATAAGTTCGAACCTAGGCTTCACCCATGTAGAGCATGCTTTTGAGGATGATCCTTCTTGGAGAAAGGACCTCTTATAGAGAGGTTGGTTGTAGGGTTAGCTCTAGAGAGAGCAGGAAACCCAACAAGAAGGTTGGAAGCCTAAAACCCTGAACTATGGATGATAGTGGTTGCCTCATAATCGATCTCTTAAAGTTGATGATATCTTGGTTGCCTTTAGAAGGACCAAACTTAGAGAATGAAGATGAAGCATCTGGTGCCTATGTGCCTACGGTATAGGTGTTTACCTTCTGAGGTAGGAAAAAGAGTTCCTTAGACTTAGAAAGGTTTAGTAGCGGGTTATGAGGCCTTGTACCTTGTTGGTTGTCCTTGAGGAGGACCCAACACTAAGCGTTGCTTGAGTTGAAGGATGACAAGGAGTGCGTGTCATGCCTTTTTTATGCTTGGTTTGTAGTTAAGATACAGAGCATGCAGTGAACCTAGGGTTCTTAGGCCTAAGAGGGGAAGTGGTGTACCTAAGGCTCATGATGAGAAGTTGAGTTCCTATAGAAACAAGCATAGTAATCCTCATGAATAGAGGAAAAGAGGAGCCCTTGAAGTTAAAGGTGTGTTTGATGAACCCCTCATAGCTAAGTTGATGATAAAGAAAGGTATGATCTTGATCCAACATTCAGGAAAGAGGACAAGTATGACCTAGCATGGTACAGTAAGTGATCTGCTCGTGCCTTAATGGCTTGCTAGGGGTAAGTAGGCTCGGGTGGATGTAAACCCTGGACCTAAGAGCTTTTGTGACCTTAGAGATAGGTTTCCTCCCATCCGGGGAGAGGGACCCCTTTGGAAGGGTGTATATCAGTTTTGTTGGTTCAAAGTAACCTAAAGAGGTCTCATAAGATCTTGAGAAGCTAAGTGAAAGGTACATAGTATGAGATTGAATCTATAGACCCATAGATATCCATCTCTATTGCATGTGAAAGTGTTACCATGGAGGTAACTAGTATGGGGCTTGACCAAGGTAGGCTGGTTGCCTTAATGCTTATGAGCGGATGAGAGTCGGCCCATGAATGCAGAAAGAGAGATGATGAAGACTTGGGTAAGATTCTAAGTGAACATGTACTATAATGGAGAATCCTAAGTCTATCCTAGGGTCAGGTAGGGATAAGACTGATGAAGGTAGGAGTTGCCTAATTCCCCAGTTGCGCATGACCATAGGGTCGGGAGGTAACAACTATCATTGTCTGAGGGGGGTTAGGAGATTGATCACCTTCATGAACTCATGGGACCCAAAGGGCAGATGAGTAGGGCACTCTCTTGATGCATGAGGGAAGAGGGATGACCCCAAAAGAGTCGGTACCCTATAGACCTAGAGGAGATGACCAAGGATATAAGCCTTAGTAGGTTCAAGACTAGTTTGATATCATGATGTTTGTGATGAAGAGACATATGTGGCACGTTGCAACTTAGATTTAAAGGTGTACTAGCAAGGTGGGATGTACCATCTCTACTCTTGGAACAGGAAGAACTCTGTATTTGGACTGCAGCCAAATGCTTATTTCCTCTTGTTATGGGGGTGAGAGATAGGACATTATGCATGTCATACACCAAGGATAAGAGATGATGTAGGTTGGAGCGTTGCCACGAGAAATGGGGATAGAGAAGATATCTTACCATGGTAAAGTGAATGAACGATGGATGGCTTGCAAACACTAAGGGGAATGAGGTAGTCCCCTTATGAGGATGTTACTAGCATGAGCTAAGTGGACCTTACAAGTTATACCAGGATGAGTTTGGTCACCATGATGATGAAATCAGAAAGTGTTTCTAATGGAGATAGACATGGAGTTTGAAGTAATATGAAAGTGAAATACATGGAAGTGTATGTCTTAAATACCTAAGAATGTGAGGTGGTAATGGATGCTCTGGTTGAGATACATATGGCTTGTTTGACTAGAATCTAGAAGAGGTTGTTTGGCTAACCTTAAGTTTGAAAAAGAGAGGTGTTTGGATAACATTCAGATGTAACAAGATGCGTTGAAAAGTTAAGGGTTGTTTGGTTAGCCAGTCTAGTCCTTGATGCCACGAAAGGATGGTGGTAGAACCTCAGATGCACTTCTTTGGAAGAGAAAGTGACGAAACCCTGACTAGAGCGGTTTAGGGTTTCATAGGATCTAATCTTGAAAGAATCGTGACATACAGAAAATTATGGTTGAAGATCACCGTACACCGTAGAAATGGCAATAGCACTTTGGATGCTTAAGATAAGGTTGCATGTGGTTTATGGCCATGCAAGCCAGAAGGTAAAGGACGAACCCCAATAACCCAATGTATCGATATAGAGGACAAAAGAGTCCCTGAGAGGGAATGGGAGCTCAACACTATGGATGTTGTGATAGGTCTTCCCTGGGCCAAAGAAGGTCGAGATACAATATGGGTTAGGGTAGGTCGTCTTACCTAGATAGTATGAGAAAGATAGAGTTCTGTAAAGGGACAGATCTAGTTGAACTACCCATGAGAGAGATGGTTCAACTACACCATAAAGCAAGTTCAAAGGTTCTTGAGTTTGATATAAAGTTTCCCTTCCAAAAGGTGGAAGTAGGTACATTGAGAACTCTATGTTAGTATAGTTTATCACCCCTAACTATGGTTAGTATGATCCAAACTAAAGGGTCAGATGAGGGCATGTGTGCTCGTTCAGGGTGATATCTAGAGAGAATTCTTGTCCTATGAAATATGTGACAATGACCACCATAGCTAGTATCGGGTTTTATATGAAGCTCTATAAGGGAGGTTGTTTCGATCACCACTTCAGTAAGGTGATGTTGGTGAAAGGACCACATGATGGTTAGAAAAGTACCACATGATGGTTAGAAAAAGGGACCCCAGTACGTGTAGATGAAGTCACTTTGATTGTGCAAGGGCTGAAAGTAGCCTAGAGATGATGAGAGTCGTGAGCAGATGTAAAGTAGACTGACATACAAGTTACTGTGGGAGAAAATGTGACATGAAAATCTGACCCCTCTAAGTTATAACTAAGAGAGTTGAGTCCCCGATACATGGGTCCATTAGAGATCGATGGGTGGAGAAGGTTAGGTTTGACCCTACCCCTCAGGATAGAGTATTGTGAGATGAGTTCCATGTGTCCAATTTAGAGCACTATGTGAAGTACCCGACCATGTGCTGAGCAATGAACCTAGTGAGCCCCAAGGGAGGGTGAAATGAACTGAGTCACCTGTGTAGTTTATAGACGCCAGAGTGAAAGAACTCAGAGAAAAGAATATGTGATGATAAAGGTTCTTTGGAAATGCCATGAGTAAGGCAAAGCCACATAGGGGCCAATGATGGACATGGAAAAGTCTTATCCTGAATTGTTTGTTTGCTTATTTGAAGTTTGAGGACAAAATTCCTATAAGAGGGGAAGGATGTTATAACCCCAAATTTTGGGTTCATTTGGCGAGAAATGAAATTTCTCATATCAAAGATAATTGAACAAAGAATGGTATATTTTGTTTTGAGTACATGGATTTTGTTTACAATAGCCTTGATATTTGTGTTGTGGGATTTATTGGCTATTGGGCCCAATAAAAAGGAAAATAACAAAGGAAATTCAATTAGTAAATGGATAATTGAATTTTAAGAAAAGAAATATGTGGAAACCTCTAGAAGGCAAATCCAAAGAGGATTTCGTGCCTCTTGGGTTCCTTGGGTACCAAGGAGTCTAAAGTTGTAAAGAAAAGCAATAAGAAAAAGAAAAGATTAATTATGTATTTCTTTATTAGAGAAAGAAATTGAAAATAATGTGAAAATGTTGGAAATAAGTGGGAAAAGGTATAATTAGGTGATCCATTGTGGAATTTCGTATCCCAAGGATTTCTCATGATAAAAGGGATGCCAATGGGGAAAATAAGAGAGAGATAAAAAGAAATCCTCAAAAAGAGATAATTAAATGAGAGATAAACAAGATAATGCGAAATAATGCATACTGATGCATCTAGAAGGATAATAAGTACCCAATAATGGGAATTTCGAAATCATTAAGTTTCTTGGGAACCAAGGAGTCCCAATAAAGAGGAAAGAAAGAGAAAATACTATATTTGCAAAATAAAAGGATGATGAGATATGTTATTAAGGGTTTATGTGGTATTGCTAAAAAGAGAGTATTTGCAACTAAAGGAAAATAGAAATTCGTGTCAATTGATTAAAAAGCAAATATAAAAGATGATAAGTAAGAGGTTTTTCGAATTTCTTGATATCCATATATTAGAGGATATCCAAAGGATAAAAAGAAAGAGAGAGACTTGCTTCTCATTGAAGGAAAAGGATTCCAATTAGGAGAGGACTTGTTTCCTCTTAGATGATCATCTTAGGGTGTGGATATCCACCCCTATATAAAGGGTAGAGACCCTGGTTCGAGTTTTAGATGACATCTCACACAACTCTCTCCTTTCTCCTTCTTCCTTACATACAAACCCTAAAAGGAGGGTGGTTCGAATCCTAGGGCTATATGGGGCTGTGGGGGAACTACGACAGATGACTGATGTTCTCACGAGGATAAGGAGAAGCTCGCCAGACTTCCCACCGTTCTGGCTTGAACAGCGCAGCAGCAATACTGCTGCTGGACGGCCACGTCTTGCAGGCTCACTCAGCCCGCACCAGCCGCTGTGGCTGCAAGATGAGGGCGCCTAGAGGAGCTTGGAGGCTCGACGGAGGTAGTGGAAGCGCTCTGGAGGTCGTCGGGGTCAGGGACGAGGAGCTGGAGCCGTGCCAAGGTCGGCGCTCGGCGGCTAGGGCGACTGCAGGCTTCCGTTGCGAGGAAGAAGAAGGGCACGGGCGTGTTTGACAGATTTGCCCTTCGGGGTACAAAGCAACGACCAACTTAAGTAAGGGTATAATAGTAAATCCGTTATATTTCCAAATCTGCAACGTCGCATGGAATGTGATGACGTGGCAACTCCCGATTGGCCAAGTAAGTAAAACCTTGTTAATTTCATATCTAATAAACCGTAGCTCGGATAAATGCGAATAATATATAAAAATTTATCAGGAGAACGAGAGGAATCCATTAAAAATATTAGCAAATATTGATTCTGTTTCTAATTGCAAAAGCACTATAAAGATGATGAAAAGTGCATTAAAGTTGAGTTAAAAACCCTATTTGTAATTAAAGGTAGAATCTTAGATGCTTAATGGGTTAATTGAAGTGTTAATAACCTATTGAATGATAATGTTAGATTCGAACCTGATTTAAATGTAGAATTGCATGATTTAGGGTTATACCTCATATGAGAATGATTAAATAATTTAGAAACCTTAATTTAGGGTAAAAGGAGATAAGATCATATTTAGATTGAAAACTGTGAAAATATGATTGTTAAATGATAATTCTAAGTTTTGGTATATGAGAGTCCTTAATCCTGGATAAATACCCTAAAAGTGGTAATTAGGGTCTTTTCATGAATAAAAGGTAGAAATGATGACAAAATGAGTTCATATGTTAATTAGACCCTAATGAGCTTTGAATTAATGATAGATGCACATAATGATCTTGTCATGAATTAAAAGGAATAACAATAGTAGCTTTAATGTAAAAGAAGTTTAATAAAATAGTGATATGATGATTTGAAGATAAATTGAGTATCCAAGATCTTTAATGTGAATTATATGGATAATTACTGTTTCCTAGTGTATAAAAGTGGAAATAGTGATAAATAAGGTTCATATATGTGAGTTGAACTATAATGAAATATGATTTGTCAATTTGGAAGAAACTAAAAATGATAATTAGCCTTAATGTTTTGGTTATGACCTAAAAGGATAAAGATAATAGTTTTAGCATTAAAAGTGATAAATCCATACTGAAAGCTAAAACCCTAAAGTTGGCCTAGAAATCATAAGATGGAATCCAAGTTGATCTTGAGGATGTTTTGAATAAAACAATGACACTTGGATGTTATGCATTATTTTCAGGATATTGTTGATTGCTTGTTAATTGTGTTGAATTTTAATGCATGGACATCAAGTTACTATGGATCAGGTATGTGGTTACGATTATGAATAACCGCTATAGTTTCCCGATGGATTCTCGGATGTTTAATCGCATTGAATGCAACTAAACTGTTGGATGTTTATTTATTTCATGCCACTATAAAGTGACTATGATTATCACCATAAATGTGCATATATAACTGGCTAGATCTGGGTCCACCTCTGTTACTTTGAAAAGGCTAAAAAAAGGGGTAATCCTAGAGAAAGGTCTAGGTTACCGTGAGTTAGAGACTCTTTAGAAAATCCCGAGTTAAGGAGTGGTCTACTTACGAGTAGTGCCATGTGACTCAACCCTAGAAACTGGTTCACTTATAGGTGGATCGTGAGGGGTTTAATGGGGACAATACAGAGGATAGGGTACCCTTGGATCGCATAGTTATATATCTAAAACGTAACATTGGTTGTTATATAGGTAATTGAATGATTACATTGTTATCATAGTTGCATGTTTATTGTTTTCCCCCACATACCAGCTATGGCTGACCGACGTTTTGTTTGTCGTCGTTTTAGGTACAATGAAAAGAACAAACAGTAAAGTGGCACATGTGATACTAAAAGAAAATTAAAGTGCAAAGGAGGATTAGATAGATTAGTATCGGTGTGGATAGAAGTTTAGAGATCCAAGTTTTCAAAAGGTATGTAAAGAAAAAATTTATTACCATTTTCAGTATAGTCTGTTAGAATTTAATAATTGTTTGTGGTTATATGTCGAACCTTTGATCATGGATTAATGGGTGCGGCTTCAACCTCTTGGTCTCCCTTAATTGGGGGTTATCGGGAAGTGGGGTCGTAACATTTGCTTCATGGATAAAAGGGTAAGGAAGATGGAGTGGATGAGAGCTTTATAAGCACAAGGAAGTAGCTCTCTTACAACAAGCCTATCTCACTCATAATCATGAAATGAACTGTAAACTAGAAAGATAAAGGGGCTCAAGGAGTTGCAACACACTCAACTACAATAAGGACTTAGAATATCATGAATGAGCAAACTTGAAATGAACTCCAAGGGATGCTATTTATAGCTGGGGGTGTTCCCTTGAGTATGGGATCACTTAGGGTCAAAATATAACCATTTCCAAGATGAAACATATCTATTTTTCACCCAAAATAGCTCACCACTAGTTATAATCACTTTTTCTGTATTTTCCATACAGTACATTCGGTCGATTTTCAATAAAGGTAACTCAACCGATCCACTAAATGACAAAGCCAATTTTCAAACTATCGGTCGAGTTTGTTCTGGGAAACTTGACCGATGAGCTAAAATTAGTTTTGCTCAGTGAGTCAGTCAGTCGAGTTCTCTGAGTGTGCAACTCGACCGATGGGTCATCTTCAGAAAATCCATCATAGGATCAGTCGAGTTTCTGACTCAATTGATGAATATCCTGTGACAAATTTTCTAGATTGACATTTGAGTGATTAAACCATGGAATTAAGTGTTACTGATTTTCTTCTCTAAAAAAGTGTTATTGATTTTCTCATCTTAGTTACAAGCCATATCATCAATACAAGTGATTACAAAAATCATCTAAGGTCATTTGGAGTAATTTTCCAAATTGTACACTTGCATTGCATTTGCCTTGAACTTGAACAAGCTAGGGCTTGTGTAATCTAATCCTTTTCATGTACCTAAAACCTGAAATAAATCTTGAACAAACATATTAGATACATAGGAATCAAATGGTTAAGTCATTATCAAAATATGGGCAATGTATAACTCTCAAGTCAATAGTATGAGTATATGGAGTAGAGATGTTGCCAGATAAGATAGCTTCTTGGACAAAATGACAATCCACTTCAATATGCTTGGTGTGCTCATGAAAAGTTGGATTGTTGGCAATGAATATAGAACTTTGTTGTCACAATACATAGGAATAAGATCATGATCAGAATTGTCATACTCCTTCAGAATACCACAGACCCACAAAAATTTACAAGTAGTATGAGTCATAACTCTATACTCAGCTTGAACACTAGAACGAGCAACGATAATTTGTTTCTTAATGCGTTAGGTAACAAGATTACCTCCCACTAAGGTACAATAACCAGATGTAGATTTATGATTTATCCTGTTGCCTGCATAATCAAAATCAGAATATTCTGTGATTTTACAATGCCCATGTCTCTTGTAGAATAAGCATTTTCTTGGAGAATTTTTTGGATTTTTTAGAATATGGCACACAACATCCCAGTGGAATTGTCTGGGTTTATCTAGATATTAAATGAATTATCCAACTACAGAAGATATATCAACCCTTGTAATAGTCATATATATAAGTTTACCAACTAAACTATGATATTGTTGGTTATCTGAGTATGGAGGAGAAGAATCATCATCCCAATTGGTATTATGATATAAGGAAGTAGTAGTCTAGCTCCAAGCATGCTTGTTCCGATAAAAGACCCAAAACATATTTCCTCTATGATAAACAAATACATGAAGAGGAGCAAGAAACTTCAATACCCAAAAAATATCTCAATTTTCCTAGGCCTTTAGTGATAAAGCATTTCTCCAGGTAGTCTTTGGTAGTCTAGATGCCTTCTTGATCACCCCTAGATAAGATGATATCATCAACATAGACAATGAGAATTTCAAGACCAGAGGAAGTTTTCTTAATAAAACCAAGTTATCATAATGAGAGCAGTGAAAAGCTACATTTCTGAAGAATGACTCAATTTGTCAAACTAGGCATGCGGATTATATTTCAGTCCATAGATAACTTTATGTAACCTACATACTTTAGAACACTCTCCTTGAACAACAAATGCATGTGGTTTCTCCATATATACCTCCTCATGTAGGTCACCATATAAGAATGCATTTTTGACATCCAATTGAAATAGAGGCCAATCACACTTCACAACCACAGAGTTAATGACATGGAAAAAGTTTAGACATACAATAGGAGAGAAAGTATCAAAACAATCAACTTAATACGTTTGGGTATTGCCTTTGGTGACAAGACGATCCTTCAATCTTTCAATTGTGCCATCCAACTGATACTTGATGGTAAATATCAAATGACATCTTGGAGGAGAGAAATCGACAGGAGCATCAACCAAGTCCCATGCATGTCGATCGGTAAGGGCCTGCATTTTAGTCTCAATAGCTTGACACCGTGGAGGATGTTGTAAAACATGAGTAGCATGTTGGATCTAAAGGTGATGGGAACTAGAGATGAGGGTGAATAGAGCTAATAAAACTTAAACCAAATTCATTAGACCTTCAAGATATATCACAATATTAGGTGCTGATATGGAATTTGAGTGCAACTAAACATACATAGAAAGGGAGAGAGAGATTGAACAAACACCAAATACATAAGTATCTACAGTGGTTCCAACCTCCAAACTAGGAGATGTACATCCACTCCCCAGAGAGGTCAACCTCTAGGATTTTACAACCATTGCATACTTATATTCCATTATAAGGCATATAACAAAACTTTCCTTTTATGGGCCAAGGATATCCAACATTCACTTTAAGGAGAAGGGAGTTATCAACCTACCAAAGGACTTACCTATCTAAGAACAAAGAGTCTTGAACCTCACCAAGGACTTACCCATTTTGCAATGAGTTTTCCGCCTTCATCAAGGACTTACCCACTCTTTCACAAGTCTTCTTCCTTGAAAGAATTACCCATTCTTCATGGATCTTTGACCTTTAACTTCACCTTCACCAAGGAGATGCTTTCACTAAGGGACTCCTTCCCTTATTCTTCTTCAACTCTCTTAGCTAAAGAGATAATCTTCATCTTCATGGTTGAATGAGATATTGAAGGGTGGAGGAAGTGAGAGCCTCACAAGATATACATGTAGGGTTAACTCTCTTACAAATCTCCTACTCACTCTAATTGATATAGCAAGTGATTAAGCTTAGAGAGTGGAAGGAGGTGATCAACTATAATATAGAGACCTTCATATTTCTTGACTAACCATGTGATGAAGTCCAATGGGTCCTATATATAGTTTAAGTTGCGTACTAGACAGTAGAGACACTTAGAGTCAAATTCTAGCCATTTGGGGTGTTGCAACGAATATAATTTTGAGTTTTGCAACACTCCAATGGTTAGAATCACTTTTTCTACACATTCTCTACAGTGCAGTCAATCAAATTTCAACAAAGATAACTCGATCCGTTGTGGTATGCGATAAAGTAAATTTGAAGCATCAGACGAGTTTATCCTGGATGAAACTCATCTGATCACATAAATAAGTTTTTCCAGTGTAGGGTGTCGGTCGAGTTTATCCTGGATGAAACTCATCCAATCACTTAAATAAGTTTTTCCAATGTTGGGTGATGGCCGAGTTCTGTGTATTGGAAACTCGACAAGACCTAGACATTCTCAAAATGCATCCAGGGTGTCAGTCGAGTTTGTTACAAGAGAGACTTGACTGAATAGGCACTCTATGATGTATTTTGGAAAATGCCATAAAAGTGATTCAATGTTTTAATTAAGTGCTCCTAATTTTTTCTAAGCTTAATGATAAGTCATACAATCATTACAAATGATTTACCACATGATTCTAATGGATATACATTCCACAAAAGTGGACTTCATTGATTTTGACTTATCTTTTTCCAAGTTAGGATGTGCAAGTTTAGGCATTTGGAGTGTGTCTATACCTAATCTAAATCACTCAAGTAGAAACATTAGACACAAATATTTGGAATGGCTAGTCGTCATCAAAACAATAGTTTAGTCAACTAAAATAAGGATTTTAGTCAACATTCTCCCCCTTTTTAAAGATGACAAATCATTCCATAAATATATTGAAAGCATTGAAGTAAAATCATACCTCTTGAGAAACCTATGGGTTTCAATAAAATTGAGTCCATATGATCCTCCTCAATTGATGCTCATGGAGTTCTCATACTCCTCCTTGATTGATGTTATTTCTTCTACACGGTTAGCTTTCATAACATTTATAGAGACTCTGTCTTCTACTCATATAAGTTCCACATATATATCTTTTGTGCTTTGCATATCCCTTTACATAGGATGCATCTTCTCCCTCTTTGTCATTTCAAAAGTGAGGGGTGAAAAACATACTTTTTTTAGTAAAAGGAGATACCACATGTTATAAAGGAGAGTAGAAGAGCAAAACTAGGGGCTTGTCCAAGCAATAAAAGTAAAGCATATCAAGACATGCATTTTAACAACCCTAAATGTAATTCTGGCAGATATCAAGGTAAACCTATGTAAGCAAGGAACTCAAGATAATAGATATGCAATTCAAGGAGAAAACTTGAGTATGTATGAAAACAATATACACGCATAACATATAGTTGGATACCACTTATGATAGATATCAAAAGATGAACAAGGCTAGAATTACATGTATATTGACTACTAGTAGAATCTAGGTCCATAACAAAAGATTCACAAGTTAAAGAACAAGCTATGAATATATGTAGAGATATATCCAAACCAAAAAGATATGCAATTTTAGAAATGAGAAAGGATATAAATCACCAACAAATATGCATTATTACCAAACGATGATTACCATTAAGAATCTCAAGGTTGTATCAAGACATGATATATAACTAGATAAATGTAGCAAGTTAGAGCACAACAGAAGAAATTTAAGACACAATCAGGAGATCCAAAGAGATCATCATCAAAACTGGCATAACAACTCAAGATAGGTGATTGCAAGATAAGAAGATACCAATTAAAACAATTACAGGCATAGAGCTGTATGCAAGATAGGCAAATTTAAAGCATGGCAATGAGCACATATAAAAGGTACCAAAAGGAGTGTCATAGAATAAGGCTATTGGTTGAAAAAGTCTAGTTGAGAGAGAAATTATCATCCAAAAAGCCAACTGTATATTCTTGCACAATGTTGTCGGTCGAGTTTTTGGGTTGAAATTCTCGACCGACAACAACTTTTGGCAACACCCATTGGTGTTGTCAGCCGAGTTTCTAACATGACAAACTCGACCAAAACTTCTACTGTCCAAAAACATATATATTTCACTAAAACATATATAGAAGCATGCTAAAAATATAGCCAATATCAAACCATGTATGAGCAAGTTAGTAATGCACTATGAAAGCATCAGGAATAGCTCTTGAGCAAAAAAAGTGACGAGAATCACAATATACCACTTTTGAACATCAGGGCAACCCATAATCACCTAAAGAGAAGATGGAGAATGAGATCGAGGGCAATGACTTAATAGAGTATAAAATAATATGATTTACATCAATGCCATAAAAGGTAAAGTATAAAAGTTCATGTGCAAAGCACGTGCAAAAAAAGTAGTAGGTTACTAAAAGTAACCTCGAAGGTGCATTTAGCTGGATTCAGATGTAGGGAGAATCTTTGTAGTTATTGGAGATTGGTGATGTGGTCATCCAGACTATTAGATTTGGCAATCATATTGTCCACATAAAGATCCACCTCCTTGTGCATCATGTTGTGAATGAGGGAGATTTTTGCCCTTTGATATGTAGCTCTGGCATTCTTCAGACCAGACTGTATGACCCAATAATATAATACTCCCCATTCTGTGATGAAGGATGTCTACTCTTTATCTTACTTGGCCTTCTTAATTTGATTATAGTTGAAAAAGTCATCCATGAAACTAAGTAGTGCATGCCTGATTGTGTTGTCAATGAGTACATATATGTGTGGAAGCAGGAAATCATCTTTTAGAGATACTTTGTTGAGGTTGCAATAGTCCATGAATATTCACACCTTTCCATCCTTCTTTGGTACTTGTACAATGTTGATGAGTCATTTAGGATAGTTGACTAGCTCTATGAAACCAACACTATGCTAATTCTAAATTCCTCCATGAACTTGAGGCTCCACTCTTGTTGCAACAATCTAGCTTGATGGGCAGTCAATGGATCATGATCACCTTGTCCAACCTAGACGTGTCAATGGAGATCCATGCAAATACACTGATGTAGTGGAGTGGAATCTCTATCAACTGGTCTTTGATATCTCGTGGTAGATGTGCCCCTATTTTGACTTTGTGTTTCTTGAGTCCTGAAATGAGATTCATTGTCTCTATATTGTCTAAGATATGAAAAGGTTGATTCTCCTCTACTATATACTCCATAATGGGATGTATTCTTAACTAGAGATTTTTGTCTTTGTAGATGTTTGTTACTTTGGTGAAATATCTAGAAAACTCCTCGAGAGTGTGTTCATCTTCAGATATTCTTGGATTTTCTATGTTTCATAATTTTTTAGGATTTTATGAATTTTGCAAACTTTTAGGATGTTACAGGGGGTGACCGGGAATGTGGTAGAGTATGATTGAATAGCCACTCTAGGATCTCCACCACATTGGGGTGTCGTTCCTCCAATGATTTTTTTTCTTATGCTTGGAGGGACTTGGTCCTCAAGACATTGCGGTCATTTGCAAACCCGTTTTGGGCTTCCTAATTGTTTAGAAAAAGGTGAATGAGGGTTAGCAAGCCTTCTACAACCTTTGTATCAAAGTTGGCATTGACGCCCCTTACCTCAATCATGTCATAGGTGGTGGCATAGTCATCCCTCATAGCATTATAGTTCTCCTCCATGTCTTCAGGACCTATATTATTAGAGTCGTCTTGGTTGGGCTAGACAGAACAAATCCAGAGGAGATCATAGCTGGCTGCCTCAGATGGCACATCCATCCCTTCTAGTGTTGGTTCAATGTTTTTTACCCCGACAACTATATCATCTTGGTGATGTTTGATGCTTTCACTAGCATCCGGAAGCTCTAGACATGGCTTGTTGACTATAGAAGTAGGCATGAACTTGATTGCTTCATTGTTTGGAGGGATGATCTTATATTTAGACTCTTAGTTTTTCTATGTAATCTAGATGGCCTAGCTTTCTTCACTTATGTGGGCGATCTCCATGATGATGGATACAATCCCGAGGTAGTCATTATGGATGTCATTGTTGACCTCTTGCATGAGGTAAGGTATCCACTACTACAGAAATGGCTTATAATGTCACATTTAGAGGCGTCAGTTGTATACAAGAAACCGACGCCTAAACCCTACAACGTCATTGAATACAAAAACCAACATCTATATGTGAAGAGGGGCCAGACACTGGTATTGCTTTTTATTTAACGTTGGTTCCTCAATAAGCAACTGACGCCTAAAATCACCCACCAAATCCAAATTTTCCAGTGAAAAAAATTACCTCCAAAATTTAACATACGACGTCAGTTGTTGAAAAATTAATCGACGACTAAAGGTTTGTCGCAAGATAGAAATTGGGCCCATTTTTATTGTCGGGTTTCTTGCAATAACTGACGCCGATATGTTTTCTCGCACTGTCCCCACGGAAATTTTCACCCCCCTTTGGCGTCAGTTTTCTATGGCAACCGACGACTATGGTCATAATTCGAGAACATTTTTTTTGTCGGCATATGTAGATAGACGTCAGTTTTTCTAGTTGAAACCGACGACCATCATTGAACATATGTGTCAGTTTTTGTTTATAACCGAATCCTATTGTTTTAAGTGTCAGTTGTTTTTAATTACCAACGTCTAATGTTAACTTAATAGCACCCGCTCGAACCAAACTCTTCCCCTTTCTCTATTTCATTCCCGATTGAGGTTAGGTCTGGTGATTCCCTGCTCGCCGCCGCTCGCTGCTCCTCTGCTCGCCACCACTACCGCCGCTCGCTGCTTCGGTCTCCATTCGCTACTCCTCTGCTCGCCGCCGCTGCCTCCGCTCACTGCTCCGACCACCTACTCGCATGCTCGCTACTCCGACCGCCGCTTGCTACTCCTGCTCTTCTACTCGCCGCCTCCGCTCGAACCTACAAAGGTACCCTTCTTCCTCCTCTTCTTCCTCCACCTAGTATTGAACTAGCATTGGAAATCCACATCAAATTCCTTAGAGTCGTTGGTTGATGTCAGTTGACATGAAACCAAAGGGAGGGATATCTAAAGAGAGAATAGCATTCTATCTAGATCCATCCAGAACCCTAGAAATCATTAGGGAGAGTTGGAGACAACCATTAGCGGGTTGATGTGGAGTAATGAGACATTGAAGAATGTGATTAGAGATTATAAATGTTGTTTAAAGGGTGGTTTTGTTAGGCCATGGAGCCTCTCTTATACATCACTATATTATCAATGAGCTTCATCTTGCTCTTATAAGAAAAGCTTCTTCTCAATCTCTTATACATCACTATATTTAAGGTTAGTTTGTCTACTAGAGTGTGGGGATTAACCATGTTGCCTGTAGTTTATAACATTGCATTGTGAATTATTGCATGTTTGAAACTATTGAATTCTTGATATATTATTTAATAATGCTCTATAGATTAGGTACTTATCATGTCTATTAAAATCTTATAGTAGAGACATATGTATATGAAATTAGAGCATCAATAAATCATCAACGAAACCTAGATGTGACACAAGAATGACATTCTCGGGGGTGATGGGTTCATGATATATAAGTAATGAGACCTCAATTCAATGGGGGAACTAATGCAAAAAATCTAATGATTGTCACACTCTAATGCAACAAATATTCCTCGTGGCAATTCGATCTATATTGCCAAAGCATGTAAGGTTTGCAATCACCAGACATTGTGTTGGGTTTTAGGGGAGACAGAGAAGGCAGCGAAAACAAAAAAAATTTCTCCCCGAAACTCGGAACAAGGAAACGCGTCAATGTCTATATAATAGGAAAGGATGGTTTGTGGAATCATACCTTGTCCTGAGGCTTGCTCGGCGACAATACCTCGCGCCTTGCGCAGTCTTCACCTCCGGTCTTGGACGGTGTCTGTGCAGCTCCTGGTCGCACCGGGACTGACGACTCCTGCTAACACCGGACTGTTGGGATTGACAGTTGTCCTCCTGAGCGGCAGAAACCTCCCGCCTCTGAAGTAGTCCACACAGACCACCTGGAACTCCACACTCCTTGTCCTACAAGGAAGTGGAAGGAGTCGCACCCTCCTGTTGACGTACTAGTCGCCAACACACTCTCCTGCCTCCAGTTGCAACTGCAGTTGTCCTTCCCTTGCTGCACCTCCCTTTGCGGGAAGCACTTGCTCGGGCTCTCTCTCGGTTACCAAAACCAGAGAGAACAACAACTTTGCAGAGCAACTAGTTGCACTAAGTTGTACTTTGAGAAGCCCCCAATACCCCTATATATATAGGCGGGTCATGGGATAGGGTTCTCTGTCCCCGACAATATGGGACAAAAAGTAGGAGTAGAAGTTTTCGAGATTTTCCACAAAAGCAACCAACTCGCAACCTGAACCGATCGATTCACAAGTAAACCGGTCGGTTGGGGACCTGAACCGGTCGGTTGACACCTCAACCGATCGGTTGGGACCCATGAGCCGATCGGTTCACTTCTGAACCAGTCGGTTCGTGGTGCTGATCAGTTCCCGATTGACTTTCCTTCTTTTGTTTCTAATTGGTATCGAATACCAATCCTTGTTCCAATCAAATTGGACAAGTGAAACGCAAGGAAAATTCTCACCGACCTGAATTTCCCAACTTGCTCGGTTGCACCAGTTGAACCGATCAGTTCAACACTTGAACTACAAGTTTCACTCTGTACATGAGCCGATCGGTTCAACACTTGAGCCGACCGGTTCAGCAACCTCAGCCGACCGGTTCAACACTTGAACCGATCAGTTGGGAGTGCAGGTTGTGTAGAATCATTCAATTGCGATTTCAATCAATCTGATACTCCAATCAACATGTCCAACACCATGAACATTATGATATTGAGCTATCAATCAATTGAGTGTTTAACTGAACTACTAAACTCCTTTAGTAATCAATCTAAACGTTGCTTGTGGACAAAACTCCTCTTCCAGGTTAAATCCTATGTGTGTGACCCTGCATGTCCATTTCACGTTGGCAGTGAAAGTCCACAACACTTATGACTTCACAAGCAAAGAGTGGTGCCTAGTCACACATCAGTGCTACCCAAGTGAAAGTAGAAAGTTGGAGAACAAATTTCAATCCTACAATCCGTGAATGGTGTTACAGTGAATGTATAATTCCTTTGTCACTGATATCCCGAATGAACTCAAGGCATGGAACAATCATCCTGTCAACGTTCATTCACTTTCTTGATCTCAGAGTATATTGAACGAGATATGTATGACATCAATATCACATATTGATTCACACATGCGTGTGCACGCCTATCTCAATCCTACTCATCAAGTGGCCTTGGATATCAAACTCCCTCAGGAGGGACAAATCCCATATCTACCACTCCCCCCTCAAAAGCCCCATGTGTCAAAGCCACCCAATCATCACATTTATAACAAACCATGTTTCAGGACTACGTTGGATGATGTCAAAGTGTGCCCAACGACATGTGTTGAGTGTAGTGATTTCAGGTCAAAGAATCACACTCACCACCATCACTGTGAGTACTGACTGTGACTACCATGTCATGGTTCCATGTGTCAAACTCACGGTGGGTCTGTCCGGTACACTTGGTCTCTAAAAAGTACCTATGTGTTTGGTTTGATATCTCTATATCATGACTAATGAGATTCTGTCATCAACCAACACCACAATCTAGTCTTGTGTGTCATTGGTGTCTATCTACCTTCCACAATGACATCCGACTAGGGACATAACAAGAATGTACAAACTCTTAGCATCCGTATGATCTCATCGTTCAGGTCCTCAACCTGAAAGCATACGTCATTGAGTATTGTCATTCTCTAGACATTCAATATGTTCTATCACTATCTCATATGACTGAATCAGAAAGAATTGGAAGCTTGCCTTTGGTGTTTATCAAATCAATCTTAATGTATCCCACCAATCATCCCATGATTGGCTCTCAGGGCATACATACCAACAGACTCCCACTTGCACTGCAAGCCAATCACCCTTGAATCATATTCATAGTGATTTTTAAACATGTCCCACATGTTACTGTGCTCTAGTGCCATCATAGTGAGTAATGGCAACACCTTGCCAAAGTCAGTATAAATTGCATGTCTCTCATCTCTTTGTTGTACGTCACACGTATGAGATGGAGTTTCCATAATATGCGATCTAGTATTCCTTTGCTAACCTTTAGCTACATTGCATGATCAAGGATTCCATACTTGTCATCAATGAGCGGAATATCTATAAGTTCATCCCATGAACTTCCAGATCCATATAGTATCCACTTCTGCTCTCTAACACATGGACACTCGGCATTTCCTTTTAAATGGTTTTATTGGAACACTTCCAATTTTCAACAAACTTTTACTTTTATATATCCTATATATTTTGCGATTAATTTTCTGTCCTTTTGGAAGTTCGCATCAATGTAACTCTTTACATCAAACTCTTACTTATCTCCACAGAACTAGTACTTCACAAGTATTTATCAAGTTCTCATGGTATTCCAGTAACCCTTACTGGAAACAGACATACATCCACTCGTCATGTCCCACATACGAGTTATCAGATGAGCACATCATATTGCCATGTCATACATACAAGATGATGAATGCATTTTGTTCTTGCCATGTCCATACATGCAAGATAATGGGATGATTACATACATGATAGATCCATATCTATTCTTAGTGTTCCCATTCTTCATAAGAATTGGACACTTGGCCTTGGGATACTAACTCCATGTAACATGGACAAGTTTTCTCCCACTGAATCTGTGCATACTGAACACTTCAGTACAGATTGCCAATGTATGCTCTCTCTTTACAGGTCAAGAGGTTTTTGAGAACTATCTCTATAGATCTCTATTCCTATCACATAGGAAACATCTCTATCTTCCTTAAAGATAATTTCCACTTTTGGATTTCCATTCTGGAACATTTCCATTTCACATCAATATGTGGAATGTGAACACGCTCCCACTAAATCACAGATCCTTTCTTTATCTTTGATATATCAGTCAAACCCTTTGACTATATCATCAAAGTAAAGATCCAATTATGAGTTGCTTGTACTCAATCAATCATATTGATTGGTCCATTGTAACTTATAGACTTCATTTGCATTATTAGATTCATAAACCTTATAGGTTGTGTCACGTACACATCCTTGTTTTATTCCTCATAGGAATGCAGTTTTAGTATCCATATGCCAAATGTCTTAGTCATTAAGTTGCAATCAACAAGCATCATTCTTCTCAAAATGTTATCCATGTATCTTAACACTTAAGATTCATTTGCACTTATGGATTTCATCCAATGAGTGCTACCATCAAGGTCATACCTTATGGTTCACATGGATGTCATTTAGGATGTAATGGTCATAAACCATAACTCAAAATTTGGTTCCTCATATTCATCTAGATAGTTGACTCATCACATGAACAACTCATCACATAGATAATTGAGGTGTATCTGTTAAGGATATAAGAACTCACAACCCTTGTGATTCTTAATTTCTTTTATTAGTGTGGGGTATTCTTTTATTAAGAAGAATTTAGTTATTTGATAATCATTCTCTAACACCTTAGAGTATGATTCCTTTCTTGATTTAGACATCACCATGCCTTAATCATGAGTTCATTATGATACACTATCATAACTACTCTCAAGGATCTCAAACATTTGGTCTAAGTATCTTATTCATTGATCTCATCAAGAATTAATACTTTACCAAATTTGCACTTCATATATGATAATGTTGAACACTTCAAGATATTCATATTGGTATTTCTCTAAACACCATTTGAAGTATTAGCATTTGTTCCAATAGGTATGTAAATACATCAAATGTATTATACCTAATAGGATAATCATTCTCCCACTACCATTAGTGAAGATTGATTAATCATGTACAAGAGATTCATGTCTCTTACTGGTTCTCTAACCAAAAGAGTCTAGATTTATCCATCACATGGAAACTAGAAATGAATTTCTCATGATTGATGCTAATTTGATTCTTTGAGTTATCAATAACTTTAGGTATCATTTTATCTTATGCATACCATGTATCACAAGATAAATAAGGCATTGCCACAAAGATCATATATTTAAGATTGAAACATCAACTTTATTAATTGCCATCATTGTCATATAATTTGAAAAATAAAGTGTTTCTATCTATTGGCAATATATAAAATAGCAGTTCTCAACTCTATTTCGTGCCCTTTAGGCTGAAATAAACTGAAAGGTACTCCTATCTATGGCAGCAACACTTGCTCCAATGATGGGTACTCCTTTCTTGATCCTTTCATAAAGTCCATCACTTCTTTGTGGATATTGCATATCATATATGACATATCCATATCTTGGCATCATATACCTCGGATAAAGAAGCGGTTCATTTCATGATACCTTAGGTGGAGATCTCCATCCCCTCCTTCATCTTCTTTTGTTCTTCCAGATATAGAGGACAATTCCCTCATACACCCTTTCCCCATGTGCCTTGAGGCTGAAGACGGCTTGGATTGCTGGCTCGCATCAGAACACTTCTTTGCTTTGCCCTTATCCTTGCCCTTAAGAATTACCTTTCTTTGATCATATCAAAGATTATGGTTTGTCTTTCTTCATTTTTGCCTCTACTATCCTCAACATGTCCAACAACTCTGTCAAAGCTTGTCAAAGTTGTTCAAGTTGTATCTTACCATGAATTGTATGATTCTCGCAACATTTGTAGTATCATACCAATAGCCAACTCTTGGCTCAGAGGGAATCCTTCTTAGTTAGGTTTTCCACATACCCAATCACATTGAGTGTGTGAATACCTTACTGGATCTCCTTCTGTCATGACATACTAGGACAATGTCTTGGAGACATCATATGTCTCATGTTGTCTCTGCAACTCATAGTTCAGAGAATACACCATCAAGCACTCCTCATCAATGTCATCCTCAGTATGCTTGCATAAGCATACTTTCAACCATTGATGTGGTGGGATCGAGTTCATCTGGTCTTTATATAACTAGGACTTAGAGCTTTTTCTCTTTGATTGAGAACACTTCTCATCGTCCTAACCAATTGTGGAATTATTCCCATTTAATTTGTTGGTCTAAAGGGCCGATCGCAAAATAAAGTGATTTGTTGATTAACCATTTATTTTAATAAAAGAAAATATATGCAATTTTAGTCCAAAACTCTTTGGACTTGTTTGATTGATTTGAAAAGTTGACGATAAAAATTAGGCCTTTAATTAATTATCGCTCCCACTATTTTACTTCAAATTGATAGCCCTCACCATCGATTCGGAAGATTGCAGCGTACAACCTTCTAGTGGGCAAGATCCTGAAATCCTCTAAGTCATGAGTCAGATTTGGCTGATCGCCCACAACATAGATCTCTCAGGTAGGCAACTCTTGCCAATTGCATCATATGCAACTCTTGATAAGATGTCATATGCAACTCCTTGCCATGATCATCTCCATGCCTCAAGGTACTAGATCCCATCTAGATCACCTTGTTAAGTCCGACCCAAAGCAAACACGATGAATATGCACCCTGCTAGGGCAGACCCACACATTCATCCTTCACGCTTCCACGAGATAGACAGTGCACCACGCTAGGGCGTGCCCACACTTGGTCGATCAAGCTTTTCACGTGTGTTGCATTTGGAAGGCATCTAAAACTTAATATTTTAAAGAGGGATTTGGTTTTTATACATATACATATCCAATCACCACAATACATTGTACATATCATATACATGCTATATCCCACAGAAAACATGCACAAATGATAAAAGCGATGATTATGGCCATCCTAATGTGATTCCTCGAGCCAAGGGGAATCACGGTCATCTAGGTCTATATCATATGCAACCTGTACAAGATGAACTATGTGCTTTGCCTTCTGAGTTGATCAACTCATCATATAAATGATCTTCTTTCTCTGGCCGGTCGTCTGGGTGCCACCAGCCGATCGGTTGGCTCCTCCAACCGATCGGTTCGCCTGGATGTCGTGCATCTCGTCATGGCCACCACCCGCTCGTCTCGCTCCTCGAACCGGCCATCAACCGATCGGTTCACTCCTTGAACTGATCGTCTGGAATGTCAACCGATCGGTTCAAGCCTTGAACCGATCATCTCAGCTGTCGTCTTGATGTCCTCCGTTCTTTGACATAACAGGAAATAAAATCTATCCTAATATTACATTGATTAAAAAGTGAAACCCCGAGTTACATTCGGGGGAAGCAAAGGTAGGAAAGAATCTCAAATTATTTCGAGTTACATCAGGAATAAGAGAGGGAAGATCGGGGCGCAGACCGAGATGCAAGAAAACACAAACAACCACACACAGATAGGGGTTTATAGGCCATAATCATGCTACACATGCACCAAAAAACTCGTTTAAGGGCGACGTGTATCAAGTGCATTAATAATACATATCATATATGTAATTGGGATTTGTGGATTTAGGATTGGACATGCATAAAGCCAATATTATTCGCATCGTATGCAATAAATAAAGGTGACAAACCAAAATCGATCATATCGATATTCCTAAAATATAGAACAGTTGACGTGGCTCTGATACCACTGTTGGGTTTTAGGGGAGACAAAGAAGGCATCGAAACAAAAAAAAATTCTCCCCCAAACCCGGAACAAGGAAATGCCTCAACGTCTATATAATAGGAAAGGATGGTTTGTGGAATCATACCTTGTCCCGATGCTTGCTCGGTGACAATACCTCACGCCTTGCGCGGTCTTCACCTCCGGTCTTGGACGTTGTCTGTGCAGCTCCTGGTCGCACCGGGACTGACGACTCCTGCTAACACTGGACTGTCAGGATTGACAGTTGTCCTCCTGAGCGGCGGAAACCTCCCGCCTCTGAAGTAGTCCACACGGACCACCTGGAACTCCACATTCCTTATCCTACAAGGAAGTGGAAGGAGTCGCACCCTCCTATTGATGTACTAGTCGCCAACACACTCTCCTGCCTCCAGTTGCAACTACAGTTGTCCTTCCCTTGCTGCACCTCCCTTTACGGGAAGCACTTGCTCGGGATCTCTCTCGGTTACCAAAACCAGAGAGAACGACAACTTTGTAGAGCAACTGGTTGCACTGAGTTGTACTTTGAGAAGCCCCCAATACCCCTATATATAGGCGGGTCATTGGACAGGGTTCTCTGTCCCCGACAATATGGGACTAAAAGAAGGAGTAGAGGGTTCGGGATTTTCCACAAAAGCAACCAACTCGCAACCTGAACCGATCGGTTCACAAGTGAATCGATCGGTTGGGGACCTGAACCGGTCGGTTGACACCTCAACCGATCGGTTGGGACCCATGAGCCGATCGGTTCGTGGTCCTGATCAGTTCCTGATTGACTTTCCTTCTTTTATTTCTAATTGGTATCGAATACCGATCCTTGTTCCAATGAAATTGTGCAAGTGAAACGCAAGGAAAATTCTCACCGACCTGACTTTCCCAACTTGCTCGGTTGCACCAGTTGAACCGATCGGTTCAACACTTGAACCGCTTGTTTCACTCTGTACATGAGCCAATCAGTTCAACACTTGAGCCGACCGGTTCAGCAACCTTAGCCGACCGGTTCAACACTTGAACCGATCGGTTGGGAGTGCATGTTGTGTAGAATCAGTCAATTGTGATTTCAATCAATCTGATACTCCAATCAACATGTCCAACACCTTGAACAGTATGATATTGAGCTATCAATCAATTGAGTGTTTAACTGAACTACTAAACTCCTTTAGTAATCAATCTAAACGTTGCTTTTGGACAAAACTCCTCTTCCAGGTTAAATCCTATGTGCGTGACCTTGCAGGTCCATTTCACGTTGGCAGTGAAAGTCCATAACACTTATGACTGCACAAGCAAAGAGCGGTGCCTAGTCACACATCAGTGCTACCCAAGTGAAAGTAGAAAGTTGGAGAACAACTTTCAATCCTACAATCCGTGAATGGTGTTACAGTGAATGTATAATTCCTTTGTCACTGATATCCCGAATGAACTTAAGGCATGGAACAATCATCCTGTCAACGTTCATTCACTTTCTTGATCTCATAGTAGATTGAATGAGATATGTATGACATCAATATCACATACTGATTCACACATGCGTGCGCACGCCTATCTCAATCCTACTCATCAAGTGGCCTTGGATATCAAACTCCCTCAGGAGGGACAAATCCCATATCTATCACTCACCCCTCAAAAGCCCCATGTGTCAAAGCCACCCAATCATCACCTTTATAACAACCCATGTTTCAGGACTGCGTTTGATGATGTCAAAGTGTGCCCAACGACATGTGTTGAGTGTAGTGATTTCAGGTCAAAGAATCACACTCACCACCATCACTGTGATTACTGACTGTGACTACCATGTCATGGTTCCATGTGTCAAACTCACGGTGGGTCTGTCCGGTACACTTGTTCTCTAACAAGTACCTATGTGTTTGGTTTGATATCTCTATATCATGACTAATGAGATTCTGTCATCAACCAACACCACAATCTAGTCTTGTGTGTTATTGCTGTCTATCTACCTTCCACAATGACATCCGACTAGGGACATAACAATAATGTACAAACTCTTAGCATCCGTATGATCTCATCGTTCAGGTCCTCAACCTGAAAGCATACGTCATTGAGTATTGTCATTCTCTAGACATTCAATTTGTTCTATCACTATCTCACATGATTGAATCAGAAAGAATTGGAATCTTTCCTTTGATGTTTATCAAATCAATCTTAATGTATCCCACCAATCATCCCATGATTGGCTCTCAGGTCATACATACCAACATGTTGTTTCTTTTTCAACAACCTGTGCAACAAAGTTATTGACCCTGATACTCTCGATAAATTGCAAAGAGAAGTGGTTGTTACCCTATGTCATCTTGAGATGTATTTTCCTCCTTCGTTCTTTGATATCATGGTACATCTTATTGTCCACTTGACTAGGGAAGTAAAAATGTTGGGACCAATTTTCTTGCATTGGATGTATCGCTTTGAACAATACATGAGCATTTTTAAAGGTGATGTTCGAAACTATTATTGGCCTGAAGGGAGTATTATTGAGGGTTATGTGGTGAGAGAGGTTATGGATTTTTGCAATGACTTTCTGAGTGGTAATGATGCTCCTGTTAATGACAAGAATATTGAGGAACATTTTGGTAAAGGAATTTTGGGATCACGGATGAAAGTAATCAGCCGTGAGCATTTGGAACAAGGTCACTTGTATATTTTACACAACAACGATGAAGTGAGTGTTTATATCGAGGAATATACCAATTTCATCAAGAGGCAATATCCTCGAGCCAATTGAATGTGGTTTGTGAGAGAGCATAACAAGACATTTATTAAGTGGTTTGAAGATAAAGTCTTACATCAACTATCTCAAATACCAGATAATCTTACAGAAACTATCAAATGCCTCACCTTTAAACCAGAATTGAATGTTATGTCTTATGAAGGGTTTGACATAAATGGATTCTCACATTACACACAACATCAAGATGATAAGAGTGTCGTCCAAAACAATGGGGTCACCCTTCAAGCGTCTTCATTATTTTTTGCAAGTTCAAAGGATAAGAGTCCACGTGAAGCTAAAATGTCATATTACAGTGTCATTGAAGACATATGGGAGTTTGACTACGTAGATTTTATAATTCCACTCTTTAAATGTAATTGGGTTGATTACACCAAAGGAGTTATTGTGGATGAATTGGGTTTCACATTAGTGAACTTTGAAAAGATTGGCGAGAAGGGTGAACCATTCATATTGGCATCACAGGCAAAACAAGTATTTTATATCGATGATCCTACAAGTGATAAATGGTCAGTTGTTCTTCATGGTGAAAGAGAGTTCATTGAAGATCCTATAAATGAAAAACAATACTATGATAAGTATGATGACTCTAGTCCATTCTCAGTTGGGTTGCCAACACCACCAAATATTGAATCTAATGATGACTTGTATGTGCACGGAGATCACAATGAAGGATTGTTAATTGATAAAAGATCTCAACATTAGAGGCATGTATGTTTGTATTTTTTATATGTTTTATTTTTCTGAATGTGAACTTTACAATGTGAATGTGAATTTTACAATGTGAATTACTTTACAATGTGAACTTTACAATGTGAATGTGAACTTTCAGATGGCTGAGCATTCTCCTGATGACCGTGCTGATGATTACCATGAGAGTGAGGATGTCAATGCGCCACCTCACAATGTACGTTTTAAAAATATATCCCTGAGGTTTCTATCTATATGTTCATTTATAGTAATAACATGTAAGTGTGTTTTTTTTGTCAAATTTTAGGTTGGTGATGTGCCTCCTGAAGAAATTGGGGCACTTGATGAGCAAAAAAAATTTGATAAAGTGAGGGGCATCACAATGATGAACAAGTTACTACAGCAAAGGGGCAATGGACCCAAACTGGCTGTGGGTTTCAATCATGCAGGAAATCCAATTGGAGTGAACCGCAACTCATTTATTTCATATCTTGGGGTTCTTACTCGCAGCCATTGAAGTCCTAACGTAGAATCCTGGCATAAAGTTCCTAAGGGGAAGAAAGACTTAGAATGCAAGGAACTATGCGTGAGTTATTATTATTTGCAATTCTATTTTTGTAGATTACTAATTTTTAAGATACTAGTTAATAGCAATTCTATTTTGCAAAGTATATTTGATCTAGATGAAAAGTTGCATCGTAAATGCATGATGCAACACTGTGGGAGGGTCCTAAGGAACTATAGGACAAATCTCACCCGAGATTACATACATGATGCTGAGAAGAGGTTCTTGATTGATTTCCAATTCTAGACATTGATCACTTTTTGACTAACTCTACACTAATAATTTTTTTGTATTCTCTTTAAAAAATAAATTTAGGCAGAAGATAGCCATTAAGCAATGGACCTACCCAGATCCCAAAGACTGGGAGGAGTTTGTTACCCAAAAAAAACGGATGAATTCAAGGTATTAAGCACCACTCCCAATTTAATTAATATACATTCTTATGTATTCACATATTCAAGATTAACCTTTAGTGTTACTAACCAAATCAATGTGCCTACTAACACGACTATTGTAACATACCAGTCCTTGGACCCTACCCTAGAAGTTTAACCTTTTGGATTTAGCCAAACAAGGTTGAGGTTAGAGTGATCATAATAATCTAATGCATGAAAAATGTAATATAATACGTCAAATAATTCATTTGGTAGTAATAAGATGATGAATAACTTAACTTCATGCAAAATATGATCTAATGGGCCTCTAATGGGCCTAATGGCATAATCCATGTAATAAAGTCTCAAAATAAATAATAGACTTCAAATTCATAATCTACACATTAAAATAAGCCTACATGTCAATTTTCATTTAATTTGGACAACCTTGAAATAATATGGTAAGTTAAGTGAGAGAAATTGCCTAAAAGGTGTAATAAATAAATAAATATAATAAATAACTCCAAAAGAGCAAAATAATCTTAGATTCGTGATCTACATAATAAATATAGCCTTTGGGTGAATTTTCATCCAATTTGGAGAAAGTTTGCTTAAAAGGAGAAATCAGGAGAGAGAAAGTGTGTAGAACCTTCAAAATATTAAATAAATGCTCAAACAACTCCAATATGTAAAATTGATGTCAAATTCGTGTCCAACACATTAAATATGACTTGTGTGTCAAGTTTCATAAAATTTGGATAATCCTAATACCATTAATGAAAGAGGAAAGAGAAAATGAAATTTGATTTATTTAACACATTAAAAGTTTCCAAAAGACAAAACTAAGTACAAAATCAGAATCTACATGCCTTTATTGGCCTCTGTGCAAAATTTGCCTTAATTTGGATAATGATAAAACCCTAAATCGAAGAGAGAGAAAAAGGTGCATTGATGGGGTCCCACTTTAGTTTTAATCGGATTAAATGTCACGATTTAAGTTGATTTTCCGACTATGATATCACTGTCACGCACTTTGATTATACACTTGTCTATCTGGACCATTGCATTGCTTTTGGACGGCATCCGGTCATCTCCTACCTCGAGTAGTAGTTCGACTCGCGGATGAACAGTACCCTGATATTGCGTTGAATCGTTCTCTCTCTCTCCTCTCGACCAAATTTCCTAATTTTTGTTCCGTTGTGATCGGGAGAAGATTCTGCATCTTTCGATCCATATTTTGTCTACCTATTTCTTCTCTTTTTGGGAAACCCCAATTCTTGGGGAGCAAGGCTTCAGCCTACTTGCTTTCTCGATAGGTGTCAACCCCTAATCTATATAAGTGGGTTCCCTGGGCTTCTTTTCTCTCCGCAAAACGTGTTCAATTTCTTCACGCGTCCTCTGCTTTGTCCGTCGGTAACGTGCGTTCGGGCACAAGTTGCGGCTGACCTCCACAACTCTCAGAGGCACCAGCGCAACAATTAGCCTTCTCGGTGAGTTCGGTTTCTCGTACCCTTCCTTTTGCTCGTGTTGCTTTGGCGAGGAGTCAAGTTTTTCCCGTTTGCCCAATCTGCAGCCGAGCTGCTCTTCCTGGAGCAACGTCCATGGCGCTGGCTGGGAGGCAAAAGAATCATGCATGCTTGTACCTGTCTGCCCTCTCCATTTTCTTCTTTTGCTTGTTTCTCGTGCGAGGGTAAGATGGTCTTTTGGTCAGTTTTGCCTTTTGTTGTGGACGCGACTGACTCAGCTTTGACCACCGATTTGGCACCCTGTGATAGGGCCAAGTCACGCGGCCTGCTCTCTCTCTCTCCGTCTCTCATTTGCATAACACTGACATGGATTTTATGTGCTCTCCGATTGGCCGAATTTCAAAAATCCATAACTAATTATTTATGACTCCCAAAAATAAAATAAAATATGTCCTAAAATCAGAAAAATAAGGGTTTTCTAATGGTATTAGTTTTGTCGCCTGAATCTGATGTCTTTAAGGGGTGAATTAATGGATCTAATTAAGTAAGATAATAAATTGTATAATTCATAACTAATAATTTATAAGTCAGAAAAATATAATAAAATATGTTTTGAACTCATAAAAATATATCCTGAAATATGGCATGGTTTTTATAATCTAATTTACACAATAATAAAAAGGTGGTTTTTAGGGTTTCTGAAATCAATATAAATCTAATCCCATTTATATGCTAATAGGTGCTTTGGAAGCCTAGGCTTGGACCTAGAAGTGTCTTTGGACGTTTGAATCTGATGTTGAGGTATGTTTGCATCCCTGATTATTCTAGTTGAGAAATTATCCTATTTTATTCTTACTTTTGGTCCTATGGGCATTAGCCTACACATTGTCTTGTTCTTTTGAAAGCATGCTTCATGTGAAGTATCTTATTTTGTTATTGATCTTGTGATCATGGATATTCTCTTGGAATCTTATCTTGTTGCATTGGTGCAATTTGGACTTTTGATATTATATGCCCACTGTGATGTGGATTTTTACTTGTTGATATGTTCCCACTTTGAAGTGGATGTTTATACGTATGTGTTGTCCATTGTGTGATGGCAACATTGTATAAATCTGACTATACCTTTTACTTGCCTCTACATTATACATGCTATGTGATTCAGTAGCACTAGAGTAGTGTAAGTGCATTGGTTTTGTTTATAGCAGATGTGATATTTCCTGCTCTTTTTTGGACGAAAAGGAACCTCGTACCCAGGGCAAGATGTGTGTCTTGACGCATTTTATATTTGGGAGTTTGGCGGTGAGTCATTCTCTATCAGGTTTGCAAGGATGTGAAGCCTTGACCGCCAATTGTGTTTATATTGTTCTAGGGATATGTCTATCTCACATGCATGCAGGATATTGATTGTGGGGTGTGTGCCCTATTGGTGCTTTGTTTCCCACCATGGTAGTGGATTTATTTATGGCACATCCTTTTTATGTTGTTTTTATGGCAAGTATCTCCTTTAATGTAATTCTTTCTCTTGATACCCATTTGGGTGGTCCTTATTTCTTGCATGGGAAGCCTTTTATTTTGATGTCCCTCATTATCTATAAATTGCTCCATTTGCTTTTTAGTATGCACATACCATCTTTTTCTGATGTTTCCTTTTGTTTCTCTTTTGCTGGGGTATGCTTCCAACCCTAGGTGGAAGACTTGGATGCATGACATGGTGACCTAGACTTAGTTTGTGATGTTAAAGCTTGGAGACAACCTTGAGGTGGTTTAGATTCCCTTTACATGGATCCTTGTTATGTAAGTTTAAGTTGTAATCCTTTGTTTTATAATTGAATAGTCAAATATTTTCTTCCGCTGCTATACTTTGGTCTTTTGTTACCATTATATAATGATTTGAAAATTTTACACCCACTTCAACACACCTTCTGAGTGTGTTTGGACTGGAGGTTTTATTGTTCAAATTTTTAGTAGAGAAGTGGTTTCACTTCTTTATAGCTATCAGCGATGCTCAAAGAGGAAGGTGTGCACTGAATGCGCATGCAATGGGTCCAAGAGGCTATGCAGGCGTTCAGCAAAGACTACAGGCAGAGTCTATTGCTCAGTCTGCTGCTACTCAGGAGACTGTAGAGTCCTCTACTATTGGTCCCACACCTCTGCCTCGCAATGCTATGTGGATAGCTGGGAGGCAAAATAAGAAGGGAGATATAACGAAGCCTGCAACTGCTGAGGTGGCTGCAAAAATGGTAAAATTCAACTCTTAGAGCAATCGATGAATATTGATTATTGTTATGTTTACTTACCAATTTCTATTAATGGTGATTAGCGGGAGCTGTACGAGTAGAGGAAGGAAGGCAAGTTCATCCCTGAGGGCACAAGGGATGAATTGATAGTTTCTCTGGGTAACCCAAAGCATCCTAGATGTGTTAGAGGTGCAGGCGCTGGTGTGGGCATCAAAGCTTTCTTTGGGCCATCACAACGCAAACCAATCCCACAAGTGGGACTTTCACAAGTTGAGGTAACTTATTCCTTTTTTAGAATGTTATTACGAAAGAAAATTCAATAATCAGAAGCTAGACTTTATTTTGTCCATGTATAGGTAGATCAGTTAATTGATAGGAGAGTCGAGGAAGCACTTGATAGGAGAGTCGAGGAAACACTTGATAAGAGACTCAATGAAGCAATTAGCAAGTGACAGGCGTCTCAGACTACCACTCAGACAGTACCTGTGGGTGGGGGGCGCTCTTCTCCTTGTAGAGGTTGGGAGTAATCCTGTAGACCCACCACCTAGCACGTCCGCTAGCTATAAGTATTTTTATGACATATATAATAGCTAGTCTTTTCAAGATGATATGTTTATGTATATATGTATATAACATTCTTTACATAAATTTGTAGGGGTTGAAGCTATGTCGACTAAAAAGTCAAGAATATATCGTTACAGAGGCACATGCTTACCCAGCCCTTCCAGGGGAGATGTTTCATGGGACTCCAGTACCAACTGGTGCCGTTCATGTGAGCCCGATACATATACTCCCCGATTGGAGGGATCTTCCACTGCCATATGCCCACCTAGATTCTAAAACACTTGGTGAGGCAGAAGGCATAGTGATAATGTGGTCCAAAACAAATGTCGTCTATACTAATATTGTATGGTAAATTTACATTACGTTAATTTGTTAGTGTGTATATATGAGTCAATTGATCTAAAATTATATATATAGGTCAAAAGGAAGACACCCTCTACATCTCATCCTCCACCTCCACCTCCTAAAGTACCAAGTTGGCTTCTAAGGGACCTACACTTCTCGTTAGGTCTTGATTGCAGGGGTATGGCAGTATGGATAGGCAGACATGATTCAAATTGCCCTATAAATGTTACTATTCCAGAGGATGCTACAGGTCAATCATACGATAACAATCTATTTATACAAGTTTTGCATACGTATTAATGCACACACAATACAAATTTTGCATACGCATTAATGCAGGTCAATCATACGATAACAAGCTATTTATATAAGATATTTTGGAGTTGTTTCGTTATGATTGGCTGAACACATCTATGATAGAGTTGTGGATGTGGTGAGATCTTGTTTATAAATCCAAATACCTTGTTTTATATACGGTGATCTGGTTTCTTATATATTAATGCATACGTAATACATGTTTTGCAGCCACTTACACATGATATGTACATATTTTGCATTTTCCCATGTGGGATTTTTGGTTCCATCTTGGATTAGTCTTGTAGATACAAACCCTTCTTCAGTTACTTCATACTGTTGTGCTACTTTTGAATATTTTGGTAAAAATAAGAAGATGGTGATAACAACTCCATTCAATGTTGAGTAAGTTTACTTTGCTTATAATTTGGACTTAAGAAAATTACATTTTTATTGTGTATATTGAATTATTAATATTTAACTTTCTTACCTGTAGTGTTAGGCATTGGGAGTTACTAATTATTGTCCCCAAGACATTCACTATGTATTATCTAGATCTTGTGGGGAAGGAATTGAATACATTATATGGACACACAAGGAAAAGGCCATTATTCCTGTGAGAAATATTTCATATTTTTATATCCGTTAACATTCGTTATTACATTACTATTTAATTATGCAATTTAATGTGTTACATTAACATGTAGGGCTTTACAAGAGTTCAAAAAAGCTGGAGGAAAGGTCCCCAAAAAAAAGAATCAACTACTAATTTGGGAGAATGTGAAAGTAATTTCCCGACTCCAATGTATATATTATTTATGTGAACTGTGCTTATTTGTATTTTTTAATATTTTGTATGTTTCAATTTATAGTGTACTACCCAAGACAATGGCTGGGCATGTGCCTACTATGTGATGCGATTTATGGACCTAATCATCAAACATGCCGCAATGGAAATCGATACTATACATAAGGTATTATATATAGTCTCATTAAATAATATGAAATATATCAATATTATTATATATTATTAATTATATATATACCTCATTCTCTTTGTGTGTTTAAAACTGACTTTAGTACAGGTGGAAAGTTATTAGATGTACATACTCCCTATACGAGGGAGGAATTAGATGTTGTAAGAGAAGAATGGGCAAAAGCCCTAGAAGTAGTGGGAATGTTTAAATATAATTGGGGTTCTAATGACAATGATGACGATGATGAATAACGAATGATATTTCTAAACATTGTTCTCATATTTATTTTTGTGTGAATGTGAATGACTTTTTCTGAATTGTCATATGTGTGAATGTGAATGACTTTTTCTGATCAATACATGAATGTTTCTACATGTGTCTGAATGTGAAAAGAGATGAAATGAATGGAACTGAATGTGAATGTAAATGACTTTGTAGGTTTCTACATGTATCTGATCAATACATGTGTCTTAATGTGAATGACTTTGTAGGTTTGTGGCTTGTTGTTGGCTGATATCAATGGATGCTATAAACCTATAGTTCAGAACTGAACTGTAGGTTCTGCATCCTGCTGACCAGCCATACAACAGGCTTGCAAACTGATAAGAAAAAATCAGAACATAGGCATCAGTTATTTGTATAAAACTGACACCAAAGACATACAATGTCTGTTATTAGCAAGAAACTGAAGTCTTCGTGCCCTCACTGGCTTGGTGGCAGGAAGGGTAATGGCGTCAGTTTTTGTTTAATTACCGATGTCTTTAACCATGATATAGTGTTGGTTTTCTTTAATAAATGATGTCTATAGTTCCCTTGATGGCGCATTTTCGGTGGCGGGAAGGGTTGTGGCGTCGATTTTTATTTAATAACTGGCGTCTTTAACCATGATATAGTGTCAGTTTTCTTTAATAACCGACGCCTATAGTTCCCCTGCTGGCACATTTTCAGTGGGGGGAAGGGTTATGGCGTCGGTTAGAAACCGACACTGAAGGTGTCAACTTTTAGCGGCGCCCACTTGGGTGTGGCTTGGAAACCGATGCTAAAGGCTCTAAATAACCGACGCCAAAGGCCTTTTCCATTACTAGTGATCGTCATCAGGATGATGGACTTGGCATTGCTAGCATCTTATTTTTGACTATCCCAATGTAAGGGGAGTACAGATGGGGACCTTTATGCTCAAGTCCAAGGTCCCATTGATATAGTATCCTAAGTTGACATCTTCATCTAGATAAATGAGTCTAGCCTTGTGGCTTAAGTCTCGAGTCAGTGATAGATAGCTTAGGTAACCCCTTAAGGCCAAGTCTATTGTAGTGGGCCACAATGATTCATGATTTCAATAAGGTATCCACCTGGCGATTCAAGGTCGTGCATAGGATGGACCATAATATCTCAGATCCAACCCCTTTTGTCTTGAAGGAATATGGATAATCTTTGTATGTCCTCATTGTTTGGATCCCTGTCATCAATCTGGGTGGATATGCATCTTAGATAGCCATTGGGAAAACAACTTGGGATTATAGGGAGATGATGAACTCTTCTTTGTGGAGGCACCCAATTTATGTTGGTGATGTGCAACATCTCAAAGTGAAATTGAAGATCATCTTCTTCGATGCAATATATGGAGTCAGTATTATTGGCCTGAACAATGACAAGGGTGTGCCATAGAGTATATTCAGTTTCTAATACATTGATGAGGGAACATCCCGATTGTGATGAATCAATGACCTTCTTAGGAGAAGGTTTAAAGAATGATCCAATTCATGACCACGAATGAGACTGTCAACATTTGTAGCCCAATTTTATCTCTAGTGTGACATCCCGCTATCACACAGACAACGAAATGCCACAGAAAAATGTGCGGAACCGTCGTAAACATTGTATTACCAAAAACATGGGTTAATTAAAACTGATTGCGGAAAGAAGATAAGAAAGGAACTATTACAACCAGATCCACATCCTACAAAGAAACATGTTTAATAAATATACATCAACTTGACACATGTCCACAGTACATAGGATCCATCTATCTCTTATCCATAAAGGATGCATTACCTGTTTATATACATATCAGACCTAACCATGTCAACAACAGGATAAGAAAAACTATATCAACTATACATCGTGAAACCTCATCAAAACACCTCCAAGGAGCTGAGAGTACAAGGATGACTCTAGGACTCTACTACCAAACCACAAAAACAACAGCATATCCATCTCTTGCCTTGTATTGTTCTTCTTGCTGCTCAGATGCAACACCACGATCGCCACCACGTCTAGCACACCCACCTCAAAAGGTTTTAAACCAATGGAGTGAGACACACAGTCCTAGCGAGAAACATAAACCCCACCGAAACTAGAAAACCATAAAGGAGATCTATAACAGATAAAGTAGGTGACTGATATAAGCAAAATATACGTGCAGCATACTGAGCAGAACTAACATGTCATAACATCTTACCAGGATACTTAGGAAGCATATGAATAGATAATAATATGGAACAAGATTGACATGATAAGTCCAATAAGAACTTATCATAACATCTGAGGAACATGTAATTAGCTTCAAGATAAAACTAGGGCAACTATACAAACAAGGCCTCAACCAATGTTTTGTGTTTTCCCTAAGCAAATATACTATACAATTGGATTATGATTTATTATGCCTTGAGGAAGTGAGACGTACCGCTCAAATCCAACCTTCGGTTGTGAAACCCAAAGACGGTGCCATACAAGGTCAATGGAAGAGCCGGAATCTACGACCTCACCTCCTCGTGGTCAGTGCATGATAATCCAAAGTAGGACCGTAGTCTCATGCTTAAGTGACCTCAGTCACAGGGTCAACTCCCACAACCTACCCTTTCCTCTAGCCCATCTTGGTACAAGTCTCAGTGCTAGCATATCTTGAGCCACAGGCCTGTTGAATGTGCTCACAAGCCATGAACGCATTCATGCTCCATCACACTGAGCCATGGGCCTATTCACCATGCTCTATCATACTGAGCCATGGGCCTGTTCACCATGCTCTATACACATCTTGAGTCTACAACCACAGTTGCACTCTAATCCTCCTATTTCTGACTAGGAGAAACCCTGCATATTCAACAATATGCACTCTGAATTAACCCACGGGAGAACCCATTTCACCATAACCAGCTACTGATGATGATGGATCCATGGCCAGGGCAAACTACATGAAATGTTCATATGTAATTAATTAACATATTTTAAGCAGATTGCAAGATTCAACCAAGTTATGTAACATGTAAACTAAAACACAAGTAAACAACATAGATCTCATTATCATGTGTTACATTTTCACTCTTATTCTCAAAGCCATCAAAATCTTCCTAATCCATCACAAGGATCCAACATTACATGTTACCGCTTGGCTTCTTGCCAATCATCAAGATCCATCTCAAGGATCAACATCACATGGATTCAATCCCATCATCAAGGCACACATTGCCATTCCATGGGTAACACCCATCATTTATCACTGGGTTCATCATAACCCTTGATGTTCCACATCATATCATTATCATGCCATCACCATGGCCTCATCATACAAATGGTACCTGCATGGTTAGCATAAGCATAGAGGTACAACTGTACTCATACAAGGAACATCATAAACTTATTGCATATATCAAGAGAGATATAATTATGTTATTGGATGAGCATATCTAAGCATGACATTATCATATATAACTTTTCAATCAATCATTAGGGTTACCAACCGAACATAAAGTAAAATCCTCACTATAGGTATATCGAGTAAGGGACAACCCTCACCAAAGATATCACAGCATATAACGTTCCTCACTACAGGTGTATCAACCCTTACCAAAGGTGTAAAGTTCAACATTGTCTTGGTTATCACTGCATAAAGGGGGCTGACATGGATATCGGTCAAACATGTATCTCAGGTTGACATCCAACAAATGGTAATGGGAAACGCTCAACCTGTGACGCCCAAGCATGCAATGCAACGTTATGTCGGGCAAGAACTTAATGTGCAACACCCGTGACGGGTAATGCAGTACCAGGCAACACCATGCAGTGCGTCATAGCAGAGTGTCAGACAACACCATCCAAAAGGATGTCGTGCAAGGCACCAACAGATCTAAACACCACACACAACCTCATGTCGTCCAAGGGACCAACACAACGGTCAACAGGTAACATCCTTCCGGGATTAACACTCATAACGGGATAATGCCCTAAGGCCAATAACAAGCAACACACTTGCACACTGCTCATAGCAGGTCAATATCGGGCAAGCACATAGCAGGCTGATACCGCCCAGGGGTCGATATCGTGTAAGGGACAACAAGGTGTATAACACCCATAACAGTTTAGCAACATATCGTGCAACATAGACAAACTAACCGATATCGTCCAAGCATAACGCCATGACGTGTAGCAACTCAACAGATCGATATCCATAAAAGCTAACGTTGCGTCCCAAGCAGAGCCTCATAATGGACAAACACCATATCGGCCAAAGACATAACGTCCAACCAAGCATCCTGGGTAAAGACCTATATCGATCAAGGGTCCACAAGTCATCCATCAGGCCTCTCGCCCAAACTCAACCTAGGGATATCGGGCAAGGGCCCAAAGGCCATATCGGGTTGGTCATCTTCAACCTCAAGGCTGCCTCCTAGAAACCCTAATAGATCAAGATAGTTGAGTCACCTCTCAACATCTAAGTGAGAGGGGTCTTGCACAACCTCTATCACATATCGGGCAGCAAGGTGGGTCATCACCATATCAGATAACCTTCCAACCTCAACTAGGTCAACACTGACCAAAGGCTCACCTCTCAAGTCCATGGTAAGAGAGGGGTATTGCCCAAGCAACTAGAGTATAGACTCACCTCTCAACAACTATGGAAGAGAGGGGTTTTGCCTACACCACTAGAGCTCAAGCTCACTTCTCAAAACCAAAAGGGATAGAAAGGGATTTTGCCCCAAGAACACACCACATGCACCATGAAATTAGGAAACCCTAGGCTCACCTCTCAACAACTAAGAGATAGGGGTTTTTCCCAAGGAACCCTAATCCAAGGTTCGACCAACAAGGTCCAAGAACACATATTAACAACATAACCATGCCATCATATCCCATTACATCAAGGGCACATACTAGAGCAAGGATATTACTAACAAGATAAGCATGGCCGATCAAGATAACAAATAACAAGGCAACAAGGAAAGAAGGTGGTATAGTTAGGGTTAGGAGTTATGTAACCTGCCTCAAGCAAGCTCTAAAGCTCCAAGCTTCAAGGAACCACCTTCGGCCAACACTAGGAGAGAAGAGAACTCCATAACCACCATGGCCGAAAAGAAAGGGAGAAGAAGAAGAAGAGGGTGCCAAGGAAAAAGAGAAAGATACTCACCACAAGAGAAGAAAAGAGCAAGGCACACTCTAGGGTCTCAGCCACCACTAGAGGGAGAAGAAGACTAGAGCTATGTCGCCCTCCAAGATCCACCAAGGAGAGGGTATCGAACAAGACACCAACTGTATTGGCCACCACTTCCTCTTCTCTGCTCCTAGCTCAGCCACCAAAGGAAAGAGAACAACTAAGGGCACTAAAGAGGCTTAGCAAGCAAGGGGGGTTGCTTATATACTAAGGGGTGAAGGGAGAGAGAATGGCAAGGTGGAACCTGACCATAGCACACTTGTCCAAGGGTTATCCCACATGCTAGAACCCAAAACCACTTGTCCATGACTTTCCACCCACTAGCAAAGCAACGACCACTTGTCCAAAGAATGGTGACACAAACAAGGCTAGGTCAAGAGGGGTGTGTATCACCCAACATGGTGCCATGGCCGATACACCACTTGTCTAATACAACCTTGACCAATACACTCATGCCTGATACACTCTTAGCCGATACACCAAGCAAACAAGGCCCATGGAAGCCCAACAACAAGCCCAAGCTTCACAAGTTTAAACGAGGACCAAAAACAACTCAAGCAAGGCGCCCAACTCATCCTCTCAACCCTAGAGGATGCAAGGAGAGAGAAAGACATCTCTCAAGGTGGCAAACTTGGGTAAATTTCAAGTTGCACCTTAACCTCCCAACAAAGCATAAACAAGACCCTAATCACACCTCAGGTGATTAACAAACATCTAAACACAAGGTTTAGGCAAAGCAAACAGAGTAAGCCCAAAACGGAGGTCATGGTCCTTACATCTAGAGTAATTTCTCCTAGAGTATCTTTGATGACTCTATCAAATGAAGTCACTTTGTTTATTATCAAGTGTAGGTTTGAGGGATCCTTCCCTAGGATGATGAGTGTCTTTAAGGGACACACATTAAGGTAGCACTACTGTCGACAAAGCATGAAGGTTTTTGAGGCCATTTTATATTTCCATGATTAGCAAGGGCCTACTATGACTTCCTCTAGTAGGTATATCATATTTAGAAAAATGAGATCAGGTTGGGCTTGTGATTAACATGATGGTGGCTGTAAGAGCTTCTGGCCTCATGTCTTTGCAGATGTACTCCCCTTCTAGAGTCTTCATCATCTCTTTGTGGTGTGCAGGGGAAATGTTTATTAGTTCATTTAGTGACACTTCCCCTTCAAATTCATTTAAGAATAGGATAAAAATTTGAGCATTCTTGACTAGTTTCCTCATAAAGATCCAACATCAGTTGCACCTTCTTCGCGTCAAGATTTGGAATGGATACCTTGCACATCTCCTCTTCTGTCATATAGGTAGGGACTCCTACATATGTAGTTATCTTCTTCTTGTCCTTGTTCAAGGGAAAGAGTAATTCTGGTGAAATGGGGTGTTGGTCCATCTTTATCGTGGTTGGTGTGTGGATACTGTGGGTTGTACCAGTACCACTGGACAAGGAGTCATAGTTTGTTGGGAATTTCCTAGACCTGATGCCTTAGGGACCCATATCTTTTGTACTTTTGGCCCTTGGCGGGATCCCGGTAAGTTGATCAACTATACCTTTTGCCCATGGGAAGCTCCTAGTATGCTGGTTGGCCTTCTGGTGCTTACTTGGACTATTATCTTCTTTTCTTGAACTGAAGTGACAACTCAAGTACTCCGAGATTAGTTCTTTATTGCTTGTTGTAGAGGAAGGGTGAGCCAGTTTTATGAGTCTTATGGTGATGAAATGACAACCACTATTTTGGAACATGAAGGCATTTCTTATAATGCAACTATACTAACCTTAGTGGATTCTATCAAATCCTATAAGATGTGCTTGAGTGTGATTCATGAATCAATTTTGTGCCCTTTATCTTGGTGGAAGTCAGAACAGTTATTGACATTGTAGCTCTTTGGCAGGGAATTTGGCATATCCCTTATAATTGGAAACTTGAGTAAGTACTTGATGTCTGATAATATAGTGCGGAAAGAAGCTCCCATGAAAATGAACTTCCCTTTTGTCATGGAAGGTTCTTTTGATGATGGACTTGTAGTTTTTGGCTCTACTTGAGGTGTTGGGTTACTTGATGTTGGAGGCATGTTTTCTACCACTTACTTCATAGGCTATGAAAAGGCGGTGGTTCACACCTATGAACTAGTACATAAATGACGTATAATGTCACATTTGATGTCTTCGGTTGGTTCACAAAAATCGACGCCAATAGTCTAAGACATCGGCTTATAAAGACAATTGACACCTATATGTGAAGACCGACTGATTTACAAAATACATGGGTATCATTTTTGTTTAACGTCGGTTTTTAATAAACAAAACTGACATCCAAAATCACCTGTGAAATAAAAGTTTTAGAAAAAAATTTACCTCCAAAAATTTTAAATTCGGTGTTGGTAATGTAAAATCCGACGACACATGTTCCGCGCCAAGTCCCACAAAAGTTTTTATCCCCTCATTTGTCGTCAGTTTTTGTTAAAGAAATGACGACTAAATATCCTTCATGAGGAAAAATTCATTCCCTTATTTATTGTCGGTTTTGGAGGAATAACCGACGCTGATGTGTTAAATTAGTAGCACCCACACAAGCCAGACTCTTCCCCTTCACTGTTTAGTTCCCGATATTCTCCTACCTAGCTAGGTCTGGCAATTTTTCTGCCGCCTACCCTTCTCTACTCACCGCCTCCACGTGTTGCCACGACGAGCTTGAAGTTGCTCAGTGCCTCCACACACTGCCACAATGAGCTTGAAGCTGCTCACGCCAGAGCTACTGCTGCTATCCAGTCGCAGACTGCCACCACCTGCTCCCGTTGCCGCCAACACCTGCTCTAGGCGGAGCGAGGAGCCTTCATCTAGCTTCCTTCATCTGCTCCAGTCACCACCATCGGCCACCGCCTGCACCTCCTCTGCTTCACCTCCAGCACCAGCCACCTTCACCTCCAACTCGACCACCTCCACCTCCGGGTGCCGCCACCACAGCCTGCTCGATCCACCATTGTGGTGAGTGGTTTAATCAGTACTAGATTTGAACTTAGGGTTAATAATGCCACCATATAGTTGATTACTATGGATTAGGGTTAATGATGCATTAATGAACTTAATTAATTAGATTTGCACTTAGTTTCTCAAAGATTGTGTAGTTGATTAATATTGAACTAGGGTTTAATAATGAATGAATAAGCACAAAATGGAAGAATGAATTGAATTAATTGATGAGAATGATGATGATGAGGATGCTGATGGTGGGGATGATGATGATGATTGATGATGATGATGAGGATAATGATGACGACGATGATGAGGATCATCATCATCATCATCATCATATCATCATCATCGTCATCATCATCATCATCATAAAAAACATCCTCATCATCATCATCATCATCATCATCATCATCACCACCACCGCCACCACCACATGGTGATGTGTCATCATCATTATCATCACATCATCATCATCATGTGAGGATGATGAGGATGATGATGATGATGATGATGATGATGATGATGATGAGGATGATGAGGATGATGATGATGATGATGATGATGATGATGATGATGATGATGATGAGGACGATCATCATCATCATCGTCGTCATCGTTATCATCATCATCATCATCATCATCATCATCATCATCATCATCATCATCATCATCATCATCATCATCATCATCATCATAATCATCATCATCATCGTCATCGTCGTCATGTCGTCGTTGTCATTGTCGTTGTCTTCATCATTGTCATCGTCGTCATCGTCGTCATCACCATCAACATCACCATCACCACCACCACCACCACCACCACCACCACCACCATCATCATCATCATCATCATCAATCATCATCCTCATCGTCGTTGTCGTCATCATCATCATCGTCATCGTCATCATCATCGTCATAATCATCGTCATCGTCATCGTCATCATCATCGTCATCATCATCGTCATCATCATCATCATCAACATCACCATCACCACCACCACCACCACCACCACCATCATCATCATCAATTATTTCTCCGTCATGAATATGAAATAACCCATATTGTTGTCTGTTATTAGTACTTACATTTATATTACTTTTTCTCAACATTTTACATTGTTGTAGGCATAATGGCTTGGGCCTCTACCCCAATGTTACTATTCCCTGTTGAAGAACAGTTGGACATCATTCTAGACGATTTTTCATTAGCACAACTCACTGTACCTAAAAATTGGCGTTATCTAAATGGAAGATGCTACACGACTAGTGAAGTGACCCTAAATTTTGGAACTTCAACATCTCTTATCAAGGTTAAGTACGATGTTGACGGAAATCTTGTATCGACATCTAGTTGGTGCGAGTGGGTTAGGAAGGTGCTATTGGGCCGTAGTGACATGCTTTTTCTTCGTCCGATTGGCCTTAATACCATCAAGGTTTGGATAACCAACATCAACAATGAGATGCCCAATTGTCTGGTCCGATTTGAGTACTCGATAGGGGATAGCACATATTTGGACTCACTTGATGAGGAAAGCACACCTAATTTCCCTTCTGTTCCTACTATTGATACCGTCCATTTCCCTATCACCATCAATTCAGATTCGTCTAACAACGACAAGCTCTGCGACACAACAACATCAACAAAGTAGGTCCAAGTAGCAAATTTACTTTCCCGTCTTATGCAAGTTTAGGGGTACAACAAGCCCCTTGTTTAGTTACTGTCATGTTATTTTCTAAACTTTGTTGTCATTATTAGTATTTTGATAACATGTTCAACTTTGAAAGACACTTATATATAATGTCTGAATGAATTTTTTTCAAATTGTCTTGTCTATATACATGTGTTTGTGAAGATGGAATGAATTAATGTTTTTGTGTGTGAATATGAAAGGAGATGAAATGAATGGAACTGCAGGTTGCTAAATGTGTGTGAATATGAAATGGAGGAATGAAATGGAACTACATGTTTCTACATGTGTGTGATATATCATATTTGAAATTAAATGTGCTTATACATGTGTGTGAATCACATGATCATATAATGTACATCTTGTTAATATTTGTAGGTTTGTGGCTTGTTGTTGGCTGAAATCAAAGGATGTTGTAAACCTGTAGTTCAAAATTGAACTATAGGTTCTGCATCCTGCTGACTAGCCAGACAGCAAGCCTGGGAGCTGATAAGAAAAAAAAGCAAAACATCGACTTCGGTTAAAAACCAACAACTAACAACAAATGGTTAATTGTGCCGGTTGTTTGCTAGAAACCGACGCCTATGGTCTGACTCCTAGCACTTTTGGGTTGTAATCAGGAAGGACTTTGTGTCGTCAGTTATGTAATTGACGCTGAAGGAGTCTACTTTTAGTGTCACCTACTTGGGTGTCACTTCAAAACCGACGATAGAAGTCTTACTTAACCGACGCTAAATGTGTTATATGTACTAGTGATGGTAGTTGCTTGGCTGCAACAAACATTGAGGCACGTATTGAGTTTGATATCTGGGTGGAACCATGTGGGACTATTGTTGCTAGTGTGTCGGGTCATGGTGTATCTGAGTTGGTTATTCCTAAACCAATGAAATCAAGACGGTTGACTATTTTTTCTTACCGTTTCCGTCCAACATGAGCACTTCCCTTGCCATTGCATTTGTGACTTCTGCCTTGGTCTACTTTGGCTTTTGGATTGGTTGTCACAGAGGTAGATTGTGGCTGTAAATTGAGGCCTATGTTCTGATGGACCCCCTCTTGATGGAGTTTACAGAGCAAACTAATATTGTGTGAGTTATGGGAAGGTAATGCCTTTATAAGGATAAAAGGTTCGTGAGAGCTGGAATATCGACTTTGATCACCATGTCCATCACTTCTTTATCCATGGGCATGAGCTCCAACTACGTGATTAACACCCTCCATTGTTCTACAAAATTGGAGAATCTTTCATCAGCCTTTTTCTATAGTGCCTCCAGGTCCTCCTTGGTTGAGACTTGGTGTACATTCCAAGCATATTGATCAACAAACTTTATGACCATCTTAGCCCAAGTGGTTATGGATATCATGTCATGCTTGGTGTACCGAGATAATGTTGGTCCTGTCAAGTTTCATACAAAGCAATGGTTTAACATTTTATCATCATTTTGGACCTTCACCATGTCTGAGTAGTACACTTTGATATGGTCCATAGGATCCCCTTTTCCAGAGCACTTATAGAACTTGGTCATGTTGAAGTTGTTAGGAAGCTTGGCATCTAATAAGTGACAATAGTTGCTAATAGTTTTCCTATTGCCTTTCTTCCCCTCTAGTTGTTTGATCTTATGTAAGATCTCAAGCGGTAGGGTGTCTGCAGACGCGAGCTCTTAAGCAAGATCTTTTTGGCATGCATCCACCACTGGTATGACTGGAGGTCTGATTGTTGGTGGTGGAGCCACATATAGGGTTGTGAGAATCTATACCCTCCTTCTGTATGTGGGTTGTTCCATAAATGGGGAAGCTGATAAAGAGAATGTAGACTGAGGATAAATCATCATCCATTAAGATGTTGTGCTTGAATCTTCACCATAGTACTGGCTTTCTCAGCCTCCTTAGGATTTTCTATTGCGGTTGAGATTTTTCAATCATTCTTTTTTCCTTCGGTTTCTTATTCATGGGTCAAGATGAATGCAACTTCCTCTTGAGTAATTGGGATTTTCCCAATGTTTGCAAATGAAGGACCCTAGTAGGAATCTAGCTGGATTCGTTCCGGTTGAGGCAGGTGGGGACCCTACATGATGTATAGAATGAATAGCATTGACAAACTGACATATATATCTCCCATCCAATGAATCATCGATAGTCAGTGGAGGCATGAAGGGCATAATCTTCAATTGTTGTGATGTGTATGGCAAAGGACCCTCATACGAGCACTTCTTTGTGCTTTTTGTCTCTTATAGATTTATCTCTTATCGTGGGCGGCATCCCCCTTGGTGATACTATCATATTGGCAGTCTGTGTTTCTACTTCCTATCATTTGGGTAGGTCGTTGGTGAGAACGAGTGAAGTACGGGGTCTTTGACCTTCCCATGACATTCTTTATTCACATTAGTGGGATTCAAAATTGGGTGTAACATTATATGAAAATATACTCAGTGTTTGGGGACAGATCTCTCCACACGCATTATATCAGAATTTTTTAAAAGATTTTCCCCTTTGTCTAGGAAGTTCATAAAATAGAGTGCTCCTAGTTTTTTGCAATCTTCTCACACCGAAAGACACATGTTATAGTCCTTGTTTATTATTATTATTATCATCAATTTTTAGATGATGGTATCTACACCCAGCCTAGCAAGATAAATGATTTTATTCACTTTTAGTATGAGACCTCTATAAGAAACTTTGTCAATACCAACACCATGTCCCCGCACCATACAGTTTGTGCGGATATAAATCATGTTTTCCGACACATATAATTGATGTTGCTATATACGTATATGCCATTCTAAATTTTGCTTAAACTTAAACACAACCGATAAGAAATAATACATAGGAACTAACTAATAACCAAGGAAGCTAATGCTCTTTTTTTGCACAACTATACCTAATCCTACCCTAGCGTCCCTTTCAATAACTGTCGTGGAGCACAACTTCCGATTCTCAGTTGTGCGTCGTGTTCGTGAAAATGTTGCCTCCTCCAACATTCCACGTGCCACCACTCCCTTCTGTCTCCTGCACTATGTATGTTCTGTGTCGTTGTCGTTCCATGCTCCCTCCTATCTTCTGCCTTGTGTCCTTGCTGTCCCAGAACCCATCCGTCTGGCTTTTGTAAGTGCTACGCATTTGGCCTCCTGAAGTCAAGCACCTCCTTCTGATTGTGCTCACGTTCTCACCTTTTGTCATTGGAAGTCACGATATAGGTATCTTAAAATACGAATATTGTTTCACGAACTAAAAGTTAAGACTCAAAATGAGACTAATTTTAGATTGTAGCCAGTTAAAAAACAAAAACAAAAATAGTAATGCAATCAACTTGCTTGTCTTATTATTTTTGTTGTTTAACAAGCTACAATCCTAAATCAGCCTCATTTTGAGTTCAACTTTTAATCTGCATAGTATATCTCTTAAAATATCTACCGGTCACCACAATCTTGTTTTGGTCTCAATCATTTTATGATGCATGCCGTTCACATCAACGAGACCATGATCCCCCCAAACCGAGATAAGTTTTTCAATTAAAGCTGCGTTTGTTGTACCGTCCTAGTGGCGGCACGGTAAATAAATTGACTGATTATTTTAACCGGTGTTTGTTATACATACTAAAAGATAAACAAGTTGCCGCACGGATAAGTTAACCGGGAAATTTCCGGATAACCTGCCACACTAAATGCTTATGGCTGAAAACAAGTTTATTTGTCGCCGGTGTCAATTTTTCATAATATCCCTCTAACCAGATGCTTAATACATACACATTATTTATGGTTGGGCATTATAGACTTTGTCAAAATAACCACATCCTACGTACACGCATACCAAACGGTGGACATCTTACCCACAAATTTATTTACCATTGCTCCAAACAACAGTTATCTTGCACAAGGTTAAAATATCGCTAGATAATTTATCCATGACAAATAAACCTATCATGGTTGCACACTAAACGTAGCCTCAATATGTTTGTATATATGTACATTATTATTTATGAGTGAAACAATGATGAAAGTGATAGTCCAACTAGAATATGATGTATTTTGAAATCCACCCGCTAAACATATGTACCAATTACCAAAACCAAAATATTGCTTAAATAGTATGGATTCACGTTGAACAAATTTTCTTGGCATATGCAACAAACAAGATAATGAAATATGGTACATTAAATTTGGCATTACTAGTGCTTTGTGAAGGAGGAGACTACAAAGAAAGTTCACTTCGAACAAGTACATTCGTCCTCTAAATGGCATTTCATCCAAAACTATATATTGCCCACATTCGAGGATGATGCATGTTATAGTTATCACATCACCAATGCCACAATACCAGTTCAACTTCCGTAAGTCAGGCATCAAAACTTTCTTTATCAGCAATATTCAGGACTTGATTTACTAGTCATGTTAGTCCATTGTGAACTATGATTCTTTTTAGATATACAATTGCTAACGACACAAAGGTACGACATAATGAAAAAGTAGTATTTTTCTTTATTTTAACTGCTACAACCTCATCGTCCATCTCCCATATCTTAGTATTCAATCATTTCTTTATTGGTCTACATTATAATATATGTCTAGAGAAAATTTATTTTCCCAACACATTTGATACATTTCAAGGTTTCAGAGCTCTTTGACACGAATATACACTATCAATAGTAAAGAAAGGTCAATATGATTCTTCCTTGGAACTTATCCGTTGTATGCACGACACTAACTAATGTGTCAAATTGATCACGTGACACTTGGAAGTCAATAGTTCCTGTTCAACTATAAACATGCACATGTTCAATTTGAATCCCATTCCATCACTATATTTGTTTTCCTTATGATGCTAAGGTAAGCATATATAATTTACAATACTCTCACACTCTTCTTTTGCCAAAAATTATAGTTATTTATTTTAATATTTGATGTTATCATAAAATATAGTACATCGTGTCTATGGGTTTCCTCACTTCCGCATGCTCTTTTAATTAAATCTACATTACTATTATTATCTCCATCTAAGTAGTGCCTATTATTGATTTTTATGTGTGTATGTAAGCATGGTTTCTTCACATTTCTTCTGCCCATGTAGATCATATTTATCCGTCGGGAGATAATTTCACATGAACAATCTAATGCAAGTTACACCAAAGAGGTAAGTCATTTCTGACAAAACATACCCATTTGACATTAGTGATTCATCAATTATGAACATGTTGTTTTCTATTCATACCAAGTTAAATTTCTTTACATTGAATTTATAATATTATTTTAGCGATTATATTGGATAAAATCCAATCAAAACATGGCTTTGCAGGTCCAAAGTAATTAGGCATCCTACAATTATGTCTATATATTTCTATGTACCAATAAAATGTTATAATTTCTACCACAAGTAGAATGTCTATGATAATCAATTAACTTAACGTGGCTGCACTATCTTTTTGTCTAGTTGTTAATGGTTACTAAATGGCACTTTTATATTTCTACAATGACTTGATGCCCCATTAATACCTTTTAACACATCCAAGAATTCATTTTAAAAGAGAAAAGATCAATCAAATGATGTTACAAATTGTAAAAGTGGAACCATATCTATGTATAAGTACTTAGAACTAGTATTAATTTTCCTCTTGAGAAATATAACATTGAACTTTAAGTTAAGTTAGGATATAATGGTGCTTAGTTATTTCTTATCCAATGGCTTCATACCATCTACTGTTAAGCATGGACTAGCTTTTATTCATTTTCTTATAAACTTTACAACATGTGTATAGTTGTCGATGTTCTCCTATACATTTCAAAAGTAGGAAGTATTATGGATTGTTTGAAGATAGATACGCAAGTACTTACAATTCATATTAATTTTTCTCTTGAGAAATATCACATTGAACTTTAATTTAAGTTCGAATATAATCATGCTTAGTTATTTCTTATCTAATGGCTTCATACAATCTACTATTTAGCATGGACTAGTTTATTCATTTTCTTATAAATTTTACAACATAAACTATGTATTTCATGTATATAGTTGTCGATGTTCTCCTTTATATTTCAAAAGTATGAAGTATTATGGATTGTTTGAATATAGATGCACAATTACTCACAAGTAGTATTAATTTTCTTCTTGAGAAATATCACATTGAACTTTAAGTTAAGTTTAGAAATCATGATGCTTAGTTATTTCTTATTCAACGGCTTCATACCATCTATTATTTAGCATTGACTCACTTTTATTCATTTTCTTATAAATTTTACAACATGCTAACTATGTCTTTCATGTATGTAGTTGTCAATGTTGTCCTCTGCATTTCAAAAGCAGGAGGCATTATGGATTGTTTGAAGATATATACCCATGTGTCTGTCAGGACACTACAAAAGCAAATCAATTTTAGCATGTGGTTTGATATACCAGAAATAATTTAACTAAGGTAATCTAGTGTAAAATCTTGTTATCTTCATATTTGCACATTATCAATTTTTAACTTATTATCTCTGACATTTTATTTTATTATGACATATGTTCCATGCTTACACTTATGAATTCTTGTGTTTACTTTATGACTGAGTATTTCTTGTGTAATATTTTGATGCAAACAACTGGATGACATTCATGTTTCAACAAGGGTTACATGTATATAATACATGGGGAATTGAAGTGACATGTTAATTCTATAGGATTGTGTTTTATGTATTTAGTGATTCAATCCAAAAAATTGAACCATCATATGTACCCATCATTAGTGCGACTTATTTGTTTGTTACAATTGTAAGGGGCCACTGACGGTAGTCCGCAACCCGTGCACGAGTGCAAATGTACTCTTGGATATCCACAAAGGGATTTCTCGGAGCAACACTCACATCATGCAAAGGTTATATGAGGATATACTTCCTCCCGTCAATGTCCTCCCCATGTAGTTGATGTTCAACATCGAATACAAAATTTTATTTTGTTCAACAATATTCATAATATTCAGTTGATCTTAATTTTAAAAGTTAGCTAACATGCTTGTCATGTACAAGGTGATTTTTTATGCTATCAAGCAAAAAATAATGTGTCAGTGGTTGTACACCATACTTATTTGACAATGCTCATCGTCCATCATATATTGATTGAGTTAAAACCAAGAGAGCATGTATTTATAGCCTTAATTTGTGAGTGTATGCTTCTTGCATGTCTCAAAATAACTCTATGTTGTTGGTTATAGTATTTATTCCAACATCTTCCCAATGTTGATGTACAAGTTGCAAATTAGTTATTTTTGGCGTCATTAGTACATGTGCTGACGGTCACATAATTTTTTTGACAACTCATGAGTGATGGGTTAGATAGAATAATAAATTATGCGAGCTAACCTGACACATTTATACCAGCAATTATAAGTGTTGGCATAGCCTCAAAAAATGTTGGTAAAGGTCTATGTCGACATCAATAGAGCCAACTTTTGTTGGCCGCTAGTATAACCTATACCAACATTTTTGGGCCTATACCAGCATGTACTTAGCTACTGGTATAAGGACATATTGTTGTAGTATATTTTTGGGCCTATAAGAACACTTCCTTGTCAAATTCCATGGCATAAGGGAAAAAGTACGTACTTGTCAATGCCATGGCATAAGGAAAAAAGTGAAGATGGTGATCATAATGTTTCATAAGAAAGGGTTCCAAAAGAACTTTTTTAAAGAGGATGGAAGTTGGGGATTCAAATGGTTGATCAAGATTAAGGTATCCTCTGATGGGCCAGTGACTTTGCTCAATCAATCACTTTTCCCTTACGTCATCCTCATCAAGCCATGTTTTCAAACTTTTACCCTTGGTAACATCCATAACACCCTAGTTTTCTCCTAGTTTGAGGAGTTTCTCATGGATGTTCTTCCCTTAGAAAGCAATAAGTGGTCACTATAGAGAGAGCATTGTCGTGGCACCTTCCTACTGATTACATGGTTGAGTATGGGTTGTTGTCCAGTTCTAGGTCACAGTCTAGGACCATAAATGTAGGCATGAAGAGTGCATGAGGGTATAGTTTAAGGTCATCGTCTAGAAACATAGATGTGAGCTTGATAGGATCTAGGTGATCTAGTTTTAGGTCATAGTCTAGGACCCTGGTTGTGGGCAAACTAACACTAACAAGTGATGCCTCACTCAACATTGAAGAATTGCATCTCTCAACTAGCTTCAAATATAGGGTTCCTTTTTTATTTGAGGAAATGAGTGTTCATACATTTAGATACCGTTTTGCAAAAGGTCTTGTCTTTCTAAAGTTTATCATTCCCTTATATTGTTGACTTCAGAAAATTAGTTGATCCTTTCAAAAAAGGATTTTGAATGGCTTGTTAATTTTTGAAAAGATCCTTTGGATTATTGGAAAGATTGTTTATCCTATAAAAGCCTATTGGAATTTTGAAAAGATTGCTTATCTCTTAAGAATATTATTTGATTTTTGAAACGATTATTAATCTAAAAAATATTGGTTGATTTGTTTAAGAACCGTTAATCTTGAAAAAAATGTTTGATTTTTTGAAAGAATTGTTAATATCTGTAAAGATTGATTGAATTTTGAAAGGAATATCAATCTTTGAAAGGATTGTTTGATTTGTAAATTTGTTAATCTTTAATTTTTTTTAGATTTGTTAATCTTGGTTAATATTTTAAAAATATTATTTGGTTTGAATGAATTGTTAATCTTTGAAATGATTGTTTATTTAAAACTTGTTTAATCTTTAAAAAGATTGTTTGAATTTGAGATTTTTAGTTTTCAAAGGAGATTCTGGGATTCTAGCAATTTTTAACCTTCTTAGAACATTGTCAAACTTGGACGCAAAAGGAGTTATCAATAATGTCAAATTTTCTCAATAACCAAAACAAGATATATGTATGGGAAGTAAATGACCCTCCCCTTTTAGCCCATGAGTTTGACATTACATCCTCATGTAAACATGACTATGTAGGAGGGGTTGGTCCTTATATTATCTATGGGTAGATGGCACTCACTGAGAGGTAATGTTTACATCCTTGAAATTTCGAGATTTCAAGTCTAACTCAAGTTCTGATGTTAAGATACAAACAGAACAATGAAGATAATTATATGACCTTGGTTGATGACTTTAAACCCTGGACTCATATCAAGTTTTCCATTTAAGTAAATAATGTGTTTTTTAATCATATGTGTTCATATAAGGTCAATATTATGTGCAATGATTATCAAAGCCTTACATTTGAAACCATGAGTGTAATTAAGCCTATGGAACCTTTTGATGGCCCAAGATTTGATTAATGGCTTTAGGGCCTCATTACAACCTAATTTGGCCAATGAGGGTTTACAGATGGGTCCCTGGGATATAAAGTTGGATATTTTCTACCTAGTGACCATAATAAATATCTAAGATATTTTTAATTCGAATATAATCAAGATATGAAGTAATATGAGAAACTCTAGAATATTCTAAGCTATTCCATGATCTGGATAATTAATTAATTAATTAATTAGTTATCTACTTAATACTTGGAAACCAAGTCTTGGGGATAAAATGAGCATTACATGACCTAATATTTGACAAAGATGAGATAATAGATTGAGGAAGTTTATCCCAAAGTTTGGGATTAATTAGAGCTATTATATGTCCTAGAGAAATAGAAAAAGATACATGGATTTAATAAGAAAGGAAAAGAAAATAGAAGAAATGGGGGTGATCATACCAGAGTCGAGTCGGACCTAGACTTTGGATTCAGGTGGAACGCAGGTAGGGGAGTCTTTCCTCTCACCCAAACATTATTGAGTCCCACTGGACTAGAGACCCAACCCCGTCTGGACTCTCTCTTCCTCTCTAGATATGTTCAAGGCCTGATTTTGGTGTCAATGGTCTCGGGAGATAGAAATGATCCCAAGAAGCCCCAATGTTGAGGATATAAAAGCCATGAAACCTAATAGGAGCCACATATATGATCGTTAATAGAACTCTCAAGGGCTAAGGATCATAGATAAACTTCCATTTCCATCCAAGTTCCCCAGAAACTCCCCCCAAGCCCCTATCCTTTTTTTGGTCGACCTAGTCTTACTATCCTAATATGTGATGTCTTTAGCCAATTTGTATGGCCAGAGGAAGCACACTGGAATCATGAAGATCCTCTGACTTCCAATGGGGTGTGAGGGAGATTCAATTTGTATCCCGACTCCTGGTGTTGCAACCTTCTGGCTCATCACCGGAGTGCCAACTGTGGCCATTGCCCGACATCACGAGGGCATTGGTCAAGTTCAGATTACCAAGGCAGAGTGATCAGATGCATTAGACCTATAAACAACAACTAGGAGTGGAGATTCAACATTTTGCTAACCTTTGCCTTGGCCCATGGATTGCTAAACAAAGGTAAAAGATGATGGCCGAGCAAATGGCCATCCTACCCCTGGACATAAAGTTGTGCGGTAAGGGTTATTCTATCTTTTCCTCATCACCTTACCTCAGCCACGTGGGTGTGGGTGCCAGGATGGTGTGATCCCATTGTCTCTTGCCTGACACTGTGACCCATGTGGATAATGGTAAAGTATTCACATGGTGATCCCTGATTGGTTAACTTAGAATTATCTTGGAATAATTGTAACTAATTATTGGTAGATCGTATGACTAAGAACCTATATAGGAAATTGATCAAAATAGTGAGTAGGTTAAGAATAAAATTATTCCAAAATATAGTTATGACCTAGTTCCAAAAATATAGGCATACATGAATTTAATGTGATTAATGCATATTAACCCTAGATTCGATGGATATAATGCTTGCCCAAGACAATCCATTTATTCTATGGTAGTACTTGATACTGTCAAAAGTCATGAAGTGACATAATAACGATGGAGTTGATGATGATGTATAATGAGGTTCAATAATCTTATAAATATGTAATTGGGGTGATCAATGTAACTAAACCTTAGTTGTGATGAATAATGTATTAAATACATTGAATATTGTTATTCCCTAATCTAGTTTGGTATTGGTGAAATGTAATGACGTTCTAAGATCTCAATTGAATTTAGTTAATAATTATGATCGCTTTGGCTTCTAAACCATTAATGATATCATAAGGGTTGAATGGTAACAAATCTTGATAATTAGATCTTTAACCTCATGGTTTAATTTAATGTGTCCATATTGTGATAATAAAAACAAATGACAATTAGAGTTCACCTGATGTCCGATTAGGGTATGAGTCATGATGTGATGGAATTAGGTTTTTGACCCTTATTCCTTTTTCAAACATGAGACAATCCTAAAACATAGATTAGAACTTAGGTTAGGTTTAATTTGAATAGCGTGAATGTATGGTGACACTTTAGGGTTTTATGCATACATGCAGATGATGTTGATGAATGATTGGTTGCCTGGATGTTTGTATCCACTCAGAAGGTACATAAAATATATTGCATGTCTTTTGCATGACAAATCTATGTGGTTAAGCCTATGATTACATGTATCAACTTCTGAAGTTGGTCAATGTTTCTTAAAGTTTGAATGAGTGATAATTGTTGGATGTTTATTTATTTCATACAGACTATAAAGCCCCTATGAGTATCACATAAATATATAGAATATTCTGAACCCTTGTTTTCACCCATGAAGGGGTAATGCATATAAGTCCAATGATGGACAATGATTACACCCAAGATGGCATACCAAGCATGGGTTAGAATATCAAAGAAAATACAAGTTCATATGTGTTGCTAAATATTTGTTAAATATATGTATATGTGATGTTTGGATGAACCCACACATTTTGTTTATCGACGTTTTAGGTAGTTGATACACTTCATTCATGGACATGAAGATAAATATTGAAAGCTTGTGAAGATGTGAAAGATAAGGCAAGGGGGATGAGATAGTTTAGTATTTCTTCTCATATGTACAAGTTAGTTTTCTTATGAAATGTTCATGTAACCTGTAACATCCCTGACCTGGGTTATGCTTTAACCCTAGGTGTTTTGATTAAGAAAGATGATTATATGTTTAATCTCATCTTGTGAAAAGTAATTAGGGCTCATGAGGAACTTATGTTTCAATTTTGGTCCTGTTTGAACAATGTTGAAGCAATGATTTCTTATTTTGGACTAAAGTGCAAATTACCCAAGTTGAGGGGTTAACTTGAAAATTTCACATGATAAGATATTCCTCTGATGTTGAGACATCATAAGGATGAATATTATGTAGTAGTATGGTTTCTACAAGCCTGGACACCAAGATAGAGCTTGTTGGACAATGTTGTGCATTAAAACCTAGTTTTGGAGTAAAGTGCAATTTACCCAAAATCTGGGGTTCAATATGAAAATTACCACTTCAATAAGGTCCTTAATGTTTCTTGGTATCATGTATAGCAAATAAAATGAGAGGGACTCATCATTTGAACTAAGTTGGAGGAGAGAGAATCTTGACATTAAAATAATCAAGAATAATGCCTAATTGAAACCCTAATTCGATTTAGGGCAAAAATGAATAAAAATAATTGAAGGGCTTTCAAAAAAAATGTTTTGGGTTGATTTTGAATAAGGATGGACGTTCCTTTGCTAAGATAAGGAACGAAAATATCTTAAGTAGGTGAAATTCCACTCACCTTATTATAAAGAAAAGTAATTTCCACTCACATATGGGATATTAATATAATAAGCATTAAGGTGCTTAATTTGCTTTTCTTTAAATTGAGGATAATGAAGGGGAATAAAAGGCAAAGGAAGGTGCCTCGTATCCATGGAATTGAGGGGGAAGAGGCGGCCATAATTTTTGGATTAATTGAATTTTTATAAGGCATTTTCTCTCTCATCAATTTCCTTATAAAAGTGCCTTTTCCAAATGAATTGAAAGGCTTTTTCGTCCCTTTCTTCTTACTTTGCTTGTGATGAGCTCAAGGGGAATTAGGAGCAACAGGAGGACGAGCCTCAACCTGTTGGTAAGCTTCTTGACCCTCGTTCTTCATGATTTCATGGTGAAAATCGAAAATAAATTATGGATTCCTTCTTATTTCGATCTCCTCTTCAACCCTAGCCAACTTTTGCAATCAAAAGCTTGAGGACGAGCCTAGGGGGAGTTGCTAGAGCTTCATCCACCATTGATGGAGTGATCTTGGAGCTTTGGAGCTCAATTGGAGGCGGGTTTTATAACTTAAACCCTCAAACATTGCTATTGCATCAATCTTCTATGCTTTGTTGATTGATTTCTTCAATTTTATACACTTTTGTTTCTTTGCTGCAAATTCCATAAAGAACGGTTGCTGTTCTTGGGTGCACGAAGGAAGATGATGATGACATCATCATAAGCAAGCACCTCACCAAATATCTTGGGAGCAAATGATCTCAAAAGTTGGGACCAAACGGTTTCACCAAAACCGTTTGGTGACCAAACGGGTTGCAAACCGTTTGGTGGAAAACGGGTTCAAACCCATTTTAAGGAGTTGACCAAGCGTTGACCGTTTGGGAATATCATTCCTAATTATGTAGGATAATGACCCTCCAAATTTGAGGGGTTAAATACAAAGTAATCATAGGTTGAAGGCCAATAAATTAGACAAATCGAATTGAATTAAGCGCTGATTTCCAACCTGAATAACTTGACCGGCTTGGGAAAACGGGTTCAAGACCGTTTTACATGGTTGACAAAGCGTTTACCGTTTGGGATTCCTGTTCATAATGATGTTGGTTAATGACCCTACAAATGTGAGGGGTTAAATCCAAATGAATCATAGGTTGAAGTCTAATCAATTAGGAAAACCTAATTGGATTAAGTGCTGATTTTCAACCTGATTAACTTGACCTGCTTGGGAAAACGGGTTCAACACCGTTTGAGTGAGTTGACCAAGCGTTGACCGTTTGGGATTCCTGTTCATAATTATGTTGGTTAATGACTCTCCAAATTTGAGGGATTAACTCCCAAGGAATAGTGAGTTGAAGGCTATTCAATTAGGAAAACCCTAATTGACAACAGTGCTGAAATTCCAATGAGTTAAGTTGAGATTTTGGGATGATTAGCCCAAACGGGTTCAAGACCGTTTGGGGATCATCCAAACGGGTTCAACACCGTTTGAGGATCACCCCAAAACCGTTTGGAGGTCTGGGGTCAAGTATAGTTGATCAATTGAAGGTCCAAAGGTACCAAATCATACTGCAACTCAATGCTGATTTGTTGATCAACTCGATAGACCAATCCATGATGATTTTTCACTAAAGTCCAAAGGTTGGATGAGCCAAACGGTCTCAAGACTGTTTGAAGCTCATCCAAATGGTCTCAAGACCGTTTGGTGGTCACCCAAGACCGTTTGGAGGTCTAGGGTTGAGTATGGTTAGGTGTTTGAAGGTCTAAAGGTACTAAGCTGATATACAATGCAATGTTGATTTGGTGATCAATCCAATGAACCAAACCCCAATTGGATTGCTTAGATTTGAGTGATATGATGGGCAAACGGTCTCAAGACCGTTTGGAGGTCATCCAAACGACCTCAAGACCGTTTGGGGTCAGGTCATACCCAATTTGGATGATGGTTCAATGGTTTCAAAGCAACTAGTCTTACATTGATTAGTGTTGTTGAATCATCGATTCCAAACCCTAATTCAATTGAATCAAACCCTAATTGATGATCAATTGAGGGTCAATTGAGGGTAAAATTAGTTTAAGGTTGAATTATCAAACTCAATTGAAGTATGAATATAGGTCCAATTGATGATTGGTTCCATGAATTCAATGATTGAAGGAATCAACATTGGAAACCCTAATTCAATTGGATACCTCATGTTATTGAAGGTCCAATTGATCAAACCTTTTTGGAAACCTAATGTAATTAGTTGAGAGATACCTTAATGGTACTAATTAAGAATGCATAACAAATGCATGGATCCAATACATGATGAAAACCCTAATTGAGGTTGATTACATGTATAACCCTAATAAGAGGTTGTCTACATGTGAAATCACTAATTAGGATGAATAGTAAACCCTAGTTGAGGGTGTATCCAAGTGAAACCCTAATTGAGGGTGTATCCATGTGAAATCCTAATTGAGGGTGATTTCATGAGAAACCCTAATTGGGAATGATTAGTAAACCCTAATTATGGGCAATGTGATATGAAATCCCTAATGAAGGGTGATGCTATATATAATCTCTGTTCTAAAGAAGGGAGATGGTATGTGAAACCCTAATCCCTAATGAAAGAATAGAATTCATACTTGAATATGATTTATGAGGTGAACCCCTGTGGCACGACCGTGCAAGGTAGCACGACCATGGTGGATTTCACTTTGCACGACCATGCAAGGTAGCACGGCCGTGGTGGCTTCCCTTTGCACGGACGTTCTTGGTTACACGGCCGTGGTGCTCTATGCTTGACTTAGAGATGAATTGAAAGTGACCTAACATGGTCGTTTTGTTAATTTCCAACCTAAGGATGAGAGAGAAACTCATACCTTGTGATGATAATCATTTAATGATACATGATGAATGTAATAAGTATGAATGAATACTTAGGATATCAATGAATGCTCCCAGAGGAGTGTAGCAATAAATTAGGGTTGGAGTGATAATACAAATATGAAACCCTAATTGATAAGAAAGGAAAATCCTAACCCTAGCTTTGGGTAAAAGGATGAAAAGCCCTAATTGATGGTAAACCCTAACCTTGGTAAGGGAATAGTGGTGTTACCCTGTATTGCATGATGTGTTGTGAACTTGATAAATCTATTATCATGTGTGACAATCATGCAGGTCTCATGAGGTGATGATCATAGCCAGGTATGAACTATGATGTTTATTTGATAAGAGTTCATTGGCCATATGTGCCATTATGTTCTTGTTACTTAGAAAAGAAGTAACAAGATTAGTATGGGCTTGTAAGCCTTTGTTATAAAGTTGTTGCCTAGTGAGAGGTGACAAGATGTGAATGGCCTTATGAGCCATGTGAATAAAGTTGTTGCCTAGTGATAGGTGACAAGATGTGAATGGCCTTATGAACCATGTGAATAAAGTTGTTGCCTAGTGAGAGGTGACAAGATGTGAATGGCTTTGTGAGCCATGTGAATAAAGTTGTTGCCTAGGGAGAGGTGACAAGATGTGAATGGATTCTGAGCCATGTGAATAAGTATCTGATGAAAGTAGTACATGTCTCTTTACAGCATTTATCTGAATAAAATATGTTTGGGAACTTGACTTGTTACGACCCCATCTGAGCTTAATTGGTAAACTAGGGTTTACCTAGACAATTGCAAAGATTAATTGGAATAATCATTCTTGAAATCTAATTAATGACGATAACACAATTAGGATGTTTTAACTATGATAAGAAGTCTAAATGTTCTTTTGTCTTGAGAATTAGGGTTTGAGAAGCATAGACCCTAATCGGCCCAAAATAGGGTTTTAATGATACATTGATACAAAATTTGATAAGTATAGTGTCTCAATAAATGATTTTTAGTATTTTATGTGTAACTATGATTTAATTCAAATTTGGATATGATTTGTATATATAAAATATGAACAACATTGGAAAATATCAGAATTTTTGAAGAATGTTCTGACCTGTTTATCGGTCAAGTTTCAAACTCGACCGATCATATTTTCAGATTGATATAGCAGTGTGGTAATTGAATTTTATATTTTTATTGGTATATCGAATTGATCTCAAATTTTAACTGTACTTGAAAAATACAATTTTAGACACTCTGTTAAATTGGCGTAATTTTTGGATGACTTTTGATCTCTACAGTGAGGGTGTCGGTCGAGTTCTGTGCAGGACAAACTCGACCGAATCTGCTGCAGACTGCAATATAGCAGTGCACTGTTTTATTTTTAATTATTTATTGGCAACTATAAAGGATCTCAAATATTTACTGCAGGTCTAAAACTTCATTAGTTATAACATATAAAATTTCCAGAATTTTTGGAGCTTCTGTTAGCTATTCAGTAGGCGAATTACAGAAACTATTGTGAAACTGAATATTCAGCCAATATAATTAAAGTTGAGTGTTGGGTCAATATGCAATTGACCCAAGCTGCTCAAATTGACTTATATGATCGACCACACACACACAGCTCTCATTCTTCATCATCCACCCCAGATAAATGAAAAATCTAGAGAGAGAGGGAGAGTTAGGGCTTGAGTGGAGAAAGAGGAGGAATTGCTGACCTAGGGTTTTGCGGTCCGAGGAATGGTGAAATCAAGTAAGTTTGGATTCTTTGCATAGACTTTTATGGTGAATCTTCTCTCTCATGTCAAGATTCCGTCCATGCTCTGATTTGATCTAAGATTATGTCGAAATTCCCTCTTTTCTCACCCTTTCTTCATAATCCCTCATTTTCAAGGTTTCCTAGTTGAAGGGAAGAAGAATTGGGAGATTTGCTAGGGATTTGATATGAGTTCGAGATCCCCTGAGTTGAGCTGCAGTTTTGAGGTGTTTTCACACCTTAGGGTGAGTGGGTTCTTCCTTCAAACAGTGTAATGCACGAAATTTGATTATAGCATCCAAATCCCTAATTGCTTAGTATGTGATTTTAAACCCTGAATGTCCATTTGTTCTGTGTAGTTGCAATTTGATATGAAATGGGATCCTTCTCTGTTTGAACGACTCTCTGATGATAGAATCATATTAGAAATGTATACAACACATTCTAGAGATAATGCCTTTCGGATTCATATTGTATGATGTAATTAGGGTTTAACCTAACTGAGATCTCACTAGAGTTTTAATCCAATTGAAGAGATATCTAGACTTAAACCAAACCTAGGTCTAAATGCTCTCAATCAAGCTTAAGGCTATCATATTTCAATATCTAAAACCTTTGGGATTCGTCACTAAGTCTATGACTTTGATTTCACTAGTTTAAGCTCGAATGACCTGTGCCACGGCCGTGGGGTGACACCATGACCGTGTTGGAGCAAACCCTAATTGAACACTTAAAGATCAAAGTTAAATAAAGAGGACTAGTAATCCTATAAGTGGTTAGGATGTAACTCATGGGATATCTTAATTGAATTTTATTTTTGTTTCACGATATCTTAGTGAATGGTATGGAAAACCTAAATTTAGTTAAATTTCCATGGTTTCATATCTATATTGATTGTATATGATTTGTTGGAAACAATCTTTATTTAGTGAATGCTTATATCCTATGAAATCCTTATGAGATCCATGTGACAAGTGAATGAAGCAAATGAAAAGGTGAATGAGGCGAATGAAACCCTAAGAGTAGGGTGTTAGTATGTGATGAATGAATAAGGCAAATGAAACCCTAAGGATAGGGTGTTCAATGAATCATGTTATGGTGATATGAAAGGTCTCGATATGAGATGTGGTGATGCTTAACTGTTGAATTGTATGTTTCTAGTGCATTTAACTTTATATGCTTGTTCTCTCTGGGTTGATATCGACATACTACAGGGCTTCTTATTTTCAATACATATCTCATAAATTGCAGGTGATGAGATATGACATGCCCTAGAAAGGGATGTTACTGAGACATGATATATGTTGAATACATGAGTTACGATGTTTCTTATGATATGATATGGCAGGCCGTGTGAGCCTTGTGAGAAATGTTAAATGAGTTATGATTTTTGTTCAAAATGACCTATAATGTTAATGTTAAACTTAGGTGCCCTGAACACCGTAGAACCCCTTTGAGAGGTCTGCACCTTAGGGGTGAAACTCGTGTCCAACATCAACTGGTTGAGTAATTCTGGTGGCACGAGGACAGAAGGGTTATCCAACACCAACCGGTTGAGTAATTCTGGTGGTAACCCAGTGTTGACTCCCTGCGTCTGTGTACTCAGGTTAGAGGAGGAGTCTATAGTACACTCTTTTGAGAGTGCAGTGAGGCCCTTGTGAGCCTGAGGCCCTTGAGCGCCTGAGAGTCCTGTGCAGACCAGGACGAGAATTTAGACTTAGCATTTCCCGGGTGTGTCGCTAAGTATTGTACGGTGTGGTCGTAGTGCACTGCGAGTCTCTTATGGAGAGTACACTGCATAAGATCAGGGCATAAGTTAAAATATGATCATATAGGTTCACAGAGTTCCTTATAAATGAAAGAGTTAAGGAAGACTAGAGCATAGTCTTCTAGTAGTTATTCTTTGGATGCAATATTTACATTCTTTGTTATTTCAATTATATTGTTTTAGAATTGCTCAGTGTAGTATTTATTGTTGTTAAATTTCATATCATTTACTCAAAGTTATATCTGTAATCACATTAGTGCCTTAGACTGTTTCTTTGTAGTACTCATTCACTGAGCGAGTAGGCTCACCCCTCTACTCAAACATTTTAGGGTTAATCGCGTGGACTTGAAGATGGTCAGAGCATCAGCGTAGATCTTCCATAAGAGTTAAGTACAAGATTAGTTGAGTCAGTCGGTCCTTGTCACTCTAGGTCCTCAGTAAGAGATAAGAGAGAGAGTTGTAATTACGATGTGTAATGTTATTCCTCTTTTGAAATTGTATGCTAATTAGTAGGTCTTATGTGCATAAGGTGTGAGAAACATCATGAATGTTTATACATGTATCTTTACTACTAAAGTCTGTTTAGTAAAAGAAATGTTTAGATTCCCTTGTTAAAATGATTTATGTGGTTCAATGCGAAGAAACAAGAGTTTTAAAGAAAGAAAAAAAAAGGTTAAGAGTGTTCTTTGTAATACATATAAATCCTATCTTATGCCCTAATCTCATGATTTGAGGAAATTGTGAGATCGGGGTGTAACAGCTTGGTATCAGAGCTTAGGGTGAGTTGTCAAGGACCATTAAGTTAGTAAGTTAGCATCATAAGTGTGGCAGATAGGAGATGTTTTGATGCTAGCTTTGGGGATTTGAGTATTTGGATATCCTGGCCCGATATCTGAGTACTTGGATCAACCAGTACAAGCTACTCTGTCTATTCTCTCACGTATACCCTGGCCAAGTATACAGTGGAAGAATGGGCTAGAGAGGAACCCTAGAAATGTTAGGGTTAGATAACGAGAAAAGAAACAAGAATTAAGAGCATAAATGTAAAAGGAGATAGAACTTACATTTCATAATGTTGTTTTTGTTGGAAATGTATAGAAATGCTCTTATATGTTTGAATTGAAATATTCAATACTTTGAAATATGGGTCTTTAATATCTGTTGTACACTATGCAGTTGTAGCATTTATTGATTTCATTCTTTGTAACAAGTAGACTAGAATTGACCTTTGAATGAGCTTTTGTTAGTGGATAAGTTTTCTTCCACACTTCTGAGATGAATAGGAGTTGAGTAATCCTTTGTAGTTCTTGGCTTCAGGACTTCAGGTTTGGCCTGGTCCGGTTGGCAGGATGCGTTACTAGGATCTAATGAATCCTATCAATAGTATAATAAGAATAGAATTTGAATAATTAGACCCACATCAGAGTAAGAATGTACATACAGTAAGATGTTGAAACATATGGGCAAGATCAGAACAACTAAGAATCAGTTGAAACTGGTATCTGAGGTTCAATTTTGGGGCCTCATATGAGAAACCCTTAATTGGGAATAAAGGAACATGATATAAGGTTCATAATCAGTTTATTGATTAATATTATATGATCTATACATATGAAATATAGAAAAGATATATGAAATGTATGTATGGTTCTAGATAGCAAGAATCGATCATGAAGAATGGATCATATAATTGAGTTTAATGCTTTTATGAACTCTAAAGCAAAGGCTGAGTAGAAGAATAGAGTTGAGCATTCAATAGGTCCATAGAAGTGAAGAGTCTTCAACAGAGTAAAAGTGAAGAAGAATCATATGATCATATAATTCATAAGACTAGAACAACAAACTAGTTCCTAAGTGAAGAACGCAGGTGTAGTTTAACGAATGAATAAGTCATACAAGGGTAGACAATATTCAGGAGGGAAAACTTGATTGAAAGAGAAACTGTGTTTGACCCATGCATGATCCCTTTGTTGGCTAAATGGACATCTGTAAATCCCTTTGTTTTGATAATGACAAACATTTCATTCTTGTTAATCTAACGCGCTACTTGAGTGTTGCAGGAATAAGGTAGATGACAAAGCACTAGGGAATCTATATGCTTGAATGATTGTAAATGTCATGAAATGTAATCATTTGTAAACTTGTACAAATATATAATGTACAAGTACTTAGACTTCATGTAAATCAAGCGTTAGATCTTCCCTAGCTAAACACCACATTTAGATAGGTCATCCCCTTCAATAGTGTCACATATGCACACTCATACACACACTTAATGTCTTCATTAGAAACATTGAAACAGGGTCCATCTCGGTCGACAAAATCCTCGATCGAGACACTCTCGGTCAACAAACATCTCGACCGAGAAAGACCCAAGTAGCCGTTAGACACAGTTGACAAGGTAGTTGGCAGTTGGAGATAAACGTTGCATACACTTGATCCAGAGAGCCTGTCGGTCGACAAAACGTCGACTGAGTAGGTGTCTCGGTCGACCATTTCTCGACCGAGATAGTCTCTGACATCAACTGCAAAATTAATTAACTAGTCGTTGTTAAAGCAACTAACTTATATCTAACGGCTAGTTAAGCACTTAGAAACCCCTAGAAAGTGTCTAGAACGTCCTTAAGCACTTGTAGGACATTCCTATAAATAGGACATGCCTTAGGACACCTAAACATACTTTCTTTTACACTTGAGCAATCTTTGAGCATATATTGACTTTGTGCAACATGTTTGTGAGAAATTGAGCATTGTGACAATTGGCTACTTCCCCTCTTAGCTCAAATTTCGTGTCCTATAGGCTAGCATCTCCTATCCACTGCAATTACTATTCCATACACTTTGGTTAGGAGATCTACACGCTTGATCTAGGCAAATCAAGCCTTGTGCTACCAAAGGATAAGTTGTAATTTCCTTTTTCCTTTCTTGTTCTCTATTATTGTTTGTACTCTCCTTGCTACTCCTAGGTTGGAGGCTGCGGATTGGAGAGGTTGGAGATCTTCTTGGTGAAGAAGTGGACCTTGAGCTACTTCAAGAAGGCTGGTGCAACGGGAGGTTACTTCTAGAGAGGAAGGCTACTTCAAGGGGGAGCTTGGAGTTACTTCAAGAAGGCTACCTCGGGTTGGTGCATCTACTTCAAGTGAAGGCTGTTCAAGGGGTGTAAGAAAGTATTGTATTTTGTGTAAATCCTTGTGAAGGTAATAAAATTAATACTTTCAAAATCCCGGTTGGGTAAGCAACCGGGTAGTGGACTGACAACCTTAGTATTTGCTAAGGTTGGAACCACTTTAAACACTTGTCTCCTTCTTCCATTTTAAATTGTGGTTGTTTGAGTTAAATAATTGCTAAAATATTTAAAAACTCTATTCACCCCCACTCTAGTGTTTTTCAATTGGTATCAGAGTAGGCTTCAAGGAGCTCTAATCGAGTCTTGAAGTATGAAGGGTGGTGGTGTCTACAACCACAAACAAAAGAAAAATATGGAAAAATCTTCAACAAGTTGCAGTTGGTGCTTAGGAACAAGCCACACAACACTTGGTTGCCCGTGGAGGTCAAAGAAGGAAGATACGCATAAAGAATGTCTTATTGCTACAATAAGTGAAGAAGAAGAAGAGGTAAACCTTTTTGATTTATCTAAAGAAGAACTAGTTGCTACTCTTGAAGAGACACACAATAAATATATTGAGTGCAAGAAGAAATTAAAGAAATCTAATAAAGCAAATGATGAGTTACATGCTAAGCTTCTTGCTCTTACATCTGAAAATGAAGATCTCAAAAAGGTTATTGAAGATCATGATATTAAGCTAAAATATGTAGAAGCAAATTGTAATCTTCTTTCTCTAGAAAAGTTAAATTTGCAAACTCAAGTAAATGATCTTCAAAAACAACCTGTTCTATGTACACATCTAGATTATGATACTATTGTGAAAGAAAGATATTCCTTGTTATCTAATCTAGATCAAGCAAAGTTAGACATAAATAAAAGAATGGATGAGATTGTTAAGTTGCAACAAAAAGTTAGTAGGTTGAATAACAATGATACACTTGATAAAATTTTAGATAATTCTTACCATCAAATTGGAAGGAGAGGACTAGGTTACAAGCCTAAAGGAAAATCTTATCAAAAGCCTAGTTGGGGAAGAACACAAGTGCCAAAGAGTCAATCTATGTATGTACCTAAAGGCACAAATACATATATACCCAAGAACAACCTAGACCAAAATCATAGAAAAAGATATGAGGTTGATTCTATATGTTGTCATTACTGTTTGCGCCTTGGTCACTATTCTTTTTCATGTCCTTATAAGAAAAAGGATGTCGAGTTAGTTTGGGTTCCAAAACCTTTAAACTAAATGAACAGAATTAAGTTGAGATTTGACCTAAACTGATTCTTGATATACAAATGTCATGTCTCAACAATCGAGCTCTAACTTGCATAATTTTTGTTTTACTTGGAAGCAATTAACAGCTCTGAAAACATTCCAGAAACCTTGTCGGTCGAGAAACTGTCGACCGAGAGAACCGTCGGTCGAGAAATTGTCGACCGAGCAGGTCAATATTTCCATTCTGCAATAAAATCTACTGAATGTGTTTTAAATTGATCAAATTGCTATCTATTCATTGTTAATAACTGATGTTACATGCAAAACAAGTTGAAGACCATGTTTGAAATATAAATGAGATTATTTTTGGACGATTTTCTAAATAAGTTAAAACTGAAAATCATGCTTGGTTCAATAAAAGAAATTACTGTTTCACATGATTTTCCTAAGGTATTTCCTGATTTATTCACTAGAAATCATGACATCTAGCTTAAATGATCACAATCATTGTATGGAATTATCATTATATGTTGTTATTGTTCTGTCATTACATCATAGATATGCTTTCAAAGAAGATGCTATGTTAGCACGAATAGAGAATGATAATTGTATGCATTGATCCTTGATGATGCATAATAATTCATTAGTAATATGTTTCTTAGAACTTTAATGCTTGCAGGAGCACAATGTTATTTAAAAAAAAAACTTGAGAAATTAATTATGTTTTCATTTTTTTAAGAAGAAATAGAATTTGATATCTACAAAAAAGTTCATAGAAAAATCAAGGACGAATATTTTTTTATGCTTCAAATTGATATCAAATCAAATTACATACAGATATATGAATGTTCAATTTGGAAATCTACAAATTTGCCTCTTGGTTGAAATAAAATTTGACCAAGGGGCGCTATGGTCGTAGTCAAAGTCGACCTAAAATAAGTTTGGCACAATACTTATTTGAATATCATTTTCTATATATTGTGATCAAAAGAACAATTAATGTATAATCACAAAATTGTCCAAATATTGGTAATAATAATCACAATATTACTCCCTTAGAAAATATGTATATGCTCTACAAATTCAGTCTATCATTTACATTACAAATCAACTTAAAATTCATTCACAGAAAGTCTGTCGGTCGACGAATTCTTCGACCGAAAATATCTCGGTCAGCCTATCTCTTTCGACCGACAGACCTCAGATAAAAAATTACATCGAACACACTTCCGGTCGACAATTATTCGACCGAGCGGATGTCGATCGACAATTGCTCGAACGAGAATTGACCGTTGGGATATAACCATTGCAATCCGACCGTTTTATGACCGTTGCAACCCATCAGTCGACCGTTGGGGGACCGAGTGGCGCGTCTGGGATATGACCGTTGCGGTCGATCGGTCGACAAATTGTCGACCGACCTGGTCACTGGATTGCTATAAAAAGGACCAAAAATGGGTCATTGTTACACACTCTCATATTCTTACTTCCATAGCTCCTCTCTAGTGCATTCTTGTGCAATCCTTTAGCTTCTTCATCCCCAAGACTTTCTTGCTTCTTCTCCACCTTAAAGCAAAGAAATGGCTTCATCCTCTACACGTGGAAAGAAGAAAGTTGCTAGCAAGAAAGGAAGGGCGGCTACTCCTCCATTGACGATCATCAACGACATTCCCTTCGTCGACGCAGATGCTGGTGATCGCTATCTCAGGCTCTCCTCCAAAACTCCTTTTCCATGACTGCCGGTTGACGTCATGGACTTCCTCAGCATCGTCGACCTGGAGGATCTTTTTGAGGTGCAAAATTTGAAAGAATTTCTTAACCCTTCCTTCCCTTCCTACTCTTCAAAAGTGGTAAATGAGTTCTATGCAAACGTAATCTCCCATTCCGAAAATGAAAATAACTTCTTCTACTCTATGGTCAATGGGCATAGCTTTCGATTTACTGAAGAGGATATTCTTGACATGCTCAACATCGACTTAGATGAATATCAAGACACTCTTGACCTTACAACTGGAAATCCACTCAATACATTCTCCCAAGGTGATCATACCGTCAGTCTTAGTGACATTAAATGAGCCATTTTTCAATCTAATACTACTTGTCACGAAGATAGGGGTACCTACTATGCCATTAATCTCAAACCTGCATCTAGGATTGTCAACCTTATTGTTTCCACAAACATACATCCTAGAGCTAACAAGTCTGAAGTTCCTATTTTTCACATGTGTTTAATTTATGCCATTATCAAACGTATTCCCACAAATTTTATCCGCATAATCCTTAAGAACATGCTTGAGTTTTCTGGCAATCCCCCATATGCTGATTTTGTATGCCAAATCACTCAACACTTTCTTAAAACACAAATTGAGGATATGGGATACACATGGGAAAGAAGACCACAAAAAATAAGAAAAAACACAGTAGAGAAAATGGGAATTGATTTTGGTCACAAGAGGGCTAGGACGGAAGGTGAGACATCTACTCAAGATATACCACCACCACCTCCTCCTACCAACCCATCCTATGATCCCATCCAAAACACCCTAACCTATGTTGCTGGGTCACAATATCATCTAAGCAGACATTTAGACTATAGCCACCATGCCATGACCTACCTAAATCAAAGGATGCAAACCCTCTCTCCAAATCAACCAGATGAATATCCTTATTCTTTAAATCCTGGCATGCTCAACCCATATAATCCATCTTACAACTACTACCAACCTCCACCTCCACCATCTACACATCTCACACATACTCAGTTCTCCTCAATACAATTACAAGACATTGCTGCTCATTTCCGTTTTGATCGTGTTCCTACCTTCTTGGAAGCATATGCTTTAACCAAGACAGGTGCTTTGGAGTGGCAAACTTTAGTCCAATATTATGGAGCTGAGCCATTTCTTGGAAAAGACCCTGATATTGATGTAATACTCAAGTCTTTCCAGTGAGATTTGGAGTGTCCGTTGTATTAGTTGTAATGAAATGATTATCTTTGCATGATTGTAATGAAATGGTTATCTTTGCATGATTGTAATAAAATGGTTATCTTTGCATGATTGTAATGAAATGGTTATCTTTACATGAAATGGTTATCTTTACTGATTATATTGGATATTCCTCTATGGCATCATTTGAATATGGCTTATAAGACTACTCTAGTAGAGCATACAAAGTAAGGGGAGTAATAAATATGTCATAAATAAAAAAGGATGACATCTTTGCAAAACCTGAAATTTAAAAATTGTGGCTAAATTGACCATCTATTTAAAACGGATATGTATTTAAGGGGGAGCAATACTTTTCATACAATATTTATTCTTAAATGGATATCTTTTTGAAATGACAAAGGGGGAGAAATAAATATAAAACTTAGTATTTGTGCAAAACTCAATCAATGAGTTTCATAAAGTCTTGGCTTTACATTGAAAGTTGCTATATTCCCTAAAGGATTGGATTTCATGTTCCATAATTCATGGGGAATAATAAGCACACATTTTATAAACAAGAGAAGAAATTTACAAAGGTAATCTTCAGGTATGAAACTCACATGTTTTTATACTTTCTTATTTTATATTTACGAAATCTTTGTCATCTTCAAAAAGGGGGAGATTGTTGGCTAAATGGATATCTGTAAATCCCTTTGTTTTGATAATGACAAACATTTCATTCTTGTTAATCTATCGTGCTACTTGAGTGTTGCAGGAATAAGGTGGATGACAAAGCACTAGGGAATCTATATGCTTGAATGATTGTAAATGTCATGAAATGTAATCAATTGTAAACGTGTACAAATATATAATGTACAAGTACTTAGACTTCATGTAAATCAAGCGTTATATATTCCCTAGCTAAACACCACATTTAGATAGGTCATCCCCTTCAATAGTGTCACATATGCACACTCATACACACACTTAATGTCTTCGTTTGAAACATTGAAACAGGGTCCATCTCGGTCGACAAAATCCTCGACCGAGACACTCTCGGTCGACAAACTTCTCGACCGAGAAAGACCCAAGTAGCCGTTAGACACAGCTGACAAGGTAGTTGGCAGTTGGAGATAAACATTGCATACACTTGACCCAGAGAGTCTGTCGGTCGACAAAACATCAACTGAGTAGGTGTCTCAGTCGACCATTTCTCGACCGAGATAGTCTCTGACAGCAACTGTAGAATTAATTAACTAGTCGTTGTTAAAGCAACTAACTTATATCTAACGGCTAGTTAAGCACTTAGAAACCCCTAGAAAGTGTCTAGAACATCCTTAAGCACTTGTAGGACATTCCTATAAATAGGACATGCCTTAGGACACCTAAACATACTTGCTTTTACACTTGAGCAATCTTTGAGCATATATTGACTTTGTGCAACTTGTTTATGAGAAATTGAGCATTGTGACAATTGGCTACTTCCCCTCTTAGCTCAAATTTCGTGTCCTATAGGCTAGCATCTCCTATCCACTGCAATTACTATTCCATACACTTTGGTTAGGAGATCTACACGCTTGATCTAGGCAAATCAAGCCTTGTTCTACCAAAGGATAAGTTGTAATTTCTTTTTTCCTTTCTTGTTCTCTATTATTGTTTGTACTCTCCTTGCTACTCCTAGGTTGGAGGCTGCGGATTGGAGAGGTTGGAGATCTTCTTGGTGAAGAAGGGGACCTTGACCTACTTCAAGAAGGTTGGTGCAACGGGAGGTTACTTCTAGAGAGGAAGGCTACTTCAAGGGGGAGCCGGGAGTTACTTCAAGAAGGCTACCTCGGGTTGGTGCATCTACTTCAAGTGAAGGTTGTTCAAGGAGTGTAAGAAAGTATTGTATTTTGTGTAAATCCTTGTGAAGGTAATAAAATTAATACTTTCAAAATCCCAGTTGGGTAAGCAACCGGGTAGTGGACTGACAACCTTAGTATTTGCTAAGGTTGGAACCACTCTAAACACTTGTCTCCTTCTTCCATTTTAAATTGTGGTTGTTTGAGTTAAATAATTGCTAAAATATTTAAAAACTCTATTCACCCCCCTCTAGTGTTTTTCACCCTTTGATTTAAAAATGAAGAATATTTAAGGTATTAAGGGAATGTTTGAATACATGAATTCTAAGTCTCAAAATCATCTTCTCTCTCATATATTCCTTAACAATAGCAAGGTGGGAATGAAATGATAAGAAAATGAATCATATATGATGCATAACTACCTTGGTAGGGTCATCTAGTGAATGTAATAGTGACATACATTACGATGAAGTGCGATAAGAAATAAATTCTTGTGTGATAGCAAGAATGATGAATAATCTATTCTTACCTTGAATGTTTTAATGTTAGGGATGCTTATTGTATATGATCAAAATGAGAAGGAGAGGTAGCAAAACATAAGTAGTAAGGAATGAGGAGAGAGATAAAGGAAAACACTAGCTTTGTGTAATATGTGAACTCATTTTTAGAAGTATGCTTTGTTGAAGGCATACTAAGGTATGTAAGTTGGTTCTATGTATGATTTCAGTGTATGTGTGCAAGCTATATGTTAATTAAAGGTGTATGATAGTTGTAGTAATTCATACTAGATATGCATCCTAGTATTGTGTATTTGTAATATGGTGATACAGTTTGGATGATGACGGAAGACATGGAGGGATATCCTGAATAAGGTAGTTATACCTATTCACTCATATTAATAGAAAGGGATGATAATCAGATTGTCTGGACAAGTAACCCTAATGAGGTGTAGCTTGTTATACCTAGCTCTAATATAACTGAGTGATGGTAATTGAGTATGATTAATGCTTGAATGACTGATACAATTGTGGATTACTTTATTACTATTTTTGAAACCCTAAAATGATATAATACGATGGTTACACTTTGAATTGTGTGTGGGCCCATAACCCACAGGTCCCAGGATCAAAACAGGATAGTATGGAATGAGGTGGTAATGCTTCACCTCATGCATCCATGACCCAATGGGGATGCCAAGAGTAGTATTATGCAATTGATTGTTGAATCTAGTCTTTTAATTCAAGACTGTTTTGCTATTTGAATAGCACTTTATTAAAGTTTAAAACATCATGGTGAACTCGCTTTTGTCACTTAAAGGTGATACAGAACAATAGAACTTTCTGAGCCGCATAAGTTGAGATAGTTGTATCAGAGCTGCGCAGCAAAAGCGTGGTGGTTTATCTTTGCATTCTATGTTTGACTGTGGCATAAAGAATTTGCTTGATATCATTGAGAACTATTTGAAATATGTTGTGATTTAGTAAAGAATTAAAAGATCTAATGTTGAAAACTACATTCAGGTATGAAATACAAGAATATAATGACATGGAAGCCTTTAGAAGCTTAGAATAACCTTGAATGTATCTTTCTTGTAGGTTTATGTTTCGAGGAAGAAACATTCTAAGGGGGGGGGAGAGTTGTTACGACCCCATATGAGCTTAATTGGTAAACTAGGGTTTACCTAGACAATTGCAAAGATTAATTGGAATAATCATTCTTGAAATCTAATTAATGACGATAACATAATTAGGATGTTTTAACTATGATAATAAGTCTAAATGTTCTTTTATCTTGAGAATTAGGGTTTGAGAAACATAGACCCTAATCGGCCCAAAATAGGGTTTTAATGATACATGGATACAAAATTTGATAAGTATAGTGTCTCAGTAAATAATTTTTAGTATTTTATGTGTAACTCTGATTTACTTCAAATTGGATATGATTTGTATATATAAAATGTGAACAACATTGGAAAATATCAGAATTTTTGAAGAATGTTCTTACCTGTTTATCGGTCGAGTTTCAAACTCGACCGATCATATTTTCAGATTGATATAGTAGTGTGGTAATTGAATTTTATCTTTTTATTGGTATATTCAATTGATCTCAAATTTTAACTGTACTTGAAAAGTACAATTTTAGACACTCTGTTAAATTGGCATCCTAGTACAATTGGATGACTTTTGATCTCTACAGTGAGGGTGTCGGTCGAGTTCTGTGCAGGACAAACTCGACCGAATCTGCTGCAGACTGCAATATAGAAGTGCACTGTTTGATTTTTATTTATTTATTGGTAACTAGAAAGGATCTCAAATTTTTACTGGAGGTCTGAAACTGCATTAGGTATAACATATAAAATTTCCATAATTTTTGGAGCTTGTTTTAGCTATTCAGTAGGCGAATTATAGAAACTATTGTGAAACTGAATATTCAGCCAATATAATTAAAGTTGAGTGTTGGGTCAATACGCAATTGACCCAAGCAGCTCAAATTGACTTATATGATCGACCACACATACACACAGCTCTCATTCTTCGTCATCCACCCCAGAGAAACGAAAAATCTAGAGAGAGAGGGAGAGTTAGGGCTTGAGTGGAGAAAGAGGAGGAATTGCTGACCTAGGGTTTTGCGGTCCGAGGAATGGTGAAATCAAGTAAGTTTGGATTCTTTGCATAGAATTTTATGGTGAATCTTCTCTCTCATGTCAAGATTCCGTCCATGCTCTGATTTGATCCAAGATGATGTCGAAATTCCCTCTTTTCTCACCCTTTCTTCATAATCCCTCATTTTCAAGGTTTCCTAGTTGAAGGGAAGAAGAATTGGGAGATTTGCTAGGGATTTGATATGAGTTCGAGATCCCCTGAGTTGAGCTGCAGTTTTGAGGTGTTTTCACACCTTAGGGTGAGTGGGTTCTTCCTTCAAACAGTGTAATGCACGAAATTTGATTATAGCATCCAAATCCCTAATTGCTTAGTATGTGATTTTAAACCCTGAATGTCCATTTGTTCTGTGTAGTTGCAATTTGATATGAAATGGGCTCCTTCTCTGTTTGAATGAATCTCTGATGATAGAATCATATTAGAAATGTATACAACACATTCTAGAGAGAATGCCTTTCAGATTCATATTGTATGATGTAATTAGGGTTTAACCTAACTGAGATCTCACTAGAGTTTTAATCCAATTGAAGAGATATCTAGACTTAAACCAAACCTAGGTCTAAATGCTCTCAATCAAGCTTAAGGCTATCATATTTCAATATCTAAAACCTTTGGGATTCGTCACTAAGTCTATGACTTTGATTTCACTAGTTTAAGCTCGAATGACCTGTGCCACGGCCGTGGGGTGACACCATGACCGTGTTGGAGCAAACCCTAATTGAACACTTAAAGATCAAAGTTAAATAAAGAGGACTAGTAATCCTATAAGTGGTTAGGATGTAACTCATGGGATATCTTAATTGAATTTTATTTTTGTTACACGATATCTCAGTGAATGGTATGGAAAACCTAAATTTAGTTAAATTTCCATGGTTTCATATCTATATTGATTGTATATGATTTGTTGGAAACAATCTTTATTTAGTGAATGCTTATATCCTATGAAATCCTTATGAGAGCCATGTAACAAGTGAATGAGGCAAATGAAAAGGTGAATGAGGCGAATGAAACCCTAAGAGTAGGGTGTTAGTATGTGATGAATGAATAAGGCAAATGAAACCCTAAGGATAGGGTGTTCAATGAATCATGTTATGGTGATATGAAAGGTCTCGATATGAGATGTGGTGATGCTTAACTGTTGAATTGTATGTTTCTAGTGCATTTAACTTTATATGCTTGTTCTCTCTGAGTTGATATCTACATACTGCAGGGCTTCTTATTTTCAATACATATCTCGTAAATTGCAGGTGATGAGATATGACATGCCCTAGAAAGGGATGTTACTGAGACATGATATATGTTGAATACATGAGTTACGATGTTTCTTATGATATGATATGGCAGGCCGTGTGAGCCTTGTGAGAAATGTTAAATGAGTTATGATTTCTGTTTAAAATGTACCTATAATGTTAATGTTAAACTTAGGTTCCCTGAACACCGTAGAACCCCTTTGAGAGGTTTGTACCTTAGGGGTGAAACTCGTGTCCAACATCAACCGGTTGAGTAATTCTGGTGGCACGAGGACAGAAGGGTTATCCAACACCAACTGGTTGAGTAATTCTGGTGGTAACCCAGTGTTGACGCCCTGCGCCTGTGTACTTAGGTTAGAGGAGGAGTCTAGAGTACACTCTTTTGAGAGTGCAGTGAGGCCCTTGAGCGCCTGAGAGTCTTGTACATACCAGGATGAGAAGTCACACTTAGCATTTCCTGGGTGTGTTGCTAAGTCTTGTACGGTGTGGTCGTAGTGCACTGCGAGTCTCTTATGCAGAGTACACTGCGTAAGATCAGGGCATAAGTTAAAATATGATCATATAGGTTCACAAAGTTCCTTATAAATGAAAGAGTTAAGGAAGAGTAGAGCTTAGTCTTCTAGTAGTTATTCTTTGGATGCAATATTTACATTCTTTGTTATTTCAATTATATTGTTTTAGAACTACTCAGTGTAGTATTTATTGTTGTTAAATTTCATATCGTTTACTCAAAGTTATATCTGTAATCACATTAGTGCCTTGGACTGTTTCTTTGAAATACTCATTCACTGAGCGAGTAGGCTCACCCCTCTACTCAAACATTTTAGGGTTAACCGCGTGGACTTGAAGATGGTCAGAGCATCAACGTAGATCTTCCACAAGAGTTAAGTACAAGATTAGTTGAGTCAGTCGGTCCTTGTCACTCTAGGTCCTCAATAAGAGATAAGAGAGAGAGTTGTAATTACGATGTGTAATGTTATTCCTCTTTTGAAAATTGTATGCTAATTAGTAGGTCTTATGTGCATAAGGTGTGAGAGACATCATGAATGTTTATACATGTATCTTTACTACTAAAGTTTGTTTCGTAAAAGAAATGTCCAGATTCCCTTGTTAAAATGATTTATGTGGTTCAATGCGAAGAAACAAGAGTTTTAAAGAAAGAAAGAAAAAAAAGGTTAAGGGTGTTCTTTGTAATACATATAAATCCTATCTTATGCCCTAATCTCAAGATTTGAGGAAATTGTGAGATCGGGGTGTAACATGACTGATGCTAAAAGAATATGATAATGTACTTAAATAATCAAGTGAAATCTATTCATGTAGTGCTCTGACCATAGATCCATCATCATCAGGAATAGGTGATGGTGAAACATGTTGCTCCGCGGCATATCCTGGATTTCGTATATTTTTGAATATACGGGGGTCAATGGGCGAAAATATCCTTACGTCCTCTTGAAGTGATTGTGAGGAGGTAAACAAGAAACCTCTCAAATCCTTCATGAATAGGTCGAGATAGATGTATCACTAATCTCCCGATGATTTGGGCCAGATGTTGTACACATCTCCCAAGGTTAATACCGGATCGATGGAGATAAACATGAAATCTCATGATCGCGAAGAGAGAGCAGCTGACACTGCCTCTATAGCGAAGTTGCCAGTATACCCTGGCTAGCTATATAGCAGAGACACGAGATATCCGATAGGTTCTCTCGCACTGACCGGGAGGAGTGAGGTCATGGGAACCCGACTCTTCCCTAGACCTATGTATGGTACCGGTTTCGACTTTGCAATGGCCGGTTGGAGTATGAGCGGTATACCTCATGTCCTCAGAGCTTAAATATGATTGTAAAATGTAATCAGCCGTATAGCATGTTTGCTTAAGGATTGAATACGGAGATTCATTGGCTGATGTTGCATTTCTTTGTGCATTCCTTAGCAGATAAATGTTATTTATGTTTATTTATATTCTCTGCAAAGTAGACAGATGAATTACTTATCTACCATGGGTAGATGAAATGCTCTCCTTGAGAATAGGAGATTATCTTATTCTGTTCTATGATGAATAATTCTGCCTGATAAGGTAAAAGTAACCCCTACTCAGCTTTAATTTAATAAACTGCAATAACAATGTTTTGGCGGAGAGTTATATCTCTCGCTGGGGCAATTTTTCAATTGTCTCACCCCCGTGGGAAACATTTTTAGGTATGCATGGGAGGCAAGGTAGGAAATCCCTAAGATCAGAAAAAGAGCAGCAACAACAACAACAAGGACAACAATCATATCTCAGGTGGAGATATTGTCTGTCAAGTCATATAGATAGTAGTCCTATGTGTCGTCTCTGTACTCTCAGGTCCTCGGAGTTTTAAATGATTCAATCGGAGTTTTGGCATAGTGCCTCAATGTTTTTATACCGCCTGTGTATATTTGTAACAGGGCAGTCAATGTTGTAATCCTTAAAAAGGAATTGTACATGCTGTGTACTTGTGAACCAGGATGAAATGGAAACACTTTGGTTCTTGGTTAAAGAGTTTTCCTGTGAATGGATATCTTTGAAAAAGTTTGAAAATTTTAGTGATTTTCAATAATTCCGCTGCAAATGATTTGCTTCTGCATGTTTTATTATTGTTAATGGCACTTGTTATCTTAGTGATGGCGAGTGTCGTTACAATTTAGTGGTATCAGAGCTCTAGGTTCGCTGAGTCTACAGAGACATAGGACTAATTTGTTGAGTTTGTGTTAGTGTCCTCCAGTATACCCTATAATGATTTCTGCTTGTGTAGAGAAAGGGTAAAGTTTAAAATGATTGGAGAGCACAAGGAACACATTGCTAAGGGCAATGTTGTTGCACCAAGAAGAGGTGCAAGGGATCATGCAAGAATAGAATGAGTGCCTGAGAATCCCCATTAAGACCTGATCAGGATAGAGAATCCTATAATCATGCTCTTGTTGGGTAGATTAGGGCAACAGTAATGCATATGAGTGGACTGGATGCTAGGCTTATAACCTAGGTAATCAGTCCTTAATACATAAAGCTTGAGCTTAAAATGAGTTCCTAAATGACTTAGTCATGTTGGAACAAGGGAAAATATGGAAAAGATTAACTTATGGAAAGAAAGTAGACTCTTCCATGAGCTTAGATAGATAATAAATATGTGATGACAGTGCCCAAGAAGGGGCAATAAGCTGAGAAGTAGGTGATGATCTCTATAATTTTAGAGACATTTGCCTAATGGTTCTAAAAAGCCAAGGTTTTTGGTACAAATAGTGCAATAAATGCCTAGTGTACCAGGGCAGCAACCCCTAAGTAAGTGTAAAGGTCTTAACCTTTCACCTGTAAAATTCCATGGCTTAGTTTTTGCATCAGTAATAAGACTAATAAGACCATGATGTGAGGATAATGTATGTTATAAATGTGTACATGTTGAGTACACTAAACCCCTTTTGTTATAAAAAGGAGGACTGCTGATTTGGTTTTCCCTATTAGTTGTCATATAGGGAAGAAATGATGAGAATTAGAATTTGAATTCTGTTCAAGTATTCTTTTAAATGTTCTATATTGATCTTACCTCTATGAAAGAGGAAGAGGTATAGAAGAGATGCCTGGATAACATCCAGGGATGTTAAATCTTATGTTATGATAATATGAAAAACAAGAAATATGATAGCATGTAAGTGCATACTACTTGATCTCAGTACTTGTAAACCCTGACCAGGTTTATAACTATTGATGATAAAGTGAGTATGGAAACTCTTAGACTGATATCTTTTTGATTGCCCTGATCAAGCAATCATTCTGATACAATCTAATGAGTATCATGAAATAAGAAATATGGTATGGATAAATGTATCATACCTTAAGTACAAGAAAGAAGGATCTGATAGGAATTCAGATCAGTATGTGTATATGAGGAAGTAAAAGTATGACCCGCATATGATGAGAAAGAGAACAAGGGAAGTGATCCCTATTCAATAAAGTTGTAAATATGATAAAAGAAAGATGAGAATATGATGTGTTTTCAACACATGTGACTGATACCAGGGTAATGGATTCTGGTATCTGAGAATTATCAGATGGTTTAGATTAGCTACCTGGAATGGTCAACTATGAAATCAGTCTGATTATATAAAATGATATGAACATCATATGTTAGGGGTTTATGCTTTGCATAAACATAACAACTAAATATGTCTTTAAGATAAGATCTCAATTGACTCTATTAGAATATTGTGAGAAGGAACTTTGTGTTGATCAAAGCTCTATGATGTCTCCATAACAATGAGGTGTTATGTAGAGACATGATGATATGATGAATGAATAATATATGATCCCTTTATCTGGGATTTCGGGGATGAAATCCTTGTTAGGGGTTTATAATTTGTAACATCCCTGACCTGGGTTATGCTTTAACCCTATATGTTTTGATTAAGAAAGATGATTATATGTTTAATATCATCTTGTGAAAAGTAATTAGGGCTCATGAGGAACTTATGTTTCAATTTTGGTCCTATTTGAACAAGGTGGAAGCAATGATTTCTTATTTTGGACTAAAGTGCAAATTACCCAAGTTGAGGGGTTAACTTGCAAATTGCACATGATAAGATATTCCTCTGATGTTGAGACATCATAAGGATGAATATGATGTAGTAGTATGGTTTCTACAAGCCTGGACACCAAGATAGAGCTTGTTGGACAATGTTGTGCATTAAAACCTAGTTTTGGAGTAAAGTGCAATTAACCAAAATCTAGGGTTCAATATGCAATAACCACTTCCATACGGTCCTTAATGTTTCTTGGCATCATGTATAGCAAAGAAAATGAGAGGGACTCCTCATTTGAACTAAGTTGGAGGAGAGAGAATCTTGACATTAAAATAATCAAGAATAATGCCTAATTGAAACCCTAATTCGATTTAGGGCAAAAATGAATACAAATAATTGAAGGGCTTTCAACCAAAATGTTTTGGGTTGATTTTGAATAAGGATGTACGTTCCTTTGCTAAGATAAGGAACGAAAATATCTTAAGTAGGTGAAATTCCACTCACCATATTATAAATAAAAGTAATTTCCACTCACATATGGGATATTAATATAATAAGCATTAAGGTGCTTAATTTTCTTTTCTTTAAATTGAGTATAATGAAGGGGAATAAAAGGAAAAGGAAGGTGCCTCGTATCCATGGAATTGAGGGGGAAGAGGCGGACATAATTTTTGGATTAATTGAATTTTTATAAGGCATTTTCTCTCTCATCAATTTCCTTATAAAAGTGCCTTTTCCAAATGAATTGAAAGGCTTTTTCGGCCCTTTCTTCTTCCTTTGCTTGGGATGAGCTCAAGGGGACTTAGGAGCAACAGGAGGACGAGCCTCAACCTGTTGGTAAGCTTCTTGACCCTCGTTCTTCATGATTTCATGGTGAAAATCGAAAATAAATTATGGATTCCTTCTTATTTCGATCTCCTCTTCAACCCTAGCCAACTTTTGCAATCAAAAGCTTGAGGACGAGCCTAGGGGGAGTTGCTAGAGATTCATCCACCATTGATGGCGTGATCTTGGAGCTTTTGAGATCAATTGGAGGCAGGTTTTATAACTTAAACCCTCAAACATTGCTATTGTATCAATCTTCTATGCTTTGTTGATTGATTTCTTCAATTTTATACACTTTTGTTTCTTTGCTGCAAATTCCATCAAGAAAGGTTGCTGTTCTTTGGTGCACGAAGGAATATGATGATGACATCATCATAAGAAAGCACCTCACCAAATATCTTGGGAGCAAACGATCTCAAAAGTTGGGACCAAATGGTTTCACCAAAACCATTTGGTGACCAAACGGGTTGCAAACCGTTTGGTGGAAAACGGGTTCAAACCCGTTTTAAGGAGTTGACCAAGCGTTTACCGTTTGGGAATCGCGTTCCTCATTATGTAGGATAATGATCCTCCAAATTTGAGGGGTTAACTCCAAAGGAATCATAGGTTGAAGGCCAATCAATTAGACAAATCGAATTGAATTAAGCGCTGATTTTCAACCTGAATAACTTGACCTGCTTGGGAAAACGGGTTGAAGACCGTTTGAGATGGTTGACCAAGCGTTGACCGTTTGGGATTACTGTTCAAAATGATGTTTGTTAATTACCCTCCAAATTTTAGGGGTTACATCCAAAGAAATCATAGGTTGAAGGCTAATCAATTAGGAAAACCTAATTGGATTAAGTGATGATTTTCAACCTGATTAACTTGACCTGCTTGGGCAAACGGGTTCAAGACCGTTTGAGTGAGTTGACCAAGCGTTGACCGTTTGGGATTCCTGTTCATAATTATGTTGGTTAATGACTCTCCAAATTTTAGGGATAAACTCCCAAGGAATCGTTATTTGAAGGCTATTCAATTAGGCAAACCCTAATTGAAAACAGTGCTGAAATTCCAATGAGTTAAGTTGAGATTTTGGGTTGATTAGCCCACTCGGTTCAAGACCGTTTGGGGATCATCCAAAAGGGTTCAAGACCGTTTGGGGATCACCCCAAGACCGTTTGGAGGTCTGGGGTCAAGTATAGTTGATCAATTTAAGGTCCAAAGGTACCAAATCATACTGCAACTCAATGCTGATTTGTTGATCGACTCGATAGACCAATCCATGATAAGTTTTCACTAAAGTCCAAAGGTTGGATGAGCCAAACGGTCTCAAGACCGTTTGGAGCTCATCCAAACGGTCTCAAGACCGTTTGGTGGTCACCCAAGACCGTTTGGAGGTCTAGGGTTGAGTATGGTTAGGTGTTTGAAGGTCTAAAGGTACTAAGCTGATATACAATGCAATGTTGATTTGGTGATCAATCCAATGAACCAAACCCCAATTGGATTGCTTAGATTTGAGTGATATGATGGGAAAACGGTCTCAAGACCGTTTGTAGGTCATCCAAACGACCTCAAGACCGTTTTGGGTCAGGTCATACCCAATTTGGATGATGGTTCAATGGTTTCAAAGCAACTAGTCTTACATTGATTAGTGTTGTTGAATCATCGATTCCAAACCCTAATTCAATTGAATCAAACCCTAATTGATGATCAATTGAGGGTCAATTGAGGGTAAAATTAGTTGAAGGTTGACTTATCAAACTCAATTGAAGTATGAATATAGGTCCAATTGATGATTGGTTCCATGAATTCAATGATTGAAGGAATCAACATTGGAAACCCTAATTCAATTGGATACCTCATGTTATTGAAGGTCCAATTGATCAAACCTTTTTGGAAACCTAATGTAATTAGGTGAGAGATACCTTAATGGTACTAATTAAGAATGCATAACAAATGCATGGATCCAATACATGATGAAAACCCTAATTGAGGTTGATTCCATGTATAACCCTAATAAGAGGTTGTCTACATGTGAAATCACTAATTAGGATGAATAGTAAACCCTAGTTGAGGGTGTATCCAAGTGAAACCCTAGTTGAGGGTGTATCCATGTGAAATCCTAATTGAGGGTGATTTCATGAGAAACCCTAATTGGGAATGATTAGTAAACCCTAATTATGGGCAATGTGATATGAAATCCCTAATGAAGGGTGATGCTATATATAATCTTTATTCTAAAGAAGGGAGATGGTATGTGAAACCCTAATCCCTAATGAAAGAATAGAATTCATACTTGAATATGATTTATGAGGTGAACCCCTGTGGCACGACCGTGCAAGGTAGCACGGCCGTGGTGGATTTCACTTTGCACGACCATGCAAGGTAGCACAGCCGTGGTGGCTTCCCTTTGCACGGCTGTTCTTGGTTACACGGCCGTGGTGCTCTATGCTTGACTTAGAGCTGAATTAAAAGTGACCTAACATGGTCGTTTTGTTAATTTCCAACCTAAGGATGAGAGAGAAACTCATACCTTGTGATGATAATCATTTAATGATACATGATGAATGTAATAAGTATGAATGAATACTTAGGATATCAATGAATGCTCCCAGAGGAGTGTAGCAATAAATTAGGGTTGGAGTGATAATACAAATATGAAACCCTAATTGATAAGAAAGGAAAATCCTAACCCTAGCTTTGGGTAAAAGGATGAAAAACCCTAATTGATGGTAAACCCTATCCTTGGTAAGGGAATAGTGGTGTTACCCTGTATTGCATGATGTGTTGTGAACTTGATAAATCTATTATCATGTGTGACAATCATGCAGGTCTCATGAGGTGATGATCATAGCCAAGTATGAGCTATGATGTTTATTTGATAAGAGTTCATTGGCCATATGTGCCATTATGTTCTTGTTACTTAGAAAAGAAGTAACAAGATTAGTATGGGCTTGTAAGCCTTTGTTATAAAGTTGTTGCCTAGTGAGAGGTGACAAGATGTGAATGGCCTTATGAGCCATGTGAATAAAGTTGTTTCCTAGTGAGAGGTGACAAGATGTGAATGGCCTTATGAGCCATGTGGATAAAGTTGTTGCCTAGTGAGAGGTGACAAGATGTGAATGGCCTTGTGAGCCATGTGAATAAAGTTGTTGCCTAGGGAGAGGTGACAAGATGTGAATGGCTTCTGAGCCATGTGAATAAGTATCTAATGAAAGTAGTACATGTCTCTTTATAGCATTTATCTGAATAAAATATGTTTGAGAACTTGACTGATGCTAAAAGAATATGATAATGTACTTAAATAATCAAGTGAAATCTATTCATGTATTGCTCTGACCATAGATCCGTCATCGTCAGGAATAGGTGATGGTGAAACAGGTTGCTCCGCGGCATATCCTGGATTTCGTATATTTTTGAATATACGGGGGTCAATGGGCGAAAATATCCTTACGTCCTCTTAAAGTGATTGTGAGGAGGGAAACAAGAAACCTCTCAAATCCTTCATGAATAGGTCGGGATAGATGTATCACTAATCTACCGATGATTTGGGCCAGATGTTGTACACATCTCCCAAGGTTAATACCGGATCGATGGAGATAAACATGAAATCTCATGATCACGAAGAGAAAGCAGCTGACACTGCCTCTATAGCGAAGTTGCCAGTATACCCTGCATGCTATATAGCAGAGACATGAGATGTCCTGTAGGTTCTCTCGCACTGACCGGGAGGAGTGAGGTCATGGGAACCCGGTTCTTCCCTAGACCTATGTATGGTACCGGTTTCGACTTCGCAATGGCCGGTTGGAGTATGAGTGGTATACCTCATCTCCTCAGAGCTTAAATATGATTGTAAAATGTAATCATCTGTATAGCATGTTTGCTTAAGGATTGAATACAGAGACTCATTGGCTGATGTTGCATTTCTTTGTGCATTCCTTAGCGGATAAATGTTATTTATGTTTCTTTATATTCTCTACAAAGTAGACAGATGAATTACTTATCTACCATGGGTAGATGCAATGCTCTCCTTGAGAATAGGAGATTATCTTATTCTGTTCTATGATGAATAATTCTGCCTGATAAGGTAAAAGTAACCCCTGCTCAGTTTTAATTTAATAAACTGCAATAACAATGTTTTGGCAGAGAGTTATATCTCTCGCTGGGGCAATTTTTCAATTGTCTCACCCCCGTGGGAAACATTTTTAGGTATGCATGGGAGGCAAGGCAGGAAATCCCTAAGATCAGAAAAAGAGCAGCAACAACAACAACAAGGACAACAATCAGATCTCAGGTGGAGATATTGTCTGTCAAGTCATATAGATAGTAGTCCTATGTGTCGTCTCTGTACTCTCAGGTCCTCGGAGTTTTAAATGATTCAATCGGAGTTTTGGCATAGTGCCTCAAAGTTTTTATACCACCTGTGTATATTTGTAACAGGGCAGTCAATGTTGTAATCCTTAAAAAGGAATTGTACAAGCTGTGTACTTGTGAACCAGGATGAAATGGAAACACTTTGGTTCTTGGTTAAAGAGTATTCCTGTGAATGGATCTCTTTAAAAAAGTTTTAAATTTTTAGTGATTTTCAGTAATTCCGCTGCAAATGATTTGCTTCCGCATGTTTTATTATTGTTAATGGCACTTGTTATCTTAACGATGGCGAGTGTCGTTACATAACCCCTTAGAGGAGTATAGTTCAAATATATGTATTCATTCAAGTTCAAATTAATGAAAATTATTTACTATTATTTGTTATTTTCTAATATCTAATCCTAGAAATTTAGATTATGATCCTCAACTTCAAGGTCCTCTGGACGCTGAAAAGTGGGAGTCATTACATTTGGCATCAGAGCCCAGATTTTGCACTTAATATTTAATAGTTTATAATTTCCAATAATACTTAGATATATACAAGGAAAATTATTAGGGCCTAATAAGTCCTCTAGGTTTCTCATATCTAATTTTATTTACTTCTCATTTCTTTGCCTAATACACCCTAAAATGCACTTCCCTCCTCATCTTAAGTTAGAATCTTGAGATGTAGTAGGATTAAGGCATCCTTTGCCAATTAATGCACAAATAATGTTAAGATTATAACATGGTTATAAAAACTAGTTATGTGCTATGTAGCTTTTTGCTTGTGCGAGCAAACCCAAGAAATACCTAGGTAAGGGTAGGAAAACGTAGTCGTCCATAAAGGACTTGAGTGGGTTATCCCAGTAGGGTATGAAAACCCTAATAGGTCAAGGGAACCATAAACCCTAAACATACAAGGTGTAGTCCCTAATCCTAATCCTAGGTAATTGGATTTGTATGGGTGAAATAATAAACCTAACCAACCAAAAACTAAGTAAGGGTAAAGGAAAGAGGAAACCCAAATGGGTTTGAATAATTCAATTTTGACACCCTAGCTTTCCCATGCATGCAAGTACATGGAGTAATGCACACATGATACACATAAAGGGTTTTGAATATAAGTGAGACATGAAATAATTACTAACATAATGAAAATATAGGACCCTCAATTCAACTTTAGGGTTGGTGTCCCAACCTGGGGTGGATCAACCTAAGATTGGTAAAAGGTCTATGGGGGAGGTAGAACCCTAAACCCGCGGGGTTAGGTTGTGGATAGCAAGCCTATCCTCCTCCTAAGTCCAAGATACCCTAGATTAGGACCTTCCCTAGGAGGTGAGTTGACCAATCTCATGTTAAGAATTAAGGAAACTTGGGACATCCTCTAAGGACCTAACTCTAAAGGGATGGAATGTGATGGGATGATATGGGCATAAGGTATAGAAGCATCTACCCCGTACATAATAAAAACAAGTTGTCAAATGAGAAACTAATTTCGATATATGTAAGTATGAAACCTTGGTTGGAGAAATCCTAGGGTAATGTGTAATGGCAAGTAATTTACATTGAAGGAAATCATGCATCTAGGGTATAGCCTTATAGACACCAAGTCTGGAAAAGAAGCATCAACGTGTTGACTAATGCCCTAGATGCATAAATATATAAGAATGAGAACTTTGGTTTGAAAAAAACATTAAGAAAAATGTGTAATATGAATAGTTAACACATTGAAATAAAATCCTATTAAGGATATCTAAGCCATAAAAAAATGTGTAATATGAAAATTTAACACATTTGAAACCTCGATAAAATGAAATGACCAAGTGATAATAATAATGTTAAAAGTAAGGATGTGGAAATACCCTTGGATTGAATTTGGATTTCAACCTCTGTAACATTGATAATGTCCATATAAAGTAAACTTATTAGAGATAAACTAGTCGAAAACCTAATTTAGAGAGGTTTCTAGACCTAATGATTGAGGCTAATACGAACTATCATGCACCTTATCCTTATTAGGTTTGAATTTTGGGGACACAATTCCTTTTAAGGAGGGGTGAATGTTACACTTGAAATTTAGAGATTTCAAGTCTACCTCAAGTTATGATGTTAAGATACAAATGGAATAATAAGGAGAATAATATGACCTTGGTTGATGAATATGAGCACTAGACTATATTAAGTTTCCTGTTTAAGTAAATAATGTTTTTGAGCATATGTGTTCATATATGGTATGAGGTGAAATGACTATCAAAGCCTTAAATTTATAATTAGGAGTGTAATTAAGCTTATGGAACCTTTGTATGGCACAAGATGTGATTAATGGGCCTTAGGGACTCATTACAACCCATTTGGGCCAATCAGGTTTACAAATGGGTCCTAGTATATGAAATTGGGTATTTTCCACCTCATGACCATAATAAATATCTAAGATATTTTTAATCATAAGATAATCAAGATTTTAAGTAATATGATAAATTCCAAATGATTTAAAGATATACCATCATCTGGATAATTAATTAATGAATTATCTAGTTAATACTTGGAAACCAAGTCTCGGGGATCAAACGAGCATTACCTGACCTGATATTTTGAAAAAGTTGAGATAATAGATTGAGGAGGTTTTTCCCATAGTTTGGGATTAATTAGCACTATTATTTGTCCTATAGAATTACAACAATATAGAGGGCATTAGTCAAAACTAGGAAAAGAAAATAGAGGAAAAGGGGCGATCATACCAGAGTCCAGTTGTACCTGGACTTTGGATCTGGGTGGAACAAGTGAGTCCTCCCTATCGCCTGGACTTTATTGAGTCCCGTAGGTAGAAGAGACCCAACCTACTGTGGACTCCCTCTTCCTCTCTAGATATGTTCAAGGCCCGATTTTGGTGTCAACAATCTTAGGAGATAGAAATGATCCCAATGAACCCCTATGTTGGCATTATCTTGGGGTATTGAGATAAGCCTCAATATTCAGGTTAGGGTTATCTCCATGGGATGATATAGAAGCCAAGAAACCCAGTAGGAACCATATATAAGATCATCAGTAGAACTCTCAGGGGCTAAGGGATCACAGAGAAGCATCCAATTCCATTTGAGGTCCCCCAAAACTCCCCCCAAGCCAATGCCCTTTCTTTGGTCGACCTAGTCTTACTATCTTATTCTATGACATATTCAACCAATTTCTTTTTCCAGAGGAAGAGCATTGGAACTAGGAAGGTCCCCGACTCATAGTGGGGTGTAAGGGAGATTTTATTTGTATCCCAATTCTTGATGCTACTGTTGGGTTTTTAGAGGAGGTAGAGATGACAGTGGAAACAAAAAAAATTTCTCTCCAAAACCCAGAACGAAGGAATCGCGCCAACATCTATACAATAGGAAGGATGGTTTGTAGAGACATACCTTGTCTCGAGGCTTTCTCGGCGACGTTACCTCATGGCATGGACGGTCTTCACCTCTGATCTTAGACGACGTCTGTGCAGCTCCTGGTCTCACCGGGAGTGTCGGGATTCACAACTGTCCTCCGAGCAGCAGAAGTCTCCCACCTCTGTAGTAGTTCACACATACCACCTGGAACTCTGATCGCCTTGTCACACAAGGCACCAGAAGGAGTAGTACCCTCCTGTCGGCATACTAGTCACCGACACACTCTCCTTCCACCAGTCGCTTTTCTGCAATTGTCTTTCCCTTGTTGTGCCTCCCTAATTGGGTAGCACTTGCTCGGGCTCTCCCGGTTACCACAACCAGAGAGAACGACAACTTTGCAGAGCAACTGGTGTTCTGAGTTGTACTGTGAGAAGCCCCCAATACCCCTATATATAGGAGAGTCTTGGGACAGGATTCTCAACCCCGGGCAACGCAGGATTAAAGCAAGATTAGAAAGGTTCGAGGTTTTCCACAAAATCTGACAAACTGTGCCAGTTGAACTGATCGGTTCAGACTTGAACCGATCGTCTGGGCCCTTGAGCCGATCGGTTCAAGCATGAGCCGATCAGTTCAAGCATGAGCCGATCGGTTCATGGTCCTGGTCCAACTCAAATTGACTTTCCATGTTTGTTTCCAACTAATTAAATATTAGTCCTTATCCAAATCGAATTTGAACAAGTGAAACAAACTCAGTTGGTCACTCGACCAATTCAACAATGTGAACCGATCGGTTCATTGACTTGAGCTGGTCGACTCACCAGCCTGAGCCGATCGGTTCATCTCTATGAGCCGATCGGTTGGGGCAGTAGATCAATCAATTGCAGTTTCAATCAATCCGATACTCTAATAATATGATCCAACACCTTGAACACTATGATTTTGAGCTATCAATCGATTGGGTGTTTAATTGAACTACTACACTCCTTTATTTATCAATCCAAACAAGATTTATGGAGAAACTCCTCTTCCTGGAACATGTCCTAGTGTGTGGGACCCTGCAGGTCCATTTCACGTTGGTAGTGAAAGTCCATAACACTCATGACTTCACAAGTAAAGAGCGGTGCCTAGTCACACATTAGTGCTACCCAAGTGAAATAGAAAGTTGGAGAACAACTTTCAATCCTACAATCCATGAATGGTGTTGCAGCGAATGTATAATTCCTTTGTCACTAATGTCCTAAATGAACTCAAGGCATGGTATAATCATCCTTTCAACATTCATCCATTTTCTTGATCTCAGAGCAGATTGGGTGAGATGTGTGTGACATCAATATCACATATTGATCCACACATCAATGCGCATGCATTTCTCAATCCTACGCATCAAGTGGCCATGGACATCAAACCCCCTTAGGAGGGACAAATCCCATATCTATCACTCACCCCTCAAAAGCCACATGAGTCAAAGTCACCCAATCATCACCTTTATAACAACCCATGTTTGAGGATTGCATTTGATGATGTCAAAGTGTACCCAACGACATGTGTTGAGTGTAGTGATTTCAAGTCGAAGAATCACACTCACCACCATCACTATGAGAGATGACTGTGACTACCAAATCATGGTTCCACGTGTCACTCTCATGGTGGGTCTGTCTGGTACACTTGTTCTCTAACAAGTACCTATGTGCTTGGTTTGATATCACTATATCATGATTAATGAGATTTTGTCATCAACCAAAACACAATCTAGTCTTTAGTGTTATTGATGTCTATGGTTATTTCCACAATAACAACTGACTAAGGACTGAACAAGAAAGTATACTCTTAACATCTGTATGATCTCATCATTTAGTTCCTCAACCTAAAAGCATACATCATTGAGTAAAACAATTCTCTAGACATCTATCATGTTACACTATCAAACTCAGAAACAATTAAAACATATAGATTGGAAATTCCCTTTATTATTATTCAAATCATTTACAAAGTATCCCATTACAATCATCACATGATTTTCTCTATGGGCATACATACTAACAGACTCCCACTTGTACTTAGAGCCAGTCACCTAGGAACCTCAGTCCTTGTGACCTAGCATGACCATCATGCTTCTGCTGAGAAAGGGCCTTCGTCAGTGGGTCGGCTACGTTGTCTTCAGTTGGTACTTTGCAAATCTTCACATCCCCTCACTGTACAATCTCTCGTATGAGATGGAAGCGCCGCAGTATGTGCTTGGACAGATGATGTGATCTGGGCTCCTTAGCTTGAGCAATAGCTCCATTATTGTCACAATAAAGCTTGATTACATCACAGCTACTGAGAATTACACCAAGTTCAGTGATGAACTTCCTGATCCACACAACCTCCTTTGCTGCAAGTGAAGCAGCGATACACTCTGCCTGTGTAGTAGAATCAACAACTAATTCTTGCTTGGAACTCTTCCAGCTCACAACTCCATTGTTTAGGAAAAATACAAATCCTGATTGCGATTTGTAATCATCTTTGTTGGTTTGGAAGCTTGTATCAGTGTAACCCCTTACTACCAGTTCTTCCTCACTGTCGTATATAAGGAATCGATCATTAGTCATTTGCAAGTACTTGAGGATGTTCTTTATGGTTGTCCAGTGAGCATCCCTGGGATCTGATTGGTACCTTCTCATCATGTTGAGGGCATACGAGACATCTGGGCATGTGCACAACATAGCGTACATGATGGATCCGATGGCTGATGCATATGGAATCCCATTCATATGCTCCCTCTCTTCACAAGATTGGGGACATTGAGCTCTAGAGATGGTAACTCCATGTAGCATGGGAATGTTGCCTCTCTTTGAGTTCTCCATGTTGAACCGCTTCAGCACTTTGTCAATATATGTGCTTTGACTTAGTCCGAGAAGCCTTTTAGATCTATCTCTATAGATCTTAATACCTAGAATGTAGGATGCTTCTCCTAAGTCCTTCATTGAGAAAGTATTTCCAATCCAAGTCTTTATCTTCTCTAAGGCTGCAACATCATTCCCCATCAATAGTATGTCATCTACATACAATTTGAGGAATGTGATTGTGCTCCCACTATCCTTCTTGTACACACAAGGTTCATCTTCATTTTGAATACAGACAAACATTTTGACTTCCTCGTCAAATCGAATATTCCAACTCCGAGATGCTTGCTTCAATCCATAGATTGACCTTTGCAGCTTATAGACTTTATTGGCATTATTTGGATCTACAAAACCTTCAGGTTGTGTGATGTACACATGTTCATGAATATTCCCATTAAGGAATGCAGTTTTAACATCCATTTGCCAAATCTCATAGTCATAGTAGGCCGCAATAGCAAGCATGATCCTGATGGAATTAATCATGGCAACTAGAGAAAAAGTTTCATCATAGTCAACACCTTGAACTTGTTGGTAACCCTTCGCAACCAATCTGCCTTTATAAGTTTGCACATTGCCATCCATGTCAGTCTTCTTCTTGAAGACCCACTTACACCCTATGGGTTTTACCCCTTCGGGTGGTTCCACCAAAGTCCATACTTTGTTGGAGTACAAGGATTCCATCTCGGATCTCATGGCTTTAAGCCATTTCTCAGAATCTGGTCCCTCCATAGCCTCTAGATAGGTAGTTGGATCATCATTAGGGGTGTAAACGGTGTGGATACGGTGCGGGTCTGGCCATACCCATACCCATACCCATCTAATTTAGCGGGTCCGATTCCGGTTCTAGACCCGCATAATACAAAACATGGACCCACACCATACCCGTACCCGCAATAATAGTGGGTATGCGGTGCGGGTATGCAGGTAAGCGAATTCTATAAAACATCATATTGTTTATGTAAGAGAAATGAATATGTTATATATATTTAACACAACAAGATATTGTTATCATATAGTATATTAACATGTAATAGTTATATTAGACAATGCTATATTCTATACAATAAAATTAATTGAGTAATTGTTTACATATTTGTAGTCATGATCATAACATTTAATTTATGTAGAAAGTAATGTAGATTAGTAGACATTTTGATTTTGAGTTTACATATGATGTTCGTTATTGTAACTAGAATAGTTAATTCTTAGTTATATGACTAGTCTCAACCTTAGAGTAGGATAAAATCTCAATAATTATATTAATTAGACTAGTAAAGTATGATATATATAACATATTATTTTAGTAGTTACTTTTGTATAGCGGGTACACGGGTCTGGGTCCAAGCATACCCATTATTGGACCCGCTTATATGCAGGTCCAAGGGTATACGGGTCCAAGGGTATGCGGGTATAAAAAATTAGACCCGTGATGGGTTTTTTAAGGGTCCGGATTTGCGGGTCCACGGGTCTACCCGTACCCATTTACAACCCTAATCATCATCTATGATCAACTCACCGCCTTCTTGAGTCATAAGGTATCCAAACCTCTCAGGTTCAAGGCGTGTCCTACTGGATCTACGATGCCCTTATGTTACTTGACGAAACTGACATTCCACAACACCTTGTGAATCTCCATGTTCCTCTTGTACATCTACTGGTTCGATGTTTTCTTGTTGGGCTTGAACCTCTTCAAGCTCTATTTTCCTCCCACTGTTTCATTTGGAAATAAATTCCTTTTCTAGGAACACAACATCCCTGGCAACAAACACTTTGTTGTCAGTTGAGTGGAATAAGTAATATCCCTTAGTCTCCTTAGGATATCCTACAAAATAACATTTATCAGATCTAGGGCCTAGCTTGTCAGGAAACATTTTCTTGACATATGCCTCACATCCCCAAATCCTCATAAAAGACATATTGGGACGCTTCTGAGTCCATATCTCATATGGTGTCTTTTGAACTGATTTAGATGGTACTCAGTTAAGTGTAAACACAACGGTTTCAAGAGCATAACCCCAGAAGGAAATCAGAAGATCAACAAAACTCATCATTGATCGCACCATATCCAGTAAAGTGTGATTCCTTCTTTCAGACACATCGTTATACTCTGGTATTCCAGGTGGAGTCCATTGTGATACAATACCACGGGCTCGCAGAAGGTCCTCAAACTCTTGGCTTAAGTATTATCCACCTCGATCGGATCAAAGTGCTCTAATATTTTTACCAAGTTGGTTTTGTACTTCATTCATGAAATCTGTGAACCTTTCAAGGGTTTCTGACTTATGTTTCATCAGGTACACATAGCCATACCTACTGAAGTCATCAGTGAAGGTAATGAAATACTGATACCCACCTCTGGCATTAGTTCTAAAAGGCCCACATACATCAGTATGTATGAGTCCTAATAGATCACTAGTTCTCTCACCTTTACCTGAAAAGGGAGTCTTTGTCATCTTTCCCAACAAACAAGATTCACATGTCTCTATTGATTCATAATCAAAAGAGTATAGATAACCATATTTATGGAGTCTAGAAATGCGCTTCTCATTTATGTGCCCTAGACGACAATGCCAAAGATATGTTTTGTTTGAGTTGTTGAGTTTTTGCCTTTTGGTGTTTACATTGTATACACTTGTTTCTAGATCTATTAAGTATAGACCATAAGACATTGGGGCACTGCCATAAAAGATCCCATCTTTTAAAATGGATCATTTTCCATTCTTAATAAGAAATCCAAAACCATCCTTGTCTAAACTAGAAATTAAAATGATATTCCTATTTATGGTAGGTACATAATAACAGTTCTTCAACTCTATTATTATCCCACTAGGCAGAGTTAACTCATAGGTTCCTACGGCACTGGCGACAACCCTTGCCCCATTGGAAACATGTAGTTCATCCTTTCCTTTCCCCAAAGGCCTACTCCTTTTAAGATCCTTCACATTTGAACAAATGTGAGATCCGCATCCGGTATCAAGTACCCACGAAAAAGTAGTAAAGTTAATCTCTATTACGTATACACCAGAAGTAGAGATCTCTATCTCTCACTTCTTCTTCCATCGTTCCTTCCATCCTCTCCATGTTTTGAGCGTAGAAGACTTTGATGTTGGTTTGGCGAGAGAACCCTTCTATCCCTCACCTTTATCCTTGGACTTTGTTCCATTGATCTTTATTAATGAATTATCGTTTTTCTTATTTGTCTCAAACAGCGCATTAAGCATACATACAGTGGATTCAAAGACTACCAGTATATCTGGATTGTGTAGAACACTTCTCACAATCCCTAACCAGTTATGGAATTTATTCTCAATTAATTTGCCCATTTTAAAAGTTGATTCTTTTGCCATTCTATAAGAGAAAATTGCATTTATCAAAACTCCTTTTGATTTGATTTTATTTGAATAATATTTGATGATAGTTAATTAGGCCTTTAATTAATTACCGCTCCCATTATTTTGATTCAAATTGACAGCCCTCACTATCAATTCAGAAGATTACAACATACAATCTTCTAGTGGGTCCAAGATCCATATTTCATACAATCATGAGTCAGCTTTGGCTGATCACCCATAATATAGATTATTTAGGTAGGCAACACTTGCCAATTGCATCCTATGCAACTCTCGAATGGATGAAATGCACAACTCCTTGACATTCATCCTGTGCCTCTGGGCTTAGATGCTCTAAGAATCACCAGTTAAGTCTAACCCAAAAGCCGACACGATAAACATGCATCCTTCTTTGGCAGATCCTACATGTCTACCCTTCACACTTCCACAAGATGGATGACGCACCATGCTTTGGCGTAACCTATGCTTGGTCGATCGAGTTTTTCATGTGTGTTTCTAATGGAAGGCGTATAAGACTTAATATTGAATGAGGGATTTGGTTTTTATAGGTACATATACATATACAATCACCACAATATATAGTATGTATCATATACATGCTATATCCCACAGAAAACATGCAAAATGATAAAAGCGATGATTATGGCCATCCTAATATGATTCCTCGAGCCAAGAGGAATCACGGTCGTCTAGGTCCACATCACATGCAACCTATACAAGACAAACTTTGTGCTTCACCATTCTGGGTTTGATCAACTCATCTCCATGATTGATCGACTCACCATCAGGCCAGTCAGTTGGGTGCCACCAGCCGATTGACTGGCGCCTCCAGCCGATCAGATCACTATTCTTCGTGCATCTCCTCAGGTCACCACCCACTCGTCTCGCTCCTTAAACCGATCATCTATAAAGCCAACCGATTGGTTCACGCCTTGAATCAATCATCTTAGTCGTCAGGTTGTCTGCCGTTCTTTGACATAAAAAGTTTTATCCTATTTACATTTGAATTGAGAAACCCCGAGTAACATTCGGGGGGAGCAAAGGTAGGAAAGAAATCTCGATTTATCTCGAGTTACATCAAGAAAAGGAGGTAGGAAATTAGTGCGCAGACCGAGATGCAAGAAACTGCATTCAACCAAGCACACATACATAGGGTTTATTGGCCATAACCACGCTATACATCCACCACAAAACTTGTTTAAGGGCGACACGTATCGAGTGCATTCATATTACATATCATATATGTATATTAAGATTTGTGGAATTGAGATTGGACATGCAAAAAGCCAATTTTATTCGCATCGTATGCAATAAAGGCGACAAACCAAAATCAGTCACATCAATAATCCTAAAGAATAGAGTAGTTGACGTGGCTCTGATACCACTGTTGGGTTTTAGAGGAGGCAGAGATGACAGTGGAACCAAAAAACATTTCTCTCCAAAACCCAGAACGAAGGAATCACGTCAACGTCTATACAATAGGAAGGATGGTTTGTAGAGACATACCTTGTCTTGAGGCTTGCTCCGTGATGTTACCTTGCGGCTTGCGCGGTCTTCACCTCCGGTCTTGGACGGCGTCTGTGTAGCTCCTGGTCTCACCGAGACTTTCGGGATTGACAACTGTCCTATGAGCGGAAGAAGTCTCCCGCCTCTGTAGTAGTCCACACAGACCACCTAGAACTTCGATCGCCTTGTCACACAAGGCACCGGAAGGAGTTGTACCCTCCTATCAGCATACTAGTCACCGACACACTCTCCTGCCACCAGTCGCTTTTTTGTAGTTGTCTTTCCCTTGTTGTGCCTCCCTAATCGGGTAGCACTTGCTCGGGCTCTCTTGGTTACAACAACTAGAGAGAACGACAACTTTGCAGAGCAACTGGTGTTCTGAGTTGTACTGTAAGAAGTCACGAATACCCCTATATATAGGAGAGTCTTGGGACATTGTTCTCTACCCCAGGCAATGCGGGATTAAAGCAAGAGTAGAAGGGTTCGAGGTTTTCCACAAAATATGACAAACTACACCAGTTGAACCGATCGGTTCAGACCTAAACCGATCGTATGGGCCCTTGAGCCGATCAGTTCAAGCATGAGCCGATCGGTTTGTGGTCCTGATCCAACTCAAATTGACTTTCCATGTTTGTTTCCAACTAATCAACTATTAGTCCTTGTCCAAATCAAAAATGAACAAGTGAAACATACTCGGTTGGTCACCCGACCAATTCAACAATGTGAACCGATCGGTTCATTGACCTAAGCCGGTCGGCTCACCCGCCTGAGCTGATCGGTTCATCTCTATGAGCCAATCGGTTGGGGCTGCAAATCAATCAATTGCAGTTTCAATGAATTTTATACTCTAATCATCTGATCCAACACCTTGAACACTATGATTTTTAGCTATAAATCGATTGGGTGTTTAATTGAACTACTAAACTCCTTTAGTTATCAATCCAAACAAGATTTATGGAGAAACTCCTCTTCTAAGAACATGTCCTAGTGCGTGTGACCTTGCAGGTCCATTTCACGTTGGTAGTGAAAGTCCATAACACTTATGACTTCACAAGCAAAGAGCGGTGCCTAGTCACACATTAGTGCTACCCAAGTGAAATAGAAAGTTGGAGAACAACTTTCAATCCTACAATCCATGAATGGTGTTACAGTGAATGTATAATTCCTTTATCACTAATGTCAAGAATGAACTCAAGACATGGTATAGTCATCCTTTCAACATTCATCCATTTTCTTGATCTCAGAGCAGACTGGGTGAGATGTGTGTGACATCAATATCACATATTGATTCACACATGCATGCGCATGCCTTTCTCAATCCTACTCATCAAGTGGCCATGGACATCAAACTCCCTTAGGAGGGACAAATCCCATATCTATCACTCACCCCTCAAAAGCCCCACGTGTCAAAGTCGCCCAATCATCACCTTTATGACAACCCATGTTTCAAGACTGCGTTTGATAATGTCAAAGTGTACCCAACGACATGTGTTGAGTGTAGTAATTTTAGGTCGAAGAATCACACTCACCACCATAACTGTGAGAGCTGACTGTGACTACCAAATCATGGTTCCATGTGTCACTCTCACGATAGCTCTGTCCGGTACACTTGTTCTCTTACAAGTACCTATGTTCTTGGTTTGATATCACTATATCATGACTAATGAGATTTTGCATCAACCAAAACACAATCTAGTCTTTAGTGTTATTGATGTCTATGGTTATTTCCACAATAACAACTGACTAGGGACTGAACAAGATAGTATACTCTTAACATCCGTATGATCTCATAGTTTAGGTCCTCAACCTAAAAGCATACATCATTGAGTAAAACAATTCTCTAGACATCTATCATGTTACACTATCATCTCAGAAATAGTTAAAACATATAGATTGGAAATTTCCTTTTTTATTATTATTCAAATCATTTACAAAGTATCCCATTACAATCATCACATGACTTGTTCTATGGGCATACATACCAACAGCTACAACCTTTTGGCTCATTGATGAAGTGCCAACTGTGGCCATCAACTGACATCACGAGGGAATTGGTCAAGTTCATATTACCAAGGCAGAGCAACTGGAGGCATTAGAACTATAAATGAAAACCAAGATTAGAGATTTTGTGTTGACCTCCTCCTTGGCTCAATAGGGCCAAATCGTTGAATGAAAGTAGAATATGAGGAATAAGCAAATGACCTTCCTACCCTTAGACCTAAAGCTCTGAGGTAAATGTTGCTTTGTCTTTTCTCCTTGCCTTGCCCTAGACATGCAAGTGCGAGTGCCAGGATGTCGTGAGCCCATTGGCTCTTTCCTGGCCCTGCGACCCCTGTGGATAATAGTAAAGTATTGACGTGGTGATCCCTGATTGGTTAACTTAGAATTATTTTTGAATAATTGTAACTAATAATTACTAGATTGTATAACTGAACCTATATAGGAATTTGATAAGAAAAGTGAGTAGATTACAAACAAAATGATTCCAGAATCTAATTATGATCCTAGTTCTAAAAATATAGGTATACATGAATCTAATGTGATTAATGCATATTAACCCTAGATTTGATGGATATAATGGTTTACCCAATGAATCTGTTTATTCAATGGTAGTACATGATTCTTTTGGAAATTGTGAAGTTACAAAAGAATGATGGTGTTGATGATGATGTATAATTTGGTTTAATAATCTTATACATATGGAACTGTGGTGATTAATGTAACTCTACCTTAGTTGTGGTGAATAATTTAATATATACATTAATTATTATTATTCCCTAATCTTGTATGGTAATGGTCAAATATAATGATGTTATAAGATCTCAATTGAATTTAGTTAACAATTATGACATTTAGGATTCTAAACCATTAATGATATCATTAAGGTTTAATGATGATCAATCTTGATAATTGGATCTTTAACCTCATGATTTAATTTAATGGGACCATATTGTGACAATAACGATAAATGACAATTAGAGTTCACCTAAAGTTTGATTAGGATATGAGTCATGATGCGGTGGAATTAGGTTTTGTGACCCTTATTCCTATTTCAATCACGAGACAACCCTAAAACCAAGATTAGAACTTAAGTTAGGTTTAGTTTTAATAATGTGAATGTATCATGAAACTTTAGGTTTTCTTACATACATGTAGATAATGCTGATTGAATGATTGGTTGCATGGATGTTTGGATGTACTCATAAGATACTTGAAATATACTGCATATCTTATGCATGAAAAAGGTATGTGGCTACTCTTATGATTACATGTGTCGACTTTCAAAGTTTATCAATGTTTCTTGAAGATTGAATGAATGATAATTGTTGGATGTTTATTTAATTCGTGCAAACTATAAAGCCCCTATAAGTATCACATAAATATATAGAATATTCTAAACCCTAGGTTTCACCCATTAAGGGGTATTGCATATAAGTCCAAGGATGGACATCGATTACACCCAAGATGGCATACTAAGTATGGTTTAGAATATAAAAGAAAATACAAGTTCATATGTGTTATTAAATATTTGTTGAATATACATATATGTGATGTTTGGATGAACCCATGTATCAGTATAGAAATATGCTAACTATGTTTTGTTTGCCAACATTTTAGGTAGTTGAGACACTTGATTATGGACATGAATATAAAGATTGAAAGCTCTTAAAGATATTAAAGATAGTATTTCTTCTCATATGTATAAGTTATTTTTCCTATGAAATATTTATGTAACTCCTTAGAGAAGTATAACTTAAATATATGTATTCATTCAAGTTCAAGTAAATGAAAATTATTTACTATTATATGTTATTTTCTATATCTGATCCTATAAATTCTAAGTAATGATCCTCGACTTTAAGGTTCTCTAGACAGTCAAAAGTGGGGGTCATTACAAGTAACTCAGTTTCAGGAGATAAGGGTACCACTCCCAATACACCTCGTGACAATGGAGTCCATAATTAATCTTGAGTGCTAGGAGAGTGGGGTGTATTCAAGCCTTTGTACATTTAGACTAATGCTACAGTGGTACATTTACTAACACCCCACATCACTTCTAGAGACCAAACATGACGTTGGCACTCGTTCCATGACACATAGGTTCATATGATTGTAGAGTGAAAGTGACAATTTTAATGTTTTAAAAAGCAAGCCCTTAAAGCATGAAACTCAGTCATGTGTAGATAAAGAAACAATATTGATGTTTCTCAGGAAAGATAAGATCTTGCTTCCAACCAACACTACTATTCATACTTTATTTTTACTTTTGTTCTTTTAAATAGAAAATGCAAGGGAGATAAACATGAAACCCTAAAAGGGAAGTGTGGCTAAAACCCTAAATTGACAACATATATGAACAAGAAAAAAAGGAACATGAGAGGAACGATGAAAAGTAACCAAAGATAGAGTTTCGAGGTGGGGCCAATAGATCACCTTGATTTGTGAGCTAGGGCCAGATTAGAGGGATGTGCCACCCTGCCCCTAAATTAGGCTCATGTGAGACTAACTCCATGGAACATGAACAAGTTTTCTCTCATCTAGTCTTTTTCATTTTGAACCCTTCAACATCTTGCCAATGTATATTCTCTTACTTAGGTCAAGAAACTCTCCAAATCTATCTCTATAGATCTCAATCCTAATCACATAGGATGTCTTGCCTAAGCCCTTCATAGAGAAGGTGTTTCGAGCCAGGTTTTAACATTTACATGATGAGGATCTTATTCTCCATCATCATGTGAAATATAAGTTTGCTCCCACTAAATATTTAATAATCACAGATTTCATCTTCATTCTGAATCCAGTCAAACCCTTTGACTGTCATGTCAAATAGAAGATTCCAAGATCTGTGATGCTTGATCCAATGAAAAGATTAACCATTGTATCTTATAAGCTTTGTTTGCATTAATGGATTTATAAAACCACTAAGATATGTCATATACACACCCTCACAATTTTTCCACTTAAGGAATGTAGTTTTAATATCAATATGCCAAATCTTACAATCATACTAAGATGCAACAACAAGAATGATCCAGATGGATTTAACCATGGTAATTGGTGAAAGACTTCATCATGTTCAACACCTTGAACTAGTTTGAAGCTCTTTTCAACCAGTTTACCCTTCCATATAGGTCCTCTTTCAAATACTCAAATGCACCCTATGGGTTTTACCGCTTCAGGTGGATCTAGTAAGGTCATACCTTGTTGGTTTATATGGAGTCCATCCAGATCTCATGGCCTCTAGCCATGTTTTTCATATTTGGTCCCTCAATAGTTTCTAGGTAGGTTGTTGGCTCATCATCTACGATCAACTTACTGCCTTTCTGAGTTATAAGGTATTATCGTCTTTCAAACTCAAGGCGTGTTGTACTAGAACTGTGAGTTCTTTGTTACATAAGGAACTTGAGATTTGAAAACACTTTTGGATTCTCATTGTTCCCAATGTACCTCTTTAGGTTCAATGTTTTCTTATTTATCTCAAACATTTTGAGTTCTAGTTTTACTCCCACTGATTCCTTTGAAACCAGTTCCTCTTCAAGAATACAACCATCCCGATCAACAAAGATCTTTGTTGTTGGATTGGGATAAAGGTAGTATTTCAACAAAATAACATTTATGTGATTCTGGATAAAGCATTTTCAAGAAACTATTTTCTTATATAAGCTTTTAATCCTAATCACTATAAAAGACACATCAAGACACCTCCCATGCCATATCTCATATGGTGTCTCTTGAACCAATTTTAGATGGTACATTGTTTAGTGTTAAGTATGTGCCCAAAAGAATTTGTAAAATCATCTATATATTAATTGATAATCACACCATGAATTAACATGGTGGGATACCTTCTTACTGATACATTTTCATGTTACACTATCATTGTGTTTCAGGTGGTGTTCATCATGATAAATTATCACGATCTCTCGAGAATATTCTCAAAATCTTGGTTAAAATATTTCAATATTGATCACATCAAAGTATCTTAATACCTTTACCAAGTTAGTTACATAATTCATTTATGATCTCCTTGAACATTTCAAGAGATCCAAACTTATATTTCATATAATACTAATTTCCATATCTATTGATAACATCAGAAAATATAATGACGTACTAGTAACTACCTTAAGCATTTATTCTAAATGGTCTTATACATTAGTATGTATGAGCCCTAATAGAATAGTCTCTCTCCCACTACATCCAGTGAAGATGCTTTTGTCATATTGCACAACAAATAAGATATGTATGTCTCTATTGGTGTAATAACCAAAAGAATCTAGATAACCATCATATGGATTCTAGATATGCATTTCTCATTTATGCACTTTAGATGATATTGCTATAGGCATTTAATGTTTGAGTGATCAAGTCATTCAATATATGTGTCATACACATTTGTCTGTACAACTATAAAGTATAGTTTGTGAGGCATAGGACATTGCCATAAAAGATCATATCTTTTGAAATGAAGCATAATGCTCTTGTCACACAAGACATATGATGCTTTTATTAATGGCAGGTACATAATGCAATTCACTAATTCTATTATGTGCCCGTGGATGAAAACTTCCAACTGTAGTGGAAACAACCCTTTCTCATTACAGTTTAGCTTACTTCTCATTGAGTCATGAAGTAGAGATCTCTATCTCTTTCTTCTTCCTTTGTTCCTTGAAGTGAAAATGATAGATTCCTATTGCACTCACCCTTTTCATTTTCCCGAGTGCTGAAGAATTGGACTTTAGCTTAGCCTTAGAACACTTCTTTACCTTGACTTTTGCCTTGGACTCACTTCCACTCATGACCATCACATATTTGTACTTTTTTCATTCATGCTTTGGCATCAACATGCCAAACATCTGATAAATGACTATATGATTTATACAACAATTTGTCAAATCATAACCATGGTCAACTCTTGACCTAAGAGAAATCACAATCACTCTATATGTCCAATCATATAGAGCACATGGGGCTCTACTGGACCTCCCTTTGTTAGTTTGCACTCAAATATCACTTTGAAGACATTATACCTTGTTTGCTTTACATGATTCTTAAGATGTGTTACAATTTTGATAATGTCCAACATTTCATGTTGTTCATGCAACTCATAGTTCAAACAATAGAGTATTAGGTATTCAAATGTCTATATCATCATTGGCATGCTTCCAATAAGCATCCATTTAGCCTTTAGGCAAATTTGGAGTGAGTACCTCTGACTTTGGTCTTTTAAGGACATAGAGGTTTCACTTATTATGGAGAACACTTCTCAAAGTCCTAAAACAGATGTAGAAGATTACCCCATTTTGTCCTTGTCAAGGATGATAACAATAAAACATGTTCATGTTTTTCATTTGATTCTACAAAGTAATATTACAACTTTTCAAAATATTTTGATTTGTTTAAATTGATAGGTTAATGATATTAATTAGATATTCAATTAATTATCACTCCAACAATTTTGTTCAAAATGATAATCCTCATGTATCAATTTGGAATATTATGCCATACAATCTTTTAGTGGCCAAGATCCAAAACAATTCAACTATGACCCGAAAAACATCACCATACATAGTCAATTATCAAGATAGGCATCTTGCTAATTGCATCATATGAAATTCTTGGATAGATGATATGTGTAACTCCTTGCCATACTTAGCTGCATAACTCTGGGTCAAGATGCTCTACAAAAGACCAATTAAGCCTGACCCAAAATTTGATACAGTAACATGCACCCTACTTTGGCGAAACCTGCATTAGTACCATCACACTTTCACAAGATAGACGGTGCACCATGCTTTGGTGTAACCTATGCTTGGTCGATTAATCTTTTCATGTGTGCCACATTTGGAAATCATCTAAGGCTTATTACTTTAATTGAGGGGTTTTGTACTTATAATACATATACTATATCCAATCACCACATATATAGTATGTTCATATACATATTATATCCCACAACAAAAACATATAATAAAAAAAAGATTGTTATGGCCAGCCTCATGCAATTCCTTAGAGCCATAAGGAAATACCACAAGCCAAGTTTACATCACATGTAGAAACCTATTGTTGATAAAGATTTGTGCTTGCAAATCTGGGTTGACCGATTCAACCTTAAACTGATCAGCTCATATCCTGGTCGATTGTTTGGTCGACTCGTCAGTCATTTGGTTCTTCTGTCCACCATCTGTTGGCTCCTCTAGCTGGTCAGTTGGATCCACCAGTTGATCGATTTGGCTCATCCTTTTGGTTGTCCAACCGGTCAGCCCATCTCTGAGACAGTCAGTTGGCATCGTCAGAACGTCTTTCTTCTTTGTCATAATAGAAAAGTAAACTATCCTACTATTATATGATTATAGAAAAATCTAAAGTTACATTCAAGGGGAGAAAGGGTAGGAAAGAATTAACTTTATATTGGGAATATAAGATAGAGGCTCAATTCACAGATCGATATGAAATAGGATTAAACAACCACATAACCATGCATAGATAATAGGGGTTATTGGTCATAACTTTGCGACACATCCACCATCAAAACTCACTTTTAAGGAAACATGTGTAAATTGCACATAATATATCTATATATATATATATTAGTTTGGTATTATTGTGATATTTGATTGGACAAGAATTATTCACATCACATGTAATAATTAAACGATAAAACCAGAATCCAATCATATTGATTATCATAAAATATATTAGATCGACGTGTCTCTGATACCACTGTAGGGAAATAGGGTGACAAAATAGGCAACATAATTTTTTTTATTGTCATATTACCCACAAACCAGTAGATCATGTCAACAAGTATATAATAAAAAGGATGGTTTCGAGGATATACCTGATCCAGGAGCAAGTCCAGCGACATACTCCTCATCATTTTAGATGCAAAACAGTCTTCTAGTTTCTCTTGGACGGTATATATGTAGCTCTTGGTCTTCACCATGGACAGCAGTCTGGAACAACGGCTACAACGGCTCCTGTGGTCTTTCCATGGACTAAGAGTTGCCGTTATCCTCCTAAAAGTAGACAATAGCCTCCCCCTATAGAGTAGTCCACACCGACCACTGAGAACTCCACATTGCACTGCCAGAGACAACAGGAAGGCATCACCCCCTTCTATCGGCGTACTAGTTGCTGACATGCTCTTCCACAACTGATCCTCAGTTGTTCTCTCCCTTTCTATCCCTCCCTTTAATAGGTAGGACTTTCTTGGCCTCTCTATTGGTTACCATAACCAGAAAGGACAACAATTGTCAGAGAAACTGATTCTCAATGTGTGTCTTGGGAAGCCCCCATCACCCCTCTATTTATTAAAGAGGCCACAGTCAGGGTTCCTCATCGGTGTGGGAGTCAAAGAGTTTGGAATCATGAATGTTCTACAACTTGAAAACTATGAGATGGTCATCTCGCATAGAGAAATGATCGTCTCATGTGCAAAACAGTCATCTCGTATAGTGAGACGGTTGTCTCACACAGTTTTCTATTCTGAATTAAAATGGCAATTTGAATCCAATTAATGCACAACATGACATCAACACTAATCATTAATGCACTTTAATTTCCTCACAAACCAGGTGTCTCACTCACATGAGCCAGTCATCTCATGACCACAAACTAGTTATCTCACTCTCACTAGTTGGTCATCCAATAACTATGAACTGGTCGTCTCGCTCATGCGGGCCATTTGTCTCACGACCTAGTTCTAGAAGAACTCAACCAATTTAATTTCTAATCAACCTGACACTCCAAACAATCAATCCAACACTTGAACTTGATGATTTTGAGTCCAGTCATTTGATCTATTGCTTAATTGAATACATAGACACCTTTAGCATTCAATCTAAACATCATTCATGAATATACTCCTTTAATCCAAGTGAATCCTATGTGTGTGACCCTATAGGTCCATAATTACTTTGGCAGTGAATGCCCATAACAAAACTATGACATCACTACCAAAGAGCAGTGCCTAGTCACACATCATTGATACCCAAATAATTTTAAAAGTTGTGAAAAGATCGAGAGGAGGGTTGAATAGAGATTTTAATTAATTTTAAGCAAATTAAGGTACTTAGCTCACAAATATTTGAGAGAAGCAAGCAACCACAAGAGGACATAGAGATTTAGAGTGGTTCTGTCAAAAATACTTTAGTCCACTACCTAGTTGTTTCCACCAGGATTTCTAAATCAAGTAATTTATTCCTTTGATATACCAAAACACAATACACAAAAGTTAACAAAGTCTTTTGTGGCACAATATTAACCCTCCTTTTCATCTCATGGAGAAACTACACCTTCTTTGACGAGCAACAGAAGGTCACCCTCTTCACGTCTTCTTTGAAGGACATAGAAGAGCATTGTTACTACACCTCTTTTTTAATGGCCAACGGAAGAGCACCAAGTTGAGAAGACTCCTTCTCATAGGTTCCTGATCAGCCTTCACTCCAAGAAGTATCCTAAGAGTAACACAACAAAGAGGAAATGTAATGGAGAAATAAAGTAACAAAGTAAGGTCACAAGATATACAATTAAACTCTTATGGACAAGTGATGATGATCCACTCCAAAATTATTTATGCAAAGTACTATTAGGTGGAGAGGGTAATTTAGATGAGATAAGGGCTTAGTCTTAGAATGATTGCAACTTGAAGTACTATACCTAATCTCTTTGAGAAAGATGGCGAGTATGCTCTAATACGTATCAAATGTTGTTGCAATATAATGTGCAAAGTTGTGTAAAAAGTTGATGTCTAGGTGTCCTAAGGCCACTCCTATTTATAGGAAATATTTTCAAGTGGTTAGGTTACTTGTGGGTAGTGTGTGGAGTGTTCTAAGTTGTCATTTAGTCATTTGGTTGAAATTAATTGGGTTGCAATGAATAATTTGAACATTAAACAAAAGACATTCCATAACCTTCCTCAACTCACAATATTGTCGATCAGAAAAGTTTTGGTCCACAATATTGTTGACCAAATAATGTTATGGGGAAATTGTTCTAACAGCTATGTTTCGGTCCATATTCTCGGTCCAACAACTCTATTTTGGTCAAACTTTTCTTTGACTGAATTCTCAGTCAAAAATGCATTGTAAAGGAGATTTGCAATGTATGTTAGGCCCTATTAATGACACATATGAAACCTATCAACCCTAAAGTCTTTATGTGAGTATAGGATAGTGTTTTGGTAGGTTTTGGAGGATCATCACTTCTCCTTACATCACATCTATCAAGTTTTACAATCAAATACATAAACACATAGTACAACTTGATTTGCAAGTACCAAACATATAATTGCAAGGTCTTTGTAGTTGGATGTTGACTAAGTTCCTTGATCACCTGAAATACTTAAAGAACATGTTAGTAATGTAATTTGTGTGAATCATATAAATATGAATAAGACTTATTAAAAAGCCAACAATATCCTCCTTTTGGTGATGACAAATATTTCCATAAGATAATTATAAGTATCCAAATTAGAACATCGTACCATTGAATTGTTCTTTTAATAGCCAATTTATCTCATGTGTATTATCCCCCTTTTTTTGAAGTTAAAAAGGGTCAATACTTGAGTGCTCCCCCTCAAGGAGACACTCCCCCTCGATAAGACAGTCATTTAGGAGAGGAACAAATGTATACCCAATGTACAAATTGAAAAAAGAAAATCTAAAATCAAGGATAATTGTAATCACATTAGGGTATAACGAAAAAGCCATATTTTATCAAGGAACATAAAAAGGATTGTCTATTTACCAATGAAATGAATGTTAAGTCCTTCATGATAAAATTATCCCGTAAAGCACAAATGTCAAATATATACTCTAGACCAATGGTAAGGAATGTTAAGTCGACCATGATATAGAGATGCCATGAAAATCAAAAGTGAAAAACTAGAACTAATTTCTCAATCATTTTCAAGGGATGTTAATCCTAGAAATGATTACAGAATAAATTGAGAGAAAAAATGTGGTCAATAAAAGTATCTCCAAACCAAATATAAGGAATGCTAAGCCCATATTGATATAGAGAGCCAACTAAGCATACAATGAGGTCAATAAAGTATCTCTAGACCAAATATAAGGAATATTAAGCCCATGTTAGTATAGAGATATATTAAGTACCATAATAACAAATCTAAAATAATGTCTAAACCAAATGTCAAAGGTTGTTAATCCTACATTGATATAGAGAATCAATTAAGAGAAAAAAGATATTCAAATTATATTTAAAGAGACTTTGAGCCCCCCTTAATCTTATACCAAGTAAATAGAGCTCAGACTTAAGAAACATGATTCACTAAAGAAGATAGAAAGTATAACAACAAGATGACTCGACCTTAGTGTGATACTGGTCCTAAATATGATGCTTAAATTAAATTAGATAAATGTGATGACACATATTAAGAAAAAAATGATTGACAATTAAAAGCTCATGATCTTTTTACTTCTTGTCATTTTAAGAAATAAGGCAATGAGTACCATCATGATGATGAGAATGCAATCCATTTCTACTATTAGAATTTTTTTTCAAAGATAAGTTTAAATTTTTTTTAACTTTCTTTAATAAAAGTAGTAAAAATCAAGCATTGTCTAGTAAAATCTTCTTTAAGCATCGCAATTTTATCATCAAGATTGTCTTGAAGTGTTATGACTGAAATAAGTACAAAGAGAGGTAAGACCCTTTTCTTTTAATGCTAGTATTTAATTTTGAAAAGAAACATAAAATCATTCAATTTCTTTTGACTCTACTACAACAAGTTATAAATGAATAGTTTAATAGAGTAGAAAGAGATGCATCATCATTATCATTACCTTTGAACTTCATCTTTATTATGTGCACTTACATGTACTCCTTTTTCTTGATTATCACTTACTCCTATGATGGTCCATTTGCCACTGTTTTCAATATCACTAATCCACAATTTTCAAGTGTATTGGAGGCATTTTAATCTCCATCAATATGATTGGAGCATCCACCATCAACCTCTCAATCCTGTAAGGTTGAGAGGTTTTAATATTCAAGTAGAGTCCATCATGGTTAGCATGGATATCATGAAAGGAACTGATATTATCAATCTATTCAGACTTTTATGGATATGAGTTTTACGGCATTTCATTGTTAAGATTAGAGATTCAAGTTAAATTTTGATAGACTTGTTCTCGATCGAGAAGATTTGTCAACTGAGAGACTTCACGGTGAAAAAAAGTTTCCAATCGATAACAATTTTTAAAGAAACCAGAATTTCTGTTAGTAAGATATGTAAATGAAATTTTATTTATATAACTAAAACTCACCCAAATGAGTTTATTAAGAAAATGATATGAAAATTTAAATTATTTTGAGATAAGAAATAAATATAGTAACCAAATTATGCATACGTCAAATCTCAACAAGTTCTCTTTTTATTCTAAGTTGGGGGTTTAGGAATCCAAACCATGTCAGGGGCTCCTTTCTTCCAATATTCATATGAAAAAGAATAATGTACGAAATGTTGAAAATAATGACATGAGATAAAGGATATTTCATTTCTTTTTTCAACATTTTGAAAATATACAACTTTAATCTTAGATACATATGTAGTTCTTGTCTTGGATGAATATGTCTTTTTGGTTTTAGGCATATGTGAGGATTTGTTCTTTGGCACATATCCTAAACCTCTCCTTCGTATTTGTTTAGAAGTATTATCTAAGATGTTATGAAGACTTTTGTTTCCTTATATTTATATAGAAACTTGTTTTTGTAATTCAACATTTTCAGAAAGATTTTTATTTATATCCAAATTTACTTGAGCAAGATTAGAAAGTAACATATCTATTTCTTTGATCAAGGCATCATTATTTGAATGTGTGCATAAAATAGGTTGAGTCTGATAATCATTAAGTTTAGCAATCAAATCAATCTTTTCTTGAGAGAGAAGACTATTGTAATTTTCAAGATCAAGTATTTTAGCCTCATAACTCTAAATAGATTTTTTTAACACACTCTTTGAGTTTCTTATAGTATCATTTTTGGAACTAAGTTGTCTAGATTAACATAATGTTCATCAACAATTTTAGCAAGTTTCTTCTTTTGTCTTTTGCAATCTATATACTTATCATGAAGTTCTTCAAGACTACTAATTAATTCTTCTTTAGATAAATCAAAAATACTTATCTCATTAGTTTCATATTTATTAGTTACAACCATGAGACATTCTACCTCTTCTTCTTTGTTGCTTTCGCTATTGTCACTTGATTGATCCCATCCAGCAAAGTAGGTTTTGTCTTTCTTCTTGAATGAGGACTTTTTGCCTTTCTTGCGTTTTAGGCATTAAAAAACCAAGTGGCATTTCTTTCCGTATTCAAAGCACCTAGAAGAAGAAGGTACACTACAAGTTTTGTTAGATAGCAAATCTCTTATATTTCTTAGCATCTACAATGAATATGTCTTCATCATCTTCATCATTTGTGTTATTGCTTTCTTGGATAATGTTTCTTGATGATGTTTTGGTGGCAACTTTGAAAGAAATATCCTTCCTTCTCTCTTTGTGTTGTACATCTTCCACCTTTTCTTCCTCCTCAAGTGTGACTTCATGAGTCTCTAGATTCCCAATGAGATTCTCCATCTTCGGTTCTATAAGATCATTGGATTCCTAGATAGCGGTGACTTTTGACTTGTATCTAAGAGACATTGATCTAAGTATCTTGGATACTTAATCTTCCTCACTTATGTTATTCCCCAACACTCTTAGGCTATTAACCATGTTAGAGAATCTAGCATACATTTCTACAATGCTCTCGCTAGGTTTCATATGAAATAATTCAAATTTATGTTTTAGTATATTAATTTTAGTATTTTTAACTTGAGTAGTTCCTTCATGTGTTATGGCTAATTTGTACCAAATTTCATAAGTTGTTTCATATGAGGATATGCAATTGAATTTACTAATAGATAAAAAATGATAAATAATGGTTACTTCCTTTGCATTGAGTGTGGCTTGTTTTACCATATTAGGATTCCACATTTCTAACTCTGTTGTTGAAAGTGCATATGGACGAGCTATCATCTTCCTTAGTTCAAAGCCGATTCCTTGAAAGTAGAACTACATCATTCTTTTCTAGTAAGTGTAGTTTGATCCATCAAACACTAGTGTCCTGCTCACATAAGCTCATTCCAAGTTGGGGTAGCTAGTCACGTTTTCCCCATGCTTCAAGACCTATTAAGGCTCCTTGAAGACCTACTTTGGTACCACATGAAAATATTTAAAGGGGGGTGAATAGAGATTTTAGTTAATTTTAAGAAAATTAAAATATTTAGCTCATAGAAATTTAGGAGAAGCAAGCAACCAAAAGAGGACATAGAGATTTAGAGTGGTTCTGTCAAAAGATGTCAGACCACTACCTAGTTGTTTCCAACCAAGATTTCTAAATCATGTATTTTATTCCTTTTATATACCGATACACAATACACAAAACTTACCAATATCTTTTGTGGTGCAAGACAAACCCTCCTTTCCAGCTCAAGGAGAAACTACACCTTCTTTGACGGGCCAAGAATGGTCACCCTCTTTAGCTCTTATTTGATGGACGTAGAAGAGTACCATTGCTTAACCTCTACTTTAACGGTCAGCGGAAGAGCACCAAGTTGAGAAGACTTATTCTTCTCATAGCTAGGTTCCTGGTTAGCCTTCACTCCAAGAAGTAGCCTAAGAGTAACACAACAAAGAGGAAATAGAATGGAGAAAGAAAGTATCAAAGTGAGCTCACAAGATATACAATTCAACTCTTATGGATAAGTGATGATGATACACTCGAAAAATGATTTATGCAAAGTAGTATTAGGTGGAGAGGATAATATATCTGAGCTAAGGGCTTAGGCTTAAAATGATAGAAACTTGAAGTACTAGACCTAAGCTCTTTGAGAAAGATGTCAAGTATGCTCTAGTATGTATCAAATGTTGTTGCAATGTAATGTGCAAAGTTGTGTAAAACATTGATGTCTAGGTGTCTTAAGACCACTCCTATTTATAGGAAATGTTTCAAGTGGTTAGGGTACTTGTGGGGAGTGTCTAGAGTGTTCTTAGTGGTCAATCAGTCATTTATTTGAAATTAATTGCACTGCAATAGCTAATTTGATGGTTCGTGAAAAGGGATTCCAGAACCTTACTCGGTCCAAAATATTGTCAACTGAAAGAGTCTGGATCCATAATATTGTAGACCGGATAAAGTTCATGGGTCAAATTTCTCTAACGGCTTTGTGTCGGTCCATCTGCTCGGTCCAATGGGTCTATTTGGTCAAACTTTTCATCGATCGAATTCTCAGTAGACAATACATTGTAAAGGAGATTTGCAATGTACGTGAGGTCCTATTAATGACTCATATGAAACCTATCAACCCTAAAGTCTTCATTTGAGTGTAGGATAGTGTTTTGGTAGGTTATGGAGGATCATCACTTGTCCTTACATCATGTCTATCAAGTTGTAGTTAAATCTTGACTTAGTTCCTTGATCACCTAAAATACTTAAAGAACATGTTAGTAATGCAATTCGGGAAATATTTGCATCATTGAAATATGAGTATAGCATATAAAAAAGGCAACAAGTTGGAGAACAACTTTAACCTACTATCTGTGATTAGTGTTACTATGATTGTATAGTTCCTTTGTCTCTGATATCCATATTGAACTCGAGGCATGGAATCATCATATTCTCAACATTCAATCCATGTTCCTTGAACTAGAGAAAACTATCTGAGATACATGTGAGTTCACATATCACATATTGAATCACATGAATACATCCATATATTTCTTAGTCTTTCTTATCAAGAGTCCTGGATATCAAACTCCTATAGGAGGGACAAATCCCATCTACATCACTCACACTCAATCCCCATGTGTCAAAGCTACCCAATCATCACCTTTATGGCAACCCATATTTCAGGATTATGTTTGATTATGTAAAAGTATACCCAACGACATGTGATGAATGTAGTGACTTCAGGTCTAAGAACCACAATCACCACTATCACTATGAGAGATGATTCTAACTACCATTCCATGTTCTCCATGTATCACTCTTATGGTGGGTCTGTCTGATACAATGTTCTCAAACATGTACATGTGTGAGTGACATGATATCATATATCATGACTAATGAGATTCTATCATCAGTCAACACACAATCTAGTCTTATGTTAGCTGTTGTCTATTTTGCTTCCATAGTAATATCTGACTAGGGACATAATAAGAATGTATGTACTCTTAGAATCTGTATGATCTCATTGTTCAAGTCACATGCTTGAAAACATGTCATCGAGTAACATCATTCTTTAGACATCTACTTACATTTGTCTCATCATCACGTGACTGAGACAAACATAATAGATAGATTTACCTTTATTATTATCAAATCAGGTATCTAATGCCACACTCCAATCATCATATGATTGACTCTCTAGGCATACATACCAACACCTCCATCTTCATCAATTAGTTCATACTTTCTGAGGACAAGAGTCTAAGGGTCAGTGAGCCTCCATCGTCACCAAGAAGAGCCTAAATCCTTCTTTGAGAGGAGGAAGACGGATTATCCATCTTCATCACCATTGTCATATTCAGAGAGGAAAAGGTTTACATCGACCCTGATTTGTTTTGGGTTGTTGTTGTTGTATCTTCCCCTTTTGACTGAATCTACACCCCCTTCAATGTCCATCTCATTCTCCATCTTCATGTTTTATCCTACTTGTAATTTGGCCATGTCATTCATGACCATGAGTGGCTTGTCATTTAACTTGGGTTGGTAGTAGCTACTAAGGCTCTCCCAACATGTAAATACTCATATTTATTGAATATATGCTCTTAGTGATGTTTATCTCCATAATCTTGTTCTTAGTGCTTCACTTGCATGATTAACTACTATCTTGTGTTGTTTGATTGTTAATACCTCGAGAGAGTAGTATTAACCTATATCTAAGAGTTATGGAGTTGCATGAATGCATGAGAATGTTGGAATGCTTAAGCTAATGATTATATGTTTGCTTTGTGACTCTTTGTTTTCCATCTCTCTCGAGACAAATAACCTTATAATAGAGATCTATCCTAAGCTCATGAGAGGAGGGGGCAGACACTTATGTTGATTTCTTGTAAACTTACTAAGAGTATATAATGGGTGTGAGTGTTTTTATTGGTGACAAATATTATATGGTGAAACCCAACCCTCGTTTCCTTCCATATTTGTAATTTCATCCTCTATCATTATAGTTCTCTATTTATTATTCATTTTTCTATTATTATTTGTTGCTTATATGTTGGAAAATCACCATTCCATAAGGAACACACACCTTATCTTACCCCTTGATTGGTGTAACTAAGTCAATGTACTAAGGATCTTAACACTTACCACACTTTTCACTATTTTATTGTGGGAAGTTAAGTGTCATGTTATAAATTAAAACTTCAATTACTCTAGATCTACTCCTTTCTGGATGCATGATTTGGGCCAATCACTCTTCAAAGACAATTTATACAACCTGCACATATACCCTTACCTATTTTCTCTTATCAATAGCCTCACTGCCACACACATAGATCTCATACTTGACGTCTAAACCTAACCTTTGGAATAAAGACCAATCCATTTACTCATTAAAGCTATAAAATCATAGCCAAGGTCCTCATCACTAGATAAGCTTCTAAACTCATATATATTGTCACAAAAGAATTTCAATTACTTTTATCGCAGATCAACACATCCAAAATTCTTATTTTATTGCAAATGAGATAATCCATAATCGTAAGTCCAATCAACCCCCTTTTAACCCTTAATGTTCACTTTAAATAGGTGTTTGATCACATCAAATGTCATGTCCTTCGGCAGATCCTTGAGGGACATGTACCATTAGTGTTTGGATCAAAGAATGTGTTTCTTTTTCATCCTTTGGATCCACACTAACAACTTACCCATTAATTTCTTCCACAACTCTAATGGCCATAATAGGGTGACCGTCTCCTCCTCTACTCATTATCCTTATCACATAATTTCTTTGTGAGATGATACACCTAGCCACCTCCTGGTGCCTTCTTGACCCAATTGTCATCAACCCCATCAACTTAGATATATTGATCTCATTTGTTGATGCCAGTCTCCTTTTCAATAAACCATTCTAAAAGAAAATCATAAACAACAAAAGAATTTCATCCATTTTTCAACACATCTCGGTCCTAAAGATAAAACCATTATAAATCTTGTTTCTTTAGTTGACACAAATCACCTATATATCTACTTTCCTATACTGACATCCTCAATTGTAATATTGATCCTTTTATAACCAAATATCTCATATTACCTTTAAGTAATAAAGATATTTTCTCTTTGATTTGAAATCCCATTCTTGATTAGATGAAAGAAAATATCATAGGGTGGCTTATCTTCCCTCTCTCTAGTTGGTTTCTTATACTCTAAATAATTTCTCCCCTCTCTCTAGTTGGTTTCTTATACTCTAATTAATTTTGACCTTTCTCATGTACCTACCAATACATCAGTGGTATTCCTATTACACAAAAAACTATCAAGTCTATAGACAAACATCATAGGGACTTTTTGTGGAACTTTAAACACATGCATCCTATATCTTGGAAAACCTTTTGTCTCCCAAAATATGAAGTCGATTGGGGAATAAAAAACCTCATAACCATTACATCATGTTTTGCTATAAAATTTCAAACACTCATTTATATAAGCATGATTTCCCTTGGTGTAAAATTATTATTTCTAAACTCAACAGAAAAGATCCCTATGATAAGACATTTTTTCAAAAAAATCCTCATCGACACTTGATATTAACAATCCAATGACACATATTAACAACTCTGAGGTTTTGAAACCTTATATTACACAAGTTTAAGCCTCATATTTTCATTGGCAGTTGACAAAACTCCTCTAATATATTATGCATGGTCAACCTCCCATCTTCATTATTCAACAAGCTTATCAACTATATCAATGCCCTACTTTATAGACCATGTCTCATGGGACACTGAGCTATTTCTTTATTCATCTGAGAGGCTGACAAAGTTCTAACATTTCATGATTCCATAGGACCCTTTAACAAATACTTGTGTTGTTTAAACACTAGACCAGACATCTTACTATTTATATGGCATATTTTCTCTAACAAACTTATTGTTGGTCAAAACCTTCATAGAAGATCTATATATCGTCCTTTCACTTGCGTGCTTTGTTTAGATAAACTTGAAGAGAAACCGTGCACCTTCTTCACTTGCCATTTTGCCTCCTCCATGTGGTCTCACTTCAACATTGCCTCGCCTAATTTAGTCATAAATCAAATAATATACATATTAATTCCCACTTATTACACTTTTCACATCTAACCAAAATTTCCATTAACAATAAGTTATTGACCTTTGTCTCTGGTGTATTTGACCTGAAAGAAATTTGAGGCTTTTTGAGAATAATATGTGACATTTTGGTTTACTATCATAAATATTATTAATGAGTTATCCATGACCCCATGTCTATAAGTGTCTAAATTCTTACAGGCCCCCTTGCCATGTTTACGCCTATATATTTTTTCCCTCTTGTTGGTATTGATCGTCCATTAATTGTTGGCCCATCCTCCATCCTTCCTTAGGGAATTTCACATGATTATTTAAAGAATCCCTCTCCTTAATAGTTGGGAAGGTTCTTTTCATACTTTTTATAGGTTACATGTGGAGGCCCCCCTCCTCTTACTATGACTTTTGTTTGTGGATGTCCATACACCCCTATGTCTTATCCTTCTGAATAGTACTTCCAATGTTTCATGATCTCACCAATTTTTAATGAGTCACCTTATACATCAGAATCAGGTAAATATATTCTGACTTCCTCCTAAAAATATACGAGGTCAAAAAGTACATGTAGGCCCAACGCCATACATCCATATCAAAGTCATAATTCACTCAGCTATCTAATGAGTCAACTTATATATATATGTGTGTGTTTATGTATGTATGTATGTATGTATCAGAATCTGGTAAATATATTCCGACGTCCCCCCTAGAAAAATTTAGGGGGTCAAGAGTACATGTAGGCCCAACGCCATACACCCAACTCATCAATAAAACTCACACATCTAATCGATACGTAATATACGCCTAATGCATTTACAAATTTTTACAGCAATAACACTAGCATCAGTAGACTTTCCGTGGTGCTTCCTTGCGTTCCTTTCTTCCCAAACATGGTAGTAAAGGCCCGCCAACGGCAGATTTTTCCTAGTATCCATTCCGCAACTAGCCAACATCCTTCTTGGTTCAGCATTGAGTTGGATTTGTACTTTGAAATTGCTGCAGATATGATTCCAAATCTCCTTTGTGAACTTACATTCACCAGCAAGATGGCTGCAATTTTCTTCCCCGTCCTCACAGAGCAAGCATTCCGTGTCTACATCGTAGTTCCAACTTTTAATTCTATCCAGCGTAGCAAGGATGTTATGTAGAAATTTATAGACACATATGCTCCATTTTGGCACGTGTCTCTCACACCAAATGTGAACACTCACTGGGTCCTTTGCGCCTCTCGTTCGGGACAGCTCCCTTATGCTAATCTTTTTATCCCTAAGCATCCATCTTCCATCCTCATCAGCCACAAACCAATGTTTGATTTGAGGCCAAACTTCACACATAACATGAAAAGATCTTGAGTACCCCTCTCTTGTCTTTGGAATATACTCCAGCCCCCGTGGATATTTATCTCTCATCCATTTCCCCCATATAGAGGTGCCTTCCTGATAAGAAACAATCCTCCTCATGGATCCCCATCTAGCAATGTCTCTGGGGGTCTTCAGATCAAGTCCACCTTCATCTTTAGGAAACACCAGCCTTGAATATTTCATTGGGTGATGCTCATTTCCCCACAAGAAGTTAGAAATCTTCATTTCTATCTGTCAAGGACTGAAATGGGGATCTCTCCTTGTTGTACCCAGAAGATAAGAAGACCCTCAATGGTTGATTTGATCAATGTTCTGCGTCCCTCCATGGAAGTTTTTTGTGTGGGTCATCTATTAATCATCTCATCCACCTTGTCTATGCACTCAGTAAAGTCCTTGACCTGCAAGTTACCCCCTGCAAGGGGAAACCCCAAGTATTTTGTCGGGAATTCGCCTCTCTCCACTCTCATAGCTTGTATGAGTCTGTCCTTCATCTGGTAGCATTTTTTTGACAAGAAAACTTGTGTCTTACTTGCATTAACATTCAACCCCGTTTGCTGCCCGAACCTTCCCAGAAGACTTCTAAGATTCTTCATACAATGTTGTTTGGCTTCAATAAAGACCAGAACATCATCTGCAAAAATTAAGTGTGTCATTACCTTTGTGTCGTGGATAGTGTAAGGCTTTATTTCTTTCTTTTCTTCAGCTTGCTGCATCTTTCTAGAAAAATACTCCATAACAATCATGAACAAAAGAGGGTATAGTGGAAAACCTTGGCGAAGTCCATTACCGCCCCGAAAAAGGCCCGCAGATGTGCCATTGACCAAGACAAAATAGCTAGTAGTACCAACACATTGTTTCATCCAGTCTATCCATTGTTCATCAAAACCCATTTGTTCCATGATCCACCATAGTTTTTCCCATCGCACACTATCATATGCTTTGGAAATATCAAGTTTCAGGCAAGCTTTCCTACTCCCCCTCATGCCATTAAAATCCAGCAAAAATTCTCTAGCCAACAGAGCGCAGTCGCTAATACTTCTACCGGTGATAAAGGCACCTTGATTTACAGAAATAAGATAGGGGAGGACCATTTTCAATCTGGTAGGCAGAATCTTTGCAATAATTTTATATTAGACCGAGCAGCATGCAATAGGACAGAAATCCGCTAAGGATGAAGTGACTTTCTTTTTCGGAATAAGAACCAGAAAGGAATGATTTACCTGTCTCACCATGTTCCCACCCTTCAGAAACCAATCAACATAAGCTAGAAAATTGCCTTTGATTATTTCCCGGTTCATTCATGTAGAAGTAAGCATTAAAGCCACCTGACCTGGGGGATTTCACTACTACAGAAACAGCCTTTGGCGTCGGTTGTTTAACCCCTTTTGGCGTCGGTTTTTGAGCGACGCCTATGTGGGCGCCGCTAAAGGTCGAACACTTCGGTGTCGGTTTTTTAACCGACGCCTATTTAACATATAGGTGTCGATCTTTTAGTAGATAACCGACGCCAAAAGGGTTCACGCCACAGAAAATGGCATCATCTAGGACACATTCTGCGTCGGTTATCTACTAAAAGACTGACGCCTATACTTCAAGACGACACGGCCGTGCTTCCCTGCACGGCCGTGTTTATTACTATAGGCGTCGGTTTTATATGAATAACCGACGCCTTTTCCACCACGGTCGTGCTATCCTGCACGGTCGGGTTGTTTGTACTATTAGGCGTCGGTTTTTATCCAATAACCGACACTGTAGGTCTTTGCTGACGATTTTCTGTAAATAACCGACGCCTATATCTATTTTTTTTTTCATATCAGTTTGCAGCCACAGCAGGATGAGAACCTGCAGTTTAGTTTTCTGAACTGCAGGTTTACGACATCCATTGATATCAGCCTACAAACAGGCCACAAACCTGCAAAATTCACAAAAATAATTCACACAAGTAGATACATTCAGACATCAATTCAATTCTCACATTCACACATATAGAAACATTCAAATACATGTATTAACATTCAGAAATAATCATTTACAAAGTATCATTCATTATCGCTATCAACATCCCAATTATATCTTACAGTTGCCACTGCTTGTATGGCTTTTGCCCATTCTTCTCTTATTTCATTTAATGCTTCCATCGTATATGGAGCATGTATATTTTTTAAGCGTTTACCTGTAGTGTTGTCAGTTTTAAACACCTGCAAAGAGAATGATGTATATATATAAGTAATAATATAAAAATAAGATTGATATATTTCATACTAACTAATGAGACTATATATAATACCTCATGTATGGTATCGATGTCCAATGCGGCATATCAGATAATCATCTGCATAAATCGCATCACATAGTATGCGCATGCCCAGCCATTGTCTTGTGTAGCGCACTATAAATTGAAACATACAAAATAATACAACTAAGCAAAATTCACATCAATAATATATACATTGGAGTCAGGAACTTACTTGTACGTTCTGCCAATTTATTGGTTGGTTCTTTTTCCTTGGGACCGTTCCTCCAGCCTTTTTGAATGCATCTAAACCCCTACATGTTAATATAACACAGTAAATTGCATAAGTAAATAGTAATGTAATAAGAGATTTAACATATACAAAAATGAAATATTTCTCACAAGAATAATGTCATTCTCATTACGTGTCCAATTTTAGTGTTTAATGTACTTCCCGCGGGATCTAGATAATAAACAGTGAACGTTTCGGGGACAATAACTAGTAACTCCCAATGTCTACCGCTAGAGGTAAAAAGTTAACAATTAATAACTCAAAATGCACAATAAAAATGGAATTTTCTTAAGTCCAAATTATAAATAAAGTAAACTTACTTGACATTGAATGGAGCTATTATTATCGTCTTCTTTTGCTGACCAAAAATTGTAAAAGCATCTATACAGTATTGTTGAACATTATCAGGGTCTTTAGCTACCAAACTAATCAATGAAGGAATAAAAAATCCCACATGATGAAATGCAAATTGTTTGCAATGATCTTCGACTAAGTAGCTGCAAAACATGTATTATGTATGCATTAATATATAAGAAATCAGCTCACCGGATCTTACACAAGGTATATGGATGTATAAATAAGATCTCACCTTATCCATGTCTCTATCATTGATGTATTCAACCACTCATACATAAACAGCTCAATAATATCTTGTATAAATAAAGAGCTATCGTATGATTGTCCTGCATAATCTGCATCTAAAGAAACAATTATAGGGAATGTATATTATGTGCCCGTAGCCAACATGCCATTCCCCTACAAGCAGGACCTAACGGGTATGTTAGGTCAGTTGGAACCCAACTTGGTAATGCGGGAAGTGGAGGTGGAGGCCTAGGTGCTCCGGTTGTCTTCTTTTTAACATGTATATATAATTTCAGATCAGTTGACCTCATATATACACATTAACAATTTAAAGTAATGTAAATTTATCTTACAATTTTAGTAGTGTAGACGACATCTGCTTTGGGCCACAATATCACCCCGCCTTCTGCATCAGCAAGTGTATCAATATCCGGGTGGGGATATGGCAATGTAGCTTCTCTCCAATCGGGTAACACACGTATCGGGCTCACACGAATGTAGCCCTGTGGCATTGGAGTCCCGTGAAACATTGCCCCAGGAAGGGACGGGTAAGCCTTCTCCTCTACAACAATGTAGTCTTGCATTCTTAAGCGGCATGGCTTCAATGCCTACAAATTTACGTAAAGAATATTATACATATATACATATCATCTTGAAAACATAACAACTTGAAAAGACTAACTACAATGTCATAAACAATACTTACAGCAGACGTTTTAGGCGGTGGGTCTACAGGATTACTTGTAGTCTGTACATCAGGAGAGGAGTGGGTCGCCATAGGCTGATTGGAAGCCTGAGATGCCTGCCACCGCAACAATTCCTCCTTGACCTTCTCAGCAACTACATCGTTGACCTTCTTAGCAACTATATCCTTGACTCTCTTATTCTCCTATACATGGATAAAAGAAACATTAGCTTCTTATTATTGAATTTCCTTTTGCAGCAACATTCTAAAAAAAGTATATGTTACCTCTTCTTGTGAAAGTCCCGCTCTGGGTTTGCGCTGGGATGGCCCAAAGAATGCTTTGATGCCCACACCAGCGCGTGCACCCCTAACACGTCCAGGATGCTCTGGGTTACCCAGAGCAACTGTCAATTCATCCTGTGTGCCCTGAGGGATGAACGTGCCTTGTTTCCTCTGCTCGTGCAACTCCCGCTAATCACCATCAACAGAAATTGGTAAGTTAACAAATAATCAATATTCAAACGATTGCTCTAAGAGTTGTATTTTACCATTTTCGCAGCCGCCTCAGCAGTTACGGGCTTCTTTATTTCACCCTTCTTGTTTTGCCTCCCAGCTATCTAGATATCATGGCGAGGCATGGGTGTGGCAGACTCCTCAGTAGCAGCAGACTCCTGAGTAGCCGCAGACTCCGCCTGTAGTCTTTGGCAAACGCTTGCATAGCCTTTTGGACACATAGTGTGGTCATGCACATTCAGTGCACGCCTTGCTTTTTGTGCGTCACTGAGGGCCTAGTTAGTATGCACATTAATTATTTGGTTAGTAGCACTAAATGTTAATCTTGAATAGGTGAATACTATGTATATTAATTAAATTGGGAGTGACGCCTAATACCTTGAATTCTTCAGATTTTCTTGAAGCAACAAAATTGTCCCAATCTTCTTTGTCCAAGAAGTTCCATTGTTCAACGGATGACTTCTTCTTCTTATCACCCTCTTTTATGTATTCTCTGTTCAGATTTGTCCTATAATTCCTAAGCATCTTTCCAGCGCGTTGCATCACACTTTTACGATGCAACTTCTCATCCAATGCAAACAGATTCTGTAAAATAGAAATGTTATTAACTAGTATCCAAAATAGAATTGCAAATAATAGAATTTTTAATCTACAAAATAGAATTGCAAATAATAATAGCTCACGCATAAATCCTTCCATATCAAGTCTTTTTTCCCCTGAGAAACTTTATGCCAATTATCATACTTAACACCACAATGGCTCCGAGTGGTACACCCAAGATAGTTTACAAAATTATTGCGGTTCACTCCAATTCCATTTCCTCCATTATCAAGCTCCACAACCAATTTGGATCCACTGCCACTTAGCGCTATTAACTTCTTCAACAGAGTGATGCCCCTTTTCTTGTTAAGTATTTGGTGTTGCACATCAAGTTGCTCCAGTGCTTCAGTGGGTACATGTGCATCATCAACCTAAATTTTGACAAAAATAAACACACTGAATTAGCCCAATATAGAAATATAGGATATATGACATAACTAGAAGATAATAAATTTTATAGAAATACAGGATATGTTTTTAGAACTTAAATTGGTATCCTCGCCATGCTCGTCATGGACAGCATGCTCATCATGGACTTCATGCTCATCATGGACATCATGCTCATCATGGTCATCCATATGAAAATGTCATTAAAAAGGCAAACATTTAGCATTTGTATTAACTAGAAAAAGGCAAACATTTAGCAATTGTATTAACTAGAAAAAGGCAAACATTTAGCATTTGTATTAACTAGAAAAAGGCAAACATTTATCATTTGTATAAACATACATGTCTCTAAAATTGTGATCTTTTATCAATTAACAATCCTTCATTGTGATCTCCGCGCACATATAAGTCATCATTAGCTTCAATATTTTGTGGAGTTGGCAACCCAACTGAGAATGGACTGGAGTCATCATACTTATCATAGTACTCTTCTTCATCTATAGGATCTTCAATGAATTGTCTTTTACCATGAAGAACAACCGACCATTTATCATTCGCAGGATCATCGATATAGAATATTTGTTTCGCCTGTGATGTCAATATGAATGGTTCACCCTTCTCGCCAATCTTTTCAAAGTTCATCAAAGTGAAACCCAATTCATCCACTATAACTCCTTTGGTGTTATCAACCCAAATACATTTAAAGAGTAGAATTTTGAAATCTATGTAGTCAAACTCCCAAATGTCCTCAATGACACCGTAATATGACATCTTACCTAAGTATATATTAGGAAAAGATTAGGGTATACACTTACATCCTGCCTAAGTGTATAATGTGATGTCATTCTTATATATAATAAATGTGTACCACCTATCCCATCCTTGAACACCTAATCTCACTAGTAAGTGTATAATGTGTATTGGGTTTTCAAGAAAATTTCGGCAGCATTTCCCCGCTGTTCTCTAAGTACATATATACTTAGAGAACAAACGGGGAAATGCTACTAAAATTTTCTCAAAACCCAATACACATTATACACTTACATCCTAAGTGAGATTAGGTGTTCAAGAACAGTCCCAAACCGGGGACTATCCAAGATTTACTCCTAATGAGTCAATCTTGGACGGGTTTCTAGGCCAACAAACACATTTGATGTCATTCTTACATATAATAAATATGTACCACCTATCCCATCCTTGAACACCTAATCTCACTAGTAAGTGTATAATGTGTATTGGGTTTTCAAGAAAATTTCGGCAGCATTTCCCCACTGTTCTCTAAGTACATATATACTTAGAGAACAAACGGGGAAATGCTACCGAAATTTTCTCGAAAACCCAATACACATTATACACTTACATGCTAAATGAGATTAGGTGTTCAAGAACAGTCCCAAACCGGGGACTATCCAAGATTTACTCCTAATGAGTAAATCTTGGACGGGTTTCTAGGCCAACAAATACATGTGTTGTCATTCTTATATATAATAAATGTCTATAAACTATAGGCAACATGGTTAATCCTAATCAACAGAGCATTATTAAATAATAAATCAAGAAATCAATAGTTTCAAACAAAAGGTCTAGGAATCTCTACTAGACATTATATGTTATAACCATTGGTTTAATAACCCTATTTCCGCATGTACATGTTTATCAACTTTAAAACCCTATAATTCATGAAATCATTCTAATTCAATTTAATATGTTGGGATCACATAATTATATAATGACATCAGAATATATAGAAGAAACATAATTAACATGATTAACAACATGCTCATCAAACTAGGGTTTTCTTGAATATCATCTAATATTTGTGTACTAGACATTATATGTATCCCTAATCATCATATTAAGCATACTACATTATTATGAACATCCAGATCAGATTAAGATCATACTATGTTATAACCAATATTGGTTTAATAACCCTATTTCCGCATGTACATGTTTATCAACTTTAAAACCCTATACAATATGTGCATAATACAACAAACAATCATTAGGGCAAGAGTGAATATTTTGACATTTCAGCCCTATGTTGGTCATTATCTTCTTACACTCATGGCAATTTTTTGGAAGGGTGTTGTTAGGAGGAAGAATTTTATGAGCAAAGTCCAAAACATCACAAACACCTTTCTTAGACAATTTGTTGTCACATTTCATAACTACAATAAATAAGGAAAATGCTAAACAAGAAAAATGCAAAGTAAAAAGGAAACTACACAAAAGAATTGATGAATAACACACATAATAGAAAGGAGACTACATAGTACATCATACTCTATATATGAGGAAAACTTAATAAAAAGGTGGATGGCACTGTTTTACTTGATATAGTCATGCATTAATAAAAAGGTGAAACTCTGATTTAAAAACTCTGTTGTTATTTGATAAAAAATAAAACTAGGAATAAGTTGAACTTGTTGATGATGGCGTCCCCATACTACCTCACATATGAGGAAAACTTATTGTGGCAGTGGGGGAGTTAAATATGGACCGACTTAGGCACAAACCTCACCCAACATATAGGGAAAAGGGCATGCCCCAGCATTGTATAATGGTTTCTACTAGTTGCAGCTTATTATAGTATAAGGCAAGCGGGAGTGATGAACTCAATAATGGACAAAGAAGAGGGCATACCAGTCTGGAGAGGGGCTGTGGTCTGCAGACGGAGGCACAGAGTGGGCGACGACGGTGGAGAGGAGCTGTGGTCGAACCGGCGGCGCGGCGGAGAAGCAGCTAGCAACCCTAAACCCTGGCGGCGGCACGACGGCGGTGGAGAAGCAACTTCTGTCGGCCTGGCGGCGGCGGCTTGGAGGCACTGGCGGCGGCGTGGAGGCACCGGAGGAGAAGGCGGCGTGGAGGCACCAGAGGAGAAGGCGGCGCCGGAGAAGCAGGCGCGGCGGCACTGTCGTGGAGGGGTGCGGCGGAGTGGAGGGTCGGGCGACAGCAGAGGGGTGGTTGCGGCGGGAGCAGTTTAGGCGATGAAACAGAAGAAAGGGGAAGAGTCGGGTGATCGCAGGATATAAAGTTCACCAATAGCGTCGGTTGTTTGTCACAACGGATGCCTAAACCACTTTAGCGTCGGTTGTGACATACAACCGACGCTTAAGTGGACAATATTTTCACAAAATTGTTTGGCGGGAACCACTTTCAGCGTCGGTTATCAACAGATAACCGACGCTGAAAGTGACACTTTTCGTGCAAAGTTTCATCACACATAGGCGTCGGTGGCTATTTAAATAACCGACGCAATATGTGACACTTTTTCTTTTCGCTCGAAAATTGGATTTTGCGGGAGCTTTTAGGCGTCGGTTTGTTATTGTCAACTGACGCTGAATACAAAGCGGTACACGTGTCTGGCTGGTCTTCAAATATAGACATCGGTTTTCTTAAACAACCGACACCTTATATGATAGGCGTCGGTTTTCCTTAATAACCGATGCCCAGAAAAGCGACACTGAATGCTATTTCTGTAGTAGTGTTTGTTGCTTCCTATACTCCACAGTGCATCTTTGATTTCTTGTTCATTGGTCTTCCTTTTAAGAATATTGTTGTGGGTACTGGTGAGTTTCATTTTCCATTTCACCTCTTCATTGCCAACAATCTCCTCAGAAAAATTTTTGTTGTAAAGGGCCGAGTAGAATTGAATAGCTTGCTCCTCAAGGTCCTCCTATTTGTTGACCACTTGACCATCAACATTAATAAGTTTAGAAATGATAGTACCTGCCTCTCTCCTTTGAACTGTAGCATGGTAGAAGTTTGTATTTCTGTCACCATCTTTCAACCATTTCTCTTTGCTCCTTTTCCAGTAGAATCTCTCCTCTGCCTTTTTCAGATCCTCTAGCATCTTTCTCACCTTTTTTCTTTTTCAATCAAATCCGGATTTAAAGGGTCAGCCAGCAATCTTCCTCTAATCTCCTTACACTCCTTTTTTGTTTCCTTCAGCGTATTTGGGATATTTACCTCTTCTTTAGCCCACTTCTTAAGGGCTATTTTAGTATTCTTCAGTTTCATAGAGAACACATGAAAACTACTAGAGGGGGGGTGAATAGAGTTTTATAGATAATTTAACAATTATTGAACTCAAACAACCACAATGAAAATATTGGACAAGGAGACACAAGGTTTAGAGTGGTTCCAACTATAGCAAATACTATAGCCGTCAGTCCACTACCCGGTTGCTTACCCAACCGGGATTTGAAAAGAAATTTATTTTATTACCTCGCAAGGACTTTACATAAAATACAATTTCTTTTCCCAAACCCTTCAAGCAGCCTTCACCCAGAAGTAATCGCCCAACCTTGAAGCAGCCTTCCCTTGAAGTAGGTGCACCAACTCCCGTTGCACCAGCCTTCTGAAGTAGCTTCCCGTGCGATAGCCTTCTTGAAGTAGCTTGAAGTCCCCTTCTCCACCTGAGAAGTCAACCCTCTCCAATCCGCAGCCTCCAACCCTAGGAGTAGCAAGGAGAGTACAAAAGATAAAAAGGAACAAGAAGGAAAATAGAAATTACAATACCGTTGTAAGCACAAGGCTTGATTTTCCTATATCAAGCGTTTATATCTCCTAACCAATGTGTATGACAATGTGATTGTAGTGGATAGGAGATACTAGCCTATAGGACACGAAATGGTAGCAATAGGAATGAATGGAAAGTGTAGGAATTGCTCTATTGCTCTAAAACATATTGCAAGTGTGTATTCAAGCTCAAGTATAGCACAAGTATAGCTTCAGTCTCTTTTGGTGTCCTAAGGCATGTCCTATTTATAGGAGTGGCCTATGAATACTTAAGGACGTTCTAGACAACTTCTAGGGGCTTCTAAGTGCTTAACTAGCCGTTAGATATAAGTTAAGTGCATTAGTAACGGCTAGTTACTTTATTCTGCAGTTGCTGTCAGAGACCATCTCGGTCGACAATTTGTCGACCGAGATACCTACTCGGTCGAAGTTTTGTCGACCGACAGGCTCTCTGGATCAACGTTCATTTGCAACTGCCAACTACTTTGTCAGCTGTGTCTAACGGCTACTTGGGTCATTCTCGGTCGAGAAGTTTGTCGACCGAGAGTGTCTCGGTCGAGGAGTGTGGTCGACCGAGATTGACCCTGTTTTCAATCTTTTAATTAAACCACTAAGTATGTGTATTGAGTGTGAAAATGTGATCCTATTTGAAGGAGATGACTTATCTAAGTGTGGTGTTTAGCTAGGGAGATCTAACGCTTGATTTACATGAAGTCTAAGTACTTGTACATTATATATTTGTACAAGTTTACAATTGATTTACATTGCATGACATTTACAAGCATTCAAGCGTATGGATTCCCTATAACTTTGTCATCACCTTGTTCCTGCACACTTAAGTAGCTCGTTAGATCAACAAGAATGAAATGTTTGTCATCATCGAAACAAAGGGATTTATTATAATGTCCAATTTATCCAACAATCTCCCCCTTTTTGAAGATGACAAACATTTCCTAAAATATGAAATAAGGAAATATAAAGCATGTGAGTTGCATACCTGAGGATTACCTTTTGTAGCCATTCTTTTTTTACAAGTGAGTGATGGCCATCAAGATGAAACTCATTTATATTTTTGATTTTATATTCTTTCTCCCCCTTTGTCATTTCAAAAAGATATCCAGTTTGAACATTTTATTTCTTCTCCCCCTTAATTTTATATTAAGCTCCCCCTTAAATAGATATCCTATTAGGAACATGGATTTATTATCATTTTTGTCTAATTTTATGAATGTATATTGATTTCTCATTTTATCAAGGTATGTTAAGCCCTAAATTAAATGAGAGTCCTTTAATCTTAGAGTACATAAAAATGTCTCCAACCAAATTCAAGGGATGTTAAGCCCTGATTTGTTTAGAGAGTTCCTTTAAGAGCAAGATATATTATTTTGATGAAATTCATTTTTCATATAAATTACTTTTAAGAATACGAAGGTCATAACAAACTCCAAATGATGTTAACAAATGTTTTTGTAAGCTTCATAATCAAATAATCAAATTTTTTTTTATAAGCTCCCCCTTAATCTTACAATTTAAGCAATTTAAGGCTTTTAAGGTCACAAATGATTTTTTTTTTTTTTATTTTGACCTTTATCAAAAGTATACTAAGATTAAGTTCAATAAATTGATGTCCAAATAAGCATTTTGTCAAAGCTTATTTTAGGTCGCCCTTGACTACGACCATAGTGCCCCTTGGCTACATTTTGTTTTAACCAAGAGGCATGTTCTGCATTTTTCCAAGATAAGCATTCATATGGGAAGTATAATTTCTGTAGATAGTTATAGATATCAATTTGAAGCATATTAAGATATACCCATTATAGAAATTTAATATGAGTATCATAGTGAAGTCTTTGACCTAGATTTTTCTAGAATGCATTTCCATTCATTTTAAATGATGTTTCATATGCTTTGCTATGGGTACATAAATATCGAATTTCTGCTTATACCCTTATCATAAGATTCTTTAGAAACATATATTTTGAAAGCAAGAGTCAAGATTTTTTTTTTTTTTTTTGCTTTTGATTTCTTAGAACAAGCAAATGGATAAAAACATTAATATTTTGTTCTAAGAGGCACCGTTTGTCTTGGCATAGCAACACCATCATCTCAAGCTGTGTCCACAATTATTATCTATTATGTCAAGATGCTTTTATGCTAATGACATTTGCAATTATTACAATGATTATTTATGGTTTGTATAAATCCAAGCGTATTTTAAACCAATGAAACATAATGATCATGATGAAGCATATCCATGATGTAATGATAGAACAATTGAAGCATGTATGCAATTATGTATTCGTGCTAACACAACATCATCATGAAAGAATAATGACAGTTCCATGAAATACAATGATTGTGATCTTTTAAACTTATGATTTCCATATAGATAGACCAAAATCATGTAAAACATTATAACATAGTGATGTCTAAACATGATCAATTTTCATGAAACATTCATTAACATTAAATGGATAGCCACTTAAAAACATTACCAATTGAAAACATTGTAATGCAAGCATTTCTAAGAGATATATCACCAATAAATTCTTTTGTTTGCCTATGTAATGATAGAATGATAGAACTGAAATTTTCTTTAAAACTAAGAATAATTTTGGTTTTTGATCAAATTCATTTCGCATAATCTTTCAAGGGTGATTTACATAATTGATACTTTATTTTACAGTCATTAATCATGAATAGACAATAATTTTGAACAATTTTAAAAGAGTTCACCAATTTTTACAGCATTCTGAAAAACAGTGACATGCTCGGTCGACAATTGCTCGACCGAGGTTCACTCGGTTGACAAATTCTCGACCGACCGAATTTCTGGAAAGTGTTCAGAATTCTATTTCAAGTACAATATAGACTGTATCTAATTCAATTATTTCAAAGATCAGTTTGAGATAAACATATGAATATCAAAGTAACATTTAGATTATATCTCAACTAATCATATTCAAATCTTTTAGGTTTTGATTTACCTTATTTGATATAAATTTGTTATCCCTATATGTTAAGGTGAGATAGACATAAAGATATGCAAATTAAAGTCTTTGGTCATATCTCAACTTAGTCTAACCAATTCAATTTGGGGGTTTTGGAACCCATACTAACTCAACATTCTTTTTCTTGTATGGGCATGAAAAAGAGTAATGTCCAAGACGTTAGCAATAATGGCAACATATAGAATCAACCTCAAGTCTTTTTCTATGGTTTTGTTCTAGTTTGTTCTTTGGTACAAATGTGGCTTGATGTGCTCGTGTCTTTCTCCAACTAGGTTGTTGATGTGATTTTCCTTTAGGTTTGTAACCTAGTCCCCTTCTTCCAATTTGTTGATACGGATTATCTAGAATTTTATCAAGAATGCCATTGTTACTTAAACTACGAACTTGTTGTTGTAACTTGGCAATCTCATCTATTCTCTTCTTGATATCTAGTTTTTCTTGGTCTAGATGAGATGATAAAGAATTCCTTTCTTTCACTATATTGTCATAATCTACATGGGTGCACAATATAGGTTGTTTTTGAAGACCATTTACTTGAGTCTGCAGATTAGTCTTTTCAAGGGAAAGAAGATTGCAGTTAGCTTCTACTGATTTCAATTTGAGATCACAGTCTTCAATTTCCCTTTTTAGATCTTCATTTTCAGATTCAAGAGCAAGAAGTTTAGTATTTAAATCATCATTTACTTTATTTGATTTCTTCAATTTCTTCTTGCACTCAATGTATTTTTCATGCATTTCTTCTAGACTAGCAATTAGATCTTCTTTTGATAAATCTAAAAGACTTACCTCTTCCTCTTCTTCTTCATTGATTGTAGCAATGAGACACTCTTTATGTGCATCTTCCTTCTTTGACCTCCATGGACAGCAATACGTCGTGTGCCTTGTTCCTAAGCACCAATTGCAACTTGTTGAAGATTTGTCCATGCTTTTCTTTTCCTTGAGGTTGTTGACACTGTCACCCTCCTTTATTCAAGACCTTGTTAGTTCTCCTTGAAGCCTGCTCTAATACCAATTGAAAACTACTAGAGGGGGGTGAATAGAGTTTTATAGATAATTTAACAATTATTGAACTCAAACAACCACAATGAAAATATTGGACAAGGAGACACAAGGTTTAGAGTGGTTCCAACTATAGCAAATACTATAGCCGTCAGTCCACTACCCGGTTGCTTACCCAACCGGGATTTGAAAAGAAATTTATTTTATTACCTCGCAAGGACTTTACATAAAATACAATTTCTTTTCCCAAACCCTTCAAGCAGCCTTCACCCAGAAGTAATCGCCCAACCTTGAAGCAGCCTTCCCTTGAAGTAGGTGCACCAACTCCCGTTGCACCAGCCTTCTGAAGTAGCTTCCCGTGCGATAGCCTTCTTGAAGTAGCTTGAAGTCCCCTTCTCCACCTGATAAGTCAACCCTCTCCAATCCGCAGCCTCCAACCCTAGGAGTAGCAAGGAGAGTACAAAAGATAAAAAGGAACAAGAAGGAAAATAGAAATTACAATACCGTTGTAAGAACAAGGCTTGATTTTCCTATATCAAGCATTTATATCTCCTAACCAATGTGTATGACAATGTGATTGTAGTGGATAGGAGATACTAGCCTATAGGACACGAAATGGGAGCAATAGGAATGAATGGCAAGTGTAGGAATTGCTCTATTGCTCTAAAACAGATTGCAAGTGTGTATTCAAGCTCAAGTATAGCACAAGTATAGCTTCAGTCTCTTTTGGTGTCTTAAGGCATGTCCTATTTATAGGAGTGGCCTATGAATACTTAAGGACGTTCTAGACAACTTCTAGGGGCTTCTAAGTGCTTAACTAGCCGTTAGATATAAGTTAAGTGCATTAGTAACGGCTAGTTACTTTATTCTGCAGTTGCTGTCAGAGACCATCTCAGTCGACAATTTGTCGACCGAGATACCTACTCGGTCGAAGTTTTGTCGACCGACAGGCTCTCTGGATCAACGTTCATTTGCAACTGCCAACTACTTTGTCAGCTGTGTCTAACGGCTACTTGGGTCATTCTCGGTCGAGAAGTTTGTCGACCGAGAGTGTCTCGGTCGAGGAGTGTGGTCGACCGAGATTGACCCTGTTTTCAATATTTTAATTAAACCACTAAGTATGTGTATTGAGTGTGCAAATGTGATCCTATTTGAAGGAGATGACTTATCTAAATGTGGTGTTTAGCTAGGGAGATCTAACGTTTGATTTACATGAAGTCTAAGTACTTGTACATTATATATTTGTACAAGTTTACAATTGATTTACATTGCATGACATTTACAAGCATTCAAGCGTATGGATTCCCTATAACTTTTTCATCACCTTGTTCCTGCACACTTAAGTAGCTCGTTAGATCAACAAGAATGAAATGTTTGTCATCATCGAAACAAAGGGATTTATTATAATGTCCAATTTATCCAACAACACATACATAGGATTCCCCAACACCTAAATATTCCAGCTATGTTTGACAACTTCCTCAAAACCTTTCCAGTCTGCCCAGTAATTTAAGAATCTGAACGGTCTCCTCTTTTGTTTCTTTTCTACAATCTGCATATTTGGGATATTTGCATGTATGTATGTATGTATGTATGTATATATAGAGAGAGGTTAGGAAGTGTGTACCATCTTGTACATGCAACTTATGTGTACCGACCATGAAAATGACATATGTGGAATACATTTATACAATCCAACCTTATGAATTAAGTCAAAATTCAATAGATTGTATGTGTTACAAAAATCACAGCCATACATCTTGTATATAATAAGATATAATAATACATCATTCATTGGTTTCTGAAATTTTTACAACTTACCGTTAATTAGAAAATATGTATATTCTTTCATTTGATGATCTAGGAATGCCAGATTGAAGTGATTAATGATACACATGTTATCTAAGGGGCATGCATCACACACACAAGGTTGGATTGCCTTTTATACTTTTGAGAACATCACAAATGAAGATGAGTACATGTAAGTTATATGTACTCATGTACACAATTCTATCAGCCATATATATATATATATATTTATATATTGGTAGTCTGTTTCACCCTCTTTAGCTGTGGTAGGCATTTAGACTTTTGTAAGGCTAGTTTGTTAAGTTTTTGGTGGATGGTGGATAGAGAGTTAGTATAGAGTGGTGTTGCAGTTTTCGATGGAGTGTCGGTATGATTGATTGAGTAGGAAGGGCTGATTTGTGTTTGGATAAATGGAGTGGGTGATTAGAGAAAATTATGGTTTGTGATTAAGGGTTGGTAGGTGTTTAATTTTTTTAGGAAGAAGGGGGAATGATCAAGTAAAACTAATTAAAATCAATTTAATAACAGTAGATAACTTATTGATTACCAACGTAGCTGATGGTTGTACTTTGAGAGTGTCGAATGCCAAAGCATGTCAATATCTTTTGATCTTACTTTAAACAAAGAAAGGATCTTTGATTATGATTCAAAGAGGGAAGAACATGCACACATAATTTATCTTAACAAAACACAAATGGGAATTTTATTGGCAACTGGAGGATTTACACTCAAAATATGTGAAAACTAAGAACACATTACTATATAGACAAAATTACAACATAAGTGAAGTGGAGGAAGGATTACAAGACTTGGAAATTCTCTAAGGAAGGAGAATTTTGAACTATGACACTTCCTACTGCGAGAACTAAGCTTAACAAGCAACGAGAGCTCTTTGGGTGGAAGAGTGTTGTAGCTATCACAACTGTTGTTTGTTCTTCGACTTCTTTACCTTTTATAGGTCTTTCTGATGTTGTGGATGAATTCACTTCTCTTTCCACTTGTTCGCTTCAGTTTGTGTCTTTGAAAAGTGTTTTTTGTTACATGAGTGGTGATATTTATTGTGTTTTCCATGTGCTCCTTTGTCTTTGTGACTTTTGAAAAGTATCCTTCATCTTCTTTTTCGTATGCCACTTGTTCTTTTTCAGCTTTGAGTCTTGACAAGTGTCTCTTGTCTTTATGTATAGGGAAGAGCTTTCTTGTCTTTTCTTCTTCTATCACTTCTTCAACAAGGTATTTGTACCCATTGTTTTGAATCGAGTAATATGTAACAGTCATCTCCATTTTCGAAGTTACTCTCTCTTTGAGTAATATCTAGAATTGGAATAATTCTGGATCTAAGATTTCATCAAATATAATTAATTGAAAATTGTCCATGTTAGGATCACTTATACGAGACTTTTTCAATAATTTTATTTTCTTATATGGAGGTCCCCTTTTAGTTTCTTGATCAATAAGATAATTAGAAACTAGGGTGGATACTAACTTTCCCTTTAAAATAGGGTGTGTGTTGAATTTGTCCCACCATTTAATCAATGCTGCCTTACTAGGTAGGGTAAAAAGGCATTAGTTTCTTTTTCCCATTTCCATTTCATAATCCATGAGATTCCATAAGCACAACAACATCTTAGTACGTTAATATCTTCTTGATCTAAACTTTCAAATAATGGAATATAATTATTAAGCTTTATGGGAATATTTCATGAGTAGCTCCATATTTTTTTCAAATTATGTAGAAGAACCAATTTGGTAAGTTTGTCCTATAAGACCATTGTATGAACCATGAATGAGTCATTTGACTACTTTGAATACATAAGACATTTTTTCAGGCATCTTGATAGTCCCAATAATTGTAGTATTGGGGTTGATATTTGTCTTTAAATCTTCTTGGAATATTAGGATTGCCATCATTTTTCCATTCCAAAATGGTGATAATTTTTTGAATTTTCAACTTGGGATAAATATATCATTTTTTTTGTTTATTTGTCTCCAAAAACATAAAATATTTTTATATTACCAATTTCTATGAGATTTTTTCATAATGATAGTGATTCTTTCCAAACAATGTCGGAATAAAATTATGTTTATCAGGAAGGTAATTTTGTAGTAAAATTTTTGTTTATTTGAATAAGTCTTCATTTTCTAAAGTTACTATATGTATTGATGTTTTGAATATGAATTTTGATATATTTTTTGCTGGTAAATCTATTTCCACTTCATCGTTACCTTCCTTTGTAGAAATACTTGATTCTGGACATACCCCTGGGATACAGTCTTTGGATGTTGATGCAGACATATTTTGTGATTTCTGTGATAAAGTATGAAAAGTCATATATACTACAAGAAATAGTTAATTAATAACATCTTTTTGATATGACTCTTATGAAATAGTTAGTGTATTAATGAAATTATCTTTGATATCTAATGCAACTCTTATTGTTTTTAAGAACATAAGTTCATGCATATTCCTAAACTCAAAAGTTACAACGTTATTGTTAATCTGAGTATGAACCCCTTGTTCACTTACTAATATTGGGATAATTTATTAAGAAAGGGTGTCCCAATGATAATTTCCTCAGTTATATTTTGTGGAAGGATAAATGATGTTTTAATAATATTATTGTTGATGCATATGTGAGCTTCAGAAATTTTATGTACTTTGAGTTTATCTTTCTTATAAGAATTAACATGATGATTAGTTGTTTCATAATATTTTGTTGGTATAAAGTTTTCTCTTATACTATTAAAATCAGCTACAGAATCAAATAAAGCTATTCCTTCTAGGGTAGTCATTAATTTTTATAGTCACTTCACATTTCCATTTTCTCATGACAAATTCTTTAAGATTATTAACAAAGAAATCTTCATTATCTTCTCTTGTTTCATCAATTTGGTTTTTATTTGAGCACTCTCCATGCATTGTATTAAATATTTGTTCATCCTCATCATCATCATTATACTTTTCATATACATATTTTTGAAGATTTTCAACCTTATCTTAAAGTTCAATGATTTCTATTTTGATTTTGTTTTGTTCTTTTCTCAAATCTTTTATAGAAGTGTGTTTATCATTACCTTGTCATGTTCAATTATTTTGATTACATGATCAAATGAGTGGAACTCATTTGCTTATGATTCTATTTTATTTGTCAAATTTTTATCTCCAATCATATTGAGAGATTTTGCAAGTTTAATGCTTCTTTCTTGTTTATCTTGGATGGAATCTATGGTTTCAAGTATAAATTGTTGTTCACTAGTTAAGACATGAATTCCATCTGATGATGTTTCATTGCTATAATAATTACACTGACATCCTTCTTCATTCACTGATTTTGAGGATTCACTTAGATTTAATTTACTAACAAAAGTATCAAGTTCTTTTTTCATAACACTTTATGATTCTAGTAATAATTCGTAACCATTTTCTTGACATCGCATTTGAAATATTTTTTTTCACAATGCCCTTTTTCGTTACAATTGTAACACATTATGTTTTTCTTATTATCTGCTTTTCTTGTTTGTTACTTTTTTGTATATTTCTTCCTTAATTTTTTACTATCTTCAGTAAACCTTTTATAGATTTTATGTCATTTCTTTTCTTTTGGAAAAATCCATGTCACATCCAAATTGATAGAAAAATTCCCCTAGTTCTTTTTTATCTATTGTCTATTATTTTTTAATTGACAGTTTAATTTATAGTCATTATAAAGAGATAATCATGTTTGGTTTATTCTTTGTATTATTTCTCCATAGCATATGTGTTCTAGAGGGACAATGTTATTATATGCTTGTCTAATATGTTCTCTTACCTTGTTAGGAAATAAAACAGGTACTTCGGATAAAACTTTTCTTCCCAAACAACAAAATTACAATCTGTAAATTGAATTTTTTTTAGAAAAAAACATATTTATACCAAAGAAAATCACTCAGACTCTTACATCTTAATTTCATTAGTTGTTCTCTAAATTTTTCTAATATAGTGCCATTATGGCCTATAAAATGTTGAAATTATGTTTACTATTAGAGTATATTCTGCATCTGATTGGGCTTGACATTTTCTAACTTAATTTGAGAACCATGCTCATTTCTTTCTATAGCTTGAAATATTTCTTGTCTGTGCATCTCACTAAGATAATTAATCCACCATCCTCTTAATTGAACCATAAATGATGAAGTTATCACTTGGACAATTATGGTTTCAGGGCTACCATGATCTCGACAAGTATTGGCATAAATAACCATTTGATGGAAAATTTTTTAATATTTGGTATCATGAAAATCCATCTAAGTTCCATTCTATAAGAGATCGGACATCAAATTGACATAAACTAATACCATGATTTTCTTCAATTTGTAGGTCAATCAGTGTTGGTCTAGAATATTACTTTTTGTTTTTGAAAATTGAGTAGTTTTACCAAAGCTAATTGTATTTAGTTGTAGATCCTCAGGTATCTCTTCTTCATTTGAGTACGAGGAGTATCCATATATTGTATTAATGGTTGATTTTTGAAGATTTATTTGGTTTAGCTGACTTGTGATTTCATGTGTTAATTCATCGATTTCTTTATCGAACTTAATGGGTGCCTTCTTTCTTAATATAATATTTCCAGTCATAGTTTGAAGAATAGTTAGTGGCATTTTTTTTGTTTCTATTTCGTTTTGATATATTGGTACTTTTCCAATATCAATAAGCGTTGTTTATATACTTTCAGTTTGTTTGCTAAGGGTTTGAAGATTTATATTTGTATAGTTATTTTTTTTGAAAACTCCTTCCCACCATTAAATAATATCAACCAAAGAGAGATTAACAATGTTGTTCAGAATGTTATTCATTCCAACAACATCTACTACAGTATCTAGAAGAGCAGCTCTAGCCACTGCATGAGCAACCGAGTTACAGTTATGCGGCGAGAAACAGAAATGGCAGGAAGAAAAGGAGGAAACAACAAATCTAATGTCGTTAATGAGACTACCAAGATAATCTCATCTGACCAGGCTAGAGTTAATAGCGTCAATTACGGTCCTTGAATCCGACTCCACTGTGATATCATTGAAACACCATTCAGCAGCCTTCACTAGAGCCATGTAAATGGCATATGCTTCAGCAAGTTCCGGACTGCATGCCAGAAGGGAGTGACCTGACGGCGCCGCCTGGACCACCCCGAGTTCGTTTCTTGCAATACAGGTCCAGCTAGATTTGGCATCCAGATGGATCGCCGCATTGCAATTGATTTTCACGCGCCTTGGTTCCGGTGGAGTCCATCGGGAGAGCATAGCAGTTCCAGTCACACCAGGCCGGTCCGGCAAGGAACGTGCCCCCTGGTAATCCCTGACTAACGCCCTGACGGGCTGAAAGAAGGTCGTGACCGGTCTTTGATCATCTGAAAAAACCTTTTTGTTTCTTGCAGACCATAGACTCCATAGCTGCACAAGGGCTGTCGTGAGCTGATCAATAGTGAGATTTGTCTGTAGGTATAGCAGAGCTTCACCATTTAGAAGAGCCAAGATTTCTTGGAGATGTCCCGTATCAAGGCACTGCCTCCATGTTCCCCTAGCTACCAGACATTCAAATAACAAATGGTAGATAGTTTCATCTGCCGAGTTACATACACTGTAGGTTGGATTCACATTACAGTGGCGGTCACGTAGTCTAGCCATGGTTGCCAAACTGTTGGAAAAGAACCTCCACAAAAAGTGAGATAGTTTGGGAGGCCAGTTTGAGTTCCAAACCAGTTTCCAGACCCCGCTCGCCGGCATCGTTCTTCTTGCCAGGAACTTGTTCCTGCCCAGTTGCGCCAACCAGTAGGCAGTCCTAGATGAAAAAACCCCCTCTTCTCGGGCCACCAGAAAGGACAGTCGACCGTGCTTTGTTTACTGATCGGAGTCAAGAGAATATCTTGACAGACTTCCGCTGGAAGCAGTGCGTGGAGTAGCTCACAATTCCAAGTCATGTCCTCAGTCGAGATAAGTTCATTGACGTAGTGAATGTCATAGTGAGGGATATTTAGTGAGGTTTCAAGGCTAACATGGGGTCCTGGGATCCAGTTGTCTTTCCATATATTGATGCTTTCGCCGGTACCCACTCTCCAATGCAATCCTTCTAGTAACACCAGTTTGGCCCCCCCATATGCTCCTCCACGTGAAACTTGGATTGTGCCCCCAAGCAAGCTCTAGGATAGAGGTTCTCGGGAAGTACCAGGCTTTTAACACTTTATATGCTAATGAATTTGTATTCGTGAGCAGTCGCCATAGTTGTTTTGTAAGGAGAGCCTGGTTGAAAGCATGCATGTCTCTAAAACCCATACCACCTGCCTTCTTGGGTTTACATAAGTTCTGCCAAGAGATCCAGGAAAGTTTCCGTTTGCCGTCTTTTGCACCCCACCAAAAGCGTGCTATGCAGCTCTAGATTTCATCAAGGAGACCCACTGGGAGTTGAAAAATATTCATCACATAAGCAGGGATAGCTTGAGCTATAGATTTTATAAGCACTTCTTTGCCCGGTTTAGAGAGACATTTTTCCTTCCACCCTTGGAGTTTTTTCCAAATCCTGTCTTTGATGTTGCCAAACACCTGTTTCTTGGATCTTCCAATTGCTGCCGGAAGACCCAAGTACTTAGCATGTCATTCTACCTCTTTCACTTTAAGAAGACCACATAGCTCTTGTTTTTTGTTGAATGGCACTCCTCTACTAAAAGCGACTTCCGTTTTAGATATATTAATTCTTTGCCCCGAGGCTTGTTCATACTGGCTAGTCAAGTTAGCTAAAGTCAAGCACTCACTGGTTGTCGCTCTAGCAAAAAGAATGCTATCATCTACAAAGAAAAGATGAGAGATACTGGGCCCCCTCCTGCTCACTTTTATACCATGTATATTTTTGGTTTTGTAATGCGAGGGAAATAGAAGTAGAAAAAGCTTCGGCACATAAAACAAAAAGATAGGGAGAGAGAGGATCACCTTGCCTTAGTCCTCGAGTAGGAAGAATCTGTGTGGACCGGTTCCCATTGATGGCAAACATAAAATTGACCGACGACATGCATTCCATGACTTTCATCCTCCATTTTTTCCCAAACCCCATTTTTAACATAACAAAATCTAGGAAGGACCATTCAACTCTGTCATAAGCCTTTCACATGTCAAGTTTTAAAGCCACTGACCCCCTTGTATTTTTCGCTTTATTCTTCATTTTATGGAAGATTTCATAGGCTACCAAAGCATTATCAGTTATCATCCTGCTTGGTGTGAAAGCACTTTGATTTTCCGATACCAACCCATCCATAGTTCCTCTTAGCCTGTTAGCCATGTCTTTGGATGCTATTTTGTATACTACATTACACAAGCTAATCAGTCTATACTCAGTCAAATAAGAAGGGTGTTACACTTTCAGGATTAGGAAGACTAGAGTAGAATTCAGCTCACCAAACTCCACATTACCTTTCCACCATCCTTTTATATAATTTGCCACGTCAGTGCCAATAACATGCCAAAACTTCTGGAAGAAAATAGGCTTAAAGCCATCTGGACCGGGCGCTTTATGAGGATGCATCCGTTTTATTGTTGTGTGAATATCATCATCAGTAATGTCCCTCTCGAGAAAGTTTCGGGCCTGGACATCAAGTTGAATGGATATTCCCTTAGTGGCCTCCTTAAAACCTGTAGGACTAGAGGAAGAGAAAAGGACTTTGAAGAAATCAAGGATGATTCGCTGGATATCCTCCTCATCGTCCCGGATCACACCCTGTCTATCCTTGAGTTTATCAATATGGTTCCTTCTTCTTCTATGTGAGGCTTTGTGGTGAAAGTAGGTAGTATTTTTATCTCCAGACCGCATCTCATTAACTCTGGCTCGAGCATGCCAATACTCATCTTCTTTCCTGCGCCAATATTGAAGGGTCCGTGCTAATTCTTCACATTTGCAGAGCACCCTATCATCGGGGGGTAGGCATTGCTCTCTTTCAAGTTCTTTTTCAGTGGCTTTTATCTTTTTCTTCATCTCCCCAAAGACCTCATTCGCCCAAATAGCAAGTTTCTTGCCGCACCCTTGAAGTTTTTCTGGTAGGCTGCTTCCTCCCTGTCTGTCCCAATACTCAGTAATGACTTTTGTGCATCCTTCCTCATCAAGCCACATAGGTTCAAAGCAGAAGTATTGTTTCCTTGTTTTCTTCTTCTTCATGACTCTTTCTGCGGAGAGGACAATGGGCATATGATCCAAGCCATTTTTTGTCAAATGAAAAACTTTATAGAATTTATACATGCTCCTCCAACTGTTATTTGCCAAAAACCTGTCCAATCTTTCTCTAACAAGTGTTTCCATGGTGGTTACTCTTTCCCACGTGAAAGGAGGACCCGAAAACCCTAGATCATAGATCTCACAGTCATCGATCACGTCTTTAAAGTCCTGCATCCACTTTTCCTCTCTAGGGGGGCCACCCCACTTTTCTTCATTTGTGATGTCTGATTGAAATCCCCAAAATAAATAGTAGGATAGTCGCTGCCTTGATTAAGTCTTCTCATCAAGTCCCATGTACGGAATTTTACTTGTTTATTGGCCCACCCGTATATACCAATCTCTCTCCATTGTTGTCTCCCTTCCCCTTCTACCACTTTACATTCGATGTGATGTGAAGAGTAGCTAAGGATGTCCACCTGTATATTTTTCCACCACACACCAAGACCACCAGATCTCCCGTCACTGGCAACACAAAGACCCTCAGTGAAACCACAGAACCGCTTTACTTCATCCTGTCTATCCATATTAATCATAGTTTCCAAAAGAAAAACTAGATTGGTACATTCCCTCCAGCATAAGGCCCAGAGAGTCTTTTGGAAGTCGAGTTTGCCCAGTCCTCGACAATTCCAACTTAAGATCTTCATTGTTGTTCACGGGTCTGACACTTGTCAGCACCCGCTACTTGAAGGGCCTGTGTACCTTCCTGTGTTAGAAGAGAAAGAATAGAGCCTGCTTGTTTTTTCTCCACATAAACAGTTTCCAGCTCATCATCAACTTCCATCGTTGCTAGCTGCATGTCTCTATTCCTCTTTGTCCCTGGGAGCAAAAGATCAGTTTCGTGACTTTTCCTTTGGTATTTTTCCTCTGGAAAATTCCGCCTCACAATCATTGGCTTCCGCTTCTTTGTCAACGCCCCTCCCTGTTCTTTCGTTTGCCCCGACCTTTCACACTTTCTTTGTTTGTTCCCTCTTGTTTGTCTTTTTTATTCAGTAATACCGTATTTGAAGGACAGATGCATGCCAGACACCTCCGATTCTGGTACATTCACCACTTTTTCTGCCTGTGTATTTCCTTCCATCAGTTGCCCCAACTGTTTGTCTTATATCGGATCATCATATTGTACATAGGAAGATGTTGTGAGTAGAACCTGTGGGTCGACTTCAGACTGCTTCAATATGTTCTGCAATGATGCCTGAGTATTCACCAGGGACGAAAGTAAGCGCCCTGTACCACTGTCCCTCCCCACGGCGACGACTTCATCGCCCTTTGCTTCTTGCTCGTTACTTTTATGGGATTCATGTGCCTCGATAGAGATCTGTCTCTCCTTATTGTTCTTTTCCACTGTGACTTCGACATCCGGGCCCTCCCTTTCAATCGAAACTAGGATATCTCTTCTTACACTATTCATCTTCTTTGCTAGAGTTAGGGTTTCAGTATTGGCCAGGTGTTTTGGATGCACGATGAAAGTAGGCTTTGCCTGCGCCCCTCCCCCTTCAGAACATCCAGACTGGTCCGACGTTCTCAGCTTCCTCGGAGAGGCACGAAGCTAAGCCCCCCAACCGCGATTATTAGTATTTTCTTCGTCATCAGTGGGGCAGTCACGATCCAGGTGATCTAATTTTCCACATAAATAACAGAAACTCGGCAGCCTCTCATACTTTATATCAATGGTAACAACTCATCCATTTTTGCCTCTTATCCTCTGGGTTCTTTTAATGTGTTTTGTGATGTCGATCCCAATGCGGACTCTTATCGACGTCTCCCACCCCAATGTGTCTCTGTCCACTTCCACCACTCTTCTGATATGGTTTGCAATCTTCATCACTACCACTTCCGATCGCTGGCCTAGCGGCAGTCCATAGAGCCTCGCCCATATTAAAGATTCATTGAACTCAATTCGTCCAGGAACATCATTCTCGTCGACGTCCTTTGTGATGAGAAGTCAGTTGTCAAAGTGCCAAGGCCCTTTGTCTTCCACCTTCTTCTTGTCCTTCCAATGGGTAAACTGGATAATGAAAACTACATGATCAATACGCTTAAAGTCCACCCCGTGCCGCAGCGCCCATGCCTGTGTTAATGTTCGTTGCATGGCTTTGAAGTTATAAGGCCGATCTGTTAGAAGCCTCGCCGTAAGGGCCAGCTCTACATGCTCCTCCGCCTCCACTTTTTCCTCTTCCTCAAGATCAAGAACCAGATCTTCTTCATCTTCTAGCCCCAACCTTGCATATCTATCAATGATATCGTCTGCCATCTGTCGGAACCGAGCCCATAAGGAACTAGATACTCTTGGACCTGCAAGAAAGGAAGCCCAGAAAGGCTAAGGGAAAACCACGAGGGAGAAGGGGGAACCCACCACCGCCGCCCGAATCGCCCAGAGCGCTTAGGGTTACGTACGAGGGATACTAACCGTATAGTTATTTTGTTTAATTATATGAGATATATGGTGTGTTTTAGTTGGTTGTTGACTATATTCCATTAGTTTTAATGAACTGACCTTGATGTCATTTTCTTCAAATTTTATAGCTTGAAAAGGTGGATGGATTAATTCAACTTCTTCATCTTTTGAAGCATGTTTCCATGTTAAGGATAGTTTTTCTATAACCATAATATGATCCTCACATGGAAGAGTAGGTACCATTTCTTTAAGTATATCAAGATAATTAGTTTCATACCAATCAAAGAAATATATATTCTCACTTAATTGTTCATTTGAGAATACCATAGACCTCTTATAGTCGACCTTTCATATTTGTCAAAATGTGTAAAATACCATTTTACTTTTAGTTTATTATTATCATATGAAAAGTCTTTCTTTAACAATTCTTTATTAATTTCAAAGTTGTTATAGTTGTCTTCAAGTAGACATACAACTTTGAAATGGGATTCAGAGGGTTCATATTCACTATGTTCATATATTGGGTAGGATATTCCTGTAAGTCTTCTATTCATAGTGCTAGTTCTTTCAAGTTTATTGTGATCTATATGTAAATATGAAGAAGAACCAACATCTAAGGTGTTTTCCCTAAATTCAGATGAAGTAGAATTTCTTCTTTCAGAAGGAGAGACACTTATTTCTACATGACCATTAATGTGCTCGATAATGTTTTGTATTTGGGTATTTTCTCTAGGTGCATGTGCATTTGCTTGTGGCATGATCCAATTTTCTAGGAGCTTAACTTCCTCCCATCGTAAGGCCGTAAGGCCTTAGGAATAATGCATTTGCTTCTTATATTGGTTAGATAAAGAGTTGTAAGCCCCTTTTCTAGGCAAATCACGAATTCAGGAGTTATTGTGTTCATGACCGTGAATCAAACTCTATAACATAGTACGATACTTTTAAGAATTTGGATCCATGTCAAATCCTGATGTTTGGACATTCAAGGTTAAGACCTTCAAAAGGCATGGGTCGAAAAGGGAAACTGACAAATTAGGAAATGCATTAAAGTAAACAGGTTTGTCATCTAATGTTGATTCTAGAAGTCCAAGAAGGGAATCTGAAAATTTTAGATGCCTACAATCTCTAAGGCATAGAAGTACAGAACAATTTATACCTTTTCTAGTTAAGGATTTGGCAGATACTTAGACTACTCATAAATGAATGAAGTTGTATCTTGAGTTATTCTTTATCATGTTTATATCTCTTTTAGGTAGAAGTTGTATGCATTCTTGTGAAGATGTAACTGATATAGTTATCTCAATAGTTTTGATGTAATAATAAGATATCAGTCGAAAGACACCTTAAGAGTAAATGTCTTTTATGGGAACTTTAGGTATTTCCCAATTTTGAATGGATTGTCCTATATTTTCAAAATTAGTTTGTTCACAATTTTATTTTGACATTGTTCAAACTATGGAATAGTTTGTATGAGAATTGGTAGAAATTCTAGAGAGTATTCTTTCCATTGGTCTTAGTGATAATTAAGATTAGATGAATTCTACTATAGAAGAGTTGAGAGAGAGATTCTCTTTCCTTGGAGATAATTGGTGGCCTAGCAATAGCTCAACCTAGCCCTACAAAATTCTAAATGCCTACCATGACTAAAGCCGGTGCAACGGGCTACCATATGACAAGGAGGCCTCAGACCCTAGAACCCCAAGCAGGAAGACCCTAAACCCTCACCCCTTTAGAGAGAGAGAGACCCAAGTATATCCCAAACACCCCTAACTTGGCTCTGATACCACTTTAACTTTGGTAAAATTGCTCGATTTTCAAAAACAAAAAAATATTATTCTAGACTAACATCGGTTGACCTACAAATTGAAGAAACTCTTGATCTTGCTTTATGTCAATTTTATGGCCAATCACTTATAGAATGGAACCTAGATGGATTTTCGGAATACCAAATATTACAAATCTGCCATCAAATTTTGATTTATGTCAATACTTGTCGAGCTCATGGTAGCCCTAAAACCATGATTTTCCAAATGATAACTTCATCATTTATATATATTATATATACATATATATTATATACATATTACATATAATATATATATATATTATACATATATATAAATATTATATATATACATATATATATGTATAGGGTGGTAAATCAAGGAGGCAAATGTGATGTGAACCCGGGTCCCTTTATTAGGGGACATCGTGCTTGACTACTTGAGCCACTCCTTATTGGCAATATGTATGTATGTATGTATATATATATACACATATGTATTATATGTATATATATACACACTTTTTTCGGCGGCTGTCCTCTAGGGTTGACTCCGGGCGATCGGGAAGCGACTCCCGCCGGCAACCCTGGGCATGGCGCCCACGTCACCAGCTACTCTGGCTGGTGACGTCCACCCCCACTCAAGAACTCCACCGCCACCGCAAGCCACCCGCAACCCGCCACCATCAACTGCAGCCACCGGATCAACCGCCTCTGGAACTGAGGGAGGGAGGAGCATGCCGGCCTCTAAGCCTAGCGTCGGTGCAAAGGAGAACGGAGAGAGCAGCGCTCCGCCGCAAGCAACTGTCTGAATCCCGCTGGCATGGAACCAGGTTCTCAAGCAACCGAAGCCAGGGTTGAAGGAGACCATGGACTTCCCGCCGCCGAGGGAGGAAGGGGGCGAGATCCATGTCAACCTTGACGTGGAAGAGTTCGAACGACTTCATAACATCTGGGAATTCACGGTGATGATCTATACACTCGGAAGGAGGCCGTTCTACCCGCACTTGCAGGCGTGGATCAAGCGCACATGGAAGCCAAAGGCTCCTTTGAGTTACTGTCGCGAGAAAACGACATCTTCCTAGTCCGTTTGTCGACAGCGGTTGATAAGGAGGCGGCACTGGCCATGGGACCGAGGTGGTTCGACCACCAACTGATGATCGCAAAGCACTATACTCACGACGACGAGTTGAGCAAGGAAGTCTTCAGCACCGTGCCAACTTGGATTACGATCAACTCATTTGGACGGTCGTGGACAAGGAGAAGGGCAGGAACCATCAGCGCAGGAGCTGGTCGTGTCTTGCATATAAACAAACATTCGTTGGAAGGAGAAGATGTGCAAGTCCTCATCAAGCTGAAGGTGGAAGGACCTAAACCTACCAAAGTTTGGCTTAATGTCAAGGGATGTGAACCAATCCCTGTATCGGTGGCTTATGATCACATTCCAGCTAGTTGCGACCTCTGCAAGGCCTTTGGACATGATACAGCAGATTGTGGCCGAACAACGGAGGAGAAGAAGGAAGACATGAAGGGGAAGAAGGTGTGGAAGGAGAAGAGACCTTCTACGGCTGAACAAGCGCCACGAGGAGATACTAGACAGGAAGGACAGAAGGGAACAGCTGTGAATGACGTCAAACAGGCTGAAACTTCAGTTGAGAAAGAAGGAAAGGCCAGGCAGCATGACCAAGAACCTGAACAAGAAGCACGAGGAGAAAGTAGTCCTTTGGACAGCAGCAGCAAATCAAACAGATTGCAAGGCGAGAAAGAAGAAGAAGGGGAATTCATATCCAGTGCTAGAAAGAGAGGAGTCAAGAAGAATTGGATACCGAGAACCCAGGGGGTCAGCACCATCCTTGATACTACTAATAGTTTTGAGGCATTATCCGAATCAGATAATGAGGAGGACTTCGTCTCCAAACAACATGAGGAAACAGCAAAGGGCAAGAATGCCGGGAAAATGCCTTCGAGGCGTACCAGGTCAAACAAACACATTTGATATGTCCATGCTCCTATGGAATATCAAAGGTGGGCGTGACAAGAACAAGAAGAAAGAAATCAGAGAATGGATCGCATCTAGTGGTCATTCAATGGTTGCTCTGGTGGAGACAAAAATAAAAGATCAGAATAAAAACAACATTAAGTTTCTTTTTCCTCAAGGTTGGGAGCACATGTCTAATGTTGAATGTGCTGGTGTTGCTCGTGTCTCTGTGGCTTGGAAGCCCAATGCTTGGCAGGTGTCTGTTGTTCAGATGTCGGATCAACATGTGACAGTGGACTGCGTCAATAATGGAGGTCTTCACATATGGTTGACAGCTGTGTATGGCCATAATGACGGGAAGGCAAGATGTGAACTGTGGGATGATATGATTTCTATCTCAAGGAAGGCTCAGTTACCGTGGATGGTTGTTGGGGACTTCAATACTGTACGGCTAAAGGCGGAAAAAAGAGGCAGAAGACTAGCTATTAATGCTGAGATGGATGCATTCAACCGAGCTATTGATAAAGCATGCTTGTTTGAACTACCTATGGTTGGGGGTGACATCTTTACCTGGAACAATGAAAGAGGACCATAGGACAGGATAGCTAGCAAGCTTGACAGGGCACTGGTAAATGATGAGTGGCTGAAAATTCTTCCAAATGTGTAGGTTAAGGTGGAAGGGTCGGATATTAGTGATCATGCACCTATATCAATCCAAATAACAGAGAAAAAGCAGAAAAGAAGACCGTTTAGATTTCTAAACTATTGGGCAGACTGGAAAGGCTTTGATGATATTGTCAAACAAAGTTGGTGTATTCAGATGATTGGCAATCCCATGTACGTGTTTGCTATGAAGTTAAAGAATACCAAAGAGGCGTTGAAGAAATGGGCAAAAGAAGAAGTGAATATCCCAAATATGCTGAAAGATACGAAGAAGGACTGCAAAGAGATTAGGGAAAAATTACTGGCTGATCCCTTGAACCCAAATCTTATTGAAAAAGAAAGGGAAGTGAAGAGGATGCTTGAGGACCTGAAAAAGGCTGAGGAAAAATTCTATTGGCAAAGAAGTAAAGAGAAATGGTTGGAGGATGGAGATAGGAATACAAAGCTCTACCATGCAGCAGTTAGAAGAAGAGAGGCAGGCAATATCATTTCTGAACTTATAAATGTAGAAGGACAGGTGATCAACAAACAGGAGGACTTAGAGGATCAGGCCATTCAATTCTACTCCTCTCTCTACAATAAAACCTTTTCAGAAGATATTGATGATAATGAAGAAGTGGACTGGAAGTTCAAGATTAATAGCACTCACAATAACATCCTCACAAGAAAGACAAATGAACAAGAAGTTAAGGAGGCCCTGTGGAGCATTTGCAGCAACAAGTCCCCCGGTTCGGATGGTTTTAACGCTTTCTTCTTCAAAAGAATGTGGGATATCATCAAAGACGACCTTCTTGCCTATGTTGACTGGTTTCTGGAAGGAGGGAATATGGTAAGACAATTTAATCATTATTTTCTTGTTTTGATTCCAAAAAAGAAAGTTACTTCTTCTCTTGCGGACTTTCGACCAATTGCTTGTTGTTCGGTCCAATACAAAATCATTGCTAAAATTCTTGCTGCCCGGCTGAAAATGGTCCTTCCCTACCTTATTTCTATCAATCAAGGAGCCTTTATCACATGTAGAAGTATTAGTGATTGCACTTTATTAGCGGGAGAATTCCTTCTGGATTTCAATGTCATGAGAGGAAGTAGGAAAGCTTGCCTGAAACTGGATATCTCTAAAGCCTATGATAGTGTGAGATGGGAAAAATTATGGTGGATCATGGAACAAATGGGGTTTAATGAAAAATGGATTGGCTGGATGAAACAATGTGTTGGGACTACTAGCTATTCTGTCTTGGTTACTGGTACCTCCGCAGGTTTCTTTCGGGGTGGCAACGGTCTCGTCAAGGTGATCCTCTTTCACCGCTTCTGTTTGTGATGGTCATGGAATATTTCTCGAGGAAAATGCAACAAGCTGAAGAACGAAAGGAAATAAAGCCATACACAGTCCACGACACAAAGGTTATGACACACTTGATCTTTGCAGATGATGTCCTGGTTTTTGTAGAAGCAAAACAACAATGCATAGAGAATCTTAAAAGTCTTCTGGAAAAGTTTAGGCAGCAAACTGGTTTGTATGTCAATGCTAGTAAAACACATATCTTTCTTTCTAAAAATTGCCATAAAATGGAGGAAAGACTTGTTCATGCTATGGGCATGGAGAGAGGTGAATTTCCCACAAAATATCTGGGTTTTCCACTAGCCGACGACAATCTACAGGTAAAGGATTTTGCTGAATGCATAGACAAAGTGGAGGAAATGATCAGCAGATGGCCTACACAAAGAACATCTATGGCGGGACGTAGGACTCTAATCAAAGTTGCTATTGAGGGCCTTCTTATCTTCTGGGTTCAACAAGGAGAAATTCCTGTATCAGTACTTGACAGAATGGAGATGAAAATGGCTAATTTCTTATGGGGAAGCGGACATCATCCTATGAAATACTCTCGAATGGCCTTTCCCATTGATGAAGGCGGGCTTGATTTGAAAACCCCGAGAGATATAGCTAGATGGGGTTCCATGAGACGGATTGTTGCTTACCAGGAAGGCTTGTCCACATGGGGGAAATGGATGAGAGACAAATATCCAAGGGGACTAGACTTCTCTCCAAAAACAAGAGAAGGTTATTCAAGATCTATCAACGTCATGCGAGAGATGTGGCCGCAAATCAAGCACTTGTTTGTGGTTAATGTCAATGGGGAATGGATGCTCAAGGACAAGAAGATAAATATATGGGAGGTGTCCCGTATAAGAGGTGCAAAGGATCCAGTGTGTGACCAATTGTGGATTGAAAGACATGTACCAAAATGGAGCATATGTGTCTATAAGTTTCTGCATAACATACTTGCTACCTTGGACAGAATTAATGGTTGGAACTATGACATATCTACTATATGTTTTCTGTGTGGGGAAGAGGAGGAAAACCACAGCCATCTAACAGGAGAATGTAAATTTACTAAGGAGATCTGGGAGATTATATGCAGCAATTTCAGCATACATATCCAGCTGTGTGCGGATCCGCGGAGGATGTTAAAAAGATGTGGAACAAGCTCAAAGAAAAATCTGCTGTTGGCGGGCCTTTACTACCATGTTTGGGAGGAAAGGAATGCGAGGAAACACCATGGGAAGTCTACTAGTACAAATGTTATTGCTGTAAAAATTAGTAAATGCATTAGACGTAGACTAAATATTGATTAGACGTGTGAGTTGTATTGCTGATTTGGGTGTATGGCGTTGGGCCTACATGTACTTTTGACCCCCTAATATTTTTAGGGGGATCGTCGGAATATATTGACCAGATTCCGATATATATATATACATATATATATATATATATATATATATATATATATATATATATATATATATACATATAGATATACATATATATACATATACATATACATATATATATATATATATATATACATATACATATACATATATATATATATATAGCAGTGACCTATTGCGGTCTGCGGACCGTGATGTTTCTGTGTGTTCTCACATGCCTCACATTGGGTTCTAGTATTTATTATAGTCGGCCATGTTGTTTGTCTCTTGCTTTGTAGCAAAGCCACCAATTTTTCATATTGGTCATTGTCTCTTTATACGCTGAGGTATAGACGCAACAACTAGTGACTAACTCAATCAGGTGCGGCCAACAGATCAGTCAGTTGATTATAGGTGGAAGGTGAACAAAGGGACATAAACACTCACGCTGTAGATAGATCTGGAGATTATGTTGTGAAGAAGCTCCTCAACAAGGCCTACGGGCAAGGGCGGAACCATGAAGCAGGTAGGGGCCACACCCCCCAAAAAAAAATAAAAAAAATATAGTATATATATGTATATATACATACCTTTGTAATGTTTTATTAATAAAATATATTATGTATACCTGATAAAAAATATAGTGTATGTATGTATATATGCATATCTTTGTAATGTTATATTGATAATATATATATGTATACCTGATACTATTCACAAACATGAAATTTGTAGAGTGGCATGTAGTTGCTACAATATTCAAGAGGTCTCAGGTTGAAATTCTTGTGTGTGTATTATTCATTTTTCAGAGTACATGCAGAATACAATTGGTATACATATTCAATTTGATACAACAATACACATAATTTGACTTGGTGTAGTAGTTAACATGTTTGTTGTTGTACTTGAGGTCATTGGTTCCAATCCTATATTGAGCATTTAAAATTTTTTTGACCACCCCCCAACCACCAACTTCTAGTTCCTCCACTGCCTATAGGTCTAGAAAGTTATGTCGGCCCACCTTTATAAATATGGATCCATTGTCCCCCACTCCTTGCTTGTTGGTGCCTTATGTCCTTCTAGCACGTGTGTGAGATTTGCCTATGTGCTATTGTAGTCTACTTCCCATTAGAAATTAATTCTGTTTTGTGTGTGTTTTGTAATTGTTTACTTCAAAAACTGATTGTGTGAGAATCATGAGAGTGGTTGTTGTAGATGCCTATAAAATCACCATGAATTACTTACTTACAATGTGATCTTACACATCCATAGAGTTTGTAATACAAAATTTAATAATATTTTTATAAAAAGGAGTCTTTGTGCTATGAATCTGGTCATCTCATTGTAATTTGGTGTCTTTTTGTTATAGTTAACATTATTTTTACAAAAATGAGCCTTTATATTATAAATTTGGTCATCTCATTGTAGTTTGGTGTCTTTCTATTATAATATTTGATCCACCGACTCGTGTAACTAGTATATGGCCATTATATATATATATACATATATATATGTATATATATATATATATCTATATATATGTATATATATATATATATCTATATATATGAATATATATATCTATATATATGTATATGTATATATATATATATATATATATATATATATATATATATATATATATATATATATATAGTTGAGCTACAATACACTCGAGTGTATAGGGGCTCTTGTACACCTCAATTTTTAGGCGTTGGATCAAGATCCAGATGAAAGGAGGATAAAGGCAATTCCTTCGGTTGCCAGCCCTATTAACGACGTTATTGGGTCTCTGACTCACAGACTCCCCGTGACACCCAACCATCTCTCTCTTAACTAAAGCGAACAACCTCTCTCTTCCCCCTCTTTCCTCTCGCCTCCTCCTCCCACAGCCGCGCGACGACTCTCAACAGACCCTGCTAGGGGGCATTGCTCAACAAGACAACACTCTCAATAGACCTTGCCGGGTAGACCAACTTCCTTCCTCTCCGCTACCTCCTAGCCACAGACGAAGACCCACACAACACAGCAGCTGGAGAAGCATGCCACCAGCAACTACACAACAGCAGCCAGAGACCCGCAACCACAAAGTAGCCGAAGACCCGCAGCCCGATCTCTTCCACATATTTCCTCTCACCTCCTCCTTCCGCAGCCATGCGATGACTCTTCAACAGACCGTCTGACGATCTACGCCGGAGGGCATTACTCAACGACACACGGTCATCAATGGCATGACCAGCTCCCCGATCCCCTACCCAACCTCCGAGACCAGCTTGCATGGAGGATGGAACAAGTGACTGCGTAGTGGTGGACGAATGAGCAACTGCGTAGAGGAAGAGCCCCTTTCTGATCCTCGATCTCTGCCTACAACAATGACTGGCTACGATCAACAACAGGCACCACGTGTGTAAAGAAATCGATTTTATTCCTCGATTGATCAAGCAAACAGTACATGACTTCATTTCATATAAGGACGTTAAGCTACTGTATTGATCTTATTTCTAAATTAGTTAAGCTCGACAGAAAATAGATAGATTGATCATGTCGCCATGCCACTTGTTATTCAGTTGTTTGTTGTTCATTACATTTTGGGACTGAATTAGTGAATATTTACAGTGATGGACTTTTCTACTGATGTCGATGGCATGACCGACATAGATTATTTAGCTTATGAAAATACAATTGAAGGAGCTAACACTATATGTGTCATGGTACATACTCATTACAAAGTTTATATACATGCATTCATTAAATTTGTGTGTGTCTTTGTCAATAAAATTTTTTTCTCTTGTTTTCTTAGGATGATGAACCCGTTGAACTTGATGAGGATGAGAGGGATGATGATGAGAGGGATGATGATGAGAGGGTTGAAGTACAATCTAATCCAGATCCTTATATAGGCTTGCAATTTGAGTCTGTTGAAAAGGCTGAAGAATTTTATAACCAATATGCTTACAAGGTTGGGTTCAACATTCGTAAGGGCAGTCAATATATTCTGCCAAAACAAAATAGGTTACTGGTAGAGTATGTGTATGTTCACTGGAAGGTTAACAAAAAATAAAGAAGACTGGTGATGATGATGGAAAGGGTACTCCAAAAAAAGATATGACATCTGCACGAACAGGTTGTAAGGCTCGAATGCGAGTGAAGCAAGAAGTGGACACAAAGTGGGTGGTCACAAGTTTTGAGAAAGAGCATAGCCATAAACTCACTCGAAGTCCATCTAAGAAGCGGTTTCATCGATCACATCGACATATGTCAACAAAGGTTCGGGAATTAGTTGGTGCTATGCATGACCAGAATATTTCTACTGCTCTGATTATGTCTCTCTTAGCTAGTCAGTTTGGTGGCATTCATAATGTGAGTTTCATTAGAAAGGACCTAAGCAATGAGCTTGTATCCTTGCAAAGGAAATATATAGGTGTTGATGTTTCCTCCACTTTGGAGCATTTTAGAAAAATACAAGCAGTTAATCCGTTATTTTATTATTCAGTACAAGTTGACAAAGAAGGATGTACACGTAATATCTTCTGGGTGGATGCTAAGTCAAGGATGGCATGTCAAACATTTAGTGATGTGATTACTTTTGACACCACATATATGACTAACAAGTACAACATGCCATTTGCACCATTCATAGGTGTGAAGCACCACAAGCAGTCAACTTTATTTGGGTATGCTTTGCTATGTGATGAGACAGCTGATTCTTTTATTTGGGTATTCCAAACATTTTTAGATGTCATGTATGGAAAACACCCTAAATTAATACTAACTAATCAAGATCCAGCAATGAGGAAGGTGATTCACATAGTTTTTCCTGATGCAGTTCATCGATGTTGCCAGTGACATATAATGAGAAAAGCACGTGAGCACCTTGGTGTAATATATGGGACAGTTGTTGGTTTTGCTGAAGAATTCCATTCTTGCATAAACATGCCTATCACTATTGAAGAGTTTGAGGACAGATGGTAGAGAATGATATGCACATTCAACTTAGGTGATAATGCACATTTGTGTTTGTTGTGGAGAATTAGAGATCAATGGATTCCTGTTTACTTTAGGGGTACTTTTTTTGCCAACATGTCAACCACACAACGGAGTGAGAGCATGAATGCTATTTGTAAAGACCATATGAACAATCATTTACCACTTTTTAAATGTGTAGAAGCATATGAAAAGGTGGTAGAGAGTCGATATGACAAAGAAGATGAGGAGGACTACTTTACCAAAAGTGGAGCACCCACTCCTTGGTCTCATGCACCAATTGAGAAGCAAGCAAGAAATGTATACACAAGAACAATTTACAAAGACTTTCGAAGGCAAATGAAGAAGACAACTAGCTATGACATAGAAGAGGTGATCAAGGACTCCTTATATCACATTATATACATTTCTGAAGAGGAGTATCACTTCACGACAAGAAAGTACCACAAGGTGACCTTGATAAGAGAAGTAGATGAAATATCTTGTGATGACAGACATTTTTAGTTTAGAGACATTCTATGTTGTCATGCTCTCAAGGTATTATTATTTCTATATTTTCATAATATTCCACCATTATATGTCTTGCAGCGTTGGACGATTAATGCAAAAAAACAAGGATGCTCTTGTTGACGCAACTGAAGTAGGAATGGGAGATAGTACCATGTTGAGTAGGTATAGCACCTTGTGAAGATCAGCCATGAGATAGGTTGGCTTAGCCTCTAAAGAAATGGATACTTACATGATGGTGCAAAAGACGTTTCAAAATTCATATGATGAAGTGGTTCAAATGCAACAAAAAGTGGATTCAGCTTCGACAGATGAAAGGATACCCTCATCCTAGACTTATATTCCTACTCAGGGGAGTCCATATGTGCCATTTCTTGTAGAAGCACATAACCAAATCAATGCAAAAGATCCTATAACATCACAATGTAAAGGGACTAGAAAACCACAAAGGTTCAAACCACCTGCTGAATTAAAAGAAAAGAAGCAAAGAACATGTAGTATATGCAATGCAAAAGGTCACAATAGTCGAACATGCAAGCATGGGGTATTACTACTTATTAATAAATTTATTAAAAGTAAATGCAAGCATGGAGTAATATTGCTAACTGATTTTTTTATCTTTTTTTCTTGGTTTCCAGAGAAATAAGGATGCATCAACCTCCTATGGGATAGAAGAAGAGGTTGAAGATTCAAGCAAAGACTAATTCAGCAATGTTATTACTATGTGTCCATGCATTTGTGTACACTTGAGCTGTAATTCATCAATGTGATCATATCTGTAACATTTATGACAATGTGAGGTTGAAGAGTCAGTCAACAATGTTATTACTGTTTATCCAAGTGCATTTATGTACACTAGAGTTGCAATTCAGCAATGTGCATTTGTGTACACTTGAGTTGTATCCAAGTGGATTTATGACAATGTTATTTATTTAGTTTGACTTAATGCTTACTGCGTGCTTGTTCTAATGTGTTGTCTTCTTTGAAAAAATGATTTGATGCTTGTTGTGTGATTCTTTGAATGTGTTGTGTTATTTGTTGTTTTTGTTTCAGTCATGTTGTCACATTCAGACCTTGTTGATGTTGGTTTAGTGTGTTCAGACCAAGAGAGAACAGTGACGTCTTGCTTGCTTTTTGGGAGTTCAGTGTGTTGGAACGATCTCTGTACTTGCTTGTTGTTTTGCAGCATCATAAGTTTGCTGTTTTCCAACAATTCAGTGCCAACTTGATGTCTTTTATAGCCTTTACTTGGACATGGCTAGCTTGATTATTAGTCATTTAAAACAAAAAGGGCAACAAGCTTATCGTGATCAATCAACTGAGAACAATGGCTAAAGAAAAGCTAGCCCAATTCATACTGAGCATACTGGTATAATTTAATAAAATTAAGATCCCATAAATCAGATGAGAACAATGGCTACAGAAATCCTAGCCCAATTCATACTCACACATCATGGTTTCATTGTCACTCTATCCGCAAGACTACCATCTGATTATCATTCTCAATTACAATTCTCAAGAGCAAGTTCAGCTAGAATTTAATTCGTCATCATATCCTCAAGGGAGGTGTAAATATAAAATAAGAAATTTTATGCAGTAGCTACCAAGTTGCTACAGTAGCACAATAAAAGAGCAAGCTAATGTCATGATTCCTTGTGAGCAATAGAGCAACATCTCCAAACATAGAGAATAATATTTGGATGTCATCCAACATGGATTGAAGAAGAACACATTGATTCATTTATAAAATGTACCAATTCATTATTTCATTCATGATATTACAAACTGACCCCATACATAGATGGTCTGACACATAGATGACTGGATACATAGATGATCCCATACATTGATGATCACATACATAGATTCATCAACACAACTCACAGAACACACATAACTCATAGTTACAGAGCAATAGAATACAACACACCACCAATAAAATCAAACAACAATGATATTTCCGAGTTGCCCTCTTTGTTCTTGCTCTTGTCCAATTGTTCTTCAAGTTGTACGATTTTTTTATCAAATCATCAATTTTGGCTGCTGCATCCACCCATTGAAAAAAATCACAATGTGGGAAACCCCGCTTATTGAATTTTGGACAATCAAAGAATTTCCTCCTAAAATTCTTCTCAGTCTTAGCTGTTTGAATTTTAACCTGCCCACCACAATCACAGTGTATCATTCCCTGTGCCTTCGTAAGACCATATTGGCTGGTGGAGGTGTAACTACTTCTATGTGAAGACGTAGTTGTGAGATCGTCAGGAAGGGGGACAAAAGAATGGGTAGGCATTGGCGTTGGCGTCTAGGTGCGTGACGATGGCTGGGTCTACATCTATGCCTCGATGATGATGGCGTCTAGGGCTGGGTGAGGCTGGGCAAAGATGTTGTCTTGCTTATGCTGATGTTCTGCAGTCTGCGGGTCAGTTCCTATAGCTGTGCGGCTACTGGTGTGTGGTGTGCGGCTGCTGGTGTTCGTCTGTGTCTAGGCTGTAGGTCTCCAGCTGCTGTGGGTCTGTGCGGCTGCGGGTCTCCAGCGGAGACATACTGGTGGTGTGCGGCTGCTTGTGTGCGGCTGCTGGCGTCTGTGGCTAGGAGGTAGCAAATAGGAAGGAAAATGAAGAAGCGAAGGAAAAGGAAGAAGCAGAGAGGAAGGAGAAGCGGAGAGGATGAAGGAGCGAAGAGGAAGAAGGAGCAGAGAGATGACCGGAAGAATGAAGAACAGAAGAGAGAGGAGAAGGGTGATAGAAATTGGGGAGAATGAACGAAAGAGAGAGGAGACGGGCAAAGAAAACGAGATGACATGTCAGCGTTTACGCCGTTCGTTTTGGCATAAGACCAGTTCTTTTGAAGTTGCCTTTAGATCTTGATCCAAAGCCTAAAAACTGAGGTGTACAAGAGCCCCTATACACTTGAGTGTATTGTAGCTCAACTCTCTCCCTCTCTCTCTCTCTCTATATATATATATAGATAGATAGAGAGAGAGAGAGAGAGTCAGGCTAGAATACACTCGAGTGTATCCGGAGCGGAATACACTCAAGTAGTTTTCCATGATGCAATATTTTTTTTTAAAATCTAATCCATGGATCTTCTTAAACAACTCGTTAACAGCTCATACGCAAAATTTGAGCACATTTGGATATGTATAGCTCATGTTTTGAAGACCGCAAAAATTATGCATTTCAAATTAGTTTCGCGCGTTGATTTTGTTGCCCTTGGATGAGTGAGTTACACTCATCCAAATGGGTTCAAAATTTGTATGTAGCCTAGTTATAGTATGACGATGAAGATCAACGGTTTACATTTTACAAAAGCTAGTCTTGATATGCAAACACACTTGAGTGTATCCGTGCGATCCGTACACTCGAGTGTATTCTAGCCTGACTCTCTCTCTCTCTCTCTCTCTCTCTCTCTCTCTCTCTCTATATATATATATATATATATATATATATATATATATATATATATATATATATATATATATATATATATATATATATATATATCCAAATGTGCTCAAATTTTGCGTATGAGTTGTTCACGAGATGTTTAAGAAGATCAATGGATTAGATTTTCAAAAAAAAATATTGCATCATGAAAAACTACTTGAGTGTATTCCACTCTAGATACACTCGAGTGTTTGCTAGCCTCTATCTCTCTCTCTATATATATATATATACATATATAAATGCCATAACTCGACTCCATCCTTCACTTCTACGTACAAATGTTGGACTCTAGGTGAAACAAATGGTTCCGTCCTCCATGTTACATAAATGACGTGCTGGACTCTTTTTGCCAATAGATTTCAATAAATCATCAAAATATCAGCGGCCATAAGGTTATAGTCATAGACAACTAATAATAGGTAATTATGGCATGTTTGGTATGCAGTGAATGGAGGGGAGGGGAAAGAGCTTAAGCTGTTTGGTTGCACATGGTGAAGGGGAAGGGAAGAGAATGAAGGGGAAATGATAAGTTTAATTCCAGCTACTTTTCTCGCCACCAAATCAGAGTGAAGACAAGGGGAAGATGAAAGACTTGATGAGAAAAATTTATTATAAATTTTGATGGGAAATATAGAATGTGGAGGGAAAAAGAAAATAATATGGCAGAAAATCCATGTATAGTTTACAACTAATGAGAAAAAAGTGCATGTAGTCTCTCACCTCACTTTGAGAGAATACAAAATGTTGGGGTTGGAGTTGGAGGGAAAAAATAGAGGGACAAACTAAAAATAAAATAAAAAACTAGAATTAATGTAGCACACATTTAAAAAAATTAGAATGTCTAGAAAAAATGTTGGTTGAGAATACTGAAAGTTTGAGATAAATATTTTTCTAACACAATAACGTAAGGAAAAATAGAAAAAACGAGGGAATTGTGGAGGAAAGTGGAGGAAACTCTCAAGTTATGGAGGGAATATAAATAAATGGAGGAAAGTACACATATAACCAGTTGTTTGCATCAGCAATGTTTTACACCACATCAGAGATAAGAAATCTATCTTCTTCATTAATAAAACAATTATATGAATAACTTTATTTTGATCACAAGACATGTTAGTTTAATTTATCTTGATTTTTTAGGTACTAATATGTTTTTGGTGTATGTAAATTTTTGGAATAATATGACTTGTTAAAAAATATCATATTTTTTATGTTTTCTCCCTTCCCCTCCCCATGCTAACCAAACAGACTAAAATAGGGGGGCAAGGCGGCAGAACCCCGGGTTACGCCTCCTACAGGAGCCCGACTAAACCCACGACAGGAATACACCTACGGAATAGGAAAGTGGTGAACGTCGGGGACTCGGGACGAGCTTCTACGTGGAAATGTGGGAAACAAACCCTTCTCCAGGACCATGAAGATGAAGCGAGGCAGATGGGATCATCACCCATGGAGCCTTCCACCCAATGAACTTAATCGCATGGAATACCCAGGGTATGGGTGATGATGATACCCAACGTGTGACATCTAATCTGGTGGCGCTCTATGGAGTGTATGTGATGACCATTTTTTAGCCCAGATGCAGCGGCAGAAAAGCCCTCACGATCATCAAGCGGTTAGGCTTCCCCCAGTCACACAGGGTCGAGGCAGTGGGCTACGCAGGGGGCATCTAGCTCCTGTGGAAGACATATGTCCAGATGGAAGTGATATTCTCCCATAAACAATTTATCCATTGCAGAATCCAGGACAAATTCTTCACCTTCGTCTACGCAGGTACCACAAGAGCGAGCCGTCGCTTGCTCTGGCATCAAATGCAACTCCTAGCCATCTCTATTCATGCTCCATGGTTAGTAATCAGAGACTTCAATGTGGTCATGTTTCCCTCAGAGAAGTTTGGGAGTTCCTCCTTTGACAACGCGAATAGTAGGGACTTCATCAACGTAATGGAGGACTACCAATTGCAAGATCATGGAGCCAACGGGCCTCGCATGACCTTTAGGCGTGGTCTCCTTCACGAACGACTTGATCATGCCCTTGGTAACTCCCACTGGCTTAACCTCCCATATTCTCACCCTGTACAGGTCGTGGAATGGAATCATTCAGATCACGCCCCTCTCCTCATCTCGCTCCCTCACGTGCAAAGGAGGTTGGGTCGCCACATGCGAACCTCAGCTAGCTGGCACAACATGGCAGATTTCAAAAAACTTCTAGCGAGCTCCTGGGACACGACAAAGCCCCGACATATGGCGGTGTCATCCTTTCTCAAAGAAGCTTCAACATGGGAAGTCTCCAGTAAGAGAGCGACAGCGAGAGATAAGCATCGTTTGAGCAACAAGATCAGGTGGAACCAAACCAGGCTCGCTATAAACTTCGACAAACCTAATGTAGCTGAAACAGTTCAACTTCAAATCGATCTGGATAGAATCCTCAGATGCGAGGAAGAGGAGTGGCAGCAGCGGGCCCATTGCGCTTGGGTGAAGCTAGGGGACAATAACACAAGCTACTTCCAATCCTTAGTGAAGTCGAGAAGGAGGTCGAACGCTATAGCACGCCTCAAGAATGACGATGACATCTGGGTCGACGACGCTGAGCATCTCAAGCTGCTGGTGCTAAATTTCTTCTCAAAAGTGTACAATGGCAAGGACTCCTCTAACAGGAACAGGGCCAAGCACGAATTTCATTGGTGTCTTCCCTGTGCTTCCGGGGGCAGAGGTTGTCGAACTGGGAAAACTCCCCTCCGAGGAGGAGGTATGGAAAGCACTGCGATCCATGGCGCCTCTAAAAGCTCCAGGACCCGATGGTATTGGAGTTGCCTTCCTCTAGGAGCATTGGGATTTTCTGAAGCCTCAAATCATGTGATTCATCAATGGTCCTTTCAAAGGCCACCCCCTGGAACAAACAACAACCAACTCCACCCTGGTTCTCATACCCAAGAGACCCTCGCCGGAACGATGCTCTCACTTTCGCCCGATTTCTCTAAACAACGTCAACACCAAGCTCCTCTCCAAGGTGCTCGCTTGCAGGCTTAAAGAACACCTCAATGTATGGATCTCCCCATACCAGTCAAGCTTTATTCCAGGGTGCAAGATAGGGGATAACATCACGCTTGTACAGGAAATAGTACATTCCATGGAATCCAAAATGAACAGCAAATACACTATGGCTGTGAAACTCGACTTGGTGAAAGCTTTTGATAAGATGAGTTGGGTTTTCATCGAAGACACCCTACGCATAACGTCCATTCCAGGTAACATCATATCTATGATTCTTCAAATCATCTCCTCAGGCGAGACCTCGGTCTTGTGGAATGGCGAAGCAATAGGCTCCTTTAAACCTTCTTGTGGAGTCAAGCAAGGCGATTGACCGGCCTAAATTGCGCATCCAAAAGGAGAAGCGGATTTGAAGTAGTCAGACTTTTACATTTATAACCCGAAACCTTCTAGGCCCCCGCAAATTTGTTTATGGGGTCGAAGTAGATATACGGGGTCGAACACAGGGACAAGGGTGGTAGTGTTGAGATCACGGAATTGACACGCTACACTCTGGCAAGGGTAAAGATATGGTAAAAATCCCCAAGGGGAACACCAAGATAAGATCGATAAAACAAAAGAAAACTATCTCTAACTGGAGCTACAAGGAAGATTAAGGTTTTAAGCATTTTATCAGTTTTTAGGGGTTTTCATGCAACAGAAACGGAGAGATAATACTAAAGCTAGAGCAAGGTACGAAGGAGAAAACTTCAGTAAAACAAGCGGCAGCAGGAACATCTCGTACCCCTCCTCTCAAAGCGGGTACCTCTAACCAAGCATCAACACCCCTCTCGAGGTTGCTGGACTTAAGTTAGAGTGGAAAGGTTACTAAAGCAACTCCGATTCCAGGCACTCTCGTACTCCAGAATCGGACCAAACACTAGAGCCACAACACCTCTCTCGAGGCTGTTGTAACGGGAAAACACGATTCGGTAGCTAGTCGAAATGCGATCCAAGCATACAAGCTAGAGTTCAGATGTTAAACATAGCAATCATCCAACAAAGGTACCAATCATAAAGCAGCAGATAATTAAACTCTTCTATTTCCATAAACAAATAAGGTTCTGATTACATTGCATAAGTAAAAGAAATAAATGACTGAAATATTTAAGATAGATGTCGCCTTCTTGATATAGAAGGACGAAAGGCTACAGCGGACCCTCCAGCCCGATACCGGGCAGGAGCCTAGCCCAATACAACCGTGTCGGGTGGCACACCCTCTCAGGAGACACGCCGTGATGGGCGGATTGTATCGTGCGAGGACCCTTGCCCGATACGATCATGTCGGGCGGCACCCTCTCGAGTGATATGCCGTGACGGGCGATGCGTATCGGGGTTTGGTATTGTGCCGGGCTAGAGCGATGCTTCTAGTATCAGTCACTTATGTCGGGGATCCTTGTCGGCCGATATCGACCTACAGTGGTGCCCGGGATGACCGTAAGTGAACCATCCCCTCCCTCTCGGGATGGGGAAGTGCTCACCTAGAATCGCCCAACACAAGCACTGAGGCACGATACACTAGCTGTTCGTAGCTTTCTTGAGGTGACTTGCGTAGGGTTCTGACTTGTCTTTTTGGCTTCCTGTAGCTGCTACTTATATGCAGCGGTTGGGGAAGTTATGGTGCTCGGGGCACCACGTGTCCTTCCTCAACTCTTATTATCATGGAGTCGGTGGACGACCGATATCAGTATCGCCCGGTACAAGAATGTCGGCTGTCGGTCAACACGACGAGCGGCGCTTGCCGGTGGGTGGCCTGTATCACGCGACAAGCTTCAGTTGTCGTGGCGAGCTCGGCTCCCTATCGGGTAGATAGGCGTATCGTCCGTTAGTCCCTTCTTGTGCGGCATCCCCATGTCGCACGTCGGTGTATTGCGCTACCCTGTCGGGCAGTGGGCATATCGACCGGCTGGAAGGCCGATGCAGGTGGAGCATGTTTGTGGGCCGGGACGGCCTTATTGATGATAAATGAGTCAAAAATGGAGGACAACTCTGTAAAAGATGGAAATATTGAGTTAAGAGCATAGGTGGCCTATTATTGCAAAAGTACATATGTAAAGAGAGGAAAATAGTTTAAAAGGGCAGTTTTGATAACAGAATAAGGGTCAAAAACATCACAAAATTTGGTGTTATCAACTCCCCCAAACTTAGCGTTTTGATTGTCCTCAATCAATATTTAAACTTTATTTTGTGATGCTTCTTCTTGCCCGGTGTAGCTTTCAGTTCAAGAGGTAAGACAAGTATCGCGATGTCTTTAGAGATAATACTGCCCCACTACGAACAAAAGACCTTGCATTTCCTGCCTTATTATTTCAGTAAAATTTTTCTCTACACCTTCAGCGAGACTTCGGTGCATGATTCCAAAGTTAGCTTTCACACCAAACAGCTTTAGGGGTAGAAAGTTGTGTGTTGGGTAGGTTAAGGCTTTTTGGGTTTTACTTGTTTCCCATCAGTCCATCCAGGTATGGGTCTGTTAGTGGGCAAATGGTCCCTGCAGTCCAAGCCAGTTGGCTTTAGAGCAGTGATTTCACATCCTACGTACCACTGCCCCGAATCTACCATGCCTAAAGATGGGTACTTTTGGAAAATAAGTGTGTATATATATTTTTTTCTTTTCTTTTATTGGGCACAACTCTCATGCTTTTATTCACTCTCATAAGGTTACTTTCTCTTTTTTGGGATTTTTGTTGGGTAAGGGAAAACAAAAGGGATTTTTGCTGTTTGGGCAGCTTTTTCCTTCTCCATACTCATCTCTTAGCTGTTTGCGAGATTATTATTTTTTTTGAAATTTTTGGCGTGGAAAAATGTAGTCTTTTGTTGTTTGAGGCTGCATTATCAGAAATATATAACAAAACTTGCATCTCATTGGGCACATAGAAAAAAAACTGGCAAGAAGTCACATCAGGTTTTTACTAATATAGGGACTTTATACATATGAAAGGGAACAAGATAAGAAAAAATTTTCAAAATTTTTGTATGAACATATATATATGTACACATGATATAGAGAAGAAGAACAAAAAATAAAGAATTAGAACGAAAGAATAAAGAATTTGAGTCAGAAAATTTTCAAAATTTTTATACCTCCCTCACTGGTACATGGTACCCCCCTAAACTTACTCCACACTCTGTCCCAGAGTTGTGAGGTAGATAAGGTGAGGTAATGTGAATCCAGTGAAGGTTAACTGGTGAGCGCGCCTGCGCTAGGTAGAAGCTCCCATACACTCTCCTTATTTGCTGTCGGAGTTGGTCAGGCCTCTCTTTATTTGATAGAAGTTCCCCAAAATTATTTGGCATCCCCTTAAACCTGGTAGACTTTAAGATACTTCCGTTGTGAACATGAACAAAAGGACTGATCGTCAATCCCTATTTCAGTCCACTTGACTCCATTTTCTTTCCCAGGAGGATGCAGCCAGAACAAGTGCAAAGCTCTCAAGAAGGAAGCGCAAGGCTCGTGCAGATTATGACAATGATAACTGGCCTATGGTAGACAGAGAGCTCTTGAAAACACTTGTGGATACTATATGAGAAGAAGATACCTCCCTTATGATGAAGGAGGCTTCACGGCTGATGGGCCCAAAATACCCACATTCAATCCAGGGGCCACTGGAGGAGGACTTCCTCTGATTTTATCTTTTGGAGATGGTCCTAAACCACCGCAGAAGACATACTATGATAAGGAAATGGACTTCTCTTGCTCTCTTTTCGGCGGGTGGTGGCCCAGCTGTCTCGGGATTCTGGCGTTTGTGTTTGACTGTTGTTGCTTCAGCTGCAGCCGCAGTGTCGATTCTTCTGCCGCATTTGTCAACTCATCCGGAGGTTTGCTTTGTATTAGCCATACTTGTTATCAAGTTCATTGATCATTTAAATGTTAGGTAGGAAAAACTGATATCACGATAAAACTTGTATCGTTGCAAAGTCCGGGTATCGTCCATCCAAGGCGATACAAGACTGGACGATAAGGAGAGAGATGTGCATCAAAACACGCTGCCCAACACGGGTGTGTCGGGTGACATGGTCGCATGTAACAACTGCCCGATAGGACCTCTCGACAGAAAAACATGTTGCCTGATATGGCATATCGAGCAAGAACGAACGGTAGATGTGTCGTGCTTCATACGTGTCGGGCGATACAAGAAAAATCAACTAAATTTGTTGACCCGATACGTTGTGCGTGATATGAAACCCGTGTCGGGAAAACAGGTCATCGAGCTATACCTTTACTCTTTGAAGCTCTCGCCCGACACGAGGGCGAAAGCGAGCTGGCCGACATGTGAGCAAAAGAGGGGATTACTACATGATGCGAGTAGCTGGAAGAGTAAGTGTGGTAGCCTGACACGATAAACCCTCCTTACTATATATAGCAATCTCAACCGGGGGTAAAACGGGTAGATCCGGGGCGTGCGTCGGCCTTTAAAACAAGCTATTCCCGAGACGAGCAGTCCATCCGTCTAACCAAGGGCAATTACTCATCTTGCACGATACCCAGGAAACGGGTGCATGCCGCCCATGGATGCCATCTGTCACAGCCTTGGCGATACTTGAGATGTTATCGCCTGATACAAGCGGTTCTGCGCACCAGCTGTGTTGCTGCCCGATACGGTTAATAAAAGGAGATACATGCGGCCAAAAACTAAAAACAAGGCGAAGAAAAAAAATGATTGATGGGTAAAACATCATTGGCTTAGGGTTAAGTCCCCAACCTCAGATGGTATTACTCTTCAATGCTTCGTAAAATAGAGTGGTGGCCCATAAAATAGAAGAGTCGGTACGCTAGGCGCGTGCACTGACTCGGGCCTTATTATAGTCCATAAAGTTTGTTTTACAAGGAAGAAAAATGCATCCTACTCTAGGGAAGAAAGAAAACTCGGGCTGCCTCCCGAGGAGCGCTGAAGTTTGCGTTGCCAGCTTGACCGGTGTAGGTTCTTCACTTTCAGCCTTCAACAGTACACATGTCCTGCAAGTTGATCTCTTCCCTCCTGACAAAAGCTTCATCTTCATAGTACCTCTTCACTATGTGCCCATTTACTTGAAAGACCTTGGTCGGATCGTCTTTGTCGTAAAGCTCCATCATTCCTGATGGCTATATCTTCGATATAGTGAACGGTCCCGACCATCATGTTTGTAACTTTCCAGGAAAAAGACGAATGGAGGATTTAAATAATAAAACTTTATCCCCTTCACTTACATCCTTCCTCCTTAGGTGGGCATCATGCCACACCTTCGTCCGTTGTTTGTAGATTTTTGTGTTCTCATAGGCGTGCATCCTCAACTCTTCAAGCTCTTGTAGCTGCAAAAATTTCTTTTCTCCTGCTTTCTCAAGATCCATGTTTAAGAATTTAATTGCCCAAAGGGCCTTGTGTTCCAGTTCCATAGGTAGATGATAGGATTTTTCGTAGATCAGCTTGTAGGGGGTGGTTCCAATGGAAATTTTGTAGGCGGTCATGTAGGCCCAAAGTGTGTCGTCAAGCTTCATTGACCAGTCCTTCCTCGTCCGGCTGACAGTCTTTTCCAGGATCTGCTTAATTTGTCTATTCGAAACCTCTACCTGCCCGAAAGTCTTTGGGTGGTAGGGTGTAGCGATCTTGTGCTTGACTCCGTACTTTCGTAGGAGTGCTTTGAACTATCTCTCTCTGAAATGTGACCCACCGTTGCTTATTACAGTGCGTGGTACACTGAACCGAGGAAAAATCATTTTCTCGAACAGCTTGATTACTGACTTGGCGTCGCACGTTTGGGTTGCCACAGCTTCTACCCACTTCGATACATAATCTAATGCCGCTAGAATGTATTGATACCCCCTTGATGGGTGAAATGGCCCCGTGTAATCAATCCCCCATACATCAATGATCTCTACTTCAATCCAATTTGCCATCGGCATTTTGTTCCTTCGCCCTATATTGCCCGTTGACTGGCACTCTTTTACAGACTTTTACGAACTGTGAAACATCTTTGAATAAAGAGGGCCAGTAAAAACCTAATTGTAGCACTTTTACAGCAGTCCTTTCTCTACCCAGGTGTCCCCCGTAGGGGGAGGCGTGGCACTCCTTCAGAATGTTCGGGGTTTCTTCTTCCTGAATGCATCTCCTGTACAAATTGTCAGCGCATCTTCTGAAAAGGAGAGGATCATCCCAATAGTAATTTTTACATCCGCGAATAGCTTCTTTTTCTGATTATAGGTAATGTCGGGGGGCAGTTCTCCACAGGCAAGATAGTTGCAGATATCTGCGAACCAGGGCAAGTCCTCTTCCTTGGTTTCTATTGACTTAAGAGCTTCATCGACATAGTTGTCATTGATGGGCGGTCCTCCCTATCCTTCGGCTACGATCCTTGATAACTGGTCAACGACCACATTTTCTGCTCCCTTCTTATCGATAATCTCATGGTCGAACTCTTGTAGCAATAAGACCCACCTCAACAGTCTGGGCTTTGTCTCTTTCTTTTGCATTAGGTATCTTATGGCCCCGTGATCTGTATATACCTTGACCTTTGCTCCAATGAGGTATGACCTGAACTTATCAAATGCGAAGACAATCGTGAGCATCTTTTTTTCGGTAGTTGTATAATTTACCTAAGCTTCGTCCAACGTGCGACTAGCGTAGTAGATCATGTGGTGCTTTTTATCTTTTTTCTGCCCCAGGACTGCTCCTACTGCGTAGTCGCTGGCGTTGCACATAAGCTCGAATGGTAAATCCCAATCTAGCGCTTGGAGGATGGGTGGTGAGACTAGAGCGTTCTTCAAAGCCTGAAAAGCATATAGAAAGTCATCAGAGAAAATGAATTCAACATCTTTTACCAGCAGATAGGACAAAGTTTTTGAAATCCTTGAGAAGTCCTTTATGAATCTCCGGTAATAGCCGGCGTGACCGAGGAAGCTCCTCACTCCCGTCACGGACTTCGGTGGAGGAAGCTTAGATATTTCTTCAACTTTGCTAGCGTCCACCTCGATGCCACGCCTTGATATCTTATGCCCCAGAATGATGCCTTCTCGTACCATAAAATGGCACTTTTCCCAGTTTAAAACCAGATTGTTCTCCTCACATCTTTGCAGAACCAATGATAGGTTTTTCAGGCAGGTATCGATGTCCTTTCCATAGACTGAAAAATCGTCCATGAAAACTTCCACGATATCTTCCAGAAAATCCGAAAACATTGATATCATGCATCGTTGGAACGTAGCGGGAGCGTTGCAGAGTCCGAAGGGCATCCTTCTGAAAGCATAAGTGTCGTAGAGGCAGGTGAAGGTTGTCTTTTCTTGATCGTCAGGCAGGATGGGGACCTGGTAAAATCATAAAAAATCATCCAAGAAATAGAAAAAGTCATGATGCGCTAATCTTTCAAGAACTTGATCAATAAAAGGTAGCGTAAAATGATCCTTTCTTGTAGCTTGGTTTAGCTTCCTATAATCAATGCACATTCTCCATCCTGTGACGGTCCTAACTGCCACCTCTTCGCTCTTATCTCCTTTTACCACTGTCATACCACCCTTTTTGGGTACTACGTGGATCGGACTTACCCAGATACTATCGCTGATTGGGTAAATGATCCCCGCATCCCTCAACTTGATTACCTCTTGCTTGACGACTTCCTTCAGCATCTGATTCAGCTTTCTCTTGGGTTGAGCCAGAGGCTTGGCAGATTCTTCCAGATTGATGTGATGCATACATAAAGTGGGGCTAAGGCCTTTGATGTCTTCCACTGAATATCCTATAGCCCACCGGTGGAGTCTTGACTCCTCAAGAAGTCTGTCCAGCTGGTTTCTTGAAAGATTGGGGTTGACGATAACAGGGTTTCTTTCTTCTTAATCCAAGAATTCATATTTCAGCCCTTCAGGTAACAGTTTCAATTCAAGCTTTGCTTTGGATGTCTTTTCTTGCGGCTCCCCCTCAAGAGAGGCATACTTGACAAATTCCACCACCTCATCCTCTTTGCTCAAATCTTCATCAGACAGGTCAAGAAGGCTGAGACATTCCGCAACTTCTAGATTTTCGAAGTCGGAATCCTGAAAGCTTATAGCCCTCGCAAGGGGGTCTACTATCCAGATGTCCTCTTCTATCTCCTCTCAGAACTTGTCGTAGTTATCCGCAAAGAAAGCGGATTCTGACAGGGAAGGTCCTCTCATAGCATCCTTCACCTTGAAGTCCAGGTGGTCATTTCTGACCCTCAGTGTCATTATCCCCTCAGAAACATCGATCAACGCCCTTCCCGTAGCCAGGAAAGGACGTCCCAAGATGATTGGGCAGCGGGGGTCCTCCACGGTGTCAATGACGACTATGTCACATGGAATGAAGAAATTACCAACCCTGATTGGCACATCTTCAATGACGCCGATAGGACTTTTGAAGGTATGATCCGCTAGTTCAATCTTCATATCGGTTCTAACCATGTCGGTTAAACCCAACCTTTGTGCGAAGCTCAAGGGCATGAGGCTGATGCTAGCCCCTAAGTCGACAAGACCTTTCCGCTCGATGTTGTCCCCGATGGAAAACGGGATCGTGAAAGCTCCAGGGTCTCTCTTTTTGTTAGGTAGGTCAGGTTTCACGAAAGCAGAGGAAACAACTACTAGATGCACAGTTTCAATCCTTCCTCCTCTTCTCTTCTTCGTGATTAGATCCTTGAGAAACTTGGCATAGGTCGGCATCTCCTCCAAGGCGTCCAGAAAGGAAACTTCAAGATAAAGTTTCTTGATCGACTCCATGAATTTTTTGTGACGCTTCTTCAGGTTTGCCTTTATCATTTTATACGGAAAAGCTAGCCTGGGAGCATAAGGGTTTCTCCCACCAGGTAGCTCCTCGAAGGATTTCTGATCAGGCTCTCGGGCATCAGCTTGTTGATTTTCTTCTTCTGCGGGATTCACACCCACAGTCCTTGCTTCAGGTTCTGGCCTGGCCTCCTCATTACACTCCACCATCTTCTCGGATCTTAGTACTGCCATTCTGGCAGTTTTGGGGCAGGGGAGTACCTTTCTTGAAGGGTCCTTCATCATAACGGCCATCTGGGCCAACTGTTGATCGACCTGGCATTGGCGCATCTGCAAATTTGCCATCTGGTACTACATGGAGTTCAGATCTCCTGGACTGGGGAGTGTACCCTGTGCCAGCTGGTTGATGATTGTATCTGGTCTCTTTATAAAGGCAAATAGCTGTCCAACCAAGTTGGTCTGGTGTGAAACCTCGTCTTGGCCATGACTGGTGCTCGAGAGAGGTCTAGCCCTCCCTTGGCGTTCACCTTCAAGTTGGGGTTGTTCAAAGCGAGGCATGTTGGCTGGTGTTGGAGCTCAGTTGAATGAAAAGCCCTTTCCTCTGAGTACTTGAAATAGCATGAAAACAATTATGTCAGAAAATCGAATTATTTACTTCAGGCAAATAATAATGATAATAACAAAAGAAAGAAAAGAGTGTTGTCAAGCTCATTTCTAAGCTTGAGGCACGGGAGTTTAGTTAGTGGATTCAGGTCCGTCAACAGTACCGTTTTGCCTGGTCCCCGACAACGGCGCCAAAAAGTTGATCGGCCTAAATCGCGCGTCCAAAAGGAGAAGTGGATTTGAAGTAGTCAGACTTGTACATTTATAACCTGAAACCTTCTAGGCCCCCGCAACTTTGTTTACAGGGTCGAAGTAGATATACGAGGTCGAACACAGGGACAAGGGTGGTAATGTTGAGATCACGAAATTGACACGCTACACTCCGGCAAGGGTAAAGATATGGTAAAAATCCCCAAGGGAAACAATGAGATAAGATCGATAAAATAAAAGAAAACTATCTCCAACTGGAGCTACAAGGAAGATTAAGGTTTTGAGCATTTTATCAGTTTTTAGGGGTTTTCATGCAACGGAAACGGAGAGATAATACTAAAGCTAGAGCAAGGTATGAAGGAGAGAACTTCGGTAAAACAAGTGGCAGCAAGAACATCCCATACCCCTCCTCTCAAAGCGGGTACCTCTAACCAAGCATCAACACCCCTCTCGAGGTTGCTGAAATTAATTTAGAGTGGAAAGGTTACTAAAGCAACTCCGATTTTGGGCATTCTCGTACTCCAGAATCGGACCAAACACTAGAGCCACAACATCTCTCTCGAGGCTGTTGCAACGGGAAAACACGATTCGGTAGCTAGTCGAAACGCGATCCAAGCATACAAGCTAGAGTTCAGATGTTAAACATAGCAATCATCCAACAAAGGTACCAAGCATAAAGCAGTAGATAATTAAACTCTTCTATTTTGCATAAACAAATATGGTTCTGATTACATTGCATAAGTAAAAGAAATAAATGACTGAAATATTTAAGATAGATGTCTCCTTATTGATATAGAAGGACGACAGGCTACAGCGGACCCTCCAGCCCGATACCGGGCAGGAGCCTAGCCTGATACAACCATGTCAGGTGGCACACTCTCTCAGGCGACATGTCGTGACGGGCGGATTGTATCGTGCGAGGACCCTTCCCGATACGATCATGTCAGGCGGCACCCTCTTGGGCGACACGTCGTGATGGGCGATGTGTATCGGGGTTTGGTATCGTGTCGGGCTAGACTGATGCTTCTAGTATAGGTCACTTATGTCGGGGATCCTTGTCGGTTGATATCGGCCTGCAGTGGTGCCCGGGACGACCCTATGTGAACCATCCCCTCCCTCTCGGGATGGAGAAATGCTCACCTAGAATCACCCAACACAAGCACTGAGGCACGATACACTAGCTCTTCACAGCTTTCCTGAGGTGACTTGCGCAGGGTTCCGACCTATCTTTTTGGCTTCCTGTAACTGCTATTTGTAGGCATCGGTTGGGGAAGTTATGGTGCTCGGGGCGCCACGTGTCCTTCCTCATCTCTTATTATCGCGGAGTCGGTGGACGGCTGATATCTGTAACGCCCGACACAAGGATGTCGGCTGTAGGTCAACGTGACGAGTGGTGCCTGCCGGTGGGTGGCATGTATCACGCGACAAGCTTCAGTTGTCGTGGCGAGCCCGGCTCCCTGTCGGGTAGATAGGCGTATTGTCCGTTAGTCCTTTCTTGCGCGGCATCCCCATGTCGCGCGTCGGTGTATTGCACTTGTAACATCCCTAACCTGGGTTATAAACTAACCCTAGAAGGTTTGCCTAAACATGTAATTATATACTTGTGAAATACTCTCTGGCATGTAATTAAGTTCCTCAGGGACATATACTTTCAATTTTTACTCCTTTATAAACAAAGTTGTAGTATTGTTTTGTAATGCAGGGACCTATGTGCAAATTACCCATTTAAGGGGGTTTAACTTGCAAATTTCATAGGTTAAGATGTTCTTTTGATGATAATACATCATATGAGTGAATTTGATGAGGTATGATGGATTTCCCAAGCTTGGGCATCAAGATGCAGCTTGAGGAATGATCCTTGTGCTTAAAAACACTAATTTGGAGTAAAGTGCAATTTACCCAAATTGAGGGGTGCAAATATCTTTTATAACTCTTGACATCATTTATAGTAGAAATGATGAAAGGGATACATGAATGAGTAATCAGATAAGAAAAATGATCTTTGTGGTAAAAATCACCTTATATAAGTATGGAAACCCTTTATGTATGTACCTAGTTGAAAGTTGGCTTTCTTTACCCTTAGATCTTGAGTTTTGATGGACTTTGTTTAAGTTTGGATGGCTTGGACGTGCCATAAAAACAAGGAAGGGCTTAGATGAGAATTCTATGTGTTAAAGGTCCTTATGATGGAAAATAGCCTAAAGTATATAAGCCTTGTCCTTGTAATCCAAGTGAACGAATCCCTTATCCTTTTCATTTCTCATCTTTCTCAAAATGGCCAAGGCAGAGCTCTGGACCTCAGGGATATGATCAAGTAGTTCTAAGGTGAGTAGGAACCATCTTCAAGCTCGGATTCTTGGATGATTTCATCATATAAGGTTGGTTTTGTGGTTAACTCACTTAGATTCTTTGTTCTAGCCGACCATTCCCATCTTTTCCTTGGAGAATCACCTCTGTCCGAGTAGTGGAGCTCAAGACACCATTACAGGCTCGAAGCTTGGATGCCTGGAGCTCTAGGAACAATGTTTGAGGCAGGTTTTATAACTCTAAACTCTTTGCTTTATATGCATATCCATGTTCTTGTTATTGTTCTTAGTTCTTCTACCTCCCTTCTTTCTTGCACTTTTGCAAGCAAAACGGTGGAGTAACCGACCTGAACAGAGGTTTATGATGATGGGCATGAATTCCTAGGCAACTTTATCAACCGACCTTGGACCCTTTTGGTCCAAACGGTTGCAAACTGTTTAGGGTCAAACAGTTTCAAACCGTTTGATCTCAAACGATCTTGCAAGACCGTTTGGATCAAAATTGTCTCAAGACCTTTTGATAGGGTTGACCAAGGGACGACCGTGTGAGGGTCTGTTGGTAATATATTGAATTTCATTCCTACAAAGAATCATAATCTAATTCTTAACCAATTGAGAGTTGAAGGCACTTCAACACCCTAACCCTAATCGGGTTGAGATTACTGTTTATAAGTATAGATCTTGTTGAGTTTTGGGTTGAAGGACCCAAACGGTCTCAACACTATTTGGGGATTCATCCAAACGGTCTCAAGACCGTTTGGGTACAACCCAAGACCGTTTGTAGGATTAGTGTTGAGCTAATTTGATGATTTGAGGGTCCAATTGCAATAAGTTTATGAATTGATAAAATTGCTGATTTTAGACCTAATTAGGGTTCAACCCTTATCCAACCGACTTAGTTTTTGGTCAAACTTTGGGCAAACGGTCTCAAGACCGTTTGGAGGTCATCCAAACGATCTCAAGACCGTTTGGGCCAAGTTTGGGCCCAATTGGAGGTCAATTGATAGGTTCAACCTCAATTTGATTCACCTTGTTGAACATTGATGATTATCTGATTGAAACCCTAATTGAGATGGACTTGACCCTAATTGGCTTTTAATTGAGGGTCAATTTGGTGTCCAATTGATTGAGGATCATCTTAATTAACTCAATTTATAAGTGGTTAACATAGTTTTGACCAATTGAAGGCTTCAACAGAGATATCCATAATCGATTGGAAATTTTGAACCATGTTGGAGGTCCAAACGGTTTGAGCCCATTTGGACCAAACGGTCTCAAGACCGTTTGGGCTCAAACGATCTCAAGGTCATTTGGACCAATCGATCTCACGTTGTTTTGAATCAAACAGTTTCAAACCGCATAAGCTCAAATGGTTTGGAAGTCAACCTTTCCAAACTGTCAACACATCCAAACGGTTTCAAACCGTTTGGAGGTTGAAGGTTGAAACCGTTTGGAGGTTTTCAATGTTGTTATACTTAATTACTTTAATGGTTGTAATTGGTTCAATGATGATCTAATCTAAACCCTAATGGTAACTTAGGACATTAAGGGACTAAATGACTAATGAATTGACCCATTATGGTGATCAATTGGGTAATTTACTAAAATACCCTTGAGGGGTTTAATTGAGTAATACCTTGTTCTAATTTAACCCTAATCACATGATAGTGATGTTTTGGCTTATAATAGTTAATGAAGACTTAACCTAACCTAAGCTAGAGTGGTGTAATCACCATCTACTAGTAAGAGGAGAGAGAAAATATAAAAGGAGAGGGAAAGTGCCTTTTATGATGGAAACTCAAGTAATGTACCTTCAGTACACATGAATGTGCATGATTAGGGTATGATCCACCTATGTGAGATCATGGAAACCCTAATTATGATGATTGATGAATCTTAATCTTATCTGAGAACTTTAATGATGATGTTTCTCATACATGATGATGTTATGAGTTCAATTCACGATGAGGTGAATAGTAAACCCTAATCCTAGGGTGATGACATGTAATGTGAATAGTAAACCCTAATTCTAGGGTGATGACATGTAATATGAATAGTAAACCCTAATTGATGAAAATCAGGGAACCTTACTCTTGTAAGAGTAGGAAGATACAACTTCATTGAAATGAACTGTTTACTATTATGAGTTGAATTAACCATGTAGGTTTCTATATGAGGATGATCATATCCAGGTAAGGATTATGATACTATATTCATTGAAAGCATGCTTTAGCTTTATGAAATAGCAATGTATCCTGATGCCTTGTTAAGTGGCATCTTATGAAAATGTTGGGCTATGAGAGCCATGAATAACATCAAGGTCATGCTTAACAGATGACTTGTGATGAGATCACTGAGAAATGATTAATTGATGTGAGTTAGACTTGTTACATTTAGTATTCTACTTTCATAGCTTCCATGGTAATGGTTAATGTCTGAGAACATGTATGATGTTAAAAGAATACTGAAATGTACCTAACTAATCAAGTATAATCATACCATGCAAAGCCCTGATCATAGTTCCATCATTGTCAGAAAGCAAAATGATGGTGAAATAGGTTTTCCCAAGGGAACTCCTGGATCACATACTTTTGAGTATGTGGGGGAATATGGATGTGTAAATCCTTACATCCTAGTGTAGGAATTGATGTAGATGTATCTTAATCCATCAACCCTTCACTAAATGTTTATGTTGCAACACTCGGGGAACCAAAAATACTGCATCAATCAGAGGTAAACAAGAAATCTCTCGATGACGATGAGAGTACAGAATGCCACTGTAACTCTAGAATAGCGAAGTACCAGATTACCCTGGTAAGCTATAGTAGCAGAGACACAGGATGTCCTGCAAGTTATCCTCACTCTGACTGAGGAAGATGAGGTCATAAGAATCCGGCTCTTTTGATGACCTAGGTATGATATCGATGCTACTTGACAAGTGATCGGTTGGAGTATGAGCGGTATACCTCATCTCCGCAGGGCATAATAATGTTTGTAAAACATAATCAACAGTGTAGTATATCTGTTAGGATTATCTACGAGATACTTGATTGATGTTACTTTGTATAGTACACATGTTCTTCATATTTCTTAAATGATGAACCTCTGCTTTCTACTAAACTGATGTTGGAATACTTAAAGAGCTTTTATTACTTTGTTATTCTTTGAATTGCTATATAAAGCTTCTAGTGGAGAGTTATAACTCTCGCTGGGACAATTATTTAAAATTGTCTCACCCCGTAGACTTCAACTTTTTAGGTGGTCGTCGAAGACGGAGGAACCGGTCTACAGGAGACCAGTCATAGCAGCAACAACAAAACCAGGAGTAGCAGTGAATCTTAGGTGGAGATACTGACTGCCGAGTCATGTTGTTAGATAGTCCTATGCCGTCTCTGTACTCTCAGGTCCTAGGAGTTATGGTCTGAGATTTTGGTTTTACTCTTGAGAATTTTGTATCATGTTGTATATAATTACTCAAGAAGTAAATATCAGAGATGTAAACAGTTTATCTCCTTTTTATGAAAGAAGTTTTATGGATTCAAGCTCTTATCTCAAAAAGTTTTAATTTCCCATGATTTTTGTCTTCCGCTGTTAATTGATTGCTTCCGCTAAGTTCAACTCGTGTTTATATCGTGATTTGGAGATCGGAGCCCACAATTAAGTGGTATCAGAGCTCTAGGTTCACTGAGTCTACAGAGACATAGGACTTAGGATGTCGAGTCTATCTTTAGTGTTCCTTCCTTATCTAATAAAATCTTCTGCTCCTCAGGAGAAGAAGATATATATAAGGCTGTTTGAGCCACATGAAGAGCACGTGGCAGAGAGTAGCGTAGCTGCACCACAAGGCGGTGCAAGATGTCCAGAGATAGAGCCACCTGTGCCTAAGCCAGCTAGGGAGCCACCTCAGTTTGACCCAGCTGATATGGGTAACCCGGCTGTGCAATCTATGTTCGGGCAGTTTATGACTACCATGACACATATCACCGATAGGATGCCTATGCCTGCACCCAGGGCACCTGTCCAGCCAGAAGGTCAAGGTATCGGGAAGACGTTCGAGCGACTTCGTCGTGTAGGAGCTATTGAGTACTTTGGGACAGCTGACCCCGTAGATGCCGATCTGTGGTTAACAGAGTTGGAGAAAGCCTTTAGAATCCTCAACATCCCTGAAGTTGAGAAAGTTAGACACGTTGTCTACCTTCTCAAAGGAAGTGCTGGTCACTGGTGGAACATGGAAGAGCAGAAGCGACCTGGAATAGAGATCTCGTGGGAAGATTTCTGTCGGGAATTTGTCCTTAGATATTTTCCAAAGACCATCCTAGACGAGAAGATCTCTCAGTTTGAGAGACTGAGGCAGGGCATAATGAACATTAGCGAGTATGAAGCTAAGTTCATGGAGTTGTTGCGGTGTTGTCCGCACATGGCTGCCACAGAAGAAGAAAGAATCAGGAGATTCGAGAAGGGTTTGAATGCTTACATGACCACTCCCGTGTCTGCTCTAGAAAACCGGGAGAGATTCTCTACCTTCGTTGAGTCAGTCCGAAGGATAGAGAGATTTGTGGTTGAGAAGAGACAAACCCAGAAAAGATATCCACCGTTCCAAGGTCCTTCATCTAGGGACTTTAAGAAGCCTAGATTCTCTACACCTAACCCTCCACCATCTAGATCTAGTTCTCAGACTCAGTGGTCTCCAAGTAGAGGTAGAGGACGAGGACAACCACCTCATGAGACTCAGAGTTCTGCATCAATGTCAGTTACTGGACCACCAAGACCACAACAACTGGAAAGAAGCTGGTACAACTGTGGTAAGGTGGGGCATTTGATGAAGGACTACCGATCTAGGCATGTCAGTGTGACACAGCCTCCGAGACAAAGTCAACAGGGATCACAGAGAAGGCGATCTCAAGGAGAAGCTCTAGGACGAGGACAAGCGTCTCAAGCTGGATCATCAGCACCACCTCAACACCAGGCGACATCAAGGTTCTATGCTATGAACCCACCAGAGGTAGTGGTCGATCCACGGGTAGTGGCAGGTTAGATGGACCTTTTATATTCTGATATGTCTAAATCTTGTGTTGTATCTGTTCTGATTGACCCGGGTGCTACGCACTCCTTTGTCAGCTTATCAGCAACCATAGCTGACACAAGACAGGTAGGCAAAATCTTTCTTTCTCCTCGAAAGATCCATGTGTTGCTTCCATCAGCAAACATAGCCAACTTGGATTCACAATCCATGACAACTCGATACCTTTCTAAGGTATCCATCCCGAGGATTATATCAAATCCTTGCATATCAAGTGGTATAAGGTCCACTTGAATGCGATGATCAAAAAAGAAGAGGATGCAGGGAGAGCATACCTCCTGCAGAACGACAGACCCACTCAACGGAGTCTCCAAAAACAAGCTATCTGCCCTATGACTAACTGTCATATTGCAATTGCAAATCACTCTCCGAGTGCAAGGATGTTATGCATTCTTGGCCCATGTGGTAGATGTTACCAAGGAGAGCTCCAACCCTAATGAAGTTCATATAGTCAGGGAATTCGATGATGTGTTTCCTGAAGAACTCCCCGGTATACCACCGCCACGGGAAATTGATTTCGAGATCAATTTAGTCCCAGAAACAAAACCCATAGCTCAGACACCATATAGGATGGCGCCTGCCGAAATGGCAGAACTCAAGAAACGGCTTCAAGAGTTACTTGAGAAAGAGTTCATCCGACCGAGTACTTCACCTTGGGGTGCTCCGGTTTTGTTTGTTAAAAAGAAAGATGGGTCAATGCGGTTGTGCATTGATTATAGACAACTCAATAAAGTAACAATAAAGAACAAGTACTCGCTGCCTAGGATTGATGATCTTTTTGACCAGTTGCATGCTGCAACAGTCTTTTCAAAGATAGACTTAAGGTCTGGATATCATCAACTCCACATTAAGGACAGTGACATATCCAAGTCTGCCTTTAGGACAAGATATGGTCACTATGAGTTCACGGTTATGTCGTTTGGACTAACCAACGCACCAGCTACATTCATGGAACTCATGAATAGAATCTTTCGACCTTTCCTTGATCAGTGTGTTGTCATCTTCATAGATGACATACTGATCTATAGTAAGGATGCTCAGCAGCATGAACAGCATCTCCGACAAGCTCTAACCTTGCTAAGAGAACACAAGTTATACGCTAAGTTTAGCAAGTGTGAGTTTTTGTTACCTGAAGTGTCTTTTCTTGGACATGTGGTTTCTGCCTCGGGTATTCGAGTTGACCCTAAAAAGGTAGAATGTGTTCTACAGTGGGAACAACTGAAGACGGCGACGGAGATTCGAATTTTCTTTGGATTAGCTGATTACTATCGAAGGTTTATTAAGAATTGCAGTTCTATAGCCTTACCCTTAACCAAGTTAACCCGGAAATATGTTCCTTTTTGCTGGAGTGATAAGTGTCAACAATCCTTTCAGCTGTTGAAGGAAAGGTTGACAAGTGCACATGTGCTTATGTTACCTGAACAAGGAAAAGGATATGTAGTCTTTTGTGATGCCTCTAAGAATGGGCTTGGATGTGTGTTGATGCAGGATAAGCAAGTGATTTCTTTTGCTTCCCGACAGCTTAAGAAATACGAGGAGAATTATCCAACACACGATCTGGAGTTAGCTGTTGTGGTTCATGCCCTGAAGATCTGGAGACATTACCTCTACGGAGAAACTTTCCAGATTTTCACAGACCACAAGAATCTTAAGTATATCTTCTCTCAGCATGAGCTAAACATGAGGCAACGTCGCTAGATGGAGCTAATCAAGGACTACGACTGTACAATTGATTACCATCCAGGGAAGGCCAATGTTGTTGCAGATGCCTTGAGTAGGAAATCAGCAACATCAACCATGGATAGAGCACAACTAAGTTCCTTAGTATGCTCTAGGAGAGAGATGCTTATCTCTTTAAGGCAGGATAATGTGCAGTTAAAAGTGTCTTTTAGCTGGTTTGTTAGCTGAGATGCACATTAAACCTACCCTAAGAGAGCAGATAAAAGAGGCACAGCAAGTTGATGTGGTAGTTCAGCAAATCAGATCTAAGTTTGGTGATGAGAAGCGAGAAGGTTTTCATGATTCAGATGATCAAGTGGCATGCTATCATGGGAGAATGATAGTACCTAATGTGGATAACCTGAGGAAGTTAGTCCTAGAGGAGGCTCATTCTTTGATGTATGCTATGCATCCAGGGAGTACCAAGATGTATCGAAACTTGAAAGATATGTATTGGTGGCCTGGGATGAAGAAGAATGTGGCTGAGTTTGTTCTGAGATGTCCCGTGGGTCAACAAGTTAAGGCTGAACACCAGAAGCCTACAAGGACAATGCAACCTTTACCCATACCACAATGGAAGTGGGACCAAGTGACCATGAACTTTGTTGTTGGCCTACCCAGGACAAGAAAAGGACATGATTCCATTTGGGTAGTTGTTGATAGGTTGACAAAGACAACACATTTCTTACCTGTCAAAACAACCTATTCTGCTGAAAGGTTATCGCAGTTGTATGTTCAAGAGATAGTGTGTTTGCACGGAGTTCCTGTCACTATAGTATCTGACAGAGGTCCCTAGTTTACAAGTCACTTTTGGGAGTAGTTACACAGAGCCTTAGGCACCAATCTAAGGTTTAGTACAACCTTTCATCCACAGACTGATGGACAGTCTGAAAGGACTATACATACCTTGGAAGACCTGTTGAGAGCATGTGTTCTCTAGTTTCCCAGAAGTTGGGATCTACACTTGATCTTAATAGAGTTTGCCTATAACAATAGCTATCAACATAGTATTGATATGGCACCATATGAAGCCTTGTACGGAAGACGTTGCAGATCACCCCTGTGTTGGTATGAGACTGGTGAACATCAGTTGTTAGGACCTGATCTTGTGCAGCAAACTACAAAAAAGATCAAAGTTATACAACAACAGCTTAAGACTGCACAGGATAGACAGAAGTCTTATGCTGACAAATGTCGTAGACCCTTAGAGTTCTAGGTTGGAGACAATGTGTATCTCAAGGTCTCACCTTGGAAAGGAGTCCTTCGTTTTGGGAGGAAAGGAAAGTTAGCTCCTAGATTTATGGGGCCTTATCCAATTGTTGAAAGAGTTGGAAAGGTCGCCTATAGACTAGAGTTACCTCAAGAGTTGCAGAAGTTACACCCTGTGTTCCACATTTCCATGCTGAGGAAATGTCATCCCGACACCGAGTCAGTTCTACAACCTATGGAAGTAGAATTGAATGAAGATATAACTTATGAGGAAGGACGAGTGTCAATCCTTGATAATAGGATTAAAAAGTTAAAGAAGAAAAATATAAGCCTTGTGAAAGTCCTCTGGAACCATCGTGGAGTCGAAGAAGCCACTTGGGAGCTAGAGGATGAGATGAGAAGGAGATACCCTGCTCTTTTCTCCTAATACGTTTTATCGATTTCGGGGACGAAATCCTTGTAAGGGGTGGATAATTTGAAACATCCCTGACCTGGGTTATAAACTAACCCTAGAAGTTTTGCCTAAACATGTAATTATATACTTGTGAAATACTCTCTGGCATGTAATTAAGTTCCTCAGGGACATATACTTTCAATTTTTACTCCTTTATAAACAAAGTTGTAGTATTGTTTTGTAATGCAGGGACCTATGTGCAAATTACCCAGTTAAGGGGGTTTAACTTGCAAATTTCACAGGTTAAGATGTTCTTTTGATGATAAGACATCATATGAGTGAATTTGATGAGGTGTGATGGATTTCCCAAGCTTGGGCATCAAGATGCAGCTTGAGGAATGATCCTTGTGCTTAAAAATCCTAATTTTGAGTAAAGTGCAATTTACCCAAATTGAGGGGTGCAACTTGTAAAATATACCTCTTAGAATATCTTTTATAACTCTTGACATCATTTATAGTAGAAATGATGAAAGGGATACATGAATGAGTAATCAGATAAGAAAAATGATCTTTGTGGTAAAAATCACCTTATATAAGTATGGAAACCCTTTATGTATGTACCTAGTTGAAAGTTGGCTTTCTTTACCCTTAGATCTTGAGTTTTGATGGACTTTGTTTAAGTTTGGATGGCTTGGACGTGCCATAAAAACAAGGAAGGGCTTAGATGAGAATTCTATGTGTTAAAGGTCCTTATGATGGAAAATAGCCTAAAGTATATAAGCCTTGTCCTTGTAATCCAAGTGAACGAATCCCTTATCCTTTTCATTTCTCATCTTTCTCAAAACGGCCAAGGCAGAGCTCTAGACCTCAGGGAGATGATCAAGTAGTTCTAAGGTGAGTAGGAACCATCTTCAAGCTCGGATTCTTGGATAATTTCATCATATAAGGTTGGTTTTGTGGTTAACTCACTTAGATTCTTTGTTCTAGCCGACCATTCCCATCTTTTCCTTGGAGAATCACCTCTGGCCGAGTAGTGGAGCTCAAGACACCATTAGAGACTCGAAGCTTGGAAGCCTGGAGCTCTAGGAACAATGTTTGAGGCGGGATTTATAACTCTAAACTCTTTGCTTTATATGCATATCTATGTTCTGGTTATTGTTCTTAGTTCTTCTACCTCCCTTCTTTCTTGCACTTTTGCAAGCAAAACGGTGGAGTAACCGACCTGAACAGAGGTTGCAGATGATGGGCGTGAATTCCTAGGCAACTTTATCAACCGACCTTGGACCCTTTTGGTCCAAACGGTTGCAAACCGTTTAGGGTCAAACGGTTTCAAACCGTTTGATCTCAAACGATCTTGCAAGACCGTTTGGATCAAAATGGTCTCAAGACCATTTGATAGGGTTGACCAAGGGATGACCGTTTGAGGGTCTGTTGGTAATATATTGAATTTCATTCCTACAAAGAATCATAATCTAATTCTTAACCAATTGAGAGTTGAAGGAACTTCAACACCCTAACCCTAATCGGGTTGAGATTACTGTTTATAAGTATAGATCTTGTTGAGTTTTGGGTTGAAGGACCCAAATGGTCTCAAGACCGTTTGGAGGATTAGTGTTGAGCTAATTTGATGATTTGAGGGTCCAATTGCAATAAGTTGAGGAATTGATAAAATTGCTGATTTTAGACCTAATTAGGGTTCAACCCTTATCCAACCGACTTAGTTTTTGGTCAAACTTTGGGCAAACGGTCTCAAGACCGTTTGGAGGTCATCCAAACGATCTCAAGACCTTTTCGGCCAAGTTTGGGCCCAATTGGAGGTCAATTGATAGGTTCAACCTCAATTTGATTCACCTTGTTGAACATTGATGATTATCCGATTGAAACCCTAATTGAGATGGACTTGACCCTAATTGGCTTTTAATTGAGGGTCAATTTGGTGTCCAATTGATTGAGGCTCATCTTAATTAACTCAATTTATAAGTGGTTAATGTAGTTTTGACCAATTGAAGGCTTCAACAGAGATATCCATAATCGATTGGAACTTTTGAACCATGTTGGAGGTCCAAACGGTTTGAGCCCATTTGGACCAAACGGTCTCAAGACCGTTTGGATCCAAATGCTCTCAAGACCGTTTGAGGCCAAACGGTCTCAATACCATTTGGGGCCAAACGGTCTCAAGACCGTTTGGGCTCAAACGATCTCAAGGTCGTTTGGACCAATCGATCTCAAGTCGTTTTGAATCAAACGGTTTCAAACCGCATAAGCTCAAATGGTTTGGAAGTCAACCTTTCCAAACGGTCAACACATCCAAACGGTTTCAAACTGTTTGGAGGTTGAAGGTTGAAACCGTTTGGAGGTTTTCAATGTTGTTATACTTAATTACTTTAATGGTTGTAATTGGTTCAATGATGATCTAATCTAAACCCTAATGGTAACTTAGGACATTAAGGGACTAAATGACTAATGAATTGACCCATGATGGTGATCAATGGGGTAATTTACTAAAATACCCTTGAGGGGTTTAATTGAGTAATACCTTGTTCTAATCAAACCCTAATCACATGATAGTGATGTTTTGGCTTATAATAGTTAATGAAGACTTAACCTAACCTAAGCTAGAGTGGTGTAATCACCATCTACTAGTAAGAGGAGAGAGAAAATATAAAAGGATAGGGAAAGTGCCTTTTATGATGGAAACTCAAGTAATGTACCTTCCGTACACATGAATGTGCATGATTAGGGTATGATCCACCTATGTGAGATCATGGAAACCCTAATTATGATGATTGATGAATCTTAAATCTTATCTGAGGACTTTAATGATGATGTTTCTCATACATGATGATGTTATGAGTTCAATTCACCATGAGGTGAATAGTAAACCCTAATCCTAGGGTGATGACATGTAATGTGAATAGTAAACCCTAATTCTAGGGTGATGACATGTAATATGAATAGTAAACCCTAATTGATGAAAATCAGGGAATCTTACTCTTGTAAGAGTAGGAAGATACAACTTCATTGAAATGAACTATTTATTATTATCAGTTGAATTAACCATGCAGGTTTCTATATGAGGATTATCATATCCAGGTAAGGATTATGATACTATATTCATTGAAAGCACGCTTTAGCTTTATGAAATAGTAAAGTATCCTAATGCCTTGTTAAATGGCATCTTATGAAAATGTTGGGCTATGAGAGCCATGAATAACATCAAGGTCATGCTTAACAGATGACTTGTGATGAGATCACTGAGAAATGATAATTGATGTGAGTTAGACTTGTTACATTTAGTATTCTACTTTCATAGCTGCCATGCTAATGATTAATGTCTGAGAACATGTATGATGTTAAAATAATACTGAAATGTACCTAACTAATCAAGTATAATCATACCATGCAAAGCCCTGATCATAGATCCATCATTGTCAGAAAGGAAAATGATGGTGAAATAGGTTTTCCCAAGGGAACTCCTGGATCACATACTTTTGAGTATGTGGGGGAATATGGATGTGTAAATCCTTACATCCTAGTGTAGGAATTGATGTAGATGTATCTTAATCCATCTACCCTTCACGAAATGTTTATGTTGCAACACTCGGGGAACCACAAATACCGCATCAATCAGAGGTAAACAAGAAATCTATCGATGACGATGAGAGTACAGAATGCCACTGTAACTCTAGAATAGTGTAGTACCAAATTACCCTGGTAAGCTATAGTAGCAGAGACACAGGATGTCCTGCAAGTTATTCTCACTCTGACTGAGGAAGATGAGGTCATAAGAATCCGGCTCTTTTGATGACCTAGGTATGATACCGATGTGACTTGACAAGTGATCGGTTGGAGTATGAGCGGTATACCTCATCTCCGCATGGCATAATAATGTTTGTAAAACATAATCAACAGTGTAGTATATCTGTGAGGATTATCTACGAGATACTTGATTGATGTTACTTTGTATAGTACACATGTTCTTCATATTTCTTCAATGATGAACCTCTGCTTTCTACTAAACTATTGTTGGAATACTTTAAGAGCTTATCTGCTTTGTTATTCTTTGAATTGCTATATAAAGCTTCTAGTTGAGAGTTATAACTCTCGCTGGGACAATTATTTAAAATTGTCTCACCCCGTAGACTTCAACTTTTTAGGTGGTCGTCGAAGACGGAGGAACCGGTCTACAGGAGACCAGTCACAGCAGCAACAGCAGAACCAGGAGCAGCAGTGAATCTCAGGTGGAGATATTGACTGCCGAGTCATGTTGTTAGATAGTCCTATGACGTCTCTGTACTCTCAGGTCCTAAGAGTTATGGGTCTGAGATTTTGGTTTTACTCTTGAGAATTTTGTATCATGTTGTATATAATTACTCAAGAAGTAATTATCAGAGATGTAAACAGTTTATGTCCTTTTTATGAAAGAAGTTTTATTGATTCAAGCTCTTATCTCGAAAAGTTTTAATTTCCCGTGATTTTTGTCTTTCGCTATTAATCAATTGCTTCTGCTAAGTTTAACTCGTGTTTATATCGTGATTTGGAGATCGGAGCCCACAACGCTACCCTGTCGGGCAGTGGGCATATCGGCCGACTGGAAGGCCGATGCAGGTGGAGCATGTTTGTGGGCCGGGAAGGCCTTATTGATGATAAATGAGTCAAAAATGGAGGAAAACTCTGCAAAAGATGGAAATATTGAGTTAAGAGCGTAGTGTGGCCTATTATTGCAAAAGTACATATAAAAAGAGAGGAAAATAGTTTAAAAGGGCAGTTTTGATAACAAAATAAGGGTCAAAAACATCACAAAATTTGGTGTTATCAGCGATCCTCTATCGCCATACCTTTTCGTCCTCTGCGTGGAAAGGTTGAGTCAGTACATTGAAGCTGAAATTAGTAAGGGGAGCTGGCGCCCATTCCTACTAACGAGACAATGACTCCCCATATCGCACATGAGCTTTGCCGATGACATCCTACTGTTCGGCGAGGCATCCATCCAGCAAGCCTAAGTTATTCAAAAGTGTCTTATGACCTTCGTCCAAGCCTTAGGCCAACTGCTCTCAGAAGAGAAATCTACGATTTTCTTTTTAAGGAACACTCCACGAACCTTAAGGAATAGGATCATGAGGAAGATGAACCTTCGAGAAACACAAGACCTGGGAAGACACTTGGGTATACCGATCATTCACAAGACGAAGAGCAAGCAACACTACCAACACCTGATCGAGAAGATGAAAACACAGGTTGGACTCTGGAAGAATCGCTTCCTCTCTCTTGCAGGATGCCTTACCCTAGCAAAATATGTCCTTCTATCCCAACCTTGCTACACCATGCAAATGACCCAACTACCTGCGTCTGTCTACGACAGAATGGATCAAATCACCAGCAGATTCATCTGGCAAGGCTCGCATCCACAGAAGAAAACGAGCTTGGTGGCATGGAAATACATCACCAAATCAAAACCCATGGGGGGTCTTGGAATCCGGCAAACTAGGGACTTCAATGAGGCTCTGCTGCTCAAGTTAGCATGGTAGTACATTCAAGGCAGACAAGTACCATGGATAGCCCTCATGGGGGAGAAATAAGCCTCACAAGGACCGAACAATAAGTCAGGTTCACATACATGGCGCAGTATCAAAGGCCTCTTCCCGATCATACAATCCAACTCTAGATGGGCCATTATCTCAGGCGAGGATGTTAATGCCTGGTCAGACAAATGGGTGGGGGTGGTCGGTTTCCCCAAATCCTACCTAATAGACCCATCCCGGAGGACTGTAGGATCTCAGGGTGGAGAGCATGGTTAGTGATCAAGGCACTTGGGACACAGAGTTTATTGCAGCCTGGTTCCCAGAAGCCACAACCCAAACAATCCTCTCCATTGCACCTCCTCAACAGAGATTTGGGAGGGATAGCAGATACTCGATTCATACGCAGGACGAGGAACTTACGGCAGCATCGGCGTACAAGATGCTTACCAACTCTTTGCAAGACACAGACGAGAGTTGCTACAAAGAAATATGGGCTCTGTAGGTTCCTCACAGGATCAAGACCCACATGTGGCTAGTTCATTGGGGCAGACTACTTACAAACTCATTAAGATTCGTGAAACACATGACAGACTCCAACATATGCTCGAAATGTCTATCCGGGGAAGAATCAGTTCTCCATGCTCTCTGGGACTGCGAGATAGCTCGCAAAACATGGACGCAACTGCCTTCTCCTCTACCTGCTTCTTTATTCTCCGCCACATCCCCCAAGGATTGGATCACCTATAATCTCAAGACAACCTATAATAGGGATGGATGGAACACTCTTTTCTCTGTTACCTGCTGGAGAATTTGGAAGAATCGAAATGAGTTCATCTTCAACAATGCGAGTAAACCTCCCACTGTCCTCTCCACGCTGTGCCATGCGGAAGCCAGATCTATCACGGATGCATTCAAAGTTCCTGCAGGCAATAAAGCCAATCACATTTCGACTCAGTCGCCTCCGATAGTGATCAATCCGACCACAAGGGTGGTCCAGGTAGATGTAGTCGTAGACTCCATTTCGAACAGGTTGGCCACCAGCCTAATCAGGCATAACAGTAAAGGTGAATGGCAAGTGGGAGCAGCCGAGATTATGGAGGGCAGCAACCCAGTCAGAGGCGAGCTCCTCACCCTACTCAAAGGAGCCAGGCATGCGAAGGACCATAACCTAGCCGACTGCATCATTCTTAGTGACTCCAAACTTGCAGTCGACTGGACCACGGACCAGGCCCCAACACCGCCCAAGTACGGAGGTCTGGTAAAGGCCATCAAAGAAGAACTCATCGGGAACCCCCCTAAGGCTGTCTACCATGTCCGAAGAAACCTCAACAAACTTGCTGACCTGCTGGGGAAACACTGCCTAAAGCAACCAGAGAGAAGCTACTCTTTCAACTCCTGCCCTCAGTTCCTCACTAAGCAATATGCGGAGGACATGGCCTCCTTCTTTGTTTATTTTCCTATTTCTTCTGATCTCATTCCTTGATGTAAGTGGACAATAGTCTACTAGTACCAAAATTTTTTTTTTTAAAATGTCTCCTTCCCTTCCCTTCCCTCCCCTCCCCTCCCTTCCCTTCCCCTCCCTCCATCCCCTCCCCTCCATGTACCGCATACCAAACATAGCTATAGGGACGATGACCGAGCCAAAAGACATAGCTTTCTAATAGAGTTGAAAGTTGTTCGAGGCCGAAGGCGCAAGAAAATTAGAACACGCCGCCGTCCACCTTTGAATCGATATCAGAAAATGTTTGCGTGATCATCCTCACGCAGTTGCCAATTTGCGATTTTATATGGGAGGGCGTACTTTCCTAGGCCTACAAAGGGCGGTGGTTACGAGCAAGCGCTATCTTTGACGGGTGCTTTTCCGCCCTGAGGGAGGGTAGAATACGGGGGTGCCATGCTGGACAGCCGGCTACAGATATACAATATCATGGTTGAAGAAGCAAAATATCTAGGAACTCTTCGTTATGAGAAGTTTCCCACTGCAACTACATGCAGTGGGATGTACACTGGCATCGGAGGGTTACCAAAGTTGGCACTTCACATTCAAGGAAATCATGATCAAAGAAAATGACGTTCCCAATTTTCTCTTTCCAATTACTTTCTCACCGGACGCTGCTGGTTCAGGCAAGGACCAGATGAAAGACACAATCTACATCACTTCTGCCTTGTCATGGTTTACAACTCCAATAAGTTTTGTAGATCATATTAATGTGTGTTTCCTATTTGAAGTACCTCCATCTAAATACATGGTGAGTGAACTTCTGCATTCCATATCTATTATATTCAATTTATACAAAGTCCCAAATGTATAAATTTTGAAGCTTAATTGTTCACCAACACAGAGATATTTTTAGAGCTCATTTGCACTTAAAGGTACTCTATGAAGTTACCTCGTATCCTCAACAAGGCTCCATATAGGAACAATAAATCTGTATGCTTTGTATGTGTCTTTCTCCTGCATTTTAGGTTGGGAACTGTATAGAACTTCCACCATAAATGGATACCAATAAATTTCAACATATACAAGAAGATGTGCCATACCTAGGTTAGCCTAAATTACTCTTTTTTGGAAAAAAATGATGCATGAGTTCTACAATTGACAGAGATTAAAAAGGGACACCTCTGAGACATCAAGTTTAGGACATCATATTTGAACTCAGATTCTATACCTCAAATTCGAGAAAGGTATGTTCCAATATATTTTCTTTATTCTCTAATGAATTGACATTCACATATCACGTCATAATTTTATATTTTTCCCGCCACCAAGAAGATAATAAGATCGTGACTTCTCTACTCTATTTTTAGTATATTATTGTTGAGTATGTTGTTGAAATATAAAACAGGTTTATACCCATATTGCCTTTATAATATGGAACACATAGCGAATGGATTACTACTTCTTATGGATTTTTATCAATTTCGAGAAAAAAATATACTAAAAAAATAGAGTCTATATATGGAAAAGAATTGTGATACAATGAAACCAATATAAATTCACATATAGAAAAATATTATCTTAGTTACTAATGTGTCTCTTCAAAATATTTTGTAGCATACATTAGAGGTTTTATGTACTCCAACATCGGTAGTAAGCTTTGGAGACATAAAGGGGAAATGTATGTCGACCCATTTTGTAGATTTGGCTAGATCACCTTGTTTGAAGTTTGATTGGCCCCAACGGGTTATCTACGCATTAGTATTTGATTTTTAACCTTGAATGACTCAAGAGTGGTGTTAGATGCCTTCTACATAGTCATAATCAATGATATGTTTTTTGGTGCGAATAATCAATGATATGTTAATAATTCAATGCCTTAGTATGCATTCTAGATAAAGATATCTATTTTAATGCTTAGCAAGTGTGGGAGTCAAAATATTTGACATGGGAACATCACAATGTACATGGATGTTCCAGACAAATATATGTATCATTTTCATCTATCTGGATACTATATCACCATTATATGAAAGAAACAAATCCTTGATTTATATCCACTATTTATAACAATTGTAGTCAAATTCAAGAAACAAATCCTTGATTATCTCCACTATTTACAATAATTGTTGCCAAATTTACCCTTTTAACACATTGTTAGTTGATTTAAGGCCCAACTTGTGGCCTTTTACTGTATTAGAAGGCGTTATCTTTTATCCAAAACCTTTATTTGTTTTGATATCACATTTTGGTTTGAACAACATTTCCTTAGCTATGTGATAATAAAGATTGCACTTTAAAAGCGTGGAGTTGAAAACTATGCATTGTGATAGTCGGGTGGTATGTTGTTTACATCCATAGGTTATCAAAACTTTGTTCATTCACATTATTATAAATATAGATCTATGGTTGTTGAAACACATTGATAATTCATTAATATCATATTCAATGCTGAGAGGAACTATATAACCATCATTTGAACTATGACATCATTGCTAAAGAAAATCTTGTTGTTTATCAACTTTTTAAATTGAAAATCAGTACTATACTTGCATTGATGTTTCAAAAAATGTCACACTCTTTGTTTTCTTGGAATATTCCAAAATTAACGCCTCATGTAGTTATATTTAGTTGTATGCTTAGAATTTGGATGCTTTGACTATCTTTTCATTGACCATTCTGTATAATATATTTTTCTTCACATTGTCATTAATTTATTTATGATTCTAAGATATAATCCATGTAATAATATATATAGATACCTTTATAAGGAGAGCTCACATTATGCATAGATTCATGTAGAAGGGTAAACTGAGTCTCAATGACTACTATATTAACTAATAGTCAAGATTATTAATGATTATAGAAGCAATGGGATCTCCTACATTGACGACCACTATTTTTGTATTTTGATCATTGTGTGTTATAGCATATCTCTGAAGGTTGTAGGGGTTGGTGGTGGTTTCAAGATGTGCAATCATTTTCTATTAAAAACTTTTTAAAATACATAAATAGTATGTGAGGGTGTATCTCACCACAACATTCCATGAATATGTACTCATTCCATTACATTGAAGCAGACAACTCACAGTTGCAACCAATATGAGTTGAACTTGATGTCTTCCCATTACCAAATAAATGCCAACCAACTCAGTTCATCCACATCAGCATGTACCATGAATTTTTTAGCTAAAAAAAACCTCCTAAATTGCTCATGTGCTATTGAGGTCATCCCTCCCAACTCTCTCCAAGGTTGGATGGTATGCACTTGTTATTAATCATCCTTTTTTATTATTTTTATTTACATGGCTATAATATCCTTGAAATAGGATATATGATGCTGCATGATTTTGTTAAATGTAATGGATATATACTAACATAGGTTAAACGATTCTAGCTAGGTGCATGTGCCTTATGTGTGAATAATAAACTAACCAAAAATGATTTTGAGTAAGAATATATAGAGTAAACATGACTGCAAATGGTGAAAATATATTGTAGAAGAAGGATGTGCTGATGATTAATGTTACAAGCTTGCAAAATAAATAGTTTATAAGTAAAAAAGTATACAGCCCATGCTTCCAAATGATTCCAGGTTTCATTAGATCTTCAAACACTAATACACTATCACATCTAATATTTTTCTTCAATATATAATAGTAGACCCAATTTATATCATACCTAAACACCATCATATCCATGTTCATATTGTTTTTCATATATGTTCACTAAATATATTCTTCATGTTATATTACTAACATCCATCTTCAATTCATTAACTCAAATGTGCAAAACACGTGTACTTAATAGTGTGTGTGTGTGTGTGTGTATATATATATATATATATATGGGCGTTCATTCATTGCCCGCGTGGGTAGCCTGAATTTTTCTACCCTGCAGCCAAAAAAGTAACTATTCTGGCCAGAAAAGTAACCCTGCTATCAAAAAAAGTAACTATATTGATCAAAAAGTAACTATGCGACTAAAAAAGTAACCCCATACAAAATACACAGCAGATATATATGTATCCGTGTTTTAAAATCTGCTATTGCAAACGTAACTATCTATGCACGAAACTTAGCAGTTTGCAAGGTAAAGTAACCCTCTACATGTCAAAAGTAACCAACTTGAAAAAAAGTAACCGAAATGGTGGGCGGGTAGCTACCCGCGCGGGCAATAAAGATGGGCCCTATATATATATATATATATATATATATATATATATATTACTATATATATTACTATATATATATTACTCTCTCTCTCTATATATATATAATTATATATATATATATATATATATATATATATATATATATATATTAGGAGATGAGAAAAACAGTGTTATGGCATGTGGAATATTAAAGAGAGCATGGTGACATAGTTGAAGTGAGTCCTTTTTCTTTGGTGTAAGAAACTCTTCTGTTATATATAAGTTCACTTTTGATTGGATTGCTCAATACTTAGAATTATATATGAATGGCTCCATGAAATCTGTGGCAGCTAACTTTCTTTTTAAGACTTATATTACACTTATTGATTATATCTTTTCTTTAATTCTTGTCTATTTTTATAGAAGAAGGTAATGAAAGAATTAAGCTAACTCTTTGGCTTCTCTTAATGCTTAGACACCATTTATGGTTCATGGTTGTTGCCATTTGCAGCAAAAATGCATGTCTGCAACATTAGTATCACCAGGTGGAGACAGGAAGGGGAGGGAGACATAATGATGTGGGTCCATCTTCATCCACATGTTTCTCATCCCTGCTTCGTAGTTTTGATTCCGGTGGTAGGACATAGACATTGGCATACTCAAGAAAATTGTTCAAAAAGAGTACCATCAAGGGCGGAGCCAGGGGGCAAGAAGGGGCCATGCCCCCCCCCCAGAAAAATGAGAAATGAATATATATATATATATATACATATACATTTGTAACTTCAAGTAAACATATATTACATATCGATGCCTTGTCAATCACAAATTTTGGCTGTCCTACTAGTGTGCGGCGTATCACCTTAGTTGTGCAGCCCACGTTTGAATCACCACGGTCACAGTTTTTATTCGCACTCTCCACATGTGGACAGTAATTTGTATATAAGTATAGGTTCTCTTATTCATTAACACGAAATGTGATAATGGCATAGTGGTGTGAGTCTTGTATCCTAAGCTATGCTATGCGAGTTTGAATCACAGTTGTGATGTTTTTATTTGTGTTGTTCACATGTGAATGGTGTTATGTATATCAATATGTATGTGTAAACATTAATTGTGACAGTGGCCTAGTGGAATGTAGCTAATTCTTTGAGAATAAGGTTTGTGGTTCAAATCCTCATGGATGTGTCTTTGATTTTTTCTCTCTCCATTATATAAATTTAAATCTCGTAATAGAAATTTATCCTTAACATATAGTTTGCCCCCCCCCCCAATACTTAAGTTTTGGCTCCGCCCCTGAGTACCATTTAAGATAAGAACATGTAGGAGATAGCTTAGTATGTAGGACACTACCGCATATTTTTCTTCAACTAAACACATGTTTATATAAAAAGATATAGTTTTTTTAATTAGAAGTAGGGCACGCGTCCACTTGTATTTGTGGCTCTGCCACTGGACATAGAGACGCCGACCGAGCGAGAAATATTACACATGTTTGGTATCATTGCTAAGAAGAACGCCATGAACAAGTGGCACACATATCAATATATCATGCATGTCATCGGCTTGATCGCTGGACTGCCTGTGGCACCGCTAGCCGACAGGCGTGGTTATGGAAGAACAATTTTAGCCACATTCATTTATCCATCCACTCTTCTACCTGAAAGTTGAAAAAATATTGTTCTACCTGAAAATTGAAAAAACATAAGTTTTAATGCATGGAACAGTAGATCCACTTGTAGCAAATTTTTTATATTATTGTCTTGTAAAAGTCATGCAAATCTTATGTAAAGTGTAGAATCAAATCTGAATGAAAACTCCACCAGTACAGTACATGACGAACAATGCATGATGTACAATACTATACTAGACATACACTCGAGACGTATAATAATAACATCATTCATCAAAATTGTGTAGAAAAAGTATATTACTAACAGACACAATGTACAAGAAGTATAAAATACTTTAATAAATCACATATCAGAAAACCATGTATAAAAACATTCTATAGCTACGTACAGTTGCTACATGAACTAATTCACATTTTATTAAGCACATACACATGTAACTAACATATTTTCTGATAGATGATACAATACACACACACATTACATTATCTCAGATATTACACATATTTATTTTACAAATCACTGAAATATAAAATGTGTAGTACAAGAACTACACGAAGTACTGTACAAGACGTAATCTGCTAACATTTCACAATGGATGAAGAATATAGGACGCTCGATTTCGACGCAAACGAAGCTAACCGGCAGGATTGACGAGAGTTCAGAATCAGACAAATATTGTAGTAGTGTGAGAATATTGATGGGATGAAATAAGAATATCAGACGCACTGTACTATACGGGAACGTTTGTGAGATGAAGTGAGACTAGAGAAAGGAGTTAATTCAAAACTCTTTCAACGTCTGCATGGAGTTAATTTGTGTGGAATGAATTCATATAAAAAAATTGAGTCCGGGTTTTTGCAGACTCCAGAGAAAATAGATGGAGTATAAAGCTGACTATGTGTATCATTACTCTTATGGAACCTCTACAAGCGATACTGCTCACCTGCTCAGCTGACATAGATGAAGGCTCCGTGAACCTTGGACGTACGTGTGCGCTCACATGACTGCTAGCTTAACTTCACTGAGCACATAGTTTGGACCACACAAGTAGCCACCTACCGATGGTCCCATTTGTACATATTGGGTTGCGGCGTTAAGATCCACCGTCGATCTGTGATATCATCTACGACCTCAGTGAGGTGGATAGAGAGGCGCTAGGTTAGCCATATTGCCATATAACAAAACCAACAATACAACTACAAATTGTCGTCGATTATGATTTCAAAAGCTGGCGCCGATCTCCATACCCAATTTTTTTTCAATCTGGGTTACGACATAGTCGTCGGTTATTTCAATAAAAACCGACGACTAAATCCCTTTCCAAACAAAAAGTGTCTGGCTCATAGTCGTCGATTCGGTTCAGAGTAAAACTGACAATACAACTATAAATTATCATCGATTATGATTTCATAAACCGACACATTTCTTCATACCCAAAATTTTTTAGCACGGGTTAGGACATAGTCGTCAGTTTGGTATAAATAAATGACGACGTAGACCTTCATTGATAGTTATTTTAAATAAAAGACGACTAAGTATTATTTTTTTAATACCAACTTGTTGGTCTGCTGTCTGACTTGTCAATAGGATGTAGACCCTACAGTTCAGAACATCCTGCGATTTCAGCCTAACAATAGGCCATAAACCTTCAAGAAGAAGATTATTAAGACTATATATACATCATGTGATTCACACACATGTATAAAAATAATTAATTTATTCACATGATTCACACACATGTAGAAACATGCAGTTCCATTAATTCATCCATTTTCACATTCATAGACATGTAGAAACCTACATTTCCAATCATTCATCCATTTTCACATTCACACACATGTAGAAGCACATTCATTCATTCATCTTTACACTCACACACATGTATATAGATAAAATTTCAATAAGACAATTCAAAAAAAGGAATTCACACATGTATATATTAGCACCACATGTATACATAAATAATGACACCAAAGTTTAGAAATGTCATTCTTTATCATCAGTGCCCCAATCATAATAAAATATTGCCTCCCTTTCAAAGGCTTTTGTTCATTGTTCTCTTATGACATCTAATTTATCTATCGTATAGGGCATATGTACATCTAATAGCTTTTCTCCTCTATTGAAGTCACTAGTTTTAAACACCTACATAGAGAATGACTTATATATATAATCAATAAGTTCTGATATTTTCATATTATCTAATGAGACTATACTTATGATGATCAAGACTATAGATTACTTATTGCGTGTTTTTGATGTCTTGTGCAACATATCTCACAATCATGTCCATATACTACATATCGTAATATCCATATGCCCAACCGTTGTTTTTACAACACACTATAAATTTCAACATACAAAATGTTACTAAATAAAAATAAGCATAGTTAACATAGATAAAATATGCATTGGAGTCGGGAAACTACATCCACATTCTTTTAAAACTATCACTTTCTTTTCGTGTCCATGTTTCCTCTAACATTTTTGAATTTTTTCAAATCCCTATACGTTAATGTAACACATTGAATTGTATTAATAAATAGTCATGTAATAATAGATGTTAACGAAAATAAATATAAAAATTTTCTCATGTGTATAATGGCCTTTTTGAAATCGTGTCTCAAATGGTCTAATTTGTTCCCATTAGGATCTAGATAATAAACAGTCAACGTCTCAGACAACAACCAATAACTCCCAATGCTTACCTCTAGTGATAAGAAAGTAAAAAATATATAACTCAAAATCCACAATGAAATGTAACTTTCTTAAGTCAAAACTATAAGCAAAGAAAACTTACCCCACATTATATGGAGCTATTATCACGCGCTTTTTTGCTTCACCAAAATATTCAAAAGTGATAGAACAGTTTAAGTAATTGATGTAGGGTCTTCATTTACAAGACTGATCAAGGATGGAACTAGTAATCCCACACGAGTCATTGAAAAATATTTACAGAACCTATGTAAGTGGCTGCAAAACATATATTACATATTCATTAATATATAAGAAAACATATCACCATATATATAAAATGAGGTATATAGATATATAAATTAGATCTTACTATGTACATAGTTCTATCATAGATGATTCAGCCAAGCATAACAAAACAATTCCAAAATATCTTCTAGAAATATATCATTATCGTATGATTGGCCTATAGCATCCTCCTCCATAGAAGTAATAATAGGTGATGTTTTGGAATGTTCACCTATCCATATTGCCATACCCCTGCATTAAGGACCTATCGAGTCGAATAGGTCCTTTGCAAGCCAACTAGGTACTTGAGGAAGAGGTGAAGGTGGAGGAGGACGAACTGTAGTGGGTTTCTTCCCTTTAACCTACATATATAATTTCATATCAATTGTCATGTATATAAATATACCAATTAACATAATGTAAATTTACCATACATGATCAATATAGATGACTCCCTCTTTAGGCCACAAGACTACTCCTCCTTCTGCTTCACCAAGTGTGTCGGCATTTGGGTGCACATATGTCAATTGATGTAGTCTCCAAGTGGGGAAGACAAGCCTTGGGCTCATACAAACCACACTATCGAGTACTAGAGTGCCATGAATCATGTTCCCTAGAAGGCGTGGGTAAGACTCTCCCTCTACAATAATGTATTCTTTCAATTTTAGACGGCACAGCCTCAACTGCTACAAATTTGCATAGAGTATGTTATATATATACCTAAACATATCATCTTGTAAAGACTAGCTACTATGTCATAAAAATACTAACAACGGACGTGCTCAGTGGTGGGTCTACTATATTACTCCCAACCACCTCTACAAGATTACTCACAACCACCTTTATCGTTGGGGAAGAGCGGAATGACACATGCACTATCTAAGTGGCAGCCTGAGATGCCTGGCACTTGCTCATTGCTTCTTGGACTCTCTTATCATTTAACTCATCTACCTATACATGGGAAAAATAAATTCTTTTTGATTCCTGAATTCCCTTTGCAGTAATATTCTAAAAAAAGTATAGGTTACCTCAGCTTTTGAAAATCCCTCTTTTTAGACATATTTGTGCTGTAATGGCCCAAAGAATGCTCTTAGGCCTACACCAGCATCTGCAGCCCTAACACGTCTAGGGTGTTATGGCTTACCGAGAGCAACTGACAATTCATCTCTTGTGCCCTCAGGGATGAACGAGTCTTGCTTCCTCTACTCATGAAGCTCCCGCTAATAATCATCAATAGAAATTGGTAAGTAAACATAACAATCATCAATACAAATTGCTCTGAGAGTTGAATTTTACCATTTTTATAGCCACCTCAGCAGTTATGGGGTTAGTTATATCCCCTTTTTTATTTTACCTCCCAACTATCCACACATCATGGCAATCAGAAGTATGGGAGTAGTATAGGACTTAGCCGTCTCAACACAGGAGCACTAGGCTACTGAATGGAAGACGCCCGTAGTTTTTGGTGAAGGGATGCAAAGCCACTTGGACCCATCATGTGGTCATGCACATTCAGTGCACGCCTTGCTCTATGAGCATCGTTGATAGCCTTGTTAGTAAGCACATTGAATTGGTTAGTAACAATAAAGGTCAATCATAAATAGGTGAATTCATAAGAATGTATACTAATTAAATTAAGTGTGACACTTAATATCTTGAATTCATTGGTATTTCTCTTGTCAACAAACACCTCCCACTCAGTTGGGTATAGGTAGTTCCATTGCTCAAGGGATGACATCTTCCTCTTATCAGCCTCTCATATGTATTATCGGTTGAGAGTTGTCCTATAGTTCCTTAGGACCCTCCCATAATGTTGCATCACCTTTTTACGATGTAGGATTTGATCCAGTTCAAATGTACTCTACAAAATTTCATATATTTCATAGAGTATTCTAAAAAATAGAATTGTAAATAACTTTAAAAATATTATTGCAAATGATAATATCTCAAAAATAGTTATTTCCATACGAAGTCTTTCTTACTTTTAGAAATTGTATGCCAAGATTCTACATTTAGACTACAATGGCCATGAGTGAGAACCCCAAGATGAAAAAAATGAGTTGCGGTTCTTTCCAACTGGATTGCCTGCATGATCAAAATCCATAACCAATTTTTGTCCATTGTCCTTTATTGTAGTAACTTGTTCATCATAGTGATGCCCCTAATTTTTTTAGTTTTTTATGTTGCTCATCAAGTGTCACAAGGTTTTTAGGGGGTACATCCTCAAACTAAAAATTGACAAAAAGACATATATGATATAACTTATAAATGGACATATAGCTAGATATATTGTAAAACTTACATTGTGACGCAGTGCCCCACCCTCATGGTGATCATCATCACGATCATCATACTCATGGTTAGCCATCTGAAAAAATGTCATATAATAAGAATCAAACATTTAACATTTAACATTTAACATTTAACATTTAATCAAATTAATATAACATTGTAAAGTTCACATCAATCCAACATTCAAAAATAAAACATTTAAAAAATAAAAAACATGCCTCTAATATTGAGATCTTTTATTAATTAACATTCCGCCAATGTGATCTCCACACACATATAAGTCATCTTTAGCTTCAATATTTGGTGTAAACAAGCTAACTGAGAATGGACTGGAGTGATCATACTTATCATAGTACTCTTTTTCATCTATAGGATCTTCAATGAGCTATCTTTTACCATAAAGAACAATCAACCATTTTTCATTTGCATGATCATCAATTTAAAATACTTGTTTCTCTTGTGATGCCAATATGAATGGTTCACCCTTCTCGCCAATCTTTTCAAAATTCATTAATGTGAAACCCAATTCATCCACTATAACTTCTTTGGTGTTATCATCCCAATTACACTTAAAGAGCGGAATTTTGAATTCTACGTAATCAAACTCCCAAATGTATTCCATGACACCGTAATATGACATTTTAGCATCACGTGGACTCTTATATTTCACACTAGAAAAAAAACAATGAAGACACTTGAAGGGTGACCCTACTATTTTAGATGATGCTCTTATCATCTTGATCCTTTGTGTAATATGAGAACCCATTTATGTCAAACCCTTCATAAGACATAACATTAATTTTTTATTTAAAGGTGAGGCATTTGATATTTTCAGCAATATTATTTGGCATTTGAGATAATTGATGTAAGACTTTATCTTCAAACCACTTAATAAATGTCTTTTTATGCTCTCCAGCAAGCCACATTGAATTGGCTCAAGGATAATGTTTCTTGATGAAATTGGTATGTTATGTGATATAAACACTCACTTCATCGATGTTATGTAAAATATACAAGTGATCTTGTTCCCACAGCTCACGACTGATTACTTTCATTTATGCTCCTAAAGTTCCTTTTCCAGAATACTCCTCAATATTCTTATCGATTACAAGATCTTCATTATCACTTAGAAAGTCATTGCAAAAATCCATAATCTCTATTGCCCCATAATCCTCAAGAATCTCTTCCTTCAGGCCGGTAACTGTTTCAAACATCACCTTTAAAAATGCTCACGTATCATTCAAAAAGATACACCCAATGCAAGAAAATTGATCCCAACATTTTTACTTCCCTAGTCAAGTGGACAACAAGATGTAGCATGATATCAAAGAATGAAGGAGGAAAATACATCTCAAGCTGATATAGGGTAACAACCACTTCTCTTTGTAACTTAGCGAGATTCTCAGGATCAATAACTTTGCTACATAGACTATTGAAGAAGAAATAAAGGTTGGCGATTTCAAACCTTACATGATTTGACAGTATAGATCGAATTGCCACGGGAAATATTTGTTGCATTAGAGTGTGACAATCACGAGATTTAAGACCTATCAACTTTAGATCTTTCATTGATACCTATCTACAGATGTTGGAAGAGTAACCCTATGTTACCTTAGCATTAACCAAGCACTCACAAAAACTTTCTTCTCCTTTGTAGACCACGTGTAACAAGTAGGAGGTAAATATGTTCTCCGATCACTACTAACTAATTCTCTTAATTATTTCCTTATTCCCATTTCACGTAGGTCCATTCTGGATTTGATGCCATCCCTAGTCTTACCTGGTATATTCAACAGAGTACTAATGATGCTATCATAAACATTTTTCTCAACATGCATGACATCAATACAATGACTAACTGCCAAAGAACTTTAATAAGGAGGATCCCAAAATATTGACTTCTTCTTGAATAAAGATTTATTACTTCATATGGGAATGACACATTATGATCTCTTACCAAATTCATTGGTAAAATCCTTTACTATTTCATAAACAACCTCCCCTGGTATAGGTTTAGGGGCACTCCGTTCCTCATTCCATCCATTGAATATTTTGTTCAACCTTAGATACAGATGGAACTTTGGAAGAAACCTTCAATGACCAAGATATAAAGTCTTGCCACCATGTTTTAGTCGTATTGAATCAGTGTTCTCTTCACATATAGGGCATTCTTTGGATCCTTTTACATTGTATCTAGACAAATTCCCATATGCTGGAATGTCATTAATAGCAAAAAAAACAACATAGCATGCAAACAAAAGGTCTCTCTATGTGAAGCATCATCAGTCATCACACCTTCACCCTAGAGTTTCTTTAAGTCATCAATCAGAGGTTCAAGATAAACATGGATATCATTTCCAGGTTGTTTAGGGCCCAATATCAACAACGACAACATAACATACTTATTTTTCATACACAACCAGGGAGGAAGATTGTATATAACAAGCATAACAGGCCAAGTGTTATGTTTTCTTCTCAATGTGCCGTATGTATTCATCCCATCGGTACAAAGCCCAAGTCTTAGATTCCTATCTTATTCACCAAATTTATGGTACAATAAATCAATCTTCTTCCATTATGGGGAATCAAGCACATGTCATAGGATCCCATAATTATTTTTTTAACCTCTACATGCCTCCTTAAATTCTTCACATCTATCATATTGGAAAACAAGCATTGACACAGTGGTATTATAGGTAGATACCGCATCCCCTTATCAGGAGAGCCAATTTTGGACTTCCCTAAAGTCATCATTTTATACCTTCACGCACCACATTTTGGACAATCTTTCAAATCCACATAGTCATTTTGAAAAATACACAATCATTTAAGCATGCATGTATCTTCTTAGCCTTCATTCCCATTGGGAATAATATTTTGTTTAACATGTATGTTGAGATTGGAAGCTTGTTTCCTTCAGGAAGAATTTCTTTCAACAAAAACAACAATGAAGTGAAGCTTTTGTCACTCCATTTATTATTAGCCTTCAGATTGTACAATATCAACACAACGCTCGGCTTTGTAAACTTAGTACAATCTGTGTTTAACAACCTCTCAGTATCATGCACAATATTCCTAAACAAGGATGGTGGATTGGTGTGATCTACCCCACAACTATACAACATCACATTAACAATGTCTATCAGAATAGGTTCATTCACATCTACGTCATCAACGACAATTTGTTGTTCAACACAAGCACTGCTATTGACATCCACTAATATCAGGTTTGAAATCTCTCCATGCCAGTACCATTCTATACAGCCTTGTACAATCCCTTTGCACATGACATGACTTTTGATTTCGTCACGAGTGCTAACTTTCAAGTTGTTACCACAATGCCTACATTGACAATAGAACCTATCTCCATGTTGTTTCCTATGTTCCTCCGCAAATATAATAAACTAATCAAGACCAGAAATAAACTCTGGGGTATAGTGATTTGGAATGGACATCAATGATCTATCCATTCTATGATCAAAGAGAAAACACATATTAGGGTTTAGGATTTACATATTAAGTTGAGGATTTACAGATAGATTAGGAATTATTGTTTTAGATTTAGGGATAAGGGTTTAATGACTTGGGTTTAGGGTTAAAAGATTAGGGTTTAGGGATAAAAGATTAGGGGTTAGGGTTTAGTAATGAATGTGTGTACCAAATTCCCATTCTTGAACACCTAATCTCACTAGTAAGTGTATAATGTGTATCTGATTTTCAAGAAAATTTTGACATCATTTCCCCCTCTAAGTATGCCGATGTACATGGGTAAATTCCCACCAACATATGTACTTAGAAAACAAATAGGAAAGTGTTGGAGAAACATCTTGAAAATTGAATATACATTATACACATACATCCTACGTGAGATTGAGTGTTCAAGAACATTCCCAATTCTGGGACTATTCAAGATTTACTCCCAGTGAGTAAATCTTGGACGGGTTTCTAGGCCAAAAAATATATATGTATATATGTTGTCATTCTTATACCTATAATCATATTTTCATCATTCATATACTAGATTTTATATAACATCATTTAATTCAATTCATTCTTCCATTTGGGTTAGTTCATTCATGCATCATTAACCCTAAATAATCAATATTAATCAACTACACAATCTTGATGAGCAATTATTGAACTAAGTTAAATCAATAACTAATAAGAGAGAAAGAAAGCAATATTAATTAATTAAATTTATTCATTCATCATTAACCCTAATTAATCAATATTGATCAAATAGACAATCTTGATGAGCAATTATGGAACTAAGTTAAATCAATCACTAACAAGAGAGAAAGAAAGCAATATTAATTAATTCAGTTCATTTATGCATCATAAACCTACTTAGTCAAAATCTACTTCTAATTAACCACTCACATCAATGGTGGAGCAGGCTATGACGGTGGTGGGTAGAGGTGGAGGTGGTCATAACTAGAGAAGAAGGAAGGTGGGACTGATAAGATGGTCGGAGGTGAAGCAGACTAAGGTGGTGACAACTGGAGCAGGCTGGACCGGCGGCCAGTGGCAGTGATTGGAGCAGGCTGGAGTGGCTTTCGGTGGCTAGTGTTGAGCTGCAGCAATAGAAGCTCATTGGCATCACACCCGTGATGGTGAGCATAACAACGAAACCATAAGCATGAGCACAACAACTTCTCAGGCGGCAGTGGTAGCGCGAGCACAATAGCTGGAGCACAGGAGCAACGACTGGAGCAGAACAATTGTCGAAGCTAGTTTAGGTATTGTGATGAAATGGAGAAAGGTGAAATAGTTTCACGTGGATGCTATTAAGTTACCCATAGTCGTCTATTATTTTGGAAAATCGACAACTAACTCCTAAAGTTTGCTCACGGGCTAGGGGTATAGTCGTCAATTTCTTGTGAGTGAAAAAACCGATGACTAAGTCCAAATCTAAACAAAAAAGTTGCCATCAATTAGGATTTTAGTTGTTGGTTGCTAGAGAAAAATTGACAACTAACTCCTAAACTAAAAAAATAGGTTGACATAGTGATCGGTTACCAACAGAAAAACCAACGTCTATAGACATAACGAAACAAAAGATTTTAATCTACTGTTAGGACCATAGTTGTTGGTTGTCCAATAAAAACTGATAATGAAGGAGTAAATTGGGAGGGGGGAAATATTTTTGTGGGGACAAGGTGAGAAAAGACCTAGTCATCGGTTTCTAGTAAACAACTGACGATATAGACCCATCCCCTTAAAAGAAAATTTGTCTCACGAAGGGTGATTAGTCGTCGGTTAGTTGATAGAGCCGATGACTAATGATGGGATAAATGTTTCTATGGGGACATGGAACAAAACATGTGTTGTCAATTTTAGCAAAAATTGATGCCATATTGAAAGTTTTGGAGGCACATTTTCTCCTAGAAAATTATATTTTGTGGGTAAGTTTAGACGTCAATTTCTTTGAAAAGAAACTGACGTTAAAATAAAAATGGTACCTGTGTCTATTCTAATTCGGTGGGACTTCACATATGGTGACAACTATCTTTAAATAACTAGCATCTTTTTTCTTTGGTGTCGATTTTTTTTGTGTAACTGATACCATCAAAGGTGATGTTATATGTCATTTCTATACTAGTGAAGTACATGAGAATACACACATATGATACATTATCTTTTGAATTCCTTGAAGATGGGTAAAAGAGATTAATAATAATAGAAATGATGATGCATCTAGCTAGGTACCCTAAACACCATGAGTTTCCTCTGAGGACCACATTGGGGAAACAAAATTTTCTCCTTGTAGTGATCGATGAATTATGAGAACGATTTATAGAGTGCAGGTTGAGATCTTAAAGGTTAGACCAGTAGGATTTAGGAGTGAGACATATGGAGTGGTTCTGGTCCTAAATCCTTGTTGTGAAAGTATATGTCCATGATGAATAGATTTTGATGAAATGAAAGATGTGAAATATGAAAATATGAGAAATATTGTGATATGTGATATACTATTTTGATGGTTCCTATATCGTGTACTTGAGATGAGGACGTGAGCCTCTTTAGGAAACCCTAAGGTGTCCAGAGTATCTTGTTGATATCTTAGGGTAGATGGATAAACCCTAAGCTAGTGTCGGTGAATCATTGACACAAGAATCAAGTGCGACGACTTTTACTTGGTGAGGTAAAAGCCAAGTAGTTTTAGGGAAAATAACAAAAGATGACAAGTCATACAAAATATGATGTGAATGTTTGTTACATTTCTTGTATTGCTAGATGACACCTTGCCATTTTTTATTATTTTTCTTGTCATAGAAAATAATCATTCTATTATAGAGATTATATGTTTCATATTCTGATTTGTCTTGTTGACAAGTAGTGAATGTTAAGATTTATATCCACTCTGAAGATTATTTGCATTGCTTGTCATTTGATAGTATTGTTTGGTAGTCATGTCTTATGTGTAATTCAGCTTCAAGATTACAAGATGTGTTCCTAGTCTAGCTGGTGGGGTGTCACAAAGATGATGCTAATGTTATGTATTGATTCAAACTATTTAGACCTTGACTTGTTACTCATACTAAAGATTGTTAATCTGAACTAAGATGTATCAACTGATTTGTTCATAGACATGCTCTAAAAGATGTTTTAAAGTTGTATCTAGTTTAAGTGATTACCTTATCTAATTGATTAGACTACCATTGTAAACTTAATTTGACTAGATGCTAGAACTATCTGCTAGACTTTTCATTAACTGCAAGTTTCTTTTAAGTTCATTATACTTAATCTGATGTTGATGCATGTACTTTGATTTAGTGGGAGGTATCCACTCATTGGGGCTCTATATGAGTCTTGTGACGTTATTTCAATTGTTTTTAGGTATAATGATATCCATTAGAGAGGTTATAATAAAGAAGATATAAATAGAATCATCTAGATAGATTTGATTGTCCCTATACACTCACTTTCTTGGGATGGGTAGTATATTGAGATTATTCTTTCATGTACATGTATTTAATGTAAACTGAACAATATGTGAGCAGTGAAATTTGATTCTTGTTTTGAGAGAGTTTTATATGAATTTTGATATCTTAATGTGATATTCATGATGTGCCATTTGTTTTGAAAATTGTCAACAAAGAAAAATGGAAAATTTTACATGTGTTTTTTTTTCTTATATTTTTTGAATTGCCTTTTTCGAGAACTCATTGTTTTGTTTCATAATTTGAGTTTAGGCATAGGAACTCTCTCAAATGGTTAGCATTTATTCTAATAAAAAGAGATGCCCCGAAACACACAATTAGACTTTTTTGGTCTCCTAAAAGTGTGTTACCCCCTATTTATATGTATTTCAAATCATGTACGTACATTGTGTGAAGAAAAAGAAAGTAAAAAGGTAAGGTTTTATGTTGAAAAGACCCTTTAGAAAACACACAATTAGAGAAGAGAAGGACTATACAATTAATCTATAATAGAATATGTATCTATCATCGCATTAGTTTGTCATATCTCAAAAACTTCTTCTTTGTCTAAACTATTTTGGTTCTTCTCCTTCCAAATACCATGAAGGGACAAAAGTGCCAACCCACTCTTTCAGATATTTTAAATGGAAGAGCTTCTAAATAAAAAAAGAAGCAACATGTATGTATCGATAATCATAGTATTCCAAACTTTGTATGCATAATCACACTTAAGAAAAAGATGATCCACATCCTCCCAATCACACCTTAATAACATGCACATGGAAGGTAATATGAATCCCTTATTTTGAAGATGGTCATGTATCAAAAATTTGTCCAACATCATTCTGCAACAGAAAATATTACACCTATAAGGAGCAACTTACTTCTACATCCAATCACTCAGGGCATATCATCATCCTTCCTCCTGAAAACCTTATACAAGTCTTTCATCATGCTTATTTACTTTACCATCGAAAAACATAATATCATCTCCAAAACCTAGGAATTTATCCAAATATTTATTGAGAGATCCATGCTCCATTTGATTGCATATCTAATTGGGAATTTTACCTTTTCCAAGTTTGAGAATATATCCATTGCCTATAATTGTATCAAGAAACAATCTAGAATCCAGCTGAGAATTTCTCAAGATGAGATCCTTGGTTCCATGTTTGAAAATGATTTGCACCTTTAGATGCAATTTAATTACACAAGATAACACTTTTCTCATCAATCATAACCATACTAGACATAGTGTCAAACTCCTTCGCCATGCCTCCTAGATAAGAGATAGAGTCATGATTAGCTCAGATGATAGGACCACATCATCCACAAACAAATCATGAGAGACAGAAATTGTTAGCGACTATGATAGGTTTATAGAAATTGTATTTAGCAACCCCATTAATGATAGTTGAGAATCCCTCCATAGAAAGAACAAAAAGTCATGTGCCTACGGGATCCTTCTATGAATTCCTTTGGGGAAGGACATAAACTCTCTATGGTGACTCCATTAAATAGGCCTATGAGACTATTATAGTGTATATTTTCTATTAAACCATGGATAAAGAAGTAGGTAAAATTTATTCTCAATAATAGATAGAAGACAATTCTAGTTGACTGAGTCATAATCCTTCATACTGAGCATTTTTACACATTTATTGGGGCTTGAACTCTTTGTGATATTAATAATAATCTTATTCAACAAAAAAGTAGAATAAATAATGGATGCACCTTTTAAAAAGGAACTTTGTGTTGGGTCAATGATAGGTGGCATAATAGATTGAAGCATGTTTGAAAAAACATCTAAAATAATTTTATATAAAACTTATTTAGTTATTATCTAATGGAACCATCATCCTCGTCATCTATTTTGATTATATTATTATCAGTCCATCAGATTGTAACGTTGAAACAAGAACTCCATCGACATTTTCATACCAAGGATTTGAAAAACTTACAACTTTTTAGGAATCGAGGTGCTACATTCTCGCCAGGGCACTTACTTATCTTAGTGGAAGTATGTCCTTGACCTCTTGAAGGGTTTTGGTATGCTGAATTATAAATATGTTTCTTCACATATGGACTATCACAAAAAATTTCTATATAAGGGAGTGTCCTTTTCCCATCCTTAATAATGTAAACACAAAGTTGGAAAACTCATCTATCTTATTGTTAGACGATCCAACATTGTCATTGTTCTTTATTTTTTTATGTGACACATGGCTAACTTCTTGTGTTCTACTAGAGTCAGGTTGTAACATGCTAGGATTTGAGGCCTCGTATAAAATGATCTTAAAAGAAATTATTGGAATACCCATATCACCAAGGTGCACCTCCTTTTTAGGGACCGCATCGCTAAAGAACTCTATGGTTAATCATGCTCAATCAAGAGTAGTACTAAGATGGATGACTAGTCAGGAAGTTTATCCTGACTTCACATGAGTGTGGACAAAGCACACAAATATGGCTAGTGGTGGTCTATGGATCTGGAAGTTCATATGATGAACTTAAAGGTGTTCCAACCATCGATGACTCAATAGAGATATTGTGACAACAATGGAGCTAATTGTTAGGCAAGGAATATAGGATACCATATTACGGTGTTTTCATCTTATAGCAAAGTGATAAGGAAACATTCAATACACTAACTATAGAAAAGTGTTGCTAAACTGTTGGATCAGCACTAGTGCAGCAGAAACATGGTAGACATATTTAGATCACTAATAATATGATTCATGGGTGATTGGATCTATGAGAAAGTGGTAGTCTGTTGGTATGGTATGCCCAGAGAGACAATCATACTGATGATTGACATGGCACATAACATAAAGGATTTGATTAATTATAATAAAGACAAGCTTCCAATTCATTATGTTTCACTCAATTATCAGATAATGAGGTAACATTATGAATGTCTAAAGAATGATAATACTCGATGATGTATGTTTTTAAGTAAGTGACTTGAACGATGAGATCATAAAAATGATAAGAGTATGTACATTCTTGTTATGTCCCTATTCAATTGTTACTGTGGTAGGCAGATAGTCACCAGTAACACCTAAGACTAGATTGTATGTTGGTTGATGATAAAATCTCATTTGTTATGATATGGAATATCAAACCAAGTACATAGATACATGTTAGGGAATGGTGTATCAGACAGACCCACCTTGAGAGTGACACATGGGAAACATCTTTGGTGGTCATAGTCATCTCTCATAGTGTAGGTGGTGATTGTGGTTCTTAGACCTGAAGTCACTACAGTAATCACATGTCCTTGGGTATACTTTGACATCATCAAACGTAATCTTAAAATATAGGTTGCCATAAAGGTGATGATTTAGTAGCTTTGATAAATGGGGACTGACTGTGAGTGATCTAGATGGGATTTGTCCCTCCTACTATAGTTTGATATCCTGGCTACTTGATAAGAGAGACTAAGAAATGTGTGTGCATGCGCATTTGAATCAATATATGATATTGAGTTCATATATATCTCAGAGAGTCTTCTCTAGTTCAAGGAACACAGATTGAATGTTTAAGAGGATGATGATTCCATGGCTTGATTTCAATTTAGATATCAAAGACAAAGTAATAATACAATCACTGCAACACCTTATAGAGATTGTAGTTTGAAGTTGTTCTCCAACTTTCAATTCACTTGGGTAGCACTTATGTGCGACTAGGCACCACTCTATGCTTGTGATGTCATAATCTAGTTATGGACACTCACTACCAACATGATATGGAACCTATAGGGCCACACACAAATGGACTCATCTAGAAGAGGAGTTTGATCATGAATGATGATTTGTTTGATTGTTAAAGTGCTTAGGTATTCAATTCAAGCAACAAGTCAGCTGACTGGACTACCAACATATCACTTCAAGTGTTGTGATGACCATTTGGAGTCTTAAGTTGATTTGAACTGATTTGGCTAAGTTCTGTTCAAACTGGGGAGAAAAATGACCATCTCACATGAGTGACCCAACTATACCAACTCCAACCAACTGACTGGTTGGTGGTCATGAGATGAACGTCTCACATGAGTGAGATGACCAGTTCAAGGTTGCGAGACGACCGTCTCGTGTGAGCAAGATCAACCAATTTGAGTGGAAACTTGATTGTGACAAGGATTAGTGTTGACGTCATGTTGTGCATTAATTGGATTCAAATTGCCAATTTGATTCAAAAAAGGAAACTGCATGAAATGACCATCTCGCTAAAGTGAGACGATCATTTTGCGTGTGAAATGACCGTATCGATAGTCGAAGGTTGTGAATCTTTGAAAAAATTCATAATATTATGGTCCTTTCCCCTAGCCTATACTATGAATAGAGGGATACTGGGGGCTTCCCAACACACACAATTGAGAATCAATTGCTTTGACAATTGTTGTCTCCTCTGGTTGTGGTAACCAAGAGAGCTCAAGCAAGTCCTACCCAAAAAGAAAGGGACAACAAGGGAGAGAACAATTGATAATCATTATGGGAGAGCAAGTTGGTGACTAGTACACCAACGGGAGGGACAACTCCTTCATGTCTGTTCTACTAGAATGACAAGAGTTCTAAGTAGTCTGTGTAGACTTTGCTAGAGGTTAGGAGGTTGTTGTTTGCCGCTAGAAGGACAACGTCAGCCAATAGTCCATGGTGAGTCCAGGAGCTACTACAGACGTTGTTCAAGTCTGTCATCTGTGGTGAAGACTAGGAGTTGAACAAACATCATTCAAGAACAACTAGGATATCGTTGTCCTGCAATGAGTTGTTATTGTTGGACTTGATCCAAGACAAAGTATGGACTCGTTAAAACCATCATTCCCATTACATAGTTGTTGATGGGATCTTGTTGTTCATGGAAATAAGGAAATAATTTTTTTGTTTCCGATGTCTTATCTGTGTTGCTATTTCTCAATAGTGGTATTAGAGCCACTTCAACTAATTATGTTTTAGGATAATCAATATGATGGAATTTTTAGTTTTATCAATTATTTATTGCAAATGATGCAATTAAACTACTTAATGCGCACATCTGATCAAACATCACATAATCCCAAACTAATATATATATATATATATATATATATAGAGAGAGAGAGAGAGAGAGAGGCTAGAATACACTTGAGTGTATAGATCACGCTGTACACCCCAATAGTGTTTTCCGATCTAGACCATATTTTTCAAAAATCTAATCCACTGATCTTCATGGTTACCATAATAATAGGCCACATACAAAATTCGAGCTCATTTGGATGAGTGTAAGTCACTTATCGAAGGACAACAAAATTGATGCACAAAACTAATTTGAAATGCATGATTCTTGTCTCCTTTAGATGCATGACCTATAAGTGCCCAAATGAGATGAAATTTATTATATAGTATGTTCTTAAGATATTACGAACATCAATGGTTTAAATTTTTCAAAAAATACTACAATTCTTTAAAAATGACTGAGGTGTACAGTATCTCCGGTACACTCGAGTGTACACTAGCCTGACTCTCTCTCTCTAGTGTGTGTATATATATATATATATATATATATATATATATATATATATATATATATATATATATATATATATAATGTTTGTGTGTGTGATATGATATATATGCAATTTACACATGTTGCCCTAAAATGAGTTTTGATGGTAGATGTGTAGTATGGTTATGGCCAATAACCCGACATCTATGTATGGTTGGATGGTTTGGTTTTATTCTTATTTTATCTTGGTATACATAGTAAGCCTCAACCTCCTTATTCCCAATGTAAAGTTAATTCTTTCCTACCTCAGCTCCCCACAAATGTAACTCGAGGTTTCTCATTACCATGTAATAAGTTTAATAGAAAATAGGATAGTTTCCTTTCTTGCAATGATAAAGAAGATGATCATCATCAACGATATGACTGTCTGGAAGACCGAGGAGGGAAGAATACAAGAGGTGTGATCTGACCAGATGGTGGATCCAACCAACCGTCTGGAAGTGTCCAGACATCATTGGATAGGTGGCCAACTGACCATTTTCGACAACCAATTGACCGGCCAAGAGGCAATACGATCGGTTCAAGGGTTGAACCGATCAACCCAGATTGGCAAAGCACAGATCTACACCAATAGCAAGTTCATACATATGGCATGATGATTAACCTAGGTGGTAGTAATTCCTTGTGGTTCTGAGGAATTATAGTAGACATAGGCATAACCATCATTTTTTATTTTATATAGCATGTGTATGTTGTGGGATTTAGCATGTATATGATCCATACTATATATGTGGTGACTGGATAATGTATATGTATATTTATACATATGATATATATATATCCCTCAAACAAACATATAAAGTCTAAGATGTTTTACAAAAATGACACAATTCAAAAGCTTGATTGACCAAGTATAGGATACGCCAAAGCGTGATGTGTCACCTATCTCGTGGAAGCGTGATGGTAGTAATGTAGGATCTGCCAAAGTGGGATACATTATTATCATGTCAAATATTGGGTTAGGCTTAGTGATTCTTAGAGATCCTAAGCCCGTAGGCATGTAGATGATTATGGCAAGGAGTTTCACATATCATCTATACAATAGTTGCATATAGATGCAATTGGCAAAAGTTGCCTACCTAAATAATAAAGTTGTGGGAGATCAAACAAAGTTGTCTCATGATTTGATGAAATATGGATCTTGGCTCAATAGAAAATTGTTCACTGCAATTTTCCAAATTGATACATGAGGATTGTAAATTTGAATGAAATAATGAGAATGATAACAATTAAAGGCCTAATTAATATCTCCAAAAATTTTCAAATCAAAATTAAGTTTTTGACAAAATTGCAAACTCTTTTGTAGAATCAAATGGAAACACACAACAACACCTTTTCACTACGATCGGTCCTTAAGAAAGACAAATTAAATGAGAACAACTTCCATGACTAGTACAGGGCGTTGAGAATTGTTCTCACATAGGAGCACAAGCTCTATGTCCTAGAGGCACTAGAACCAGAAGAACCCCTTACTACGACACCTAAGGCTGAAAAGTATGCTTACAAGAAGCATACTAAAGATGTCATTGATGTCAAATGTCTGGTGTTGTGCTCCATGAACTATGTGTTATAGAGGAATCATGAGAACATTAATGTTATTGTGATGGTTACACATCTCAAGAAAATGTTCCAAGATTAGGGAAAATAAAGAGAGATATGATGTTTCCAAGGTGTTATTCAAATGCAACATGATAGAAGGATATCCAATATGTCCTCATGTATTCAAAGTGATTGGGTATGTGGAGAAACTAGCTAGACTTGGATTCCCCTTAATCTAAGAGTTGACCACTGATGTAGTTCTACAATTTCTGCAGAATCATATAGTCAGTTAGCATGAACTACAACATGAACAACTTTGACTAGTCATTGACAAAGTTGTTGGGCATGTTGAGAACAACTGAGGAACAAATGAAGAAAGACAAGTCCAAGTCTGTGATGATGATCAACAACACAAAGGTAAAGTCTAAAGGAAAATACAAAGCTAAGAAGAGTTCTAAAGCTGGTTAGAAGCCCAAATCTTCATATCTCAAGGCTAAGGGAGGAGTAAAGAAAAGAGGTGATTGCCACCACTATCACCAGCATGGACATTTGAAAAGAAGTTGCCCTTTCTGGATAGAGAAATTAAAGACAAAGAAGGAAGGCATTGAGGCCTCCACTTTAGATATAAACGTTATAATATAAATTTGGTTACTTCTTTATCTCAGTATGTGATACGGGATAGAGATCTGACATACATGATGTGCAGAATCTGACAAGAAGTAAGGCCTTTATGAAAGGACAAACATAGAAAAGCGGAGCAAGAGTTTTTGAAAGACTTAGTCTACATTTAAATTTATCTTAGCCCAATGGGCATGTAGTAAAGTTAGTTGAACTGCTATTTCATTATGCAAATAAATAGAAACATTTTCTTTATGCATCTTGTAAGACAAGGATGGTAAATCAATAAAGCGAGCTATTAATGCTTCTATTTCAAAAGATATGATCTTGTATGGCAATTCCCAAATATCTAATGATCTTTGTTTGATAGATTTAAAAGATGAACGTTTCAATACCTAACAGATGATGATTGATAACTCAAGGAATCTATAGTAATGGTCACCTTCGACGTATATAAAAGAAATGCATATCTAGATTACATATTGATGTTAATATAGACTCCCTTGGTTATACAACCTAAGGAAATATGTAAGTCTTACTTACACACAACATGAAATAACATCCTTCACTAAAAGTATTGGGAGGATAATCCTTCTACTAGACCTCATTTATGATGCATGAAGATATTATGGAATGAATGTTGTAGATAATTACCTATACTTCATAGTATTTGTTGCTGAAATGACGATATGCCTCAGTAAAATAGAAATCTCTTGAAGGGTTCAAGAAGATTACATACATGGTGTATACTTCCTTTAAGGTATTAAGATACTTTGATATGATCAAATGTTGAATTACATTACATATTTTGAGAACCGTTTGGATAGATGGTGATAGTGTATCACAAGACAAATCCACCTGAACATAATGATGTGTCAGAAAGAAGGAATTACATCTTGATGAATCATGATATGATTATCATATTATCTTCGAATTTCTTCATGAGAACATGCATTACACTGAAATTAAGTACCATCTAAAATGGTTTAAATGATATCATATGTTATATGATATGATATGATATGGGAATGTCCCAATTTATCCAAAGGGTTGAAACCTATACACATAAATTAGTTTCTTGAAAAGGTTTATCCACAAACCATAATTGTTGAATACTGCCTTTGGTCCCAATCCTAAAGCAAAAATGTTTTGTTTCAAGGATAACTAAGTTCCAAAAGAATTAGAGGGAGGAAAAGGAATACTCAAAAGTTTTAGGTTCAACAAAAAGGTACAATGAGAACAAGTGAGAATCACAAATTGTTGTGGAATCTCGATTTGTTCATGTTACACAAAACCTCATAGTTCTAGTAGAACACATATAAATTTGGAGGATTGTGAATCCAACAACATAGATGGTTGTTCATAAGATGATGAGCAAACTAATAAACTAGGAGCTATTGAGAACAAAAATCTGAGACATGATTCAAAGCCATTAGGGAGTCCATGCACACTAAGAAGGTATGACCTTGCCAGTACCACTTGAAGGGGTAAAAGCAACAAGGTGAATTTGGGTTTTCAATGCAGGACCAAAATGGATAACCTAAAGGATAGATTGGTTATAAAGGGTTTCAGATTAGTTCAAAGTGTTTGAACATAATGAAGTCCCTTTGCCAACTGGCATGCTTGTTAATGCAGATAAAATAGACTATGAGATTTGGCATATGAAGATTAAAACTAGATTCTTTAAGAGGGATATATGAGATGGTGTTTACGTGACACAACCTATAGGTTTTACAACTTCAATAATGGTGCACCTGCGGAGTCTGGTGGTGAAGATAACTGTATGTCAGAGGCAATCAACCCAGAGGATCACGAAGATGTCGCATGCATGATGGAGGACGTAGAGCTACAAACTTTCCCTGACGATGGTTTGGCGGCGCAGCAAGGAAAGAAGTCCTACAAAGAATCTATGGTGGGCCAACTACAGACAGATAGCTACCCTATCATCCGCCCTGATCTGTTAAAAGCCTCGGATTTGGTCTTTGATAGGAGCGGCACCATACCGGCTATTTCCATTAGAGAGGAAGTCGTCCCCCCTCTCTTGGAACCCTAGAAGTACGCAATCGTGATCAAGGCTATCGGCATGAATATCGGCTTTCAGGCCCTCGTCAACCGCATCACGATTCTTTGGGGCATCCACGATAGGTTCCGTATCATCGATCTCGACAACAAATACTACGTGGTGCAACTCTTCTCCAACGATGATTATGTGAAGATCCTTACGGGAGGTCCATGGACCTTGTTCGGAAATTACATGTCCGTCCAAACTTGGTCTCCTCACTTTCTCCCCTATGACCCCATACCAAGCAAGCTAGTAGTTTGGATCAGAGTCCCTGAGTTACCAGTGCATCTGTACCAAACCGAGCTCCTTGTCGGGATCGGTAATCTAGTGGGGAAGATTATCAAAATTGACTCCACTACAGCACAAGGAAACAGAGGTAAATTTGCGAGAATCGCCATGGAGATTGATACCTGACAACCCCTTCTTCCAACTGTGTTTATCAATGGAGAAATATTTAAGATCAAGTATGAGAATCTGCCGTCATTATGCATCCGTTGCGGGCGCATAGGGCACGACGAAGGCCGATGTCCTCAAGCAGTGGTGGTTGCGCCAGTGACGCAGGCCGCTCAGGCACCTGGTGTACCCTACTCAGTTGTGATGCACACAAAGAAACCTGAGAGACGTCTGCCTCGTAGCTCGCCAGAGACAACCTCGTCCCAAGAGAAGGCGCCCTCACCCCCTCAACCTGTCACCGGTGAAGGGTCGGAAGGCGAGTGGCAGACAGTGACCAACAGAAGGAACCGGAAGAAGACATCAGGGGCCAATCAATCGACTACCTCTAATAAAAGCTCGGATACTAGCGCAACCGCCCGACCCTCGGACACTGCTGTGCGTCTAGCCAGTGACGACACCACTATCGGGAGAGAGCAAAGGCCTGAGGGTCCCTCATTCCAATTCCACTTCGGAGCTTCTCCCGAGTCTGAAGGTGGAGCAGGCACTTCATGACGTGGCGTGCTACTGAGGAACAGGCGCATCGTCTACCAAACGATGCCCAGCAGCCCCGACAGAATCCGTAAGAAGGGAAAGGCTCGTGAAGCGCCGGAAAGTGCGAGGGTGGTTGAGGCCAGACGTCTCTTCAGCCCCTCCGCGCCTAGTTCTATGACTGATGATGCTAGTAATGAGATTCATGCAATCGAAGAAGACGACCCTGGTCCTTCAAACGACCAGACCATCGCCGCTTAACCTTTCTTGTTCTTAATGAATTACGTATTCTGGAATATACAAGGAGCTTGCTCTGATAAGAAAATCCAGTTTATTCGCTATCTTAAGAGAAAATTCAAGCTTCATCTCGTTGCCATTGCCGAACCTAGGTGCAGTGGCGCAAGAGCCGACACCATTATCAAGTCTATGGGATTTCCTTCTTCACATTGCGTGGAGGCCATTGGTTACTCGGATGGCATCTGGATTCTCTGGGATCAATCTATAACATCTATGGAGATCTTGTTAAATCACAGGAAATTTATCCACTGCCGGGCCAACGGGTCTCTTGTAACCTTTGTCTACGACAGCCCTAACTCGACCACTCGAAAGCTTTTGTGGAAACATCTTACAAATATAGCAAGCACGGTCACTGGGGATTGGTCTGTTATCGGTGATTTCAACTCTATGCTTTCTGTTAGTGAAAAGGTGGGAAGCTGCTTCTTCGATCACTCGGCCTGTTCGGCCTTCAACGATATGCTCCTATCTTCGGGCCTTGCTGAAGTTCCTTCTATGGGACAGTGGTTTACTTTCCATAGGGGTAGGTTGTTTGAGCATTTGGATAGACTCCTTGCTAATGCATCCTGGCTCGACTCCAATTCCTCCACCACAGTGTCTGTTCTTCCACACTTCATCTCCGATCACAACGTGCTCCTGGTGTCCCGTCAGCCCAGGAATACAGGCCGGAAAGGCGTCTTCAGAATGAAGTCTAATTGGCAACTCCAAGCGGATTTCCACAGCCAAGTTGATGCTCTATGGGATGCTTCGCTTCCCTTCTCGGAGGCCCTTAGTCTGTTCTCACCGGCGATCTTGGCATGGGAGGACCAGATGATTCGAACCCAACACAAGCAAAAGAATAACATCCTCATGTAGCTCGACGGCTTGCAGGTAACCCTTCCATCCGCTACCTCTGTTTCTAACAAACTCAGATGTGTTTCCCTCCAGGAACAACTTCAAAACATCCTCATGAAGGAGGAGGCAGACTGGAGGCAAAAATCCCACATTGATTGGTTGCAGCTTGGAGACAGCAACACGAAATTTTTCAATTCCATTGTCAAGGCAAGGCGTCAGCAAAACTTGATTAGTAAGCTCAAACATCCGTCTGGTGGTTGGGTTACTGATGAGGAAGAGCTCAAGCTGCTTGTCCAGTCACACTTTACTAGCCTTCCTGCTTCTCCTTCGTGTGCAACTCATCAACATATCGAGTATGTGGGCACTTTTCCAGGCGTTCACGGCACTGCTTATTCTACCCTTGCTGCGATTCCATCTGCCTCTGAGATCAAAGATGTCTTGTTCAAAATGAATCCCTTGAAGGTTGCTGGCCCAGATGGCGTGCACACTGATTTTCTTCAAACCAATTGGGCACCGATCGGCCCTTTGGTGGTCACCACTGTACGTACGGCTTTCACTACTGCGTCTGTAGATCCCAATATGGCCAACTCTCATATGGTGCTCATTCCTAAATCAAATAATGTTGAGTCCTGCAGCAACCTACGTCCTATCTCTCTCACTAACACCTTTCTGAAGGTGATCTCCAAGTTTATAGTTGAATGAATTAAACCTCTTCTGAACAGCTGGATATCCCTGACTCAATCTAGCTTCATACTGGCGCGGAGAATCACAGACAACATTCTCCTGGTTTAGGAAGCCATCCATTCCATGCGTACACAGAAAGTGGTGGATGGCAATAAAACTTGATATTTCCAAGGCGTTTGACAAAATGAGTTGGTCATTCATAGAGGACACGCTCACAAGGGTGGGCCTTCCGGACAACATTGTGAAGCTAACTATGAACATCATCACCTCCAGACATACTTCCATCCTCTAGAATGGTTCTCCTCTTCCTCCCATCAAGACTCTCCGGGGTTTTAGGCAGGGCGATCCCCTTAGCCCTTACATCTTCGTCTTATGTATGGAGCGCTTTCATCAGGCCATTTCAAAGGCAGTCGACTGTGGTGATTGGAAGCCACTAGTTATGAATAGGAATGGGACGCCCATCTCTCACTCACTGTTCGCCAATGATATCATCTTGCTTGCTGAATCTTTTTTCAAGAAAGCACACTGCATCAATCATATTCTTCAGGAATTCACAGCAGCTTCTGGACAAGAAGTCTCCACCAGTAAGTCAAAGTGTTTCTTCTCCACAAACACTCTGACGGCGTCCAGGAATCATTTTAGTCGATGCCTACATATCTCTTCCACTGAAGACTTGGGCAAATACCTTGGTGTGTCCATTCTCCACAAGAGAATAAACAAGGCCACGCACACCTCTATCATTGATTCTATTAGAGCAAAAATGAATGGATGGACCAAGCGACACCTATCCTTTGCAGGTCGTGTTTCCCTGGTGAAGTCTTCACTGCAATCTATTCCCGCCTACACCATACAAACGGTGCACCTCCCTCAAGGTGTGTGCGATGATCTTAATCAACACATACAGAGATTCATTTGGCAAGGGACTGGTGAACAACGTAGGATGTCGTTAGTTTCATGGAAGAAAGTGACCTCCCGCAAGGAAAATGGAGGCCTTGGCATTTGTGATGCAGCTGATCAGAATGTTTCCCTTATGATGAAGAACACCTGGTTGTTTCTGACGTGTCCTGGAAAGCCTTGGGTCCAAGTCATGAGGAATAAGTACTGCCCTAAGGGAGTTCCTAAATCGGGGTTGTGCTCACATGCTTGGTCTTTTATCTGATCCACCATTGATGTCGTGAAGGCCAACTGTAGAAGAATAGTGAACGATGGTGCTGACACCAATGTGTGGGCCGACGCTTGGTTCAGCAACTCAAGTCTGGTGGCATCTCACCCTGCTCAGAACATCCCAGACGGCCTTAGTGACCTCAAGGCTGAATCCATGGTTTCCATTGATGGTTCTTCGGATTGGGATTTTATCAGAAACTTCTTCCCAACGGATACCTGGGCGCAAATCAACAGCATTCCTCCGCCGGTCCCGTCTGTAGGGCCTGACAGCTGGGCTTGGAATGAGGACTCCCTTCGGAGGTTCTCATCAGCATCCGCGTATACCTGGACTAGGCGCTAGGAAGAGATCATCTGTAGTGGTGATTGGCCTATCCTATGGAAATCCAAGCTACCAAATCCTATCAAGCTATTCCTTTGGCTCTTCATGCACAACGCTCTGCTCACGAATGTGGAGAAGGGCAGGATACACATGGATATGACCAACCTTTTCCCCCAGTGTAATGAGGCTGATGAATCCATCCTTCATTGTCTAAGAGATTTCCGCTACAGAAAGGTTGTTTGGGAGAGCCTGGACGTACACAGCAGCTTCTTCAACATGGACGTTGCTTCCTGGACCTCACACATCATCTCGTCTGCTAGCCAAAACCCCATCTATGTTGTTGCTTGTTGGCACCTATGGAGGGTTAGGAATGAATATGCCCATTCTCTTAAAGCTATTCCTACGTAGGTCCAGATTAAGTTCATTAAAGAGCGGGCGACTTCAATTTTGAACCTCCCGAGCCTCATTTGTAATCGCTGCCCCGTCACTGAGCCCTCAATTTCTCTAGCTGATAGGGACTTCCTGGTCTTCGTCGACGCATCCTTTAACATCAACTCTCTTCAGTTTGCCTCGGGCGTTTACATCACAAATAGAGCAGGGGTCCTTGTGCAAGGCTTCGGCGCCCCAGGTTATGCTTCGAGTGCTGTCGAGGCAGAGATCAAAACCATCTCGCACACTGTAAACACTTGTCGGTTGGATGGTCTCTCGAGGCCCCTGATCCTCTCCGACTCTGCATCCGGCATCGCCGTCTTCAAGAACATGGAGGAGGCGCCTCCTAGCCTGAAACCCATTCTCAGGCAATGGTCTAAGGACCAGCTATCCACCTTTTCCTTTCAGTACCTTCCTAGGAAGTACACCTTAGTCGCAGATGTTGTAGCTAAGCATGTTATGTCTAATGGCTTGGCTGAAGACTTCATTTTCAAACATCCTTGGCATTTGCCGGAGGTTTTGCTCTGTAATCTGACCGCAAGTTAATAAAGCTTTCGCTTGCAAAATAATGAAAATAAGGTGTATAAGATACAAAGTTCAATCCATGATTGAAACAAGCATCTCAGGGATGGGTCTTTGACTTGATAAGAGAGTCAAAGAGTTTGACTTGAATCAAGATAAAAGATGAAAATCTATGATTACAAAAGATTTAGTGGGAATATTCCACATATGATGGGGAATAACAAGTCAAATATTGTAAGTATTGAGAATTGGCAATGAAGGCTCAAGTGGAACACTTTATGAGAAAGAGATCAAGATCTATAGAGATAGTTCTTGAATGTTTCACAACATAAGTTCAAGCACATAAAATAGCATGATGTTGAAAGAGTTCAACGTGAAGGATTCAATGAGAGAGAATTCGGATTAGTCTCTCATGAACCATATGTTCCAATTCTTGTGAAGAATGGAAATGGCATGATCAGGATTCCATAGGATGTAGCAATGGATCTATCATGAATGCAATAATTGTGCTATTCCTATATGATCTTGTATGTATTGGACATGACATGATAGTATTAAATTCCAATAACAGTTATTGGAATGTCATTAAGGCCATCCATTAGTACGTGTGAAGTAGTTAATGACAAGTTGCTACATTCATAACAATAAGGAAGAGTTGGGTGTACAGGGTTACACCGATGCAAGCTTTCAAAATGAGAAAAGTGATCACAATAAAATATGTTTGATATTAAGAAAAGATGTATGAGTTAGATGGGTTACAAACTACATGACATTAATTCTATTCCACAATAGAAGCTGACTATCCCAGTGTTACAAACACTGGAGTGGATACTATACAGATATGAAAGTTCATACGATGAACTTAAAGTTGTTCCAACCATCGATGTCTCAATAGAGATATTGTGACAACAACAGAGCTAATTGTTAGGCAAGGAATATTAGATATCATATTACAATGGTTTCATCTCATAGAGAATAGATTAGGAAACATGCAATATACAGACTATAGCAAAGTGTTGTTAACGATCGAGGACATATATGTAATGATTATGATTCAATATATGTGATATGATTGAGGAAAATTGTGGTTGTACCTCAGATGATGGGGTTTTGTATACCTTGGTTTAATTAGTACAGTGACCCTTATGAGGGTGGACTAGATTGTTCACTAGTGTCCTGACCTATATACCAAGGACAGACTAGGCTAATTTGCAACTTGACCTTATGTGTCGCTGCGAAGGACTCGTACTGACTGAGGGCTAATGAGATCATAGAATTATGGCTCTCTTAGATCTTATACGGAACAGATTTCAACTTAGCAGTGATTAGTTGGAGTTTCAGTGGTATGCCTAAAACTCTCCAGGGATTAATAAAAGATGTAATTCAGCCATGTAGTACATTTCTTTAGGGTTAAACATGTTTCACATTGGTTGTTTACTCTTGTCTTGTTTTCTGGTAATGTTTAGTTGATATTTGATGTAGTAAGAGAATTCAACTATATAGAAAGTGATAGATTTACCTATTTAGTTGCATAATATGTTTTAGTCCCTTAACCTACTTAATCTGCTAGGCCTGCTTAACTTGCTTATTTTGCTTAATCCACTTAAATTGTTTAAAAAATCAATAAGCATTGTTGAGAGTTATGTCTCTCATTGGGACATGGGTTTCACTCTCATGGGTCACCACATCCTTTTGGGTGATTGTCAATGGCATGGTTAGATTCAGTGGTGGTGTGGAAGAGCAGCTTGAAGAGCAGTAGTAGCAGAAGGTTGGTGTGGATTGAGTGTCCTAGAGTCGTCCTTGTACTCTCATGTCTAGGTAGGGGATGTTTTGTAGATGATATGTATAATGGATTGAGATTTTGGCAGCGTGTCGATGTTTTTATATGAAATATATACGAGGAACAATATCTTTTTTATATAGGTTATGGTAGAATCTAGTGGACATACATGTAAATATCTGATATGGTATATGTTTCTGTCAAAGATGTGGACCTTCATGTAAATGTTTCCTAACATGATGGTAATGTTTGAATTGGTTTCAAGTTACCCTTTTTTATAGTTATGTGATTCATTAGCTATTAATCACGTTTTTTAGTAATCTCATTTAGTGTGATGGAGTTGTCACACATAGTTGGTATCATATCTTTAGGTTAGCTGAGTCTACAAGGACATATGACTAGGGTTTGTGTTTGTTCTTACGTCATCCAACATATCTGATCATAGCTTATTCTTATGTAGATATTTCTGGAGAGTGCAAAGAACATGTAGAGAGTAGCTATATCGCACCAGGAGTTGGTGCTAGGAGGCAGGCACATGATGGAAGAGTGTTAGTGTTGGAGATGGAGCAGCCCACAATTCTTTAGTTGAAATCGACAACCATGTCCAATCCAACATTTTTGTCCATGTTTGGATATCTTATGGCCACGATTATCCGTCTAGTGGATAGGTCAGTCGTACCTCAAGCGAGGGCAACCATACCTAATGTAGAATCCCATGGTTTTGGGAAGGCGTTCGAGCGGTTGTGGCGTGTTGGAGCCATTGAGTATGAGGGTACAACAAACTCGGATGACGCAGATATTTAGTTGATGGATTTTAAGAAGACGTTCAAGATCCTAAATATCCCAGAAGAGGATAAGGTGAAGCATCCAATTTCTCTTCTGAAGGGTAGTGCTAGATATTGGTGGGCCGTAGAGGAAGAGAAAAGACCCAGAGTCATGATAAGTTGGGAAGAGTTTCAGTGGGAGAACATGAACTGATACTTTTCAGAGACATGTCTAGACGAGAAGAAGTGGGACTTGTCACAAGTGTGAACAAGTGGGGCATATCAGGTGGTTTTTCCCTATGAGGGATGAAGAAGTGACACATCAGCCAAGACATAGTCAATGAGGATCCCAACAGTAACAATACAATAGTGGTGGTAGTAGAGGACGCGGTTAGGCATCACAGGTGGGGTCTTTTGGACCAACTGGAAGAGGGCATGGACAACAAAAAGAGATGGATCAATTCTATGCTATTAGTCAGCCACATGGAGTGGTCAATCCATGGGTCTCGACAGTTCAGATTGAACTTTTTCATTCTAACTTATCTTCTTATTTTTTTGTAACTATTTTGGTTGACCTAGGTGTGACACACTATTTTATCACCAGAGATGTGAGAAATACTTGTTATATGCTTGTTTGTAGTAAATCTGATAGCCTTTTGATTGAAAACCCTCTTGTTGATTTCATTGAGTTGCAGGATGTGTGTCCATCTTGCATTCTTTCTTTCTCATAATGCAGCATTCAAGTGGACCTCATGCCGCTTGACATGCATGGATTTTATGTGATCCTAGGGATAAATACCTTGGAGAAGTATATGGTTGTTTTGGAATGTAGTTGGTAGAGATGTTCTATGAAAAGATGTTTCTCGGATCTTCCAAGGAGATAAGAAGAGTCTCCCTACATGTTTGCTATCGACTATGATAGCAGAGAGGGTGATGAGACAAGGGTGTGAGACTTTTCTGACATATGTGGTGGATACCAGGTGAGGAGTCCTAACATCCTGAAGGTACGTGTAGTGTGAGAGTTTGATCATGCCTTTCTTGAAGAGTTTCCTAGTGTTCCCCCTTCCAGAGAGATTGATTTTGAGATCAATCTTGTTCCTAGAACACAACCCATAGCTCAACCACCCTATAGGAGGTCACTAGCACAGATACAAAAGTTGAAGAAGCAGTTGTAGGAGTTGTTGGAGAATGGTTTCATAGATTGAACACTTCCCCTTGGGGTGCCTCTGTGTTGTTTGTGAAGAATAATGATGGATCCATGAGGTTATTTATAGATTACCTCTAGTTGAACAAGGTCACGATAAAGAACAAGTTTATGTTGTCAAGGATTAATTATATGTTCGACCAGTTGCAAGGTGTTACAACATTCTCAAAGATAGATCTGAGGTCATGATATCACTAGTTGAGGATCAAGGCTGATGACATACCTAAGACTTCTTTTAGGACTAGGTATGGTCATTATGAGTTTGTGGTTATGTCGTTTAGGCTAACCAATGTACTAGCAGTGTTCATGGATTCGATGAACAAGTTGTTCAAACCGTACCTTGACTAGTTTGTGGTTATGTTTATCGATGACATCTTGATATACTCTAGAGATAGACATTAGCATGAACAACACTTTCTATAGGCATTGACATTGTTGAGGCATCACTGGTTGTATGCCAAGTTTAGTAAGTGCGAGTTTTGGTTGACATGGGTATCTTTTCTGTGACACGATCATATCTGCTAAAGGTGTTTGTGTAGATCCAAACAAGGTACAATCATTTATGGAGTGGGAACAACCCAAGACACTGATGGATGTCTGAAGCTTCTTGGGTTTGTCAAGTTACTACATGATATTAAGAATGCATTTTAGTGTTGTAGTGTTACCCCTAACCAGGTTGACCAAGAATGGTCTTCCTTTTGTCTGGGATGACAAGTTCTAGTGATCTTTTCATTTGTTGAAAGAGCATTTGACCAGTGCTCTACACTTAGTCCTACTAGAGAAAGGGAAATGATATATCATCTTCTAGTGATGCATCAAAGAATGGTTTGGGATGCGTGTTGATGCAGGACAAGAACGTGATTTCTTTTGCTTTACAACAACTTAAGAAACATGAGGAGAATTACCCAATGCATGATTAAGATATTGAAGCCATGGTTCATTCCTTGAAGATTTTGAGACATTATCTATATGGAGAGAGGTGTCAGATCTTATCTGAACATGAACCTTCAGTACATCTTCTGGAAGAAAGAGCTAAACATGAGACATAAGATATGGACGAAGTTGATCAAGGATTATGATTGCACGATAGACTACCGTCCAAGGAAAGCAAACATGGGGACTCATGCATTGAGTAGAAATTCATCTTCGTCATTGACCATAGATAAGGAACTAATACACTCTGTGGTGTGTCACAAGGGAGACATGTTGGTTTCTCTTCATCAAATGAATGTGAAGATGGAGGTGTCCTTATTGGCACAGTTGCAGGTACCGTGATACAAAATATCAGATCAGAGTTTGGCAGCAAGAAGTATGATGGTTTCCATGAGACGGATAATGGGATAGTTCGTTTTCATAACAAAATAGTGGTTCCCGATGCTGAGGGATTGAGGAAGATGGTTCTTGAGGAGGCTCATTCCTCAATGTATGTGATGCACCCTGGAAGTACCAAGATGTACCATAATTTAAAGGACATGCACTGATGGCCAGGTCTGAAGTGTGATGTGCCATAGTTTGTTGCCAAGTGTCTCTTTTGTTAGTAGGTCAAAGAAGAGCATCAGAAGCTTACAGGGACATTTCAACCTTTGCTGATACCACAATGTAAATGGGATCATGTCATCACGGACTTTGTGGTTGGTCTTCTTAGGATAGCCAAAGGCTATGATTCCATTTGGGTAATAGTTGATAGGTTGACCAAGTCAATTAACTTATTGTTTTTCAAGATGACATATACAATAGAGAAGTTGGAACAAATATCTGTTGATGAAAAAGTTCATCTGCATGGTATTATAGTTACCAAAGTATCTAATGGAGGTCCGCAGTTTATGAGTCATTTTTGGGAACTTTTGCATGTAGCTATTGGTACACAGCGAGTTCCAACACACCTTTTCACCCTCAGACATATGGTTAGTCATAGAGGACCATTCAGACGTAAGAGTATCTTTGAGGAGAATGTGTCTTGTAGTTTCTTGACAATTGGGATGTGCATTCAACTTTAATAGAGTTTTCCTACAATAACATCTACCATAGGAGTATAGACATGTCACCTTATGAAGCCTTGTATGGGAGATGTTATCGGTCACCGCTTTGTTGGTATGAGACATGTCAGTATCAGATTTTGGGTGCTGAGCTAGTACAACAGACTACAGAGAAGATCAAGGTGATACATTAGTAGTTGAAAGCAACCCAAGATACACAAAAGTCTTATGTTGATTTCCATTATAGACCGTTAGAGTTCCAAGTTGGAGACATGGTGTATCTTAAGGTTTCCTCTTAAAAAGGTGTGTTCAGGTTTGGTAAGAAGGGTAAGTTGATCCTAGGTATATGGGACCTTACCCTATTGAGAGGGTGGCATAGAAGTTAGAATTACCACCAACGTTGCACATGTTGCACAATGTCTTCCATGTTTCCATGTTGAGGAAGTGTCACCCTGATACAATGCAAAGTTGCAGCTAGTAGAGGCTGAGTTGGAAGAGGATGTGTCGTATGTTGAAGGTCATGTTTTGATCCTAGATAGTAGAGTGAAGAAGCTGAAGAAGTAGGATATAGTCCTACTTAAGGTTTTGTGGCACCACCGTGGTGTAAAGGAAGCCACGTGGGAGTTAGAGAATGTGTCGTATGTTGAAGGTCATGTTTTGATCCTGGATAGCAGAGTGAAGAAGTAGAAGAAGAAGGATATAGTCTTACTTAAGGTTTTGTGGCACCACCATGGTGCGAAGGAAGCCACGTGGGAGTTGGAGGATGAGATGCATAGGAAGTACCCGTCTTTGTTTGCGTTGGATTTCGGGGGTGAAATCCTTGTTAGGGGTTTATGGCTATATGACCCCTAACCTAGCTTTTGTTTAAACATGATTGATTATCATAACTAAATCCTTAAAATCTTAATAAAACCTTGTTATGTGCTTTTATATCTTGTGACAATCTTATGTTTTAAGTTTGGTCTAGTTTGGACATTGTTTAAGCAAGTTATCCAATTTTGTGCATGTTTTGGACCTAATTGCAATTTACCCATATCTAGGGTTTTTCTTGCAATTTGTCACATTCTTTTTGTGCCTCACATGTTTTCACACCATGTTTGATATGGTTGTTCTCTGGGGTGCTGTGTTTCACCTTGGTTTGGATGGTGACATCTCATGTAGAGATTAGGGTTTGCATAGATGGCCTAAGTAGATGTTTGACCTTGGGTGTTAATTAACTAGTTTTTTGGGACCACCAAGTTCTTTATGATCCTAGTCTTTGGCGTTCAATGAAGTTTTGTGTGTGCCCTCTAGTCTTGGCAGTCGATAAAGGTTAATGAGTCTTGTTCGTCGCAAAGATCTAGGGTTAGCGACTATTTGAGTAGTCTGAGCTATTGGTCGCCAAGATTCTCATCGGTCTTTTGCTTTTTTTGGTCTAGGTTGGTCTATGAGTTTTCTTGGTGGGGTCTCCCTATTTGCATGGATGAGTGTGGTCTTGCATGTCTGAGATCTCTTGGACACTTGGCATGTTTTTCTTGACATGTAACCCTCTTTCTCTATTTCCAATCCTATGTTATATAAACTTCTCTCCTTGCATGCAATTAATCTCTTTACACACCTAGATTCCTCTCTTTTTTTTCTATTCTTACTCTTGGATCTGTTCCACTCTTTCTTGGTGGTGAATGAGGAGCTCAATGTTGAGGAATAAGGTCGATATTTCTTGCATTTTGATATAAGGTTTTCATCTACCCTTCTTGTGATCGTTTGGTGTTTCTCTTGCTCTTCTTATTGATCTTGGTAAGTGATATCTCCCTTCCTTTCTTTGTTTTCCTTTCTATTCTACCTTTCTTCTTTCTCTTCTTGGTTGAACCCATGGTATTTTGTGGTAATTCTTGAGTATGATCTTGAAGAACCTCTCTTTCTTCCCTTTTCTACCTAGGGTTTGCTATCTTTGTGGTGGAGAAGCTAGCTTGGATGAGTGGAGTGCTCAATCTAGGGTTTCCTACCTTTCTTATTTGAGCTACCTTACTATTTTGGAGTTTCTCCATATTCTTTGAGGCAAGTTATATAACTTTCACCATGATAGTTCTTACTTCTACAATGCATGCACGTGATCACACCCTACAAATTGTGGTTATAAGTAGAAAGATAGTGTCTATCACCTGGGGCTTTTGTTTACATGGTGATCTTAAGTAGGTAACTTTTCTTGGATGAACCCTAAATCTTGTGCACGTTTTTCTTGATGGAAGTGATAATCCAATACCTTATTTTCATGTGGAAACGGTGGCTTTTTCTCTCTTAACTGATAATTGTTTTCTAGAGTCTTCAAGCTGAGTTTCCTCCATGTATTTGAAATTGATGGTTTCATTTTGATTTAGTTTTTCTTGACTTCCTTGTTTCAATTGATAGCATCAACCTTGTTGCTGTTTTGCATCTTCATGATCGCTAAGTCCCCCCCTTATGTGGTCGATGAAGTTCTGAGCTATAGAAGTCGCTATGATTTGAACCCACTATGGTTGCCAAAGATTAGTATCATTTAGTGATCACCAAGGTCCACTTTTTCATTGGCCTTCAAGTTTTTGAACCTCTTGATGTTCGTTGATATACCTAATCTCCAATGGTTGATGAAGTTTTTGATTCATGATGGTCACTATGTCCTTGAACCCTAGTGGTCGCTAAGGCACCTAACCCTAGCGGTCACGAAGGTGCCCTTAATCTATGCGGTCGCTATGTTTCCCTGACCTAGATGGTCAATGAGATTTCCATATCCTATGGTCAATGGTTTAGTTTGACTTTATGCCTTCATGATTGATGGAAATAATGAGGTTTAGGGTTTACCTTTAATTTTTGTTTTGAAACCCTAATTCAACTCACCTTGCTAAACCTAACCCAAATAAGAATTGGGAATGATGATCCATCATACATGGCTTCCTTATGTGATTAGTATGATGAAAGATGTACTTTCTCTCCCTATGTTGTTGTAACCCTAATTTGCTATCTTATGAACATCATAGTCCTTAAATGCAATGTTATATTAAACTTATGTATCACATGTATGTGATGGTTTATGAGTCTTAGTGAGGCATGGAAAGATAATAATGTTCTTGCAGGGAACAATATGAAGGGTCCTATGACTTGGACATGGCTTTATGCCCAATTGAGGTGCTAACCTCCTTATGATGTGATGAGGATTTGTATCCTATGGTGTCATGATGATGAGTGTGGTTTCATGTATTGTAATGAATAGTACCATGTTGTTTGTGATCAAAGTTACATATCATACATTTTATATCTTCTGAAGTTGCAATCTATCCATGAGTATGTAGTACTCTTGTAGGGCTTGTATGTAACTTGATTGATGTAGTTAAAATATACCTAATTGGCATTAACTAATCAAGTGAAACCGTAATCATGTATTGCCCTATGTCGTAGATCCACACTAGTATTAGGACTTTCTGGATGGTGAAATGAGTATTCCTTTAATGGAATCTCATAGTCATATATTGTTGAGTATATGCATCACTACAAAAAAAATGCTCTTTAACTATAAAAATAAATTGTAGCGAAAACCACATATTTTGTAGCTAAAGGCTTTAACTACATATTTCTTTACACATACAAATTGTAGTATATGCTCGTATAGATAAAGCCTTTAACTATATTTTTCAAATATGTAGTTAGATAATCCATTCGCTACAAATTCATATGTATCCGGAAGCGTAGCTAGATATTGTCCTTACATATTTAAATATAAGTATAATTATAGCTAAATGCATAACTACAATTGCATATATAGTCAGTATGTAGCAAAAACATGAAATTACTACATTTTATATGAAGTTAATGTGTAGGGAAAGGCGACAATTACTACACACACACAGATATATATATATATATATATATATATATATATATATGTATATATATATAATTGTAGTAGTTAAGCCAAGTTATGCTCATTATGCCAACAATCTTACTTTTATTTATATTGAAATGTCAAATGTACATGGGGAGGATATATACCTTGCCCCTATTACACAATGTGCACTACTTTAACTCTCTAGGAACCCTTCTTATGGCAGATTGGAGAAGGGCTTCTAATAAACCATGTAGAAGTTATGCAAAGGGGCCAGGATGCCTGCCCGGACAGCCCGAGCTTTGTTTCCTTGATAAATGCACAAGTTGAACAGTGCAGTAGCTGCATCTTTCCTTCCTATCAAACTCCCAGTCCTAAGCAACTCCACTAGCTCGTCTATAGCTCCAGGAGTGCTTCCAATAGTTATCTTGTTTGCATCATCAATGGAAAGACTAAAAAGAGCTGCCGCTGCATTTTCTCTAGCTTCCATGCTCCCAGACCTTAGCACTTGAACAATGGGAGAAATTGCTCCAGAGAGCACTATTAGCATCTTGTTACTCTCGTATATTGACAAGTTCAAGATTGATGTCACAGCATGTTCCTGTGTCTTTTCATCATTTGACAACAAGAGATTTACAAGGACTGGGATAGCTCCAGCCTCTGCTATCAGGATCCTGTTGTCAGTGCTCCTTTTGGCCAGAGATCGTATATCAGCTGCTGAAGACCTTTGGGCCTAGTTTGGCTGCTCACTTTTAAACTTCCGGTAATTCACGAACAAATGATGCACCGGCACGAAGCTGCATGTCCACTGTTTGTAAAGTTTTGCAGGTGAAGAGCGCAAGCTGCTGGCAGAGAAAGAAGGAATCACAGACCAAAGTGATAGTTGTCACTCCTGCCGATATCGGGGGATTAAAGAACTCTGCAATTTCTATTAAATGAGCCATCAGACGGTTATTATGAATCCCTTATCGAACAGATTTGCTATTATTTAACTCAATAACTACCGGGACTTGAGATTACTTTATCCAAACGTAACCTTGCTCATCAATTGAACTGCTGCGAAGCTTGTTGACCAGCTCGTTAATTGCAGTCCTGTCACCACTGACTACAATATATGATCCATCACTCTTCCTAATCCTACCATTACTTGCAAGACCCTGTGAAAGAAGAGAGACAAAAGTTTAGCACTAGAAGCAGCAAATTAGAACTGTGAATGTTAATTAGAGCATTAAACAAGCAAACCATAAGGGGACGTTCGGCCCCCGACTTTAGAACTGCGGCAGTTTTATGCGTACTCGGATGTTGATTTCAGAGCACCACTGTTGTGGGTAGTGAGATTTTATTGCGCTGGACAGCAAAAACAACACGTTAAACTGCTGCTCACGGACCAGATGCGAACATGTTAAGTGCCGCCAAAAATGGTGTGTTTTGGAATCTGCTAAATTCATAAAGGCAAATACCAAGTCAAATACATAAAAATAGTTTGACAAATAAAATAATGACCAATTTATGTATGAATGCCAGTGTTTATAAAGTTGGTGGCCGAACGGCCCCTAAGAGAAATCATGAAATATGAGAGGAAGTCAATCATTTTAACTCTATTAGCAACACATAACAAGTACCAATCTAATCTTGAATAAGCAATTTCTGCAATGTGGAGTCTGTGAGAATTTTTGCAATGTGGATTGTGCAATTAATCATCACCTAAAAAAAGATGCAAAAATAATTTAAATTATATGTGAAAAAATCAACCTATTTTTTATTTTGGCTTGTTACATTGTTGTAACTTTGCTTAAGCCTTTATTTTTGTTGAATTCATTTCTGGAAAAGAAGCTAGCCTGTTTCTCTCATCTTGTCTGTGTACGGAATCAAGAGATACTTTATTCAACACCTCTTTAATTCCAAAGTCTGGTACAACCATAACGAAGCCAACCAAACTATCCTACTAAGAATGAGAAGGTTGGAATGATATAGCTCGTGGACGTACATTTAATATTGTCATGTGAAAAATCATTTTTTGCTAATATGCACTCTGCATTTGCTTTACATGTTTATAGAATCGTTTCAAGTATCCAACTGTAATATTTGCAGGAGCAGTAATGATGACCTCATTCAAGTAAAGAACAATACAACTTTGAAAGATTCTGAGATCAAGGAAGTAGAAGGTGAGAATGCACTTACATGTGCTTACCAGATTCAAAGAAAACCCATTCTTAGTCCTGTTCTCCAGAAATTTCCAGCAACCCTTGGAAGTTCAGAATTTTAATAAGAAACCAAGAGAAAACTGACACATCTTCGCCACGCTTTGACAGTGACTTCAATTTGATCTAACATTTAAATGCATATAGAATGGTATATTACAAGGATACATGCATTTAAGATCTCACGAGACCTGACTAGGTGCCTTAGTTCAATTTGATGTAACATTTGGATGCATGTAGAATGGTTTATTACAAGGATACATGCATTTAAGATCTCACGAGGCCTGACTAGGTGCCTTCACTTAGTTCTCTACATTGAAAGCTTATTACATTGTGTTCTTCGATGGTGTTTTTACACCTAGGCAAATTGGGGGCAATAAAAGCTTTGAAGTGCATGGGTTTCATTTCAAAACACTTCCCCGAACACAATCAGCCACCAATTTCTTCTTGGTATGCCAGAGATAGATAAATTAAATGAGAAAGTCGATGAGAGCGATCGTAATTCCCAAAACTGCTTTAATGATGGTTAAATAGGGATTTAGGGTTATGATCTACCATTATCCTCTCTTTTCTAACACCTTCATTCAATTTATACTGCACAAAATCTTTTTTCTACCTTTCCAAATCTAGGATTCCAGTAAATTTGTTTCCCATTATCCTGCACGGGTCAGTGATCCTGAGATTCTTAATCATTAGGTATAGTGGATAATATTCGATTACTTCGGTACACATGTGATCAGGACCCAATTCCCAAATACTTGAACTCGTAATCAAACTCTGGCAGCAGAACTGCCCCAAGGCTGGTATTTATAAGGACTCAGACTAAAACCCAAATGACTCCAATACTTGCACAGAATTGACAAACTAATTAAATAAACCGTAATTAAACTCATAATACTTAGATATATGCACATAAGTCCAATAGTATAAAACTTACAATCTCTAATTCAGGCTAAACATAGAATTATCTGTTCAAACCTAATAAGACACTCTTTGGGTGGGGTGGGGATGGGGGTCTTCAGGCCTAAACAAGGACTAAATGATGGACAGTTTGTTCTACATCAATATGACCATACACAATCTAGACAAGTAGATTGGCAGACGCTAAGAGAAAAACCTGCCATATTCCTCCCCAATTTTCAGCATCTTCAAGTTTCCCACTTTGAGATTAGCTGCAAATAAAACATACCCTATTGTATTCATACAACTATTTCCAGACTCAAGACAGGTTTTTCCTAAGGAACTGCTACTTCCAAGAGGGTTTGGAATAAACTTTATTACATGCGGGAAAAAAACGCTATATCTTTCAGTGATCGTAGATGGCTAAAAGTGTCTCACATCAATGTACCTCTAATAATACTGGAAATTGGATAACACATAAAAGAGGGTGATAAAGTCATAGACCAGATGGAGGGGTAACTTGAAGATATATTCATACATAATAACTATGTGTAGAGTTAAGGGAGGGGCAATGGAGGATTTTCTAACAAAATTTTAGAACAACTTTTCACTCACAGATGCATATCTTTATATGAAGAATTCTAAACAATTTTTGACAAGACATAGAAACAATATATAGTAATACATTCACATAGTCCATGAGAAACTTATTTACCTTCTCCAATATAGAGCACCACCATAACTAACAATTACCTTGACAAACTTGTTTACCTTCTCCAGGAGTATAATGGTTCTTGGAGAGGAGGCGACTGGAATCATAAGTGCTCTGCAAGGACTGACTAGAGATAAAGACTACTAAACCAGTAAGCCTAGAAGTATGGCTGTCTGCTAGGTTGCCCATGACACCCATGTAGTTAGGGGGTTTAGAGAGGCATAATTGGAAGAGGAAGATCAGTAAAGCACTAATGCACTGGCTTGGTTGATGCTCTGCTATCATTTACTAGTACTCCCTGAATACTAGCTTTAGAGGGAGGAACAAATAAATGATCCAGATTTTATTGTTTTTATTATATGAATCAATTCCAAAACACTATGTTGCATATTGAATCAACTACTGCACGTACACCTTTTCTTTTCCAAGGGCCATGTAGGTAGCAGTAGCACTTACACGGAAAATAGTCCGGAAAAAAATCAAAATGTGGAGCTTGTGGATTCCAACTGGTGAAACAATGGTATTATGCATATGAATCAACTAAATTATATCATTTTGCTTAAGGCAGGTATCTATATGCATATATGACTTTTATCATAAGTAGATCTAGAAAAACTACTAGAAAATGAAAGCAAGGTGTAACAATAAATTCAGTTTTGATCTGCCTGAACCTTATTGTTTAGATAATCAATGCAGACTAATTGCCAAGACATGAGGCCAAAATTACCTATTAACTATGTCAATTATAGAGACCAAACAACATATGTTATAGAGATAGTTCATATTAAATCATGTAAATTACACTTTCTGCACACTTGAAGTGAGAAAGTAGAACACTACCAACCTGCTGATGTTAAGAGTTCATCAGAATCAATTGCATTGCCCAATACGTGTGGCTAGGTACTTGCTGATATCCTAGTGCTTATATATTAGATAATTGCAGATATCATTGTGGTTGGAGGAAGCCAAGAACAATAACTTTTGAAGACAAAATGCCAAGTCATATCTAACGACATGCACTCATCATCTCTACTATCCATTTAATAATGCTTCCAAATATGAAAAACCAAACACGATTACTTAAATATCTGAATCATGTCATATTGCTGCATTTACGACCTACACATGCAGCCACAGCCTGCATATATGGTCACAAGATGCACATCAAGCTGCATATATTTTAATATAGGATACTGATATGGTAGCAGGAGAAAATGCTTTCAAAATGCTTTCAGTTACTGGTAGTCCATTGTCACTTATTTTGTTCCTTTTAGATTTCAAAATGCTTGGATCAACCTATCTTAGGAGCAACTGGATGGAAGGATGACTTCTAGATAGAGATGAAGATCTGTCATCGGATGGTTGGGCCTTATCAGGACAGGGAGCACTTTCTAAGTTGATAAAAGTAGGAACCCTAAAATCATCATCATTATCCAAAATCTTCCTGGAACTATTAAGATTAGAAATACCTTGCTCATAGCAGACTAGAACCAAAATCGGAAGCAGCATGTTGTGAATGCTCTGCACCTACATACGTTGTTTTAGTCACAACTGAAGAATTTTTTCTCTCCGGACTCATTACAAATGTATTGATACTCTTCTTGCTGAAAGAAGGCATATGAGTCTCATGTGTTGGAGAGCAATTTATGTGGATGTTGATAAGATGAGGTGAATGGTGCCCGTTCACTCAGCAGCTCCCTGGAACAACATGCTTAAGCATTTATAATATGAAAAGTAGGACCTTCTCAAGTGAATGGTGCCTGTTCACCCTTAGTTATGCATATGCTTCTTAATAATCAGAATATCATGATACCTATTTAACTTTTTTTTGGATATTGCAAAATAATTGATCAAAATAAAGTGATGAAGGCATAAGAAAGAATGTACTTACATTTTGCATGTTAAACAAGGTTGCAATATTATACATGTGGAGAAGATCAAAAAAATCCAGAAGTCTACTTCAAAATAGGTTCAGAAATGTGTAACTCTGAATTTATCTCTTATTTGATGATAAGCATCAGTTGGTCTTCTAGGGCCATTATATCATATGTATGAGAAACCCCAATCAAGTCTTTTAAATGAGGGAGCATATAACTCTTCAACCATTCTATATGCAAACTTTCTTTATGAGAAGTGGACATATATCTGCAAAAGAGAAGAACACAAGCTTAAGGTGTACAAAGTCGATGGGCTGACAGATAAATAATAATCCTAAGAATTCTTCCATGGAATTTATTAGTCAGAAGAGATGAATTATAGAAGTCTTGACGATTCAAATGGATGCAAGCAGTGCAAAACTAAAACGTACATTATTCATGATCCAACTAATTAACTACCCTCCAACCCACCCACACACATTCCATTTGAAGCTTTTTATGGCCACCCTCCTCCCTTTTTGATTTCTCATGACCCAGGATCTACTGCTCTTCAGAATATGGTGTCTATGCTTCAGGATAGGTTGGTTGAAACTTACTATCTGTCGGACTGCATAAAGAAATTTATTCAATAAAGTTTAATTGTTATTCAAATGATACTCACAATATAGAGTGGAAATCAGTAGTAGGAAATATCAAATCCGAAGCTCATTTTAATATCTATGAACACATTTTGATTCATGCATAACCAAACAGCAAGGCAGGTATCAGCAAGAAAATTTAGTAAAAGTAACCCACACCTCATCATGTAACTTTATCTTCATTGTTGAACACTCTCACCCAAGTTGGCCTTGAGTTGTTGTAGTTGGGCAGCGTTTCTTGGCAATATCCAAGATGATCTTCTCTGTCTGGCTGGAGGAGGTTCTTAACTGTTGCACTGGAGTCAGAAAAAACAAATGTGGATGCATAGATAGATGAATAAGATGAGCAAAAGAGAGGTCAGCCATTACGTGAACAAGATGAGCAAAAGAGAGTTCAGCCATTACATGGCAAACATAGGATGACATGTGTTGATTTTACAGAAGTCATCACAGGGCAACTGAAGCACCAAAATAGACCCAGCTAACAACATAAAACATCAAATAGAAATACAAGGCAAACACAACTGGCGATTCCTCCGAGGTCTTTTGACGGTATTCAGGCATATATATAGAAAATAAGGTCGCATGGGGTCCATTGGTATTTAGTATTAGATCAGTACCAATGCTTCAATGGCATTGGATACAAACAGTGATAAAAACGAAATGTGAATACAAACTAACAAGAATGAAATATAACAAGAATGTATATACCATACAATTAAAATAAAGCAACGTTCATACCTTCCAAATTCATATAGCCCAATAAAAACAACATTTTACCTTCAATCTGTAACCGATTGTCACTTGGACGTTTCTTCAATTACAGCAACTGGAAAATTACAAATAGTATCCATTAAAGTTGGTTGTGGGGCTGGAACTAAAATGAAATCTTCTTCAACTTTCTTTAATAAACCAACATATCAATTGGACCTAGGTATCCACTACAATCTAAGCTACAAGTAGCATACATATCTTACTTCATAGAGAAGGGAAAATAGAATTTAGAAACCATAAATGGATTTACATGGTTTGACTTTTAATGTCTGACCATAGCCATAATAGAAAATGAATTGTAACATGAGGATAGAAACAAATAATGTATGTATGTGAGCTAGAAACCATTCAAAATATAAACAAGATGACCATGATATACAAGAGACAAAACTTGTCTGCCTCTGAGATTATTCGCCAAGCTAACCATTAAAAAAATGAGTGATGAGTCTTTAATAAAAAAACATATATTTTTTGTATCCTACAGATTCCTTTTGACCACAATAATAGTCTTTAAGAATAGAACAACAGTATCTTAGTCCGATGGATAGACAATGGTTTTCTTCCCAGGTAATCAATCTTAAAAAAGATGAAAGAATCAACAAAAAATTCACTACATTTAGTATAGGTTTGACGTTTGTGTCTCTTCTAACTTTTATACATGTTCAATTATACTCTTACCAAAGTTTCTTGAAGAGGGTAACATATTCAGAATATAAATTTACTTACCCTGACAAAAAAATTCCTTTCCGCAGGATACCATTTCCAGTGCCACATGTTTTATGTCATGTAATTAGCTCCTAAAGTAAAATCGTGAATCCAAAAAATCAATTTTCATAGAGGAGAGTCCAGTAGATAATTATTTACGAGCAATATGTACAACAATACCCCTATTATACCGTGTGATCCCTCCTATCTAAAAGTTTGCCCAGGCCAAAGTCTCCAACTATGGTTTTAAAATATCCATCAAGCAAAATTTCGGTTTGATGTAAGATTGCTGATTTCCAGATCTTTTACACTAAATATAACTAGTATATTTCACTGGTATTTACATTTGGCATCTAATCCCGAGATAGCTAGGCCTGACTTCAAGGAAAAGACACAAAATATACACTAAAATTGTGTAAACTACACCCAACCTAAGTAAAATATGCACATTGATAAACAAAACAAAAGGTGTGCATGATCTAGTTTCTATCTAATATTTAATCTAGCGCTATGAAGGGGGTTGAACTATCTAGAGTGGTTTAGATCGAGGTAAAAGTTCTTGGTATAAATTCTAAGTATGTATATTTTCTAGTTTTCAAAACTAATGATAATCATGGCTGGTTTTGTTTCATAGTCATTTTCATTACTGCAATTACCTTATGCAGAATTTTAGAACACTGCATTTTGGGAGTTTAGTTATAGATGGACACCGTTAAAAACTTAACATTTGAGATTATTATTAAAAATTATATACTACCATGAATGGGAACATGTTTCTGTATCTTTAAGTTTTGACATGTAGGTTGTATATGATCGAGGGAAAGGATGCATATACTACAATAGATCATTGATGAAAGTTTTATTTACTTGTAAATTATGTGAGGAACAAAAATGGTCTATGAATTGTTGGTATCTTCAAGAGATGTTAACCAATAAATTTTTGGCTTCACATGACACAACCTCATCACTAAGGTGTAGATATTTGAAAGCACACACTGGAACCATGAATCCTCGCACCAATAGGATGTCAACAGTTATTTTGGAAACACTATAGTCAATATGTGGAGGCCTTTGCATTGTACTTATCCCAGGTTCATGAGCTCATTAAATATGTTTCACCAATGTATTAGCCTTTCTTGCAACATTCCCTTACAACTCGTGTTATGAAAGTCACTAGAATTAGTTAAGGATATGGCAATTGGTTAACTACACTGAAAATGTTTACTAGCATTTTCTTTATTGTTTTCTGGTTTAAGTATCGGCAATTGATTGAAATAAATCATATGTGAGGGTCCACTCAGTGCCGTCATATTTAGATCTTGATTCTCACAATCAAAATTCTGAAAATTCAGTTATAACTTGTTAGTGGTTTAAGAAATTTGATTACCCGCAAAATCAAGAGTATAGAGTTATTTTTCAAACTGATCTTGAATTTTCAAGATCTTTCTTAGGTAGGTCATCAAAAAATATGGAATTTTTAAAATTCTCAGTTCCATGAATCCCAACCTAACGGTCCTTGAGAGTTTAAGATGTAGAATTTCCTTATTTGCTACATTTTTCCTCATTGTTGTACAACATACTTAGTGATCTTTTAATACTCAATAACCTTATTCAGTGATTTATCTTTGCTAGATTGTACTAAGCTTTATTTGTAGAGTGTCAGAAAAGAAGTTATATTTATAGGAATTTAATGAAGTTTAGTGTACTCCATAACTATAGAGTTGTCTGATGTGCAAGGACTCAAAATCCCAAACAATTCTCAGTCTCCCATCATGTCTCTCAAACAACACAAGTTAATAGAGTCATGAAATGATGATGTGAAGCTTCTTTAGGAAAACTTTTATAGGGTGAACAACATGTTTAGAAGGTTAGCAACTAGTGCTAGAAGGAGAATGAGCTAATACAAAAAATTTCAATGTAAATAGGCGATAACTAGAATGAGATCCTTACAAGTAATGAATTCCAAATACTTTCCTAAGAACTGAAGGGGGAGAGAGGAGCAACAGGGCATGGCAGGGGATCTGGTTTGAGCATAGATGATGTGAGGAACCTCACAAGAGAGGTTGTCATCAAGGAGTTCCAGAAGAATGCGATTGAAAGGATTGGAAAGGTTGATTATGCATTGGCATCTAATGGGGCTAGGGTGATCAGGAACTCAGAACCTTATGCCCCCTGGAGAGCTTCTAGTTGGTTTTCTGTAGCCAATGTCCGAACTGCTACACATGAGCATGCACAAAAGATGTTACAGCCAAGCTACGATGAGCATGGGCAGTGCTTTTCTCTCAAAGGAAGCAGGGGCTTCATAGATATCAGACTCAGAGAAGAGATCATCCCTGATGTCGTTACTCTGGAGCATGTTTCCTATTAGTATATACACTTTATTGCTTTCCTTTAGTGTATTTGCTTATTTCTCTTTATTCTCTTCTTCTCTTTATCCCATATTGCTCATCTCTAAATATTGTACACTCTCTTGTATTATAAAAGAGAGACCATTGTATTCTTTTTAGATCATCCAATAATAAGCAATCTTGTTGCCGACTACTAGATGGTATCAGAGTGGGCTGATCCACCTTAAACCTAATCCCTCTCTCACCCCAACACCAGCCACCATCTTCTCTACCAACCCTAGACGCCGCCGCCACCCCCTCCTTTTTTTCCGCCACTACAGTACTGCTACATTCTCGCCGCTACAGTACCTCCACACCTCCACAACCCTCCATCCACCACTAATCCCCTAATAACCTCCATCCTTGTGGCCTAATCCACCACATGCCCCTCCGTCTAGCTCTGTTTCTCTTTCCGAAATCTCCGAACAGCCTCGGTAAATTTCCAGTTCTTGCACGTTGACGGCGTAACGGGCTTCATCCTCTCTGTCTGCCTACGCCTCATGGTGGAGTGATTGATCCTCCATGTTGGCGTAGGTTTTTTCTCTTCATCTTCTGCCCCTACGTGGGTTTTTCTAAGATCCATGTGTGGATCTTCTACCTTCTACTACTAGTCCATGTGTTGGACTTCTGCCTCTGACTGCTGACTACTACTGCCCTCTGCGCCTGTGTTTCTGCCCCTGACTGTACCTTTCGATGGCGACTCTAGATCTTTCGCGTACTCTGTGTGTTACTACTGTGAAGTTGGATGGCTCCAACTATCACCTCTGGGCAGCTTCCTTTGAACTCTATGTTAAAGCACAAGGCCACTATTCTCATCTATCAACCAACGGAACGGACGATCCCACTGCTGATGCTGATGACAAGACCAAGCAGGCCTATGATCTCTAGTCCAAGGAGGACTATGGTGTTATGGCCTGGATGGTCAACAATGCCGAACCAAAGATCAGCCAGTCTCTCCTTCGTCTGAAGACTGCAAAGGATATGTGGGATCAGCTCTCCCACGTATACTCTCACCAGGAAAATCCAAAGAAGCTATTTGAGATCTTCAAGCAGCTAGCCAAGCAAGAGTTTTATACTATTGATTCTATCGAGGACTACTACAACAACTGTTGTGCTCTATGGAATGAATTTTAGGTGTACCATCCCCTTTCCGCCGACATCACTGAAATCCAGCATCAACAGAACGAACTTTAGCTTGTCTAGTTCCTCGCTGGTCTACCCTCCTCCTTCGCCGGAGTTGTTGATCAGATTCTCTCAAGTGATCCTCTGCCTACATTGTAATATGTTCTGAAACGTGTTCAACGTATACCTTCTGTATCTCAGTCTTTGCCTGACACTTCTGATGGAGCGGCCCTTGCTATTCGCACCAGTGACTCCTCTCGTGATCACGGTCAAGGACGGGGCCGTGGTCACGGGCGCGCCTCTACACCTAGATGTGTCTCTAGTACTGAGACTATTGAACCACACTTTTGTACTTTCTACAAGCGCACGAATCACAATGAAGATCGTTGTTGGATCAAGCATGGCAAGCCAGCCTGAGCAAACCAAGTCACTACATATCAACCTGAAACTACCACTACCTCTGTTTCTCCTTCTGCTGATTGGATCCAGTCGGAGTTCGAGAAACTTCTTCAGGCCCGTCTTGCTTCTTCTACTGAAGCCTCTACTGATGGGAGTGTTGCACCCTGACCCAGTCTGGTAAAAATTCATGGGTGATTGATTCGAGTGCGACATCCCATATCTCTGGAAATCCTGTGTTATTTTCTAACTTACATAATACTTCTGTTATACCTCCTGTTACACTGGCTGATGGGTCTAAGACACCTGTTACTGGCATTGGTGATATATGCACTCCTGGTTGTCTGCCTCTGTGGTCTACTCTTTATGTTCTGAAATTTCCTATAAATTTGTTATCTGTCAACAGAACTGTAAAAAGTCTTCGTTGCTCTATTACCTTTGACCCAGATGGTGTTGTGTTTCAGGATCTGTGCACGAGGATGACAATTGGTTCGGTCCATGAGGGACCAGATGGGTTATATTACTTGGACGTTCCAAAGACCGCATCATATATGACATCCTCTATGACAGGCATCCAGTGACACTACCGTCTGGGACATCCTTCTGCAGCAAAATTGAAACATTTACTTCTTGATGTTTTAGATTCTGTTTTTCATTGTGAGACTTGCTAATTGGGCAAACAGACGCGAGCATCTTTTTCTAAGAAATCATGTATTAGTTCAAAGCAGCCATTTGATATTATTCATGCTGATGTTTGGGGTCCTTGTTCTATGTCCAATATTTCTGGATTTTGCTACTTTTTGAGTTTTATTGATGATATTTCTAGAACTACCTGGATTTTCTTGCTCAAGGATAGATCTACTATACTTGATACCATTACCGCTTATTTTGCTGAGATCCGTACCCAGTTTGCCAAACCTATCAAAATTTTTGCACTGATAATGCCCTTGAATTCGTGCAAGCCTCGGTCAGTAACTTTTGTCACAAACAGGGTACCATACACCAAACTTCTTGTGCCTACACCCCACAGCAAAATGGAGTCGTCGAATGCAAAAATCGACACCTCCTTAAAGTTGCTCGCACTTTACTATTTCATTACCATGTCCCACAATGTTTTTGGCCTGAAGTTGTTTCCACTACATGTTACCTTATTAACCGAATGCCATCCTCTGTGCTTGGGAATCAAGTCCCTTATCAAATCCTGTACCCGGATGTGCCCCTCTTTTTTGTTCCTCCTCGTATCTTTGGGAGCACCTGTTTTGTCAAAAATCTTCGTCCTGGTCTCACTAAACTTGATCCTAGAGCAATAAAGTGTGTCTTTGTAGGGACTCTCGCACTCAAAAAGGGTACCACTGTTATGATCCCGTGTCAAAGAAATGGTTTGTATCTGACGATGTTGTTTTCTTTGAGCACATACCTTTCTACTCCTCTGTCGGGTCTACCCTTACATCAGATTTATTAATGGAGACACCTCTACCTATGATTGATGATACTGATGATACTGCTCCTCCTGCTGAAAGTCATCCTCGGAAAGTTTATCTGTGGCCCCTCTAGAGTCCTTGTCCTCCCTGCCAGATCAAACACCACCATAGGTATACTTTGACTTAGATGTTCCTATCAGTTTGAGGAAAGGAACTAGAGCTTGTACTAAACATCCTATTGGAAATTTCTGTACTTCTGATCATTTGGGAACTAATTTTGAAAATTTTACTGCTACTCTATCCGCTGTCTCTATTCCTAAAAATTCTTCTCAGGCTCTTCAACATCCAGCTTGGCGTCAGGCCATGGAAGCGGAAATGCAGGCTCTTACTAATCGCAATACTTGGCAGTTAGTCGATCCTCCTACCGATTGTTCTCCAGTTGGTTGACGTTGGGTGTTTACTGTTAAATATCAATCGGATGGCACGGTTGAGCGCCTCAAGGCTAGACTTGTTGCCAAGGGCTACACGTAGACTAATGGGGTCGACTACTTTGAGACTTCTTCACCGGTGGCTCGGTTGAATTCTGTACGCATTCTTATTTATGTTGTTATTAATTCTGATTGGCCCTTGTACCCGCTGGATGTGAAAATTGTGTTTCTATATGGGGATTTACATGAGGAGGTCTATATGCAACAACTTCCAGGATTTGTGCTTCAGGGGGAGTCCTCCTAAGTCTGTAGGTTGCGGAAAGCTATCTATGGTTTAAAACAGAGTCCTCGTGCTTGGTTTGATAAACTAAGTACCATTCTTCAGAAGTTTCTTTTTCGACGCTCCCAGTCCGATCATTATGTCTTCATTAAAAACACTACTGCTGGCATTGTTATTCTGATTGTATATGTTGATGACATTATTCTCTCAGGGAGTGATCTTGACGGTATTTAGGCTACTAAGTGTTATCTGAAGAAACACTTTGTTACCAAAGACCTTGGGACTCTACATTACTTTCTTAGGATTGAAGTCTCTAGATCTGCTTCTGGTTTATGCTTGTCTCAACGTAATTATGTCCTGGATCTTCTTTCTGACACAGGACTTCTTAGTGCTAAACCTTCTAGTACTCCTTTGGATCCAAATACTAACTGGGACGATGAGAACTCTCCTGCCTATCCTGATCATCATCAGTATCGTCGCATGGTTGGCAAGCTCATTTATCTTACTATTACTCGTACTGATATTACTTCTGTTGTTGGGCTTGTTAGTAGATATCTGGATAAACCCCGTCAATGTCACTGGGATGCCGTTTGCCACATTCTCAAATATCTGAAGAGTGCTCCTAGGAAAGGTTTGCTATATAAAAAACATGGTCACTGTAAGCTTGTTGGATATTCTAACTCTGACTACGCCGGGAGTAAAATCGACCGACGCTCCACCTCTGGCTACTGTACCATTGTAGGAGGAAATCTTGTTACTTGGTGAAGCAAGAAATAGGCTATGGTTGCTCTCTCAAGTGTTGAAGTAGAATATCATGCCATGACACATACTACTTGTGAATTGTTCTGGATTCGGAGCCTACTGAAGGATTTTGACATTTTTGACTCTTCTACTATTCCGATGTACTGTGACAACAAAGATGTCACTTTTATTGCCAGTAATCCTACTTTTCATGAGCGAACAAAACATGTTGAGGTTGGATGTCATTTTGTTCGCGAAGCTGTCTTATCTGGCCAGATATCTACTCCCTACATACATACTTCTGATCAGGTGGCTGACATCTTCACCGAGATTCTTCCGAAGATGAGATTCACTGCTATGACATCTATGTTGGGCATGATTGACATCTATGCTCCATCTTGAGGGGGAGTATTAGTATATACACTTTAGTGCTTTTCTTTACTTAGTGTATTTGCTTATTTTTCTTTATTCTCTTCTTCTCTTTATCCCATATTGCTCATCTCTAAATATTGTACACTCTCTTGTCTTATAAAAGAGAGACCATTGTATTCTTTTTAGATCATCCAATAATAAGCAATCTCGTTGCCGACTTCTAGATTTCCAAGAGTGTGACATATGACATGTATAATGCTCCCATGGAGCACCTAGTTTCAAAGTGGTTTGAAGGCCCTAGACATGTTGAAGGAGTTCAGCTATGATCTTGGTAAGGGTAGTGCACAAACCTTCCAGATTGAGTTAACAATGCCATGCTTGGTGAGCATGATCCGCCTTGAGTTCTTGTCAAACCATGAGAGTTTTTCCCATACAAGCATCTCGAGAGTTAGGGTGCATGGATTTCATCCTGGTTCCATCCTATAACTTGCCCGACTGAATAGGTGAAGGTTCTAATCTCAAATGCATGTCATGTGTAATATGATGCACATAATAGCAAAAAATAAAACAGAAGCTAGTTCTTTCATGGAAATCATTGAAACGTGTCCTAATATGATGCATGTTCTATGTCCATACTAGCAAGATTAATAAGTGGGAGGCTTGCTCTTTCATGAAATTCACTGAAATTTCTTATATAATAACAAAAAATGAGTGAATACTAGTCAAAGAGCATCGAGCATCCCTTCACTAAAATTTCTTATACAACACTGAAATTTTCATTGTGCAACACCTTGTTTCTCCTAAAATTTAAGGGATGCATCGACCATCTAGCATCATTTATAACTTCATGTCAAAAAGTACATTGGTAAGCAGACAAATATCTCATATATACATATTACTATTCATATGAAATACTTATGTTAAAAGTATCCCAACTAATGAGTTTGTTGGTTTGATGTATTTGTCAATGACATGCTTCCCATGTCAGTAGATCAATTCCCTCACCAGCAACGTTGTATACAGGAGATAAAAAATATAACTGAAACATTTAAATATTTAAGAAAATGCTATGTTACTCTCGAATTTTTACTGAAGAAAAATATCATCAAAGGACTACTAACATTAAAAGCATCTAGAAAAGAACTATTGGGTTTTCTATTATACACTAAAACTAGCATAATATTAACTATTACTAGGTTAATAACCAGGAAAATATTCAATATAATATGATGCAAAGTAGTAGCATACATGCTTTCATTGAATACTTGCACATTGTTAGTTTCTTACAAAATTTTCATTGCCTGTATGTTCCAACATCAAGTAGACTTGGGTCTAAAAACCACAAAATAAGTCTTACAAAACTGAGTACTAAAGTATTATAGACCGCAATGCTAGTTAAGCTCGTATGAAAATATACATTCTCAGATTATTACACATATGTTTCCATTCTTCGTAATCATTGCTCTGTCTAATTAATGTGCATATTATTCTGTCAGGTGTTCCTGAATATAAACAAATATCACAAAGATTACAAGAACTTGAGGCACCCTTGTTGGACAAAGACGTAGGAGAGAAGGATGTGTATGGCACCTTTTCTAGGTAACGCCACTAGATAGTAGAATGTGAATTACCTTTGTTGGGCATACCCGCTGGATAGATGAATTTGCGGCACCTTTAGCTTGGAGGATCCGTTGGAGATAAGCCCTTGTTGAGCAACACCTCTGGAGGAGAATGCACCTCGATGCTCTTGTTGGGTGCGACTGTTGAAGAGGAGATTAATCTGACTAAGACCATGCTAGGTACGACTATGGGATATGAGGGCATTGAGAGGGAGGAGAATCTGCACTGAATTTGGGTAGATAGGGGGTGGACGGAAACTGGAGGTGTTGGGGGGAGATTGGACTAGATCGGGAAAATAGAAAGGGGGCGGGGAGAGGAGAGAGTGAGGGGGAAAGAATAAGTCGCAATCGATGAAACCAATGCACGGGAGATGATTAGCGGGAGGATTTCATTTTCGTTTGAGATGGCTCAGACGTGAGGAAAGTGGGATTAGCTATATTTTTTTATTTACATGTAATGTGAAAGACGAAAATGTAGTTATGTGTTTACTAATTACACTAACTACAATTTTTTACTTATATTTTCATATTTTGTAATTAATAGTTACTTTAACTACATATAAAATATATGTAAATAGAGAAATTGTAGTTAAAGTATGTATTTTTTGTAGTGCAAGTTCACAAGGATGGCTGCAATCATACCTTGGCAGGGGAATGGTCGAGGTCGTATCTCAGATGATTATGATTCAACATGTGTGATATGATTGAGGAAAATTGTAGTTGTACCTCGGATGATGGGCTTTTGTATACCCTGGTTTCACTAGTACGATGACCATTATAAGGGTGTACTAGGCTATTCACTAGTGTTGTGACCTATATACCAAGTGTGGACTAGGCTGATTTGCAACTTGGTCTTATGTGTCATTGTAACATCCCTGACCTGGGTTATGAACTAACCCTAGGTGTTTTGCCTAAATATGTAATTAAATCCTTGTGATTAACTTTGGGCATGTAATTAAGTCCCTTAGAAACATATATTTCAATTTTGCTCCTTTATATATAAAAGTTGTAGCATTGTTTTGTAATACAGGGATCTATGTGCAAATTACCCAGTTAAGGGATTAACTTGCAAATTGCACATGTTGAGATGTTCCTCTGATGTTGAGACATCATGAGGATGTTTATGATGAATTTTGAGGGATTTCCCAAGCTTGAGCACCAAGGTGCAGCTATGGAAGCAACCCCTGTACTTGAAAACCCTAAATTGGTGTAAAGTGTAATTTACCCAATTTGAGGGGTGCAACTTGTAAAATACATCATCTAAAATATCTTTTATAACTTTTGTCAACATTTAGAGTAGAAATGATGAAGAGGGCACTTCATTTGAATAATCATATAATAAAGAACACCTTTGTGATTGAATAATCAAGGTGTATGTATAATAGCCCTTTCATGTGTATGCTTTAGTGATGGGTTGATCCTCTTTGCCTTCAATTCTTGACCTTAGAAGGAGTTTGTCTTTAGAAATAAGGGGTAGGGACGAGCAAAGAAGAATGGAAGGACTTAGATGAGAAATGGGATAAAGTAGAAGCTTTATGGAGAAATTTCACCCAAAATATATATATCACTTCCTTTGCAAGCAAAGGAACGTTTCTTTCATTCCCTCACTTATCCCCCTTCCTCAAACCGACTAAGGCAGAGCTCTGGAGCATAAGAGAATGACCAGGGAGTTCAAGGTAAGTTTGGATCATCCCTTTTGCTTGAATTCATGGAGGAAACTCGATTTCAAGGTTGAATTCATGGCTAGCTCACCTAGCTTTATCTTTCTAGCCATTCCTTTCCAACTTTTCCTTGGAGAATTCACCTTGGCCGACCTATGGAGCTCAAATACGCCATTCAAGACCTGAAGCATGGAAGCTTGGAGCTCAAGGAACAACCTTTAGGCGGGTTTTATAACTCTAAACCTTATGCTTTGATTATACATCTTTTTCTATGCATATAGTTGCTAGTTCTTCTTCTTCCCTATCTTCCCTTGCATCCTTGCAAGCAAAATCGTGAAGAACTGCTACTGTTCTTGAGGTAGAAGATAAGGGCATTAATTCCTATGCTTATCTACGGATTTCCACTTTACTAAACGGTCCTAACCAATTGCCCATGTGGTTTGCACAACTGTTTGGTGGGCAAACGGTTTCAGGGTCGCATGGAGGCAAACGGTCTTCATGACCATTTGGTCCAGTTGACAAAGCAACGACCGTATGAGAATCCTGTTCCTAATTATGTAGGCTGATCACCCACAACAATTGAGGGGTTAACTCCAAAGGAATCGTGAGATATAAGCAAATCCATTAGCAAATCCAATTGAATTAAGTTCTGATTTTCAATCTATTTAATTTGCCCTTTTTGGGCAAACGGTCTCAAGACCATTTAAGATGGTTGACCAAGCATTGACCGTTTGGGATTACTGTTCATAATGATGTTGATTAATGACTCACCAAATTTTATGGATTAATTCCAAACGAGTTATGAGTTGAAGGTTGATTAATAGGGCAAATCCTAATTGAAATCAGTGCTGAAATTCCAATGAGTTAATTAGTGATTTTGGGTTGATTAGCCCAAACGGTCTCAAGACCGTTTGGGGATCACCCAAGACCGTTTAGAGGTCTGGGGTCAAGTATAGTTGACCAATTGAAGGTCCAAAGGTACCAAATCATAATGCAATTAAGTATTGATGTGATGATTAACTCAATAGATCAAACCTTGATGAATTTTCACTAGAGTCCAAAGGATGGATGGGAAAACGGTCTCAAGACCGTTTGGAACTCATCCAAACGGTCTCAAGACCGTTTGGTGTCAACCCAAGACCGTTTGGAGGTCTAGGGTTAAGGTAATTTGATCAATTGAGGGCCCAATTATAGGGGGTTATTGAAATAATCAAACTGCTGATTTGTGACTTAATTAAGGTTCAACCCCTATCAAATCAACTTAGATTTTGATGAATTCTTGGGAAAACGGTCTCAAGACCGTTTGGAGGTCATCCAAACGATCTCAAGACCGTTTGGGCCAAGTTTGGGCCCAATTGGAGGTCAATTGATAGGTTCAACCTTGAATTGATTCACATTGTTGAATATTGACGACCATCCGATTTGAAACTCTATTTGAGTTGGACTTAACCCTAATTGGATTTCAATTGAGGGTTAATTTGGTGTCCAATTGATTGAGGCTCATCCTAATTGACTCAATTTATAAGTGGTTAACATGGCTTTGGCCAACTGAGGGCTTCAACATACTTAATCATAAACATTTGCAACTTTTGAACCATGTTGGAGATCCAAATGGTTTGAGCCATTTGGAACAAACGGTCTCAAGACCGTTTAAGGCCAAACGGTCTCAAGACCGTTTGGGTCCAAATGCTCTCAAGACCGTTTGGGCTCAAATGATCTCAAGGTCGTTTGGACCAATCAATCTCAAGACAAGTTGATCAAACGGTTTCAAACCGCATAAGCTCAAACGGTTTGGAAAGTCAACCTTTCCAAACAGTCAACGCACCCAAACGGTTTGGGCAAACGACCTTGAGGTCATGCGGTCTTGGAGTCAAACCTAGCAAACGGTCAACGCACCCAAACGGTTTCAAACCGTTTGGTGGTTGAAGGTTGAAACCGTTTGGAGGTTTTCAAGGTTATTTATACATAATCACTTGAAGTTGTAATTGGTTCAATGGTGATCTAATCTAAACCCTAATGGTAGCTTAGAACATTAAGGGACTAAGTGATTAATGAATTGACCCATGATGGTGATCATGAGGTAAATTACCAAAATACCCTTGAGGGGTTTAATTGAGTAATACCTTTTTCTAATAAAACCCTAATCACATGATAGTGGTGATTTGGCTTATGATAGTCAATAAGGACTTAACCCAACCTAAGCTAGAGTGATGTAATCATCACCTATGAGCAAGAGGAGAGAGAAAATCCCAATTATGGTTGAAATCCAAGTAAAATACCTTCAATATATATATGAATGTACATGATTAGGGTATGATCCACCTTTGTGAGATCATGGAAACCCTATTTATGATAATTGATGAATCTTAATCTTATCTGAGAGCATCATTGATGATGTTCCTCATACATGATGATGTTATGAGTTCATTTTACTATAATGTGAATAATAAACCCTAATTCTAGGGTGATGGCATGTCATGTGAATAGTAAACCCTAATTGATGAGAATCAGGGAACTTAGCTCTTATGGCAAGAGTGGAAAGTATAATTCTTGATTTGAATTGCTTTTATCAGTTGAATTAACCTTGCAGGTTCTGATATGAAGATGATCATATCCAGGTATGGATGATGATGCTATATTCATTGAAAGCATGTTGTTAGCTTTATGAATAGTAAAATATCTTGATGCCTTGTCAATGGAAACCTATGAATTAAATGGGCTGTGAGAGCCATAAATACCATCAAGGTCATACTTTAGAGATGACTTGTGATGAATGTATTGAGAAATGATGATTGATGAGAGTTAGGCTTGTTACATTTAGTATTCTTATTTCATAGTTGTTATGCTAATGTTATTGTTTGAAGAACAATGTATGATGTTAAAAGAATACTGAATGTACCTAACTAATCAAGTGTAATGTAGAGCCCTGATCATAGATCCATCATTGTCAGAGATCAAATGATGGTGAAACAGGTTTTCCTAAGGGAACTCCTGGATCACATACTTTTGAGTATGTGGGGTATATGGATGTGTAGAACCTTACATCCTAGTGTAGGTGTTTGATGTAGATGTGTAATCCATCAATCCTTCACTACAATCCTATACCGTATCAGTGGATGGTAAACATGAAACCTCCTGATGACGAAGAAAGCACAGATATCCGTATCAGTGGAAGATAAACATGAAATCTCCTGATGACGAAGAGAGTACAGAACGCCACTGTAACTCTAAAATAGAGAAGGACCAGATTACCCCGGTAAGCTATTATAGTAGAGGCATGAGATGTCCTACAAGTAATCCTCTTACTGACTGAGGAAGGTGAAGGTCATGAGAATCCGGCTCTTTCGATGACCTAGTATGATACCAAGGCACTTAGCAGTGATTGGTTGGAGTATGAGTGGTAAACCTCATCTCCACAGGGCATACAAGTAATGTTTGAAAAACATAATCCACAGTGTAGCACACCTGTTCGAGATAACTACGAGTTGATTGATTGATGTTACAATGTATAGTGCAAATATATTCATGTTTCATAACTGTTGAACTCATGCTTACTATTATATCTGATGTTGAATATTGTGAAGCTTTTACTGCCTAAGTTATTCTTTGAGATGCTATAATAGAGCTTCTGGCGGAGAGTTATAACTCTCACTGGGACAATTATGTAAAACTGTCTCACCCCGTAGACTTCAACTTTTTAGGTGGACGTCGAGGACGGAGGAACAGGTCTACAGGTGACCAGTCCCAGCAGCAGCAGCACCAGGGGCAACAGTAAAATCTCAGGTGGAGATTTAGCCTGCCATGTGGTGTAGTTAGAGTCAGTCCTATGTGTCCTCTGTACTCTCAGGTCTTGGAGTCTTTTGGTCTGAGATTTTGGTTATGAGTTCTTGAGATTTTGTATCATGTTGTATATAATTACTCAAGAAGTAATTATCTGAGATGTAAACAGTTTATCTCCTTTTATGAAGGAAGTTTTATGGTTTCAATGCTTTATCTCAAAAAGTTTTAATTTCTGCTGATTTTTGGTATTCCGCTGCTAATCGAATCGCTTCCGCTACGTTTAAATCATGTTTATATCATGGTTTGGAGATCAGAGCCCACAATTAAGTGGTATCATAGCTCTAGGTTCGCTGAGTCTACAGAGGCATAGGACTTAGGATGTCGAGTCTATCCTTAGTATCTCTTCCTTATCTAATAGAATCTTCTGCTCCTCAGGAGAAGAAGATACATAAGAATGGCAGAGCCACATGATGATTATGTGGCAGAGAGTAGTGCTAGTGCACCTCGAGGCGGTGCAAGGGTTCCAGAAATAGAACAGCCTGCACCTGAACCACCCCAGTTTGACCCAGTTGATATGGGTAACCCAGTTGTTCAAACTATGTTTGGACAGTTTATGACTGCCATGACACACATCACCAACAGGATGCCCATGCCTGCACCTAGGGCACCTGCCTAGCCTGAAGGACAAGGTATCGGTAAGACGTTCGAGTGACTTTGTCGTTTCGGAGCTACCAAGTACTTTGGGACTGCCGACCCCGCAGATGCTGATCTGTGGTTAACATAGTTGGAGAAGGCTTTCAGGATTCTTAATATTCCGGAGGTTGAGAAGGTTAGACATGTTGTCTATCTTCTCAAAGCAGTGCTGGTCACTGGTGGAACATGGAAGAGCATAAGAGACCTGGGATAGAGTCCTCGTGGGAGGAGTTTCGTCGAGAATTTATCAATAGATATTTTTCAAAGACCTTCCTGGACGAGAAGATCTCTCAGTTTGAGAGATTGAGGCAGGGCATGATGAACATTAGCGAGTATGAAGCTAAGTTCATGGAGTTGCTGGGGTTTTGTCTGCACATGGCTGCCACAGAAGAGGAAAGAATCAGGAGATTCGAGAAGGGTTTGAATGCTGATATATCAACCCCTGTGTCTGCCTTAGAAAACCAAGAGAGATTCTCTACCTTCGTTGAGTCAGTCCGAAGGATAGAGAGATCTGTGGTTGAGAAGAGGCAAACCCAGAAAAGATATCCACAGTTCCAGGGTTCTTCATCTAGGGATTTCAAGAAACTAAGATTCTCTGTACCTAACCCTCCACCACCCAGATCAAGCTCCCAAACTCAGTGGTCACCAAGTAGTGGCAGGGGACGAAGCCTACCTCAACAAGAGACTCACAGTTCTGCATCAATGTCAGTTAATGGACCACCAAGACCACAACAACTGGAAAGAAGTTGCTACAACTGTGGGAAGGTGGGACACTTGATGAAGGACTGCCGATCTAGGCCTGTCAGTGTGACACAACCTCAGAGGCAGAGTCAACAGGGATCTCAGAGAAGGCAATCTCAAGGAGCAGCTCGAGGACGTGAACAAGCGTCTCAAGCTGGATCATCAGCACCACCTCAACACCAGGCGAGAGCAAGGTTCTATGCTATGAACCCACCTGATGCAGTGGTCAATCCACAGGTAGTGGCAGGTCAGATGAAACTTTTATATTCTGATATGTCTACATACTGTGTTGTATGTGTTCTGATTGACCCGGGTGCTACGCACTCTTTTATCACTCGGAGAGTGATTCATAACTACAATATGACAGTTAGTCATAGGGCAGATAGTTTGTTTGTCGAGACTCCGTTGAGTGGGTCTGCCATTTTGCAGGAGGTATGTTCTCCCTGCATCCTCTTCTTTTCTGATCATCGCATTCAAGTGGACCTTATACCACTTGATATGCAAGGATTTGATATAATCCTCGGGAAGGATACCTTAGAAAGGTATAGAGTTGTCTTGGATTGTGAATCCAAGTTGGATGTGTTTGCTGATGAAGGCAACACATGGATCTTTCAAGGTGAAAGAAAGACTCTGCCCACCTATCTTGTATCAACTATGGTTGCTGATAAGCTATTGAGGCAAGGATGTTATGCATTCTTGGCCCATGTGGTAGATGTTACCAAGGAAAGTTCCAATCCTGCTAAAGTTCCCATAGTCAGGGAATTCAAGGATGTGTTTCCTGAAGAACTTCCTGGTATACCACCACCTCGGGAGATTGATTTTGAGATCAATTTGGTCCCAGATACGAAACCCATAGCCCAGACACCGTATAGGATGGCGCCTGCCGAGATGGAACAACTCAAGAAACAGCTTCAAGAATTACTTGAGAAGGGTTTTATCCGACCGAGCACTTCACCTTGGGGTGCTCCGGTCTTGTTTGTTAAAAAGAAAGACGGGTCAATGCGGTTGTGCATTGACTACAGACAACTTAATAAAGTAACAATAAAGAACAAGTACCCTTTGTTGAGGATTGATGATCTTTTTGACCAGTTGTGTGGTGCAACAGTCTTCTCAAAGATAGATTTGAGATCTGGATATCATCAACTCCGCATTAAGGATAGTGACATATCCAAGTCTGCTTTTAGGATAAGATATGGTCACTATGAGTTCACAGTTATGTTGTTTGGACTAACCAATGCACCAGCTGCATTTATGAAACTCATGAATAGAGTTTTTCGACCCTCCCTTGATCAGTGTGTTTTCGTCTTCATAGATGACATTCTGATATATAGTAAGGATGCTCAGCAGCATGAGCAGCATCTTCGTCAAGCTTTGACCTTGCTAAGAGAACACAAGTTGTATGCTAAGTTTAGCAAATGTGAGTTCTGGCTGCCGGAGGTATCTTTTCTTGGACATGTGATATCTGCATCAGGAATTCGTGTTGACCCTACAAAGGTAGAATTTGTTCTACAGTGGGAACAACCGAAGACGCCGACGGAGATTTGAAGCTTCTTGGGGTTAGCAGGCTATTATCGAAGGTTCATTAAGAATTTCATTTCCATAGCCTTACCCTTGACTAAGTTGACCCGGAAAGATGTTCCTTTTGTTTGGAGTGATAAGTGTCAGCAATCTTTCCAACTGTTGAAGGAGAAGTTGACAAGTGCACCCATACTTGTACTACCTGAGCAAGGCAAAGGATATATAGTTTTCTGTGATGCTTCTAAGAATGGACTAGGGTGTGTGTTGATGCAGGATAAACAAGTAATTTCTTTTGCTTCTCGACAGTTTAAGAAACACGAAGAGAATTATCCGACACACGATCTGGAGTTACCTGCTGTAGTTCATGCCCTGAAGATCTGGATACATTATCTTTATGGAGAGACATTTCAGATTTTCACTGACCATAAGAACCTTAAGTACATCTTCTCTCAACATGAGCTCAATATGAGACAACGCCGTTGGATGGAATTAATCAAGGACTACGATTGTACGATTGATTACCATCTGGGGAAGGCTAATGTGGTTGCTGATGCCTTGAGTAGGAAATCAGAAACATCAACCATGGAAAGGGCACAACTAAACTCTTTAGTATGCTCTAGAAGGGATATGCTTATCTCTTTGAGACAAGACAATGTGTTGTTGAAGGTGTCATTGTTAGCCGGGTTGTTAGCTGAGATGCACATTAAACCTACCCTTAGAGAGCAGATTAAGGAAGCACAACAAGGTGATATTGTAGTTCAGCAGATTAGATCGGAGTATGGTAGTGAGAAACGAGATGGTTTCCATGACTCAGATGATCAAATAGCCGGTTATCATGGGAGGATGATAGTGACGGATGTGGACAACTTGAGAAAGTTAGTCCTGGAAGAAGCTCATTCTTCAATGTATGCCATGCATCCATGGAGCACTAAGATGTATCAAAACTTGAAAGATATGTATTGGTGGCCTGGAATGAAGAAGGATATTGCAGAGTTTGTTCTGAGGTGTCCTGTGTGTCAGCAAGTTAAAGCTGAACACCAGAAGCCTGCAGGAACAATGCAACCTTTACCCATACCACAGTGGAAGTGGGACCATGTTACCATGGACTTTGTTGTTGGCCTACCCAGAATAAGCAAAGGACATGATTCCATTTGGGTAGTTGTAGATAGGTTGACTAAGACAACACATTTCTTACCTGTCAAAACAACCTATTCTACTGAAAGGTTATCACGGTTGTATGTTCAAGAGATAGTGCGTTTGCACAGAGTTCCTGTCACTATAGTTTCTGACAGAGGTCCCCAGTTTACAAGTCATTTTTGGGAACGACTTCATAATGCTTTAGGCACCCAGTTAAGGTTTAGTATGACCTTTCATCCACAGACTGATTGACAGTCAGAAAGGACCATACAGACCTTGGAAGACCTGTTGAGAACATGTGTTCTCCAGTTTACCGGAAGTTGGAATCTACACCTAAGCTTGATAGAGTTTGCCTATAACAATAGCTATCAGCATAGTATTCATATGGCACCTTATGAAGCCTTGTATGGTAGACGTTGTAGATCACCCTTGTGTCGGTATGAGACTGGTGAGCATCAGTGGTTAGGACCTGATCTTGTGCAACAAACTACAGAAAAGATTAAGGTAATACAACAACAGATTAAGACTGCACAAGATAGGCAGAAATCTTATGCTGACAAGCGTCGTAGACCCTTAGAGTTCGAGGTTGGAGACAAAGTGTATCTCAAGGTCTCGCCTTGGAAAGGAGTCCTTCGTTTTGGAAAGAAAGGGAAGTTAGCTCCTAGATTTATGGGGCCTTATCCAATCATTGAACGGATTGGAAAAGTAGCCTATAGACTAGAGTTGCCACCAGAGTTATAGAGGTTACATCATGTGTTTCACATTTCTATGCTAAAGAAATGTCACCCAGACACTGAGTCAATTCTACAACCTATGGAGGTAGAATTGAATGATGATATATCTTATGAGGAAGGACCAGTGTCAATCCTTGATAACAGAATTAAAAAGTTAAAGAAGAAAGATTTAAGCCTTGTGAAAATCCTCTGGAACCACCGTAGTGTTGAAGAAGCCACTTGGGAACTAGAGGATGAGATGAGAAGGAAATACCCTGCCCTTTTCTCTTAATACGTTTTATCGATTTCGCGGACGAAATCCTTGTAAGGGGTGGATAATTTGTAACATCCCTGACCTGGGTTATGAACTAACCCTAGGTGTTTTGCCTAAATATGTAATTAAATCCTTGTGATTAACTTTGGGCATGTAATTAAGTCCCTCAGAAACATATATTTCAATTTTGCTCCTTTATATATAAAAGTTGTAGCATTGTTTTGTAATACAGGGATCTATGTGCAAATTACCCAGTTAAGGGATTAACTTAAAAATTGCACATGTTGAGATGTTCCTCTGATGTTGAGACATCATGAGGATGTTTATGATGAAGTTTGAGGGATTTCCCAAGCTTGAGCACCAAGGTGCAGCTGTGGAAGCAACCCCTGTACTTGAAAACCCTAAATTGGTGTAAAGTGCAATTTACCCAATTTGAGGGGTGCAACTTGTAAAATACATCATCTAAAATATCTTTTATAACTTTTTTCATCATTTAGAGTATAAATGATGAAGAGGGCACTTCATTTGAATAATCATATAATAAAGAACACCTTTGTGATTGAATAATCAAGGTGTATGTATAATAGCCCTTTTATGTGTATGCTTTAGTGATGGGTTGATCCTCTTTGCCTTCAATTCTTGACCTTAGAAGGAGTTTGTCTTTAGAAATAAGGGGTAGGGACGAGCAAAGAAGAAAGGAAGGACTTAGATGAGAAATGGGATAAAGTAGAAGCTTTATGGAGAAATTTCACCCAAAATATATATATCACTTCCTTTGCAAGCAAAGGAACGTTTCTTTCATTCCCTCACTTATCCCCCTTGCTCAAACTGACTAAGGCAGAGCTCTGGAGCATTAGAGAATGACGAGGGAGTTCAAGGTAAGTTTGGATCATCCCTTTTTCTTGAATTCATGGAGGAAACTCGATTTCAAGGTTGAATTCATGGCTAGCGCACCTAGCTTTATCTTTCTAGCCATTCCTTTCCAACTTTTCCTTGGAGAATTCACCTTGGCCGACCTGTGGAGCTCAAAGATGCCATTCAAGACCTGAATCTCGGAAGCTTGGAGCTCAAGGAACAACCTTTAGGCGTGTTTTATAACTCTAAACCTTATGCTTTGATTATACATTTTTTCTATGCATATAGTTTCTAGTTCTTCTTCTTCCCTATCTTCCGTTGCATCCTTGCAAGCAAAATCGTGAAGAACTGTTACTGTTCTTGAGGTAGAAGATAAGGGCGTTAATTCCTATGCTTATCTATGGATTTCCACTTTACTAAACGGTCCTAACCAATTGCCCATGCGGTTTGCACAACCGTTTGGTGGGCAAACGGTTTCAGGGTCGCATGGAGGCAAACGGTCTTCAAGACCGTTTGGTCCAGTTGACCAAGTGACGACCGTATGAGAATCCTGTTCCTAATTATGTAGTATGATCACCCACAAAAATTGAGGGGTTAACTCCAAAGGAATCGTGACATATAAGCAAATCAATAAGCAAATCCAATTGAATTAAGTTCTGATTTTCAATCTATTTAATTTTCCCTTTTTGGGAAAACGATCTCAAGACCATTTAAGATGGTTGACCAAGCATTGACCGTTTGGGATTACTGTTCATAATGATGTTGATTAATGACTCACCAAATTTGATGGATTAATTCCAAACGAGTTATGAGTTGAAGGTTGATTAATAGGGCAAATCCTAATTGAAATCAGTGCTGAAATTCCAATGAGTAAATTAGTGATTTTGGGTTGATTAGCCCAAACGGTCTCAAGACCGTTTGGGGAATCATCCAAACGGTCTCAAGACCGTTTGGGGATCACCCAAGACCATTTAGAGGTCTGGGGTCAAGTATAGTTGACCAATTGAAAGTCCAAAGGTACCAAATCATATTGCAATTAAGTATTGATGTGATGATTAACTCAATAGATCAAACCTTGATGAATTTTCACTAGAGTCCAAAGGATGGATGGGAAAACGGTCTCAAGACCGTTTGGAACTCATCCAAACGGTCTCAAGACCGTTTGGTGTCAACCCAAGACCGTTTGGAGGTCTAGGGTTAAGGTAATTTGATCAATTGAGGGCCCAATTATAGTGGGTTATTGAAATAATCAAACTGCTGATTTGTGACTTAATTAAGGTTCAACCCCTATCAAATCAACTTAGATTTTGATGAATTCTTGGGAAAACGGTCTCACGACCGTTTGGAGGTCATCCAAACGATCTCAAGACCGTTTGGGCCAAGTTTGGGCCCAATTGGAGGTCAATTGATAGGTTCAACCTTGAATTGATTCCCATTGTTGAATATTGATGACCATCCGATTTGAAACTCTATTTGAGTTGGACTTAACCATAATTGGCTTTCAATTGAGGGTTAATTTGGTGTCCAATGGATTGAGGCTCATCCTAATTGACTCAATTTATAAGTGGTTAACATGGCTTTGGCCAACTGAGGGCTTCAACATACTTAATCATAAACATTTGCAACTTTTGAACCATGTTGGAGGTCCAAACGGTCTCAAGACCATTTGGGTCCAAACGATCTCAAGACCGTTTCGGCTCAAACGATCTCAAGGTCGTTTGGACCAATCGATCTCAAGACAAGTTGATCAAACGGTTTCAAATCGCATAAGCTCAAACGGTTTGGAAAGTCAACCTTTCCAAACGGTCAACGCACCCAAACGTTTTGGGCAAACGACCTTGAGGTCATGCGGTCTTGGAGTCAAACCTAGCAAATGGTCAATGCACCCAAACGGTTTCAAACTGTTTGGTGGTTGAAGGTTGAAACCGTAGGAGGTTTTCAAGGTTATTTATACATAATCACTTGAAGTTGTAATTGGTTCAATGGTGATCTAATCTAAACCCTAATGGTAGCTTAGAACATTAAGGGACTAAGTGATTAATGAATTGACCCATGATGGTGATCATGAGGTAAATTACCAAAATACCCTTGAGGGGTTTAATTGAGTAATACCTTTTTCTAATAAAACCCTAATCACATGATAGTGGTGATTTGGCTTATGATAGTCAATAAGGACATAACCCAACCTAAGATAGAGTGATGTAATCATCACCTATGAGCAAGAGGAGAGAGAAAATCCCAATTATGGTTGAAATCCAAGTAAAATACCTTCAATATATATGAATGTACATGATTAGGGTATGATCCACCTATGTGAGATCATGGAAACCCTATTTATGATAATTGATGAATCTTAATCTTATCTGAGAGCATCATTGATGATGTTCCTCATACATGATGATGTTATGAATTCATTTTACTATAATGTGAATAATAAACCCTAATTCTAGGGTGATGGCATGTAATGTGAATAGTAAACCCTAATTGATGAGAATCAGGGAACTTAGCTCTTATGGCAAGAGTGGAAAGTATAATTCTTGATTTGAATTGCTTTTATCAGTTGAATTAACCTTGCAGGTTCTGATATGAAGATGATCATATCCAGGTATGGATGATGATGCTATATTCATTGAAAGCATGTTGTTAGCTTTATGAATAGTAAAATATCTTGATGCCTTGTCAATGGCAACCTATGAATTAAATGGGCTGTGAGAGCCATAAATACCATCAAGGTCATACTTTAGAGATGACTTGTGATGAATGTATTGAGAAATGATGATTGATGAGAGTTAGGCTTCTTACATTTAGTATTCTCATTTCATAGCTGTTATGCTAATGTTATTGTTTGAAGAACAATGTATGATGTTAAAAAAATACTGATTGTACCTAACTAATCAAGTGTAATGTAGAGCCCTGATCATAGATCCATCATTGTCAAAGATCAAATGATGGTGAAATAGGTTTTCCTAATGGAACTCCTGGATCACATACTTTTGAGTATGTGGGGTATATGGATGTGTAGAACCTTACATCCTAGTGTAGGTGTTTGATGTAGATGTGTAATCCATCAATCCTTCACTACAATCCTATACCGTATCAGTGGATGGTAAACATGAAACCTCTTGATGACAAAGAAAGCACAGATATCCGTATCAGTGGAAGATAAACATGAAATCTCCTGATGAAGAAGAGAGTACAGAACGCCACTGTAACTCTAAAATAGCGAAGGACCAGATTACCCTGGTAAGCTATTATAGTAGAGGCATGAGATGTCCTACAAGTAATCCTCTTACTGACTGAGGAAGGTGAAGGTCATGAGAATCCGGCTCTTTCGATGACCTAGTATGATACCAAGGCACTTAGCAGTGATTGGTTGGAGTATGAGTGGTAAACCTCATATCCACAGGGCATAAAAGTAATGTTTGAAAAACATAATCCACAGTGTAGCACACCTGTTAGAGATAACTACGAGTTGATTGATTGATGTTACACTGTATAGTGCAAATATCTTCATGTTTCATAACTGTTGAACTCATGCTTACTATTATATCTGATGTTGAATACTGTGAAGCTTTTACTGCTTAAGTTATTCTTTGAGATGCTATAATAGAGCTTCTGGCGGAGAGTTATAACTCTCACTGGGACAATTATGTAAAATTGTCTCACCCCGTAGACTTCAACTTTTTAGGTGGACATCGAGGACGGAGGAACAGGTCTACAGGTGACCAGTCCCAGCAGCAGCAGCACAAGGGGCAACAGTAAAATCTCAGGTGGAGATTTAGCCTGCCATGTGGTGTAGTTAGAGTCAGTCCTATGTGTCCTCTGTACTCTCAGGTCTTGGAGTCTTTTGGTCTGAGATTTTGGTTATGAGTTCTTGAGATTTTGTATCATGTTGTATATAATTACTCAAGAAGTAATTATCTGAGATGTAAACAGTTTATCTCCTTTTATGAAGGAAGTTTTATGGTTTCAATGCTTTATCTCAAAAAGTTTTAATTTCCGCTGATTTTTGGTATTCCGCTGCTAATCGAATCGCTTCCGCTACGTTTAAATCGTGTTTATATCGTGGTTTGGAGATCAGAGCCCACAGTCATTGTGGAGGACTTGTACTAACCAAGGGTGGATGAGATCATAGGATTTCGTCTCTCCTAGATCTTGTATCGAATTGGTTTCTGTTAGCAGTGTTCAGTTAGAGTTTAAATGGTACACCTCACACTCTCCAGGGATCAATAGAAGATGTAATCAGTCATGTAGTATATTTGTTTAGGGTTAACCACATTTCAATCTGGATGTTTACCCTTGCCTTTTTTTCTGGTAATGTTTAGTTGATATTTGATGCGCTAAGAGAAATCAACTATATAGATAGTGATAGCTTTACCTGCTTAGTAGCTTAATATTTTTTGGTCCCTTAACCTATTTAATCTTGTTAGCCTGCTTAACCTGCTTATTTGACTTAATCCACTTAACTTGTTTAAATATTATAACATGTTGTAATCAATAAGCATTGCTGAGAGTTATATCTCTCACTAGGACATGGGTCTCGCTCTCGTGGGTCACCACATCTTTTTAGATTATCTCAGCAGCTTGGTCAGGTTTGTGGTGGTGTGGAAGAGCAACTTGAATAGTAGTAGTAGCAGAAGGTTGGTGTGGTTAGAGTGTCCTAGAGTCCTCAATGTACTCTCAAGTCCGGGCATGTGATATTTTGTAGATGATATGTATAATGACTTGAGATTTTGACAATGTGTTGATGTGTGTGTATGGCACGCATGTGTGGAACAATATCTTTGGTATATAGGTTGGGATCGAAGCCACTCGACATACATGTAAATACCTGATATGGTATATGTCGATATGTAAGATGTGGATTTATGTAAATGTTTCTGAACATGATGGTAATGTTTGAATCAGTTTCAAGTTTCCCTCTTTTCTGGTTATGTGGTTAATTATCTATTAATTGTGTGTTTTGTTTTGAGTAATCTCGTTTAACTTTACAGGGTTGTCACAGAAATGTATTGATTAATCTATAGCATACCATGTTTAGTATAAATAAACAAAGAATGAGATTTTGTTAAGGGAAAATGTACCAACATTGATGATTCACGAGACATTATATGAGAATGAGATGAAAACCCTTTTGTGTTTAAAATAATGATATATTGATTTCTATCATGTATTATTAACAAAATATACCTAATTCGCATTAACTAATCAAGTGAAACCCTAGTCATGTAGTGCCCTTTGTCGTAGATCCATACCAGTGTTAGGACTTGCTGGATGGTGAAATGAGTATTCCTTTAATGGAAGCTCATAGTCATATATTGTTGAGTATATGCTTGTTCACAAGGATGGCTACAATCATACCTTGGCAGGGGAATGATCGAGGCCGTATCTCAGATGATTATGATTCAGCATGTGTGATATGATTGAGGACAATTGTGGTTGTACCTCAGATGATGGGCTTTTGTATACCCTGGCTTCACCAGTACAGTGACCATTATAAGGGTGTACTAGGGTGTTCATTAGTGTTGTGACCTATATACCAAGGGTGGACTAGACTTATTTGCAGCTTGGTCTTATGTGTCATTGTGGAAGACTCGTACTAACTAAGCGTGGATGAGATCATAGGATTCTGTCTCTCCTAGATCTTGTATAGAATTGGTTTTGAGTTAGCAGTGTCCAGTTGGAGTTTAAATGGTATACCTCAAACACTCCAGGGATCAATAGAAGATGTAATTAGTCGTGCAGTATATTTATTTAGGGTTAACCACATTTCAATCTGAATGTTTACCCTTACCTTTTTTCTGGTAATGTTTAGTTGATATTTGATGCGCTTAGAGAAATCAACTGTATAAATAGTGATAGCTTTACCTTCTTAGTAGCTTAATCTGTTTAGTCACTTAACCTATTTAATCTGGTTAGCCTGCTTAAGCTGCTTATTTGACTTAATCCATTTAACTTGTTTAAATATTATAACATGTTGTAATCAATAAGCATTGTTGAGAGTTATATCTCTCGCTGGGACATGGGTCTCGCTCTCGTGGGTTACCACATTTTTTTAGGTTATCTCAGCGGCTTGGTCAAGTTTGTGGTGGTGTGGAAGAGCAACTTGAATAGTAGTAGTAGCAGAAGGTTGGTGTGGTTAGAGTGGCCTAGAGTCGTCAATGTACTCTCAAGTCCGGGCATGGGATGTTTTGTAGATGATATGTATAATGACTTGAGATTTTGACAGTGTGTTGATGTGTGTGTATGGCACGTATGTGTAAAATAATATCTTTGGTATATAGGTTGGGGTCGATGCCACTCGACATACATGTAAATACCTGATATGGTATATGTTGATATGTAAGATTTGGATTTATGTAAATGTTTCTAAACATGATGGTAATGTTTGAATCAATTTTAAGTTGCCCTCTTTTCTTCTTATGTTGTTAATTAGCTATTAATTGTGTATTTTGTTTTGAGTAATCTCATTTAACTTAACGGGGTTGTCACAAAAATGTATTGATTAATCTCTAGCATACCATGTTTAGTATAAATAAATGAAGAATGAGATTTTGATTAGGGAAAATGTACCAACATTGATGATTCATAAGACATTATATGAGAATGAGATGCAAACCTTGTTGTGTTTCAAATAATGATATATTGACAAGCTCACTTAATTTGCAAGGTGCACAAAAGACATAAGTAATGAATTTAAATCTCTTTCAAATGACAATGAGAATGAACTTACAAATGAAATAATCACATTAATCTAGTCATGATCTTTGAACAATGTGAGTTCCCCTTGAGGACTGTACGAGGGAAATGATATATATTTTATTATACTAGTCACAACAATATGTAAATGATTTTGGAGTATGACTTTAAACCTTGAATGTTAGACCAACAAGACATAGGGATGTGTTTTAGTTAGTGAAATCTAAACCCTAATAAATTTGCATTTAAAATTGTATGTCTGTAAGAAATGTACTATGAGGAAATGTTAATTGTGAAAATCGGCATGTTCCCGAAGATGATATTGTACTCTCTTTTTTATGATTGCGGTTATTTTGTGCATGATGTTAAAACAAACTCATAAATAAATAACTAAATCTGATGGTGCAATGTCATATCTGAGTGAGAAAGGTTTACCCGAACATAATTTTTAGGATGGTTAACGAATCAAGAATGTGGTATCTGACTGGGGAGTGTTTTGATTAGCATGTCTTGTGGTGAAGGGGAGAAAATGGCATACTTCATTTTTATCATTTTAGTCATGAATGTCTTAATATGTTGTTAGGACGCCTTGTTTAATCGGGATTCGAGTGTAGGAAATTTTTCAGAATATTTAGCATTTACGTTAATTCAAAAGAAGGCTCTAGCCCTTTAAAGAAAAAAGTGACTTGTAACCAACAATCTATTCTCTTGGGAAGCTTGCCTAAATATTTCCCCTTTATTGGTTTGATAAGATGTTTCTTAACAAGGAGGAGTATCGTTTTATATTTCAAAACAAAATGAATAATGCTTCCATTTTATTTTCAAACACTAATAAACTTTCACATGTAAATGAATGCACCAAGAAATTCAGACATGATGGCTTTTTTTATGAAAACTAACTCACAGAGGATGCTTACATCCAAAAGCTCATCTCCATTCATTGTTGGTGCCAAACCACCATTATATGACCACTACACCCGTCACCCCAATATGCCTCATGTCTAAGGTATTCGAAGCCCGTACAAATACCATCTAACCTTAAAGCTTAACTTTTTAAATCTATACTACTATAAAAAGAGTGAGTTTTGCAGACAGTTCAAATACACCCGCCCAAATTCATATTGACCAATCACATACCACGGTTTTGCCAATGTGGCAAAAGCTTGCACTCTCCTTCACTCAAGCTGCTCTCATGTTTTTTCAGCTTTTTTTACTTCAAAAAATGATTTAGTTTGAAAAAACAACCCATATTTTTCTCCTTCCCTCTCCCAACATACACGCGATGCCACGTTTTCGACAATTCCCAAAACACCGCTACTTTGAAAATTTAAAATAACCACGTTTTTGGGGATAACCACATTTTAGCGCTTATCCTCCATAACAACTTACAACAACTTCACGATCCATCTCTCACCATCTCCACATTCCCACGTTGTTCCCTTTCATATCAACCTCTTTCATCATCTCCGCCGCCTCCACTTTGAAACCGGTATATTGGCCCCAGGATTTGTGTCCATCATGCTTCCCATGGCACACACAATGGACTCGAGCTCCTCCACATAGATCTTGTCATCGTTATTGTGGTCGTAGTTGGTGAACACTCTACGTAGGTCTTCCTCTTACCAATCAGAGAGAATAACAAAGGAGGGCGTGGAGGTGTGAGGAGTTGCGACGACTGTTGACACAGGAAGCCACCGCCATCGGATTCTTCTTCATCAGCTTGTTCCACATCATAGATTCTGGAGTGCAGGTCGACGATCAAGCTTGAAGTGGTCGTGATGATCGCAGCAGTGACATTTCTTAGATAAAAAAGATATACAACTTCGTTCTCTTCCAAAGTCGTACCGTATGGTACGCCACACAAAAGTTCCGTCGAAGGTGGCCTACGCAGGTACTATATATTCGACTATTGAAGGGATTTTTTTTCTTAAACTAAATAAACCAATACCAGGAGGTGGGTGTCAGACTCAAGGTAAACAACATGTCACAATATACTCCCTTGCCTAGGAGGGGAAGAAGGAAATCGACATGAACAACAACCGGTGTGGGAGCATGGAGACTACAATCATTCTTGTGAGTCTCTAACTTAGGAATATGATGGAATCTATAGTGGACGGTCCGCAACAACAAACTTAGATCACGGGAGAGTTGTTGTTCACAAAGCTTGGTGTTGCCACTTTTAAATCCCAAACCTATCTTCCCCCCCAACCACAACCTAACCATCACATGTTACGCTTGAAGTTGTGCCCCTCTTCCTCTCATTTCTGGTATTACACATGTTCATCCAAGCAAGGAGAAGACCCAAAAACCTTAATTCAAACATAATACATCCAAGCGACGTGGTTGTTTTCCAGTTAGTCAATAAATCTCAAAGCGTTGAATCGTCATTATAAGAAAACTCCATTTCTCATAGATATATGTTGTGTCTAGAATCCAAAGAATATGTATCCCCATGTTTCTGGTTCTTGCGTGGCCTACAACTAGGCCAACAATATTTCCCCTTCTATATTGATACAATTTAAATTATATACGTGCAAAATTTTACCTTGTCATCATTGTATTTTTGTTTCTTTGTTAACTTTGAGTACCGTCAGTCCATTTGTTCTTTTTTATATTTATCATTTACAATTTTGCAAGAAGGTCCAAAGCTATGTACTGATTTATTTTTACAGTCTTCGTCTGACATCATGACTAGCATTACAACTAAGCATCATAACTGAATATTACATCTCATAGCTTAAGGAAAATATAGCACATAAACAACTTTCAACAACTCAATCTTTTCTTAAAGTTGTAGTGTGTTTAATGATCTTCGACATACTTCATAAAACATTGGCATGATACAAGATATCAAAATTCAAGCCCTTACTTACCATTTACCTAGACCGTAGGCAAGGGTTCTGGAAAATATGGAATCATCTTTTTTATCTATACTACTATAAAAAGAGCGAGTTTTGTAGGCAGTTCAATTACACCCACCCAAAGTCATATTGACCAATCACATACCACGATTTTACCAACATGGCAAAAGCTTGCACTCTCCTTCACTAAAGCTGCTCTGACGTTTTTTCATCTTTTTTTTACTTCAAAAAATGATTTAGTTTGAAAAAACAACCCATGTCTTTCTCCTTCCCTCTCCCAACATACACGTGATGCCACCACATTTTCGACAGTTCCCAAAATACCGCTGCTTTGAAAATTTGAAATACATCACATTACCACAACAATAGGATGAAACAATCAACTTTCAATTTCAAAGATAGATGACAAGAAACAATTTTATTGTCCAGTTGTAAATAAATTTATTGACCCATCTTTTATTGAATTGTACTCAAATTTTTATGTTGAAAGGACTGTTGCAAATTTATAGTAGTCACGTTACTAGCGAAAGCTTCTATCAAATAAAGGTTCATCGTGATTTTAGTTCTAAGAATTAATGATGATAGATGATGTCTACATGGTCTCCTTTTAATTGGTATAAATAACAAATAGCATGGCTCTTTACTACCAAGTATTGGTAATTACACATTTGGTTTAATTTTCCAGCGAGCACAACAACCTTCCTACCTCCTCTCCTCAGGTGTTATTGCTTCAGGGCGCTACACATCCGAACAATCTGGCGTAGTAGTTGTTACATCGCTTCTCTCTTGAAAAATATTTTTTTTGTAAAATGATGTATAGAAATTGTTGCACACGGATAATGTAAAGTGTGTTTCCAATGAACTCTCATGTTGAGGTGCTAGGCCATGTTATCTACCAATGCTTGTCATTCTGAAGCGGCTAACTTGACTTTATTAAAATTGATCGGGAACAAATTCATATTTTCAAGCTTTTACATAGCCTCACAGGGACGGAAAACATGAGAACAAGGACTCAAACATCATTTTACTTTTGTATACTTTATTTTTTCCATGTATTATGGAATCATCATTTATATTTGTGTTATCATTAGGTAACATGTTAGTTTATACTATGTTGTCGAACATCGATATTTTTACACAATTCTATGCTCCCAGATAACTTTATGGTATGTCAAACAAACAAATTAATAGCTTTCTACTGTCACCATCTGATATTATACGTTCACATGTTAAGAAATGAGTTTGTGATTACTTCACATTTTTAAACAGATGTTTTTGTCGAACAGTTTGAGTCTATTTCCAACCACTCCTTTCGTTATCATCTTATAATTACCCTTGTGTTTAATTCCTTCCATAATTGTCTTAAAAATCCTACCATCCCAATAGTTCTTAGAGTCTTTGAAATTCTGGATTCAGGAACTAACCACGGTAGTAGCATAGACTTACACATTCAACGTCCTGCCATATCATGCTCTCCTGTCCTCCTAGTCTCCCTCACTTAATGCTTTGACAAAACTAATTTTTCGTTCTTCAATCAAACAAATATACAACCAATCTTTTGATAGAATTAAATTAATATATTCAAACAAAAAATACTAAATGTTGAATAGTATCTGAAAAAGATATGTAACTTAATTAGATATTTTATAAACTACTATACTATGAGGCTATGTTTTGTATTAAACAATGATGTATACTACACAATATCCTATGTTGATTACATTTTATACATTCCAAACAGTCAAGGATATGTAAACTAAGAAGAATGCCTAAGACGAAAAGACATGCAATTGGTATTTGAAAGGAAAAATACTAACTACAATCAATAAAGGAAGAACATAATAATGGTTTAATGCAATTGAAGATTTGGTAAAATTAAAACTTTAAATAATAGACTATCTTTTCCTGAGTGATTTACACATGTAAAATATCAAATGTAGCTAACTAAACCCTTTTACATTATACCTACAACAACTCCCTTTTTGGGTGTGTGAGTGGATTTAAAAAATAATGACTTCTATTGTATGGATTTATTTGAATTTATAAATTTTATTTTTCAAATGACTTGTATTCAAGTATCCTTGGCTACTTTTCTTTAATCAGTAACTCTTTTAATATTTAGTATATATATGTTTAATTGCTTATCATAGAAAAGATACGTGTTATTACATTAACCTATTAATTTTGTGTTTGAATCCAATTCATATAATTCTAACAAGAAAATGATTACATTTTATCTCACATTTATTTCTCCTATCCAATGTTTTTTTCTCCAAAATTACTTTATTGACTTACATATATGGTAGCTAATTAATGGATAACCTGTTCTAATATTATATTAAGTAATATTGTTTAACTATTTTGGCATAAATCCTTCTTCCTCACTGAAATGCCAACATTATTCTAGAATTTTTTTTATAACACATACCAGTTGGAAAACGTGTAGTAATATATGTGTTTGTCGCTCCATTGAAAGAGGTTGTTAAAACAATTGCCATAATACACATTGACATTAAACCAAAGTTGTCCACACAAAAAGGAACAAAGAATTTTTTTCAAGGTTCTAGAAAATAGATTAATCTGGACTTTTAGTTAATACACTTGAATATATCATAACCATGACAACAAAATTTATAAAACTCTAAGTTGTCGGTTTTGTAATGATGTTGTAAGCATCTCTGGTAGGAACTTAAGATTTTACTTATTTTTCTCTTCATTTAGATCGAATAGGATCATATCTTAGTCCAACATATGAACAAAAATATTATGTGATTTTTTTCTAAAATTTAATAGAACATAACTTATATTTTAATGATAGCTTGAAGCCATACAACAACACTTTTTTGTTATAAGTGTTGTATGTTGTCATGATGTAATGAGATTTTCACTAACCACTGCTTTTCATTTGTTGTCACACTATAAATTTTTCATAAAAATATTGAAAATATAAAAATATATCATTTAAATATATGTAAATAATCTTTCTTTCAATTTGAATTGAAAATATCAAATATGGCTTTTTCCAAAAAATATATAAAATAAATAAAATAAATTTAATGTGACACGTGCATGTGCACGTGTGCGTTTACTAGTAATAGAAAAAACAGAAGATTTTGATCAACGGATGCCAAGTATATTGATATTGATATATGTTTATAATTACTAGTAAACCGAGGATCAAAAGATATAATTACTAGCAAACTCTTAGAATGAGGATCAAAAGATATAATTACTAGCAAACTCTTAGAATGTAGCTGTGCAAGATGATCGTTCTGTCTTTGGGTCTGCATTTAACATCTCATCTTTTGACTTGTGGGCCCCATGACATAGTGTACTGCTAGGATGTGCTGGGGACATAGAGGATGTGAACCACATGGAATGAGTAAGTATTCACAGTTTGCACCCCAACTTCCTATGCATCTTGAGCACTTCTGAGGTACCGGAGAGTAATTGGTGGGGGTGGTGTTCAAGTACATCACCATGTACATCGCCTCGCATAGATACATTATATATTGGTCTCATGATGGCGTGTCTGGGTCACAGCATTCCTCCGTATTCAATAATGTCCGGCCGATCGTATGAATGTAATAGATAAGCATAGACAGCACGAGGGGGAGTTTGTAATGGACGGATGGCGACGGCGGCGGACTGGCATGCTCCTCCAGCTGGCGCCTGGAGGGCGAGGCTTAGCTACACACTCTGAGTAAGCCTAGGTAGGGTTGATGGTGGGGATGCGAAAGAGATGAGGTGGCGGCAGCGTCCCGGAGCATCGATCCAGGTCCCAGGGCCAAGACAGAGACAATGGGAGTGGAGCAAGCAACAACGGCGTGCTTGCAAAACGAGACGAGGCTAAATAGATTCTAGACAGACTACAAGCCCAAGATAACTCCCCACGCCCGCTGCCCCGTCTCCTTTCTACGGGCGGGGCGGGGGACCATCCATCCATCGGCTGCGCCACCACTTGCTCATCCACCACACTGGTACTTAGGAGGGGCGCGGTAACCGGAACAGAGCGGAGCAAGGGTGGCGGCAGGCGCGCACACACGCGTAAGTCCAAGGCCCGCGTAGCTAGTGCGGTATACACTGCCTTGGCCGAGCAGCAAGTGAAAAAAAACATTTTCGGTGGAGGAGGAGGTGGCGGGTAGCGGGGTCGACGGAGACGAGGGGAGCAGTAGAAGAAGGTTCGTTGCAAGGCACACGCCTGGCGTGGTGGCCACACTCACTGGCCGAAGGGCAGGCCCGCCGATAGGAGCCGGAATGCCATCGGGTAATAAAAACATACACATGCCACGCAAAAACCACTTGCTACGACCTGCTAACCGTGATGAAATGGAATTACAAGTTTGCAACAAGTCGTCCTCCTCGTCGTCAGTCGTGAATAAAGATAACATGTGTAAGAAACAAGCATAGGGTTTTCAGTCGAGCTGCTAGAGCAGGAACCGGAACGCCACCGTCACCACCACATCAGAGTATGGCCGTTCATTCCGATGTCAGAAACCTCGCTACTAAATTTGTAAACACCAACGGAACCCAAGGAACACTGAAAGCCGTCTGACGGCCATGTATAACTTACCTCTTCAGCTCCTACCCTACTCACCTTTGGCCAAAATAAAATAAAATGGCGTGTTTGACATTTTAATTACCAAAATAGTACGACTCATAAATTAATTTCTAAAATGGCACGTTTCTAAGGCAATACGTCCCCAACACGACTGTCAATGTGGAGGGTATGGGGAGGGTAAAGTCTTACCCTTATCCTTACCCACCAAGTCTTGCGGATAAGGGTATGGATAATTACCCACTCCACCAATATCCTTACCCTCCCCTTACCCTTACCCTCTTACCCACAAGATAAATGGGGAGGGTAAGGGTGAAGCGGGGAATTTATATGTCATCTTAAATTTTATGGTAATATTAACAATAATGGTCTAGTACATTAATTCAAATATTTGAGTGAAATATCAAAATGTTCCATAGTGGCTTTTAAATATCCAAAATTTTCTAAGTAATATTCTACAAGTGTTGTATTGAATGCATGTACAAATAGTAGTACCCTAACATTGGTGTGTGAAAAAATAAATTATTCCTATAAGATTAACGCTTCTATGCTAAAATGACATTAAAGGACAATATGTCATAGGAGTTATTGCTAGAACCATGCATATCTTATACCCTCTAGAATGTTGTTGCATCCAAAAAATAAAACACACATAAATAGATAACACCACCTCACATATGTATCAAATGATACATTAAATATTAAATCTTGTTATTACATACATGTTTGCCTTACACCATAAATTAATTAATGTACATAGCCCATTTATATGCACATGTCTTGCACCTCCAAAACAGTGTTGCATACACAACCAAGTTAACTACATAAGAAATAGAAAAGAATATCATGTATTTTTTAAAATGATGACCCCATAATATTAAATATTCCATAGATTCAAACAACATATGACAATATATTTAATATAGTAAATATAAATATTGGTGGGTAGCGGGTTAGAGGGTATGGGTAATGACTTACCCTTAACCTTACTCACTAAGGTAGCGGGTTAGAGGGTAGAGGGTAGGGGGTAGGTGGGTAAAGGGTAAGAAAATCTTTTACCCTTACCCTTCCCCTTCCCCTACAAGGTATGGGTAAAGGGTAAACGGGTTTACCCTTACCCATTGACAGCCCTAGTCCCCAAAGAGGACGTATTGTTTCTAGTGAGACCAATACGTCCCCTCGGGCACATATTGTTATATAAAAAAAGTAATTCGTTCCCAATGGTCCAGCAGAGCAATGCGTCCCCAATAAGGAAATATTACTTTTTTTATATTCTTTTTATATTTTTTTGTTATGACACCATGTACATTATATATACATATATATGTTAATTTGCTAAATACACATAATTTACATTAACTTATATACAATTAACCATATATTTAAAACAATATCTAAAATAAAATATTATATTTTATTAATACATAATATTTATAAATATAAATAAAAGAATTTAAAATAAAGGATACAATATTTAAATTATGTAATAAAGTTTAAAATTATAGAAATAAAGAATATATATATGTATATATTTATTCGTAAAGTATATATATATATATATATATATATATATATATATATATATCACGAAACAAGATCCCATCGACAACAACATATTTATTTGTAAAGAAATAAAGAATATATATATACCGTACAAGGTATCATAATTAAAAAAGTAAAATAATAAAAAAAAGTCCTCAGTGGAGACGCATTGCTCTGCTGGAGACAAAGCGTCCTCACTGGCGACATATTGCTTTTTTATATTAGTAATACGTCTTCCGATATGACATATTGGCTCCACCAGGAGTAATACATCCTCTTTGGGGACGTATTGTGTCAGAAACTTGCCATTTTGGAAATTATGTTTTGAATCATGTCATTTTGGAAATTAAAATGCTCAAACACGTCATTTTGGTTTTTTTGCACTACTTTTTCACCTATGCTCTGTCAATCCCATATGCATATACATTGTAAAATGAAATCAAAGAGGTGGCACCGGAGGATGATGTGGTGTAGCTGACTACCGGCGTTACTCACATTGACATGTGAAAAGCACGTCTTACCTTATAAGTAATGATATAGGCTGCATTTGGTGTGTCGTTCTACCCCAGCAAACAATCGTTATGGATATTTTAACTTGCATTTTTAATGGCGCGTTGATACGTCACGATTAACTTAATAGGAAATCTTCTGACAATGTGCCGGTTGAAATCCTTGTAGTAAGAAATAAGTTTATTTGTCGCGGATGTTTATATCCTACAACGCCCTTTAACTGACCGCGCTTGATAATTGTATGTTTACATGTAGGATATAACATAATTTATCCGAAAAATTAATTGTTTCTTACATGGGCACCAAGTGACGGTCACCTTACCACCAAATTTGTTTGTCGTTGCTCCAAACAAAAGTCATCTTACACAAAATTAACATATTACAGGTTAGTTTACCTACATCAAATACATCTACTGCGACCGTATGTCAAGCAAAGTCGTAGACCTGGTGAGAGAAAGGCATGTTAAAGAAAAGAGCCTAGAAAACAGAACAATTAGGAGAGAGAAACTTATTTTTTTTATAACTTTCAGACCAAAATAAATTTTATGATGAAATAAAAATCATTGAAATCCTTATAAAAAATCCAACAATAGTTTGACATTTTTTAACAAATTAATACAAAGTATAAACATGAGTATTGTATGTTAGAGTAATACTCATTTTTTAGATAACACACTAATTTAAAAATAAGTACTGCATGTCCTTGTTCTTAGTATAGTACTCATTTTGATATAATGCTCAATTTTGATGTCATTGTATTTTTAAACAAGCATTACAATGAGTACTGAAATATAGTTGATAGTACTTATTTTTATTTCTTTATATTTCAAATAGGTATTGTCCTATAAAATAAAGCACAACACGAATTTCAAAAAAATGAACCAAAACGATACGATACTCATTTTGGATTATTTTGTTATTCTACAATGAGTATTATCCCCAATGCGGTATTGATTTTAGAATAACAATATTTTTAATGAGATCGTACATACTTTTAATTTTTTTATACAAAAATAAGTATTGTACATACTTTTTTTAATAATACTCATTTTTGCAGATATATACATATATACATAGCAATACTCATTTTCATATTTTTATACATTAAATTTTTAATGAGATACATATTTTTTAATTTTTTTTGTAAAATAGGCATTGTATATATGTTTTTGTAATTAATATTATATATATATACATATACATACATCTATATAAATATATATATATACATATACATATATATATCAATACTCATTTTCTTATCTTTTTATGCTTGATTTTTTTTTCAAATATATGTCAACGTTACTTTTATATGAATGCATTTTTAGAAGGAATTCAATGTTTTTATTTAATCAAAAAGTTCATTATGGTTCAAAAGTTATAAGCAAAATAATTTCTCCTCTCTTCATACTTTTTTTCACCTCTCTCGTATCTTTATTATTAGTGTAGTCCACTGAAAATAGTGCATTTTATTGAGTCTAGTTATTTGGGAGTGGAAACCAAATTTAAAATCAGGTAAAAATAGGTTACGGGTAACATTTTCCATAATTCAATCCAGAAACCCCTAATATTCCCATCCTGTCATTGATTAATTCATACCCACGTGCTAGTGCACCACGCAGTTGGGTAGCACCACTTGCTGTTTGATGGATAATGGAAGGACGGACACACTCAGACGGTAGCGGTATTTCTTATACAAACATACACAAACACATACAAAGACACACCCACATTGTCATTTATCCATCCATACATCATCCACCTGGCCCCGCTGAGCTCTCGACATTAGATCTCAATCGTCAAAGCTTTCATCTTTAGAACTAATAAGTTGGCAATGAACTGCAACCTCAGTCTCTGATGTACTAGTAATCACTAATCAGTCGGCCAGGAACTAACAAAGTGTAAAATCTCATTACGGCTTAGTCGGCAGAGCAAGTAACAAACTACCGAATCAGTCGTCAGTCGAGAAGACCACACGTACCAATAAGTCGATCCGATCTTGTTCGTCCCGACTGTCCCTGTTAATCGGTTCCTACACACACCGTAATAAATTTTTGAAAGGCTGGGTTTTTGGGTAGATCTATGGTAGCAATTTTTCGAGACACAACTAGAATAAGTCCAATACAACATATTTGGAAGCATCAAATCATCACACACATAAAGCAAGAAAAGGTTGTTATTCTGCCGCCGCCACCAACAATCTTTTCAGTTGATGAGGTTCTTGGATACTGGACTGCCTTTTGATTAACAGAATAACATGGAACTAAAAAATCAGTATTCTTCTGCCTCTGTAGGTATCCTATTTGTTTGCTCATATTCTTTCACAGACGGTGGCCCTTCCATCAAAGACTGAAAAATCTAGTCTTCTAAAAGTGGAATAAATAGACAGTCGGGCGAATGTATACATAGTTCTTTGTCATTTTTTTATCGTTGGTGAGTTCTTCTATTTCTCTACCTACAACCTCAAGCGACACAACTATGATTTGTAACAAAAACCTAGCATATTTGTTATTAGTTGCTCCACATGTTAAAGTTTGCTCCCTTTACTGTAGTTGGAGTCATCAAATTTTGTATCTTGATATCATAATTTATTTGGAGCCATAAAAGATAGTCATCGGATTATTAGTGGACAACAAAACCATCATATTAACTGTTAGATGAAATATCATTATATTTATCAATTGAACACATCAGTTCATTAGAATACATAGCCAACAACAAGACCATCATATCATTTGGATGCTTAATAAAAAAACCTTTGGATCGTTGAGACGCTTAACCAAAATCAAAGCCATCAGGTCATCAAAGCACTTAACCAAATCAAGCCATTGGTTCATCAACTCATTTACTTAACCATTAGTGGATTGCATAACCATCATATTAAGTGTTAGATGAAATATCATTATATTTATCAATTGAACACATCAGTTCATTATAATACATAGCCAACAACAAGACCATCAGATCATTTGGATACTTAATAAAAAACCTTTGGATCCTTGAGACGCTTAACCAAAAACAAAGCCATCAGGTCATCAAAGCACTTAACCAAATCAAGCCATTGGTTCCTCAACTCATTTACTTAACCATTAGATTATTGAGTAACATATCCATTAGTTCACTTACTAATTAGTGTTGATATTTCTTAGTCTAGGTAACACCATCATCTCCTATTCTTTAACACCCATTGTTTTAAGGACAAGTTGAACCATCAATTCTGAGACTAAGTGTGGCTATCATTTTCACCACTAAGTAAAAGCCATCGGTTTAGAGGCCAAGTAGAGTCATTTATTCAAATCACTAAGCAATACCATTTTTTCCTATACTTAACAAAACATTGTTTCAAGGGAAAGACAAAGCCATCTAGACTAAGTATCACTATAAATCCAACACCAAGTAAAACCAACAATTTCCACACTAAGTAAAGACCACTTCTTTACATTTTTTTTATGACACCATGTACGTTATATATACATATATATGTTAAATTGTTAAATACACATAATTTACATTAACTTATATACAATTAACCATATATTTAAAACAATACCTAAAGATAATAAAATAATAACAAAATATTATATTTTATTAATACATAATATTTATAAATATAAATAGAAGTATTTAAAATAAAGGATACAATATTTAAATTATGTAATAAAGTTTAAAATTATATAAATAAAGAATATATATGTATATATTTATTTGTAAAGAATATATATATATATATATATATATATATACATACATATATATATATATATATATATATATATATATATATATATTGCGAAACAAGATCCCATCGACAACAACATATTTATTTGTAAATAAATAATATAGATATATATATATATATATATATATATATCGTACAAAGTATCATAATTAAAAAAGAAAAAAAAAGTCCTCAGTGGAGACGCATTGCTCTGCTGGAGACATTGCGTCCTCATTGGTGACATATTGCTTTTTTATAGTAGTAATATGTCTCCCGATATGACATATTGGCTCCACAAGGTGTAATACATCCTCTTTGGGGATGTATTGTGTCAGAAACTTGCCATTTTGGGAATTAAGTTTTGAATCATGTCATTTTGGTAATTAAAATGCTCAAACACGCCATTTTGGTTTTTGGCATCACTTTTTCACCTATGCTCTATCAATCCCATATGCATATACATTGTCAACTGAAATCAAAGAGGTGGCACCTGAGGAGGATGCGGTGAGGCTGACTGCCGGCGTTACTCATAGTGACATGTGAAAAGCATGTCTTACCTTATAAGTAATGATACATGCTGCATTTTGTGTGCCGTTCCACCCCAGCAAACAATCGTTATCGGACATTTTAACTTGCATTTGTAATGGCGTGTTGATACGTTACGATTAACTTAATAGGAAATCTTCTGACAATGTGCCAGTTGAAATCCTTGTGGCAAGAAATAAGTTTATTTGTCGCGAATGTTTATTTCCTACAACGCCCTTTAACCGACCGCTTGATAACTGTATGTTTACGTGTAGGATATAACAAAATTTATCCGAAAAATTAATTATTTCTTACATGGGCACCAAGTGACGGTCATCTTACCTCCAAATTTGTCTGTCGTTGCTCCAAACAAAAGTCATCTTATACAAAATTAACATATTACAGGTTAGTTTACCTACAGCAAATAAACCTACTGTGATCGTATGCCAAGCACAGCCGTAGACCTGGTGAGAGAAAAGCATGTTAAAGAAAAGAGCCTAGAAAATAGAACAATTAGAAGAGAGAAACTAATTTTGTTTATCACTTTCAGATCAAAATAAATTTTATGATGAAATAAAAATCATAGAAATCCTTCTAAAAATACAACAATAGTTTGACAATTTTTAACAAATTAATACAAAATATAAAAATGAGTATTTTATATTAGAGTAATACTCATTTTTTTTTTTTGGTCGGCCAAAACTCTGTTGCTAGTAATACTCATTTTTAAGATAACACACTAATTTAAAAATAAGTATTGCATGTCCGTGTTCTTAGTATAGTACTCATTTTGATATAATGGTCAATTTTGAAGTCATTGTATTTTTAAACAAGTATTACAATGAGAATAGAAATATAGTTGATAGTACTTATTTTTAATTCTTTATATTTCAAATAGGTATTGTCCTATAAAATAAAGCACAACACGAATTTCAAAAAAATAGTGACATAAAAATGAACCAAAATGAAACGATACTCATTTTGGATTATTTTTTTATTCTAAAATGAGTATATCCCCAATGCGGTATTGATTTTAGAATAACAATATTGTTAATGAGATCGTACATACTTTTAATTTTTTTATACAAAAATAAGTATTGTACATAATTTTTTTAATAATACTCATTTTTTTAGATATATACACATATACATAGCAATACTCATTTTCATATTTTTATTCATTAATTTTTTTTAAATGATACATATTTTTTAATATTTTTTTGTAAATTAGGTATTGTATATGTGTTTTTGTAATTAATACTTTATATATACACTTATATATATATATACTTATATATGTATATATATAACAATACTCATTTTCTTATCTCTTTATACTTGATTTTTTTTTCAAATATTTGTCAACGTTAATTTTATATGAATGCATTTTTAGAAGGAATTCAATGTTTTTATTTAATCAAAAAGTTCATTATGATTCAAAAGTTATAATCGAAACAATTTCTCATCTCTTCATACTTTTTTTACCTCTCTCGTATCTTTATTATTAGTGTAGTCCACTAAAAATAGTGCATTTTATTGAGCCCAGTTATTTGGGAGTGGAAATCAAATTTAAAATCAGGTACAAATATGTTACGGGTAACATTTTCCATAATTCAATCTAGAAAACCCCTAATATTCCCATCCCGTCATTGATTAATTCATACCCACGTGCTAGTGCTCCACGCGGTTGGGTAGCGCCACTTGCTGTTTGGTGGACGATGGAAGGACGGACGCACTCAGACGACAATGGTATTTATTATACAAACATACACAGACACACAAAGACACGCCCAGGTTGTCATTTATCCATCCATACATCATCCACCTGGCCCCGCTGAGCTCTCGACATTAGATCTCAATCGTCAAAGTTTTCATCTTCGGAACTAATTAGTTGGTAATGAACTGCAATCTCTATCTCTGATGTATTAGTAATCACTAATCAGTCGGCCAAGAACTAACAAAGTGTAAAATCTCATTACGGCTCAGTCGACAGAAGTAAAACTACCGAATCAGTCGGCAGTCGAGAAGACCACACGTATCAATAATCTGGTCTGACCTTGTTCGTCCCAACTATCCTTGTTAATCGGTTCATACGCACACCGTAATAATTTTTTGAAAGGCTGGGTTTTTTGGTAGATCTATGTTAGCAATTTTTTGAGACACAACTAGAATAAGTCTAATACAACAGATTTGGAAGCATCAAATCATCACATAACATAAAGCAAGAAAAGGTTGTTATTCTTCCGCCACCACCAACAACCTTTTCGATTGATGAGGTTCTTGGATACTGGACTGCCTTTTGATTAACGGAATAACATGGAACTAGAAAATCAATATTCTTCCGCCTCTGTTGGTATTCTATTTCTTTGCTCAGATTCTTTCACAGATGGTGTCCCTTCCATCAAAGACATAAAAATCTAGTCTTCTAAAAGTGGAATAAATAGACAATCGGGTGAATGTATACATATTTCTTTGTCAATTTTTTTGTATCGTTGGTGTGTTCTTCTATTTCTCTACCTACAACCTCAAGCGGCACAACTATGATTTGTAACAAAAACCTAGCACATTTGTAATTAGTTGCTCCACATGTTAAAGTCTGCTTCCTTTACTGTAGTTGGAGTCATCAAATTTTGTGTCTTGATATCATAATTTATTTGGAGCCACAGAAGATAGTCATCGAATCATTAGTTGACAACAAAACATCATATTAAGTGTTAGATGAAATATCATTATATTTATCAATTGAACACATCAGTTCATTATAACACATAGCCAACAACAAGACCATCGGATCATTTGGATACTTAATAAAAAACCTTTGGATCCTTGAGACGCTTAGCCAAAATCAAAGCCATCAGGTCATCAAAGCACTTAACCAAATCAAGCCATTGGTTCATCAACTCATTTACTTAACCATTAGATTATTGAGTAACATATCCATTAGTTCACTTACTAATTAGTGTTGATATTTATTAGTCTAGGTAACACCATCATCTCCTATTCTTTAACACCCATTGTTTTAAGGACAAGTTGAACCATCAATTTTGAGACTAAGTGTGGCTATCATTTTCACCACTAAGTAAAAGCCATCGGTTTAGAGGCCAAGTAGAGCCATTTATTCAAATCACTAAGCAATACCATTGTTTCCTATACTTAACAAAACATTGTTTCAAGGGAAAGACAAAGCCATCTAGACTAAGTATCACTATCAATCCAACACCAAGTAAAACCAACAATTTCCACACTAAGTAAAGACCACTTCTTTACATTTTTTTTATGACACCATGTATGTTATATATACATATATATGTTAAATTGTTATATACACATAATTTACATTAACTTATATACAACTAACCATATATTTAAAACAATCCATAAAGATAATAAAATAATAACAAAATATTATATTTTATTAATACATAATATTTATAAATATAAATAGAAGTATTTAAAATAAAGGATACAATATTTAAATTATGTAATAAAGTTTAAAATTATATATAAAGAATATATACATATGTATATATTTATTTTTAAATAATATATATATACACACACACACACACATATATATATATATCAATATATATATCTATATATAGATATATATCGCGAAACAAGATCCCATCGACAATAGCATATTTATTTGTAAATAAATAAAGAATATATATATATATATATATTTTTTTTATTTGTAAATAAATAAAGAATATATATTTATATATATATTCTTTATTTATTTACAAATATATATATATATATATATATATATATATATATATATATATATATATATATATATATCGTACAAAGTATCATAATTAAAAAAGGAAAAAAATAAAAAAAAGTCCTCAGTGGAGACACATTGCTCTGATGGAGACATTGCGTCCTCACTGGCGACATATTGCTTTTTTATAGTAGTAATATGTCTCCCGATATGACATATTGGCTCCACAAGGTGTAATGCATCCTCTTTGGGAATGCATTGTGTCAGAAACTTGCCATTTTGGGAATTAAGTTTTGAATCATGTCATTTTGGTAATTAAAATGCTCAAACACGCCATTTTGGTTTTTTGGCATCACTTATTCACCTATGCTCTGTCAATCCCATATGCATATACATTGTCAACTGAAATCAAAGAGGTGGCACCAGAGGAGGATGCGGTGAGGCTGACTGCCGGCGTTACTCACAGTGACATGTGAAAAGCATGTCTTACCTTATAAGTAATGAGACAGGCTGCATTTGGTGTGCTGTTCCACCCCAGCAAACAATCGTTATCGGACATTTTAACTTGCATTTGTAATGGCGTGTTGATACGTCACGATTAACTTAATAGGAAATCTTCTGACAATGTGCCGGTTGAAATCCTTGTGGCAAGAAATAAGTTTATTTGTCGCGGATGTTTATTTCCTACAACACCCTTTAACCGACCGCTTGATAATTGTATGTTTACGTGTAGGATATAAAAAAAATTATCCGAAAAATTAAGTATTTCTTACATGGGCACCAAGTGACGATCATCTTACCTCCAAATTGGTTTGTCATTGCTCCAAACAAAAGTCATCTTATACAAAATTAACATATTACAGGTTAGTTAACCTACAGCAAATAAACCTACTGTGATCGTATGCCAAGCATAGCCGTAGACCTGGTGAGAGAAAAGCATGTTAAAGAAAAGAGCCTAGAAAATAGAACAATTAGAAGAGAGAAACTTATTTTGTTTATAACTTTCAGATCAAAATAAATTTTATGATGAAATAAAAATCGTTGAAATCCTTATAAAAATGCAACAATAGTTTGACAATTTTTAACAAATTAATACAAAATATAAAAATAAGTATTGTATATTACAGTAATACTCATTTTTAAGATAACACACTAATTTAAAAATAAGTATTGCATGTCCATGTTCTTAGTATAGTACTCATTTTGATATAATGATCAGTTTTAATGTCATTGTATTTTTAAACAAGAATTACAATGAGTACTGAAATATAGTTGATAATACTTATTTTTAATTATTTATATTTCAAATAGGTATTGTCCTATAAAATAAAGCACAACACGAGTTTCAAAAAAATAGTGACATAAAAATGAACCAAAACAAAACGATACTCATTTTGGATTATTTTGTTATTCTAAAATGAGTATTATCCCCAATGCGGTATTGATTTTAGAATAACTATATTTTTAATGAGATCGTACATACTTTTAATTTTTTTATACAAAAATAAGTATTGTACATACTTTTTTGAATAATACTCATTTTTGCAGATATATACACATATACATAGCAATACTCATTTTCATATTTTTATTCATTATTTTTTTTTAAATGATACATATTTTTTAATATTTTTTGTAAAATAGGTATTGTATATGTGTTTTTGTAATTAATACTTTATATATATACTTATATATATACTTATATATATACTTATATATATATATATATAACAATACTCATTTTCTTATCTCTTTATACTTGATTTTTTTTCAAATATTTGTCAACGTTAATTTTCTATTAATGCATTTTTAGAAGGAATTCAATATTTTTATTTCATCAAAAAGTTCATTATGATTCAAAAGTTATAAGCAAAACAATTTCTCATCTCTTCATACTTTTTTCACCTCTCTCGTATCTTTAATATTAGTGTAGTCCACTAAAAATAGTGCATTTTATTGAGTCTAGTTATTTGGGAGTGGATATCAAATTTAAAATTAGGTACAAATAGGTTACGGGTAACATTTTCCATAATTCAATCAAGAAAACCCCTAATATTCCCATCCCGTCATTGATTAATTCATACCCACGTGCTAGTGCTCCACGCGGTTGGGTAGCGCCACTTGCTGTTTGGCAGACGACGGAAGGAGGGACGCACTCAGATGACAATGGTATTTATTATACAAACATACACAGACACACAAAGACACGCCCAGGTTGTCATTTATCCATCCATACATCATCCACCTGGCCCCGCTGAGCTCTCGACATTAGAAGGAATTCAATGCATTTTTAAATATTTGTCATTTTTTCAATACACAAAGACACGCCCAGGTTGTCATTTTTTCAAATATTTGTCAACGTTAATTTTATATGAATGCATTTTTAGAAGGAATTCAATGTTTTTTATTTCATCAAAAAGTTCATTATGATTCAAAAGTTATAATCGAAACAATTTCTCATCTCTTCATACTTTTTTTACCTCTCTCGTATCTTTATTATTAGTGTAGTCCACTAAAAATAGTGCATTTTATTGAGCCCAGTTATTTGGGAGTGGAAATCAAATTTAAAATCAGGTACAAATAGGTTACGGGTAACATTTTCCATAATTCAATCTAGAAAACCCCTAATATTCCCATCCCGTCATTGATTAATTCATACCCACGTGCTAGTGCTCCACGCGGTTGGGTAGCGCCACTTGCTGTTTGGTGGACGATGGAAGGACAGACGCACTTAGACGACAATGGTATTTATTATACAAACATACACAGACACACAAAGACACGCCCAGGTTGTCATTTATCCATCCATACATCATCCACCTGGCCCCGCTGAGCTCTCTACATTAGATCTCAATCGTCAAAGTTTTCATCTTTGGAACTAATTAGTTGGTAATGAACTGCAATCTCTATCTCTGATGTATTAGTAATCACTAATCAGTCGGCCAAGAACTAACAAAGTGTAAAATCTCATTACGACTCAGTCGACAGAAGTAACAAACTACCGAATCAGTCGGCAGTCGAGAAGACCATACATATCAATAATCTGGTCTGACCTTGTTCGTCCCAACTATCCTTGTTAATCGGTTCATACGCACACCGTAATAATTTTTTGAAAGGCTGGGTTTTTTGGTAGATCTATGTTAGCAATTTTTTGAGACACAACTAGAATAAGTCTAATACAACAGATTTGGAAGCATCAAATCATCACATAACATAAAGCAAGAAAAGGTTGTTATTCTTCCGCCACCACCAACAACCTTTTCGATTGATGAGGTTCTTGGATACTGGACTGCCTTTTGATTAACGGAATAACATGGAACTAGAAAATCAATATTCTTCCGCCTCTGTTGGTATTCTATTTGTTTGCTCAGATTCTTTCACAGACGGTGTCCCTTCCATCAAAGACATAAAAATCTAGTCTTCTAAAAGTGGAATAAATAGACAATCGGGTGAATGTATACATAGTTCTTTGTCAATTTTTTTGTATCGTTGGTGTGTTCTTCTATTTCTCTACCTACAACCTCAAGCGGCACAACTATGATTTGTAACAAAAACCTAGCACATTTGTAATTAGTTGCTCCACATGTTAAAGTCTGCTTCCTTTACTGTAGTTGGAGTCATCAAATTTCGTGTCTTGATATCATAATTTATTTGGAGCCACAGAAGATAGTCATCGAATCATTAGTTGACAACAAAACATCATATTAAGTGTTAGATGAAATATCATTATATTTATCAATTGAACACATCAGTTCATTATAACACATAGCCAACAACAAGACCATCAGATCATTTGGATACTTAATAAAAAACCTTTGGATCCTTGAGACGCTTAGCCAAAATCAAAGCCATCAGGTCATCAAAGCACTTAACCAAATCAAGCCATTGGTTCATCAACTCATTTACTTAACCATTAGATTATTGAGTAACATATCCATTAGTTCACTTACTAATTAGTGTTGATATTTATTAGTCTAGGTAATACCATCATCTCCTATTCTTTAACACCCATTGTTTTAAGGACAAGTTGAACCATCAATTTTGAGACTAAGTGTGGCTATCATTTTCACCACTAAGTAAAAGCCATCGGTTTAGAGGCCAAGTAGAGCCATTTATTCAAATCACTAAGCAATACCATTGTTTCCTATACCTAACAAAACATTGTTTCAAGGGAAAGACAAAGCCATCTAGACTAAGTATCACTATCAATCCAACACCAAGTAAAACCAACAATTTCCACACTAAGTAAAGACCACTTCTTTACATTTTTTTTATGACACCATGTATGTTATATATACATATATATGTTAAATTGTTAAATACACATAATTTACATTAACTTATATACAACTAACCATATATTTAAAACAATCCCTAAAGATAATAAAATAATAACAAAATATTATATTTATTAATACATAATATTTATAAATATAAATAGAAGTATTTAAAATAAAGGATACAATATTTAAATTATGTAATAAAGTTTAAAATTATATATATAAAGAATATATACATATGTATATATTTATTTGTAAAGAATATATATATATATACACACACACACACACATATATATATATATATCTATATATATATCTATATATAGATATATATCGCGAAACAAGATCCCATCGACAATAGCATATTTATTTGTAAATAAATAAAGAATATATATATATATATATATATTATTTTTAAATAAATAAAGAATATATATATATATATTCTTTATTTATTTACAAATATATATATATATATATATATATATGTATATATATATATCGTACAAAGTATCATAATTAAAAAAGGAAAAAAATAAAAAAAAGTCCTCAGTGAAGACACATTGCTCTGATGGAGACATTGCGTCCTCACTGGCGACATATTGCTTTTTTATAGTAGTAATATGTCTCCCGATATGACATATTGGCTCCACAAGGTGTAATACATCCTCTTTGGGAATGCATTGTGTCAGAAACTTGCCATTTTGGGAATTAAGTTTTGAATCATGTCATTTTGGTAATTAAAATGCTCAAACACGCCATTTTGGTTTTTTGGCATCACTTTTTCACCTATGCTCTGTCAATCCCATATGCATATACATTGTCAACTGAAATCAAAGAGGTGGCACCAGAGGAGGATGCGGTGAGGCTGACTGCCGGCGTTACTCACAGTGACATGTGAAAAGCATGTCTTACCTTATAAGTAATGAGACAGGCTGCATTTGGTGTGCTGTTCCACCCCAGTAAACAATCGTTATCGGACATTTTAACTTGCATTTGTAATGGCGTGTTGATACGTCACGATTAACTTAATAGGAAATCTTCTGACAATGTGCCGGTTGAAATCCTTGTGGCAAGAAATAAGTTTATTTGTCGCGGATGTTTATTTCCTACAACGCCCTTTAACCGACCGCTTGATAATTGTATGTTTACGTGTAGGATATAAAAAAAATTATCCGAAAAATTAAGTATTTCTTACATGGGCACCAAGTGACGGTCATCTTACCTCCAAATTGGTTTGTCATTGCTCCAAACAAAAGTCATCTTATACAAAATTAACATATTACAGGTTAGTTAACCTACAGCAAATAAACCTACTGTGATCGTATGCCAAGCATAGCCGTAGACCTGGTGAGAGAAAAGCATGTTAAAGAAAAGAGCCTAGAAAATAGAACAATTAGAAGAGAGAAACTTATTTTGTTTATAACTTTCAGATCAAAATAAATTTTATGATGAAATAAAAATCATTGAAATCCTTATAAAAATGCAACAATAGTTTGACAATTTTTAACAAATTAATACAAAATATAAAAATAAGTATTGTATATTACAGTAATACTCATTTTTAAGATAACATACTAATTTAAAAATAAGAATTGCATGTCCATGTTCTTAGTATAGTACACATTTTGATATAATGGTCAATTTTAATGTCATTGTATTTTTAAACAAGAATTACAATGAATACTGAAATATAGTTGATAATACTTATTTTTAATTATTTATATTTCAAATAGGTATTGTCCTATAAAATAAAGCACAACACGAGTTTCAAAACAATAGTGACATAAAAATGAACCAAAACAAAACGATACTCATTTTGGATTATTTTGTTATTCTAAAATGAGTATTATCCCCAATGCGGTATTGATTTTAGAATAACTATATTTTTAATGAGATCATACATACTTTTAATTTTTTTATACAAAAATAAGTATTGTACATACTTTTTTGAATAATACTCATTTTTGCAGATATATACACATATACATAGCAATACTCATTTTCATATTTTTATTCATTATTTTTTTTTAAATGATACATATTTTTTAATATTTTTTGTAAAATAGGTATTGTATATGTGTTTTTGTAATTAATACTTTATATATATACTTATATATATACTTATATATATATATATATATATATATATATATATATATATATATATATATATATATATATATATATATATATATATATATAACAATACTCATTTTCTTATCTCTTTATACTTGATTTTTTTTCAAATATTTGTCAACGTTAATTTTCTATTAATGCATTTTTAGAAGGAATTCAATATTTTTATTTCATCAAAAAGTTCATTATGATTCAAAAGTTATAAGCGAAACAATTTCTCATCTCTTCATACTTTTTTCACCTCTCTCGTATCTTTAATATTAGTGTAGTCCACTAAAAATAGTGCATTTTATTGAGTCTAGTTATTTGGGAGTGGATATCAAATTTAAAATTAGGTACAAATAGGTTACGGGTAACATTTTCCATAATTCAATCAAGAAAACCCCTAATATTCCCATCCCGTAATTGATTAATTCATACCCACGTGCTAGTGCTCCACGCGGTTGGGTAGCGCCACTTGCTGTTTGGCAGACGACGGAAGGAGGGACGCACTCAGATGACAATGGTATTTATTATACAAACATACACAGACACACAAAGACACGCCCAGGTTGTCATTTATCCATCCATACATCATCCACCTGGCCCCACTGAGCTCTCGACATTAGATCTCAATCGTCAAAGCTTTCATCTTCGGAACTAATTGTTGGTAATGAACTGCAATCTCTATCTCTGATGTATTAGTAATCACTAATCAGTCGGCCAAGAACTAACAAAGTGTAAAATCTCATTACGGCTCAGTCGGCAGAAGTAACAAACTATCGAATCAGTCAGCAGTCGAGAAGACCACACGTATCAATAATCTGGTCTAACCTTGTTCGTCCCAACTATCCCTGTGAATCGGTTCATACGCACACCATAAATATTTTTTGAAAGGTTGGGTTTTTTGGTAGATCTATGGTAGCAATTTTTTGAGACACAACTAGAATAAGTCTAATACAACAGATTTGGAAGCATCAAATCATCACATAACATAAAGCAAGAAAATGTTGTTATTCTTCCGCCACCACCAACAACCTTTTCGGTTGATGAGGTTCTTGGATACTGGACTTCCTTTTGATTAACGGAATAACATGGAACTAGAAAATCAATATTCTTCCGCCTCTGTTGGTATTCTATTTGATTGCACAGATTCTTTCACAGACGGTGTCCCTTCCATCAAAGACATAAAAATCTAGTCTTCTAAAAGTGGAATAAATAGACAATCGGGTGAATGTATACATAGTTCTTTGTCAATTTTTTTGTATCGTTGGTGTGTTCTTCTATTTCTCTACCTACAACCTCAAGCGGCACAGCTATGATTTGTAACAAAAACCTAGCACATTTGTAATTAGTTGCTCCACATGTTAAAGTTTGCTTCCATTACTGTAGTTGGAGTCATCAAATTTCGTGTCTTGATATCATAATTTATTTGGAGCCACAGAAGATAGTCATCGAATCATTAGTTGACAACAAAACCATCATATTAAGTGTTAGATGAAATATAATTATATTTATCAATTGAACACATCAGTTCATTAGAATACATAGCCAACAACAAGACCATCGGATCATTTGGATACTTAATAAAAAACCTTTAGATTGTTGAGACGCTTAACCAAAATCAAATCCATCAGGTCATCAAAGCACTTAACCAAATCAAGTCATTGGTTCATCAACTCATTTACTTAACCATTAGATTATTGAGTAACATATCCATTAGTTCCCTTACTAATTAGTGTTGATATTTCTCACTCTAGGTAACACCATCATCTCCTATTCTTTAACACCCATTGTTTTAAGGAGACTAAGTGTGACTATCTTTTTCAGCACCAAGTAAAAGCCATCAGTTTAGAGGCCAAGTAGAGTCATTTATTCAGATCACTAAGAAATACCATTGTTTCCTATACTTCACAAAACATTGTTTCAAGGGAAAGACAAAGCCATCTAGACTAAGTATCACTATCAATCCAACACCAAGTAGAACCAATAATTTCTACACTAAGTAAAGACCACTTCTTTACACTAAGAAGACCTTGTTTCATACCACCAAAACCAAGGTAGTCCATGTCCATACTAGAAGGAACGTTTATATAATATAAGGATAGTTAAACAACTCACATCTACCATGTATGTAAGTAAAGTAATGCACATAAGATCATTTCTTTACATAATACCAAGTTTTAGGGCAAGGTTTATATGGAACAAGTTCGAAAGAAAGCAAGAAACCAGATGAAAATTATATAACTAACTTCAAGATGAAGGTGAACGTTCAAACAACAAGGTGACTCAAGAAAAACCCTAACTTTTCACTCCCAAAGATCCAAGGTAGCTCCTCTCTTCAAGAACAAGGTAGATCTAGGGAAAAACTGAGAAGGAAAGAGTCTCTTCAACCACATGCATGACATTAATTAAATCAAGAACTTATAGAGTTCCATGCATGGATGAGGAGTGAAGAAAAAAAAACATCAAGGAAACTAGGGTAGAGAAGGATATATTACTAGGTTAGGGAAAGAAACTAGGTTATGAATCTTCAAACATCCTTAGAGAAGCTTGATCCAAACTCTAGAGCAACACGCATCCATGATCTCTCCAAGCTTCGACCTCCAAGAGCTTCCCCTTCACAAGATTATGGTCTAGGGTATCTCTAGAAGCAAGAACAGGAAAAGGGTGTAAATGGTTCATTTTGGAGAGAGGTGGAGGGTATATATATCCAAGAAGAGAGAGAAGGGTGGTCAAAAGGTTGAAAACCCGTCTTGTAGTGTGTCAAAACTTGAAATCCATCTTATCCATGCATGTCAAAACATCCATCATATCTGTACCATATTTTTCCATTAGTTCATGACTTAGTGAAATCACCAAGATGCGTTGTCAAAGAACTCGTCAGATTACACACATGTATCGTTAGAAAATTCATCGGATTTCAGGGTTTACTTGGCCATTTTGCAAGTTTTGATCTCCCACCAGATTGTGTGCTTCAACCAGGGTAACTATCAGATTATGGACCTCAACTAAAACCCATCAGATCTTCTACCACAATGAGAAACCATCAAATCATTTTCCTACTAGGTGATACCATCATATTCCTAACTTACTTAAGAAAATCATCACTCAGATGAGAAACCATAAGTTCTCAACCCTAGAGGGAAAGAACAAACAATCTGATGGTGCATCTAGGCATCCATAGGTAAAAATATATCAAAAATTATGAAGAGTAGTATAAAGCACAACATGCATGTGTGAAAATTACAGATAAAACCCTAGAAATGGGAAAATTGTCAAAGGTCCATATAAGCACATATATTACAATACTTAAGAAAGCAAAGTCCAAATTTGACCAAATTTGAAACTTAGTTTTGTCATATGATATAAAATCATTAATCAGGGTTTGATTAAGGAATTTACCACGGAATTAAGTTAATTAAGCATGGTTAACCATAAATCTAGGTTAGGGGTCTTAAAACCTGCCTGTTGTATAAAGTATAGATTATGGAATTCTATGCTAAATCACCTTCCACCTCATCATTAGGATGATGCATTCATTATATCTACCATTCCACCTAAAACAATAGGCATTAGGACACATTCAATTTCATTACATTCATCACCTAGGTACATTATTTTATTGTATTGCATAAATTGTTTGGATTATGTGTGATTTCTATTTATTGTCACTGATTTCATCCATCCACTGTTAAACATGGTAGGCCACTAATTTTTTTTTGCAATTATATTTAGGGAACTACATCTGTATTCGATGAAATTATTAAATAGGATAGTGTAGATAGGGAGTTCTTGTGTTACATTTAGCACAACTCATACTTCCCATGATATCTCTCTATTTTGGCTTATGTGTTAAGCGAACGAATTTTGACGTTTTGGTTTTCTTAATTGAGTGCCTATATAGTAGCTATGTGCTCTGTGTTTGGACATGACTAGTTTGGGACCATTGAGTCAAGGTAATAAGAATGATCAAGTCCATATTTGTATATCTCTTTTGATTTTTCAACCAAATCCATACCATTATTACTCGAGGTCGAGAAACATTTATGCTTTGAAGATTTTGATACACATAGTTTTTCTACCAAAATTGAGGCTAATACAGACATTTTTATTGAGGATTCTCTCATATTCATGTGTTTTGTGTACAATTTTCTAAAATTCCCAAAATAACTCTTATGCGTCTATATTATCTAATTTTCATATATTTGGCCCAAAATTGTTTTATCGTATTATTTATGTAATACATTGTTGGTTAATTATATATTTGAATAAGAACAAATAGAAGAAAGTCGATATCACCAACTAGTGTAGGTGGAATTGACATGATAATGACGGGAACTGACAAATAAAGAATACAAATTTCGTCGAGGTGAAAGATAATCGCTAAAAGAATTCTCAGTACCATCGACTCATATCGGTAGCACCTAGATCAAAAGTCCTAAGTTGCAACAAACTGAAAAATTTTGTGGCACCAATTTCTCTCTAATGGCCAAAATTGAACAAGACATGTCTGGTGACTTATTAAATAAGTAATTCACTGATTCTCCGTATATAAACACAAGGAGGGTACATACAAGGAGGCATCTCACCAAAGAGCATAATATGTCATGTGAAGGCTCATTGGTCGTCCTTGAAGAAACCAACGCCTAAAGAGGAGACAAACACACCAGAGAAACCTTGCACTATATTATATGAGTTTTGTATGGCTTTCTCTTCCTCGTCTCCTTCCTTTGTTTCTATGTTGAGCATGAGGTGCTAAAATTCTCATTTTTTAGGAAGTGACTGTAGCCCTCTATTAATTATATGCATGTTTATGTTTGATTCAATATGGTTTATCTTTTTCTTTCATATTTTTATAGGAGAAAAGCTTTATTGCCTTATTTATGGTTGATCAATATGAATATATGTTACGTTGTTAAGTATTGTGAAAGTGGGGTTACTAGTTTGCTTTTTTGTTATCATCAAAGTCTAGATTGAACTGCGAAAGTTGGCTAACTACTATGAAGTATCATCTAACATGTAGATCTTATCATTTAGCTTGATATTGTGAAAGCAGATTAATAACTAGGCTAAATGGGGTACTATACTACGAAAGCAGATAGTAAAAACTACAACTTAATCTAAAGATACAAGATAAGTTCTATTAATTAGATAAAATTCATACACGAGTTAACATCATGGTGAATTTGATACCCTAAAGTATCCTCTTTCATCCACTTTACCTTTTGCAATTTTAAAAATTTTTGTGTTAATTTGATCACTTAATGAACTATTTTCTTAGACCTAGCTGATATGTTTCAGTTTGTAATAGTCACTAGTAGTTCTGATCTCCTAAGTTCAATATTCATGCCTCTTTGAGTCCCTTTAATATTATGACCACTAGTACATTTCTCACCTCTAATGTCACTTCTCCTAATATCGATTTCTCATAAAAACTGACACCATAGATAAAAGAACCTTGGTTCAACCATCATCACTGGTCAATTCCTGCCAATTTAGAAAAGACATGAATATTGCTTTTTCTATACTGTATGTCTCTTATTAATGAAAATGACATCTTAGATAACCTGTAAAATACAATTTTTCAGGAAAAAAAGTTGCCTCCAACAGTTTTAAGATTATCATCGACTTCATAAGGATCGGCGACACACACCTTTGCACAAAATAAATTTTGCCTACAAAATACTTCTATCTGGTTTTTAGTAGCAAGACCGGCATTGTAAGTCTTATGAACTATGAAAAATTGTATAGTCGGTGTCAGTTTTGATGTCGAGAAACTTACGAAAGAGTATTTGCGCCACCTCCTCGCAAAAATATTTTTTCCCAAATTTCTTTCTAGTGTCAGTTTGTCAAGAAACAACTAATGATGGAGGCTTATTTTTTTTAGTTTGGATAAGGGCCTCTGGCATTGATTTCTATTAGCAGACTAACGACTAAGTGATCCCTTAGTCTTTGATTTCTCTCTCCACAAACGACGACTAAGTCCTTAATGAGGTTGACATTTTTTAGTAGGATAAGGGGCATAGTCGTCAATTTTGCCCAAAGAAAATGATGAGAGAGGACTACCTATGTCGTTATTTCTCTCTATCGAATAGAAGACTAAGTACTTAGTTGTCGATTTTACATATTATCGATGACAATGTCCCACTCAATATCACCCGCAAAATTTCTTTCCCCCATTCTTTGTTTCATCATTGGACATATACCTAGATCTAGTTATATCACCCTGATCAAGCTTTCATCACAATCCACTTCTCTCCTGCTACTCACCTCCGTCACTGCTACTATTACTACTTGTCACCATCAACGTCCATCAGAGCTCTCTAACGTCGCCTCCATCCATTGGAGCTCTTTGATGCCACTTCTTGGAGCTTGGATGCCTCCATCGCTTGCAACTTGGAGCTTGGACACCACTGTTGTGGAGCTTGGATGTCGTTGCCACAAATTGGAGCTTGGACACCTTTGAGCTTTTGCTTGGGCCACCAAAACTGCCAACCACACCCAACAAAGGACCTATTTGCCTCTCTAGGTCGCGATTATGGGGGTTGGTGGTGCGTTTTCTTACACTTGGATCTTTTGAATTTATAAAGACCTAGTCTCACACACTCACTTAGACCCATCACACTTCACCTGTAAGTGCAAAGGGTCGTGTTGTAGTATAGGCAAGGGGAAAGATAAGAGTTGATCCATAGGGAGAGATGGGGAAGTAGAGCTTACTTAACATAGCTATGTTCCTAAATCGAAGATTAGGGTTTTGTAGGGTTTAAAGTTGGTTTGGTTTTGGTTTCTCTAAGGATTCAAGAAAGAAGGCAAGAAAGGAAACTAAATAAGCTACACCCTAATTTAACCCTAAACAAGCAATTCTAATTAATAAGGAAATAAAATACTTAAGCAAGAGTACAAGACTACACTAAACTAGAAATTAAGACAGTAAAGAGATTAGAGACCTAAACTACCACTACTAGATTAAGCAAGAACAAATATGCACGAACTATACCAGCAAGGACTAACTACCAAGAATGAGGCAATTGACTAAAGACTAATTAAACTAAGCAACTAAGCAAGCATGAACTGGGAAGAAAGCCAAATAAGGTTTTACCAAGTTATGGGAAGTGTAGATTGTTTGTAGAATATTATATGAAACCAAGTTGAGGGATTCTATAACATGCAAATTCTATATTTTTCATCCTAGATTGCCAAACAAAACAACAAGATAAGTGCTATTGAATTGCCCTACGCTACTAGTTAGCCATGGGTGGTATGGAGTGTTTGTAGAGAAGTTACATCCTTGCACATCCCATCTAGCCTTATGAGACTCAATTGAACTAGGTTGTAGATGTAATTCTAATATGACTAATCAAACCCAGGTTTCTAGGGTAACTATTATTAGGGAAATTGAGAGATAAGGGTAGGAATGGGGAGTAGGGATGAGGGTATTTCACCTGGTGTTACTCACCACCTATCCTTCAGAAAACTCTAGGCAATAAAACTAATCACTCTTACACTAACTACTTAGATCTCATAGTTAGATGTAGGAAAAGAGAATTGTATATAGGAAGATAGGGTGCTAGATAGGGATCTACTAGTTGGACCTAGGAGAAAATCCTAAGATATTTATATACCATTCATTCTCTCCTAGAATCTATGCATTTTCAAGCATCATTCACTCAACAATCCATGTTTAGAGGCATACATCACAAGTAGAAAAATGGAAAACAAGATATAAGTAAGAGACAATCATCATTACAAGTTATATTCCCTCAACATGGTATAAAAAGTAACATATAATCCCTCAAACAGCCCACTAAGGGGGCTTAGCTAGACATGATCAAACAAAATAGCAAAAGAGAAAGGAGAAAGAAGAAGATGACAACAAAAATCCATGGATGATCCTCCTTCTTCACCTCCTAGATACTATAGCTCGTTCACCTCCCTCCAAGATAGGTAAATGGCATGGAAATGTGAGGTTTTGTGGTGGAAACCCTAGAAAACTAGGGTTTTGAGGTGGCAGAATGTGGAAATGGAGTGGGTGGTAGATGGGAGGTAGGTGAGAGATATTGAATGCTAAGAGGGGTAGAAATGAATTCCAAGGGGTTGTAACCTCATGGTACAACCGTCACCTAGGTATATATAGATGGTGGGACAACATTAGGTTAAGTGGGGGGCATTTTAGGTAAAGTAGTACAAAAAGTACAGTAGGGTTGCATGCCACCACGACCATTTTGGTCACCACAGACGTGGTGGAGTGGGGTGATTATGGCCATGGTGGATGGCCACATGTGAGGTGGAAATTGGACAAGAAAGTAAAAAAAAATTCATAATTCTGGAGGGTCAGTACCACGGTCTTGGTAGTCACAATGGGCATGGTTGACTTGGGTCCCCACGGGGGTGGTGGGTCACCACTTGCCTGGTGGCTTGCAGCTTTAAACTTGCACTTTAACTGTGACATGGAGTATAAACCATGGTCATGGCCATGTCTCGCGACCATGTTGGGGCTTCTTCCTTACACTTTGACCTTTAACTTGCTCATCTTTGATGCTCCTTACTTTGGGTTGATCCTTGACCACTTAGAATAGGTTGGGACAGATCTTAGGATATCATTCGGCTCCTTTAGGGTAAAGAAAACCTTATATTCTCATCCTTCTCTTTCTTCCATCCAGATCATGGTAAAAGTACCTAAAATGATGCAAAGAACATCTATAAGTGCATTTTATAGTAATATGCATATAGAGGGAAATAACATGTAATCTAATAGTTGTGGATGTGATTGAAGTGAAATAAGACACAAGATGAAGCGCTAAGATAGGACTGCATCACCACCCCAAACTTAAAACATACTTGTCCTCAAGTATGCTTCAATTCAACCTCTCTTTAATTTTTCAACAAATAAGGAATGACAAATGCATTGCAACAGATGTATATTGATAAAATGGGCTCAATGATGACTAAGTACATGTATCCCACCTCTCTCCTCTTCACTTTTCACAATCCAATCATGATTCTAACACTAAGAAAAGAAGCTTCATATATAGTACATAGAATGTACGATTAATACATATGGCCTTCATGTAGTTCCGATTAGACGATTTCATGATGGCGATAATCAATGATGACTAGGAATGGTGTTTTTATTTCATGCATTCAATTTCATACTTCAAATCAAACTATATGACCCACATGGCTACAAAAAAGGGTGAAGTGATCTAGGTTTGATGTTTCCTTACTGAATGGGTATGCAAAAGGAAGAAAGGGTTGTGGTAAGAGATTCAAGTGCTATTACATAGGAGCGGTCATCTTTTCTTTATTTAGATGCTATTTGATAGAAACATCTTTTATTTTATTTTTGCATTTTTATATTTTCTTTGTTGTTGGTTTAGATAGGGCATATGGTGGTGAGATTGAAGTAGGGAGATATAGATATGGCCATCCCAAAGTTTGGAGGTGGCCAAGGATAAATATGTGCATTTTGGCATCCTTTCATGAGGAGGAGAGGTAAGAAGATGATGAAAGAAAAGTCAAGTAAAATGGGGTCAACATAAGATCTCCTACATGAAAATTATTCTAACACTTCATCAAATTATGTCACACCAAATGAGTAAACAACATGAAATTCATACTTTTACCATGGGATTCCACAAACCCTAAGCATATATAGCTTGCTCAAATCATAATTCAACCGAACATTGCACAAATATGAGAGAAGTGATTCACATGTTGAAAGTCAAAAATTAAGACTATTTAGCAATAGAACATAAGAATGTATCATGCATTAGTCAAAGATCAACAATTTCAATTCATTAAGTAGAGACTGAGTCAAAACATGCTTTTAGGCAAGAAATTCTGAATTTGGGTAAAACTGGCCAAATTGTTGCCAAATTGCATTCAATCACATCTAATCCTACATTTAAGGAATGGAAAGCATTAATCATGTAAATCCTAGATAGATCACAAAAAATTACCAAAATCTACATAAAATACAATGCATGGCATTTAATTGTTTTTTTGAAAAATTACACAAAATGCATAAAATTTAACTACATGGTATGCATGCATGTAAAGAAATCACACAAAGTATGGATGGAAAAGTATAAGAGTTAGTTAGACTATTTGATCATCTCAGCAAAACTTTAGAACAAGGAATGTATAGAAAAATGAGGTAAAGGAAGGGCTTACCACCCTACCACCACAAACTAATATATCATGCCATCCTCATCATGAAATAGAAGTTTAGAATGATAGGGAAAAGGGTATGAAGTCATGGTAGACATTTGCCAAGTGAGCGGAGATATCAACATGCATTAGGTGAGCAAGACATACTACCACAACATTTCTAGCTTGCCACAACATGACCGTGTTGTGTGGAACGACCGTGTTGTACTCCTTCATGTAGCTTTTTCACTATTCTGTAATATTTTCTTCAAATCTGATCTTCCTTTTGGTAGGCTCCTTCATGTGTCATCTTTCCACCATTATTCTTGAAATAACATGATTCATAAATAGAGAAACCAAAAATTATAGTGTGGGTGTGCATTTCTTGGAATGTATAAAAATAAAGCATAACAAGACAACATGGGTTTTGAGGAAAAAAGTCTCAAACCAAGTGTGTTGCCTCCCGCTAGTGCTAAATTTAAAGCCTTCAGTCATGCTTGTTGTTCTTGATTCAATCAACCATTATCCAAACGAAAAATGTTTACATCCTCATCATAGGATGTCCTCTCGAATTCCTTCACTACTTGATCTTCCTCCCAAGAGTCATGCAAGCTTCTCAAGTGTTTTTCTTCATTATTCTCTCCTTTTGGATCATTATCATAAATCTCAAAGTAATAATCCTCATCAACGTAACTTTTTAGCTCATTCAAGATGAGCCCCTAAGGAAGCTTCCCTCTTATTTTCTTCTTGAAGGTATACACACCCTAATCGAACTTCATATAAGTTTGGGTTTGCTTAATGACGTTAAACAATAAGGTGTTTACCTTAATCAACCTTAAGACCTTCAAACTTTTTGTGCCATAGTTTTGCTTTCCCTTGAGGAATGCATATTTATAGGCATCAAAGAAGAGTCTCAATCGTATTGGACACTTGAGTACCTTGAAATATCACATTAGGATGTCTTGGATCGGCGATTGGAACACTTGGTGGTGTCATCTCAGAGGAAGTTGGGACACAATATATTATCTTTTCATAATTCAGTGGGACTTTAGAATTATTACTGCACTAGGCATTCTCACAGATTGATAGGGTACTTGGTATCATTGCTTCAAAAGGAGTTTGAATGAAAAATTGCTATTGCCTTTGTCACTCTCAACATGAGGTGGTATGGAAAAATATCTAGTGCACGTGGCACTCCCATTAGGACATTTTTGAAAAGGGGTTCTCCATCATGATCTTTATAAATTTCCTTCCCTCCCTTATTCAACTTCTCAACAACCTTGTCACACCTCAATATTGAAACCATCTTCACTTTCTCATGGGGAGGAGGGGGAGAATTTGATGGTTGTGGTGGTGGTGGTCTTTGTTGTGGTGTATTAGGATTTTGAAGGATGTAGGATGGTTGTTGTGGAGGTGGTTGGTATGGGGGTGACTCTTATGGTTGATGTTGTGGTGGTGGTTGTGAGGTGTATTGGAAGTTGTAAAAAGGTTAAGGAGCTGGTGGAGCATAAGAGCTGGAGGGAGGTTTATACTGTTGCAAGGTAGATACTTGCCCTTGTGGTGGAGCATAGATGCCTCGACGGACACCCATAGAACCATTTTTACTATTTGGGTTGGCCATGGTTTGGGAAGGGAGTCTTCCCTCCTCACATTGGGAAAGTGAAAGGGAATATGATCCAACCATTTATCAAGATAATTAATAGTTTGTCCATGGGAGGAAACCTCTCTCTTCACTTCATCAAGGATTCTTAACTTCACAAGAACTTCTTCTTCAAACATGGAGTTGTTTCTTGGGTATTGGTTTCCTTGTTGCTCCCATGAAAAGTTTGGATGATTTCTCCATTATGAAGTGTAAGAGCTCGACATGAAGCCATGGTTGTTCCGAAATCCATAGGATTGTAGAACTTGCACATCTTCACAAGAGCCTCCATGGAGTTGGTGGAGTGATTTGAAGAACCTCCCACATGAATCTTCATGAGATTTACCATATCTGCCAATATCTTCATCATGTAGGGTGGTTGAGGAATTTGAGGGGTTCATGCATCTAGATCTACCATCTTGACTTCAAAGGGTTTCTTCTAACATGCATAAAACACAACCAAACAAAAGAACACAAGTTAGCAAACCAAGATGCAAAAACAACACAAAGAACACACAATAGAAATGGTGAGGGCAGTAGGAAAAGCAAAGCGACACTAACTAGTTAGGCTGAATGTCTTTCTCCTCGACAACAACACCAAAAAGCTTGGTGCATTTTCACACACTTGGATCTTTCAAATCTATAAGGACCAAGTCTAATACACTCACTTACACCAATCACACTTTATCCACAAGCACACATGATTATGTTAAAGGCAAGGGGCAAGATAAGGGTCAATGCACAGGGAGAGAGGAAGTACTAGAGCTTAGTTGATGTAGATATGTTCCTAAAGTGGATATTAGGGATTTTAGGTTTTATAGTTGGTTTGGTTTTGTTTACTCTAAATATTCAAGAAAGAAGGCAATAAAGGAAACTAAACAAGCAAAACCTTAATTTAACCCTAAACAAGCAATTCTAATTAACAATGAAAACAACTACTTAGGAAAGAGTACAAGACTACACTAGACTAGCAATTAAGACGACAAAGCGATTAGAGACCTAAACTACCACTATCTAGATTAAGAAAGTACAAAGATGCATTAACTACCCTATCAAGGATTAACTACCAAGAATAAGGCAATTGACTAAAGAGTAACTAAACTACACTACAAAAAAAATGATCTTTAACTACAAAAAAAAATTGTAGCAAAAACTCCAAATTTTGTAGCTAAAAGATTTTGCTACATTTATCCTTACATAAAAAATATGAAGCTAATACCCATGTAGCTAATTGTTTTTGCTACATTTTTTAAATATGTAGTTAGATATTCATATAGCTAAAATTTTATATGTAACCCTAATTGTAGTTAAAAAAGTGTCTTTACACATACAAATGTAGTCAAAATTGTAGCTAAATATATGACTACAATTGTATGTGTAGTTATGATGTCTAGGAAGAAATGACATTTATTACAATTGTATATGTAGTAAATGTGTAGCAAAAAATGGCACTTACTACAATTGTAGATGTAGTTTATGTGTAGTAAAAGACATCATGTACTACACATTCATATGTAGTCAGATTATGTATCAAGTCCATAACTTTCCATGAAAAAGCAATTTAGAAAGAAGAATAATCAATATTGATCCAAATGTGTTCTTGTAATGTCAACAATCAAACTTTTATTTATATTGAAACATATAGTACACATGGGGAGTACATTAACCTTACCCATGCTTTACAATATGTATGGAAACATACACATATACAATAACCCCCATGAGAATATAAGTTTATATCATTCTCAAAATTTAACCCACATCGTGCTCTAGTTCTGAATACAAGGTTGACATCATAACAATCAGCAGGAAGAAACTATCTCGTTGATAGTGATACATGCCATGAATACTAGAATAAATGTTGGAGCTTGCAAGTTTGACATCAGAACCATCAATAGCAAACAACTATCTTGTTGATTTTGATACAATCCGTGGAACACCAAAGTGAACATTGGAGCTTCTATATGCACAAAGAGAGATCATCAATACTAAGAGAAAACTGGTAGAAGAAAAGTCTCTATATAAAGGGTCCAACTACATTACCTGAATCATTATTGGATTACTAACTGATGTGGATACTAATATTGCACATTATGCCTTGACAAAAACCTCTTCCTAAATGAAAGAGTTTGGAATCTTAACTATTAAGAATGCATGGTAGCATTAAGAGTCAAGTGGCATTATGTTCTTAATAGAAATATAGCTAGCTATTGCATGCATGGAATTGCACTTGGAAATTATTTTAACTAAACCCATGTAAGTTTTGGATTTTGTTTTCTTCTAGTTTGCACTAAACATTTTGTAATGAAGGGTGCTCTGTCTTTCAAGAAATTCCTTATGTCAGGGAAGAAATATGACTTCCTTTACTAGCTTCTTATTAAAAATCATACCATGTGGTGCAGTTCTTGTGGTGTTGGATGAACAAAAGGAATTGTTCCTTAAACATGTATGTGCCAATTTCATGGTCATCATACATAACCTGCAAGGGACATTAATACTAATTATTATAAGTGAGAACAATTAACACATCAAACTTTCACCTCAAAATAAAACAAGATCCAAATGTTCACTGTAAAAAAGGAGTTCCACATGACATGTCACTTGAGAAATTATATAGAGCTATGAACAACAATTCCATAAGATGAACTTTAAGGAAGGTAAGCACCATCATTGAACTCAATATCGTGTATAGATCAAAGGTAAGCAAAGAAATAACCTTAGAAGGCAACCCAGAAATACGTTACCAATACTACAAAGAAGAGCAACATTTGAGTAAACTAAAAATAAATTTCCATGCAAAACTTTAATAAGCAATAATTTCTAGAAAAATGCAGCCAATAACACTATGCCTCAACTCTAAGAAACAATGCCCTCAATAGAGGGGGTGATTTTTAGAGCCACGGTGTGTTGTCTATCAAGAAATGGATCTATGTTTTGGTTACCTCAAGGAAGAGCATATGAGAATATGATTTCCATCTCATTTAGCATTTTTGGACATTCTGGAAGATAGAAGAAATTTGGGAGGTGTAATGTTTGGGGAAGAACTTAGTCAAAACTAATGTAAGGCATGCCATAAACGAGCCAATAGTTGTAGCAAGAGCCTTATTACGTGGACAGAGAAGAGAATGATCATCTTACTATGTATCAGGTGTTCTGTGGTACTGCTTCAAAGGGAATCACAAATTGGTTGTAATATTTGATTGGTTGAAGAACAACGACCAAACCATTTTGCTTCATTGGCTATATAGTAATAAAACAGACTTGGTTATAGATTTTAAGCTCAATGAAAATGTATTATATTGATCAAAGCAAAAAATGTATGAGTATCAAACTACTAATAAATTTTTGAGAAGAGAGAAAAGCAAATTCATAAACTGCTTTCCACTATCTTAACAATAAGAAGTGCACTTACACTAAGTTCATTTAGTTTCAGCAACACAACTTTACAATGTCGCTTCTTCAAAAGGCCCTACAAGATATATTCCTTATATCACAAGAAGTAAAAGTTCCTAAATATCATCGTCTCATGTTCTACAAAAAGACATTGAAAAAGGCTTATTGATTATAACCATCATATAGAAAAAACTATGAGATCAACATGTTAGAGTAAGGAATTAAAAATTATAAGTTAGTTCTCTGTCTGGAGTAAAAAAATTAGGAGGGAAGAAATTATATATGCATTCATGATAAGCTGGTTGATGTATCAAACATGTCACCACCCTTTACATGGTCATACTCTAGACCTTTTCATTGTATTACATAGCAAGAAACAAATTATGCTCACTCAAATGGGAAGAAGATACTGAATAAAGTAACTTCCAAGAAAGGTTCCCAACATGAAAAGATGCTAGTAACTGAAATTAAATCAAGTCAAACAAAATAAGTACTCAAAGTCCCATAAGAAAGATGATTGAAAGGCCGCATCCACAATCACTGTAGAGAAACAAAGCTTCAAAGTTGTAGGCCCCTGCAAAAGTTTGTAAAGAAAAGGAACAAGACCTTAATTGAGATACTATGTGTGCACTTGTCTTCATTCCCTTTACATCAATATTAGAGTTTTACATAACATAGATCCATCTGAGATTCTTCCTTTCCCTGAAGAATGTTTATAACTACTGCACCTTATGGTAAAAATTAGAATCCGAAAATTGAAATGTTAATTGAATACATAGATGATATTAAGGGAGATGACCTTTAGCTATTAAGATAACAAGACGAATAGATAAAGATATTTCATTCGGTGTAAATATTTAAGAAGATTGTAGGCATGCAAGAGCGATGGTTAGTATACAAATAGACAAGAAGAACAGAGTAGTCTCTATGAGCTTGTAGCCACATTTTTCAGAAGAGCACACATGTGCTTTTCATGTACATAACTATAATTCATAATAATTGCTACTTAATGTTCATATGTTGCTTACGACTTTACATTTACCTCAATCTAGTACCTAATTAAATATAATATATTAGATCAATAATACTGTTTAAAACATAGGAGCAGAGGAATATTATATATTTTGGTTCCCACTTTGTCCATGTGGAAAAGTCAAACAAATACGGATGTCTTGAACATACATATTCCAAAGGTTAAAACACCTTGCTAACCTAACACTTGAGCTAAAATGTCAAAATTATGCCTTCTATGGTTCCTTAAACACACTCCAGACTGTATCTACAGGCAGTCGTACTTGTGAGCTCTTCAATTTTTACTCGCTGTTGTTTGGTGTATCTGCACCAAACGAACACCCTGTTGTAATGCAATAGTAAAGGATCAAAGCACATGGGAGCTACTGGGAAGCCATTTTTTTTGAAAGGCTAAAGATGTCATTGCATTTGCTTCTTGATTTATGGTCGTCAAATTCAATTCAAATCCTAGGACACTATTTTGTCGGAAGCAAACAAATACGTAAATTGATACGCATTTAAATAGAAGGCACAGAAGTTTATGGTTTGCCTATTTTAAATCCAAATCCCAATAAACATTAGTGTCCCAGGATTAGGCCAGAACTCCACGTATTTAATCAATCCAGATCCCATTACGTTTTGATTATCATAGGCCAGCTCATTCATACATGATCATAACAGAATCACGTTTCTTATTATAAAGTATTCTTGTAGGTTTACAATAACGACAAGTTAGGATAGCCAATTACACCTCATTAGCAATGGTAATTTCCTTGCTAGCAATGAGAATGTAAGTACGAAGCACTAATGTATTCTTACATCTACGATTCAGTGTTCTTGCAATTTCCAGTTAGGGTCATAAATGTAGAATCATTGTAACTTCATCCAATAGGAAACCACGTGCAGCTTAAGAAATCTGACTAGAACCTTGAGGTTTAATATCTAAAGAGAGTTGTCCGTAGTACTAGCCTAATCCTACACAACTCTACTAAGATATTGCTGCATGAAACCATGCTAATTTAGTTGTCAAAGTCGGCAGGATAAATGACAAGGAATCCTAAATGATGATGGCCAAACTTATAAATAATGATGGGGGAACTAATTTAATGTAATGGGATCATGACTTTCTGGAATGCAGTGGCTCAAACTGTATAAAACTATAAAGCTTGGAAAAAATGTCATACTGGATATCTTGTCTTAATGATAGATATCAAGAAGCATTTGCAGGGCCAACTTCAAGCCAGAAGCAGCAGTTCAATGCTTTGACAGCGTCCTCAAGAAATTAGTTATGGTCAAAATCTGATTCAAAGGATCTTACAAAAAGCAGTGTGTGCACATGAGCTTTGACCATCACGGTTTAACCAAATTGAATCTCACAACAACACACCAATAATACAATCACAAGGGATCAATACTAAGATATTGGCTAGATCAAGAGAAGAATGTACCTTTAAAACGCTTGTGTGACATGTCCAGATCTATTATAATTATTTTGTAAGAAAAGTACCACAAGACCGTAATCATGGGCTAATCAAGCAGGTCAATTTGAAACGCTTAATAGGTAAATAGGGTGGCTGCTATCCCTGAAATGTAAATAGGAGGGCTGCTATCCTTGAAATCACATGGGTTTATGGCTACGGAAAAGGACATAACGCATTTGTAGGAGAGAATGAGAAATCTTCATTGGATGCTTCCTGGTAATTCAATAATAGCAGGCAGAAGATGTAAAAGTAACGAACTATTGGTGTACCCATGTAAGGGTGTGTCGCCGTGTTGTTCATACTTAGCATTTATTTGTCACATACCTCTTGATATTGGGTGAACGTCATCGGCTTCCTCGTCCTTGCCGGAGATGTGCTCGATTCTGACAGCGCTTGATGCTAAATAAGTGCTTATTGGAGTTAGATTGATAGAACAATTGTCCAGATAATACGCTGGGGTCACAGAGGCATAGTCACAAATTCGGTATTCGGGATACATACGGTGGAGCTGAAAAATTCGGAATTCGGGAATTATGCGGGAAATTTGGATAAAAAACGGTAAAAGTACGGTCAAATTCGGTCAAAGTACGGTCAACTATTCGGGAAAAAGTCGGCAAAAAGTCGGCAATATATATATATATATATATATATATATATATATATATATATATATATATATATATATATATATATATATATATATATATATGTATGTATATATGTATAGATATATACATATATATGTATGTATGTATATATGTATAGATATATACATATATACATATATATGTATATATATACATGTATACATATACATATATATATATGCATGTATATATATATATATATACATATATATATATATATATATATATATATATATATATATATATATATATATATATATATATATATATATATATACACACATATATATATATGTATACACACACACAAATAGCCTTTGGAGAAAGAAGGATTTGGACGATGTTGTCTATACTACCCAAATAGCCTTCGATGACAATCCTTCGATGGAGAACGAAACAAACCTCAGAACGGCGGAATATGAGCTACAAGAGATCCTTGATACTGAATAAAGCATCTGGAGAGAAAAATCTAGAATAAGCTGGCTAAACGATGGAGAAAGGAACACAAGATTTTATCATGAAATCGTCAAGGCCAAGAGAAAACACAATAGTGTCGGCTACCTGCTGCTTGATGACGGATCGAGACTGGAGGACCCGAGTGAAATCACAAACTTTGCTACTGAGCACTTCAGTAGTTTGTATAAGGATAGTTCTATCTATGATGAAGTTGTCCTTGCTGAGATGTTGCAGTCTATTCCTGAGAAGGTGTCTATGGACGATAACATCTCCCTCACTGCGGTTCCTATGGAGGATGAGGTGCGTCTTGCTCTGAAATAGATGGATATGCATACTCCCCCAGGTCCGAATGGATTTACTGTCCCCTTTTACATTGCCATGTGGGAAACGATTAAGAAGGACTTCATGAAGATGACCGAGATGTTCTTCTGAGGCCTCAACTGTCACCGTAGTTTATTCTGCTGTAGAATCCTACTCATTCCCAAGGTTGAGAATCCTACAAAGATAGAGAAAGACTTCCGTCCTATATCCATTGAAAATGTTGCACTGAGAATCCTAGCTAGAGTCGTCAGTAATAGAATGGCGCAGCTGATGCCTTCCATTATTTCTGAAGAACAGGAGGCGTTCATCCATGGCAGGGAGATCACACACCACATCAGGATGGCCAAGGAGTTGATGCACGACATTCATCAAGGTGGCAAGCAACCAAATGTGATGATAAAGTTAGACATGTCGAAGGCGTTTGATAGAATTGAATGGATCATCCTCAAGAAGATCATGAGACGTTTTGGTTTCTCGGAGGAATTATGTATGTTGTGCTTAAGTTTCTTCTCGAATACATGGGATACGGTCTCGATTGGGGGTGAATCTGCTGGTTTCTTTCCCATGTCCAGAGGCATTAAGCAAGGGAATGCGATTTCGCCATTCATGTTTATTATCTTTGAGGAGCTCCTCAGTAGATATATCCACCACATTGATCACATTCACAAGCTGGAGAGATACCGGACCAGAGGAAACGGGTCTGCTCCCTTATTCCTTCTATATGCGGATGATGTTGTGTTGTTCCTGAATGCGCAGCCGGACTCCTTGTAGCGAGTACAGCGGGTTCTGAAGTTTTATGAAGCAGCCTCAGCGCAGAGGATCAATCGTACCAAATCCATTTGTACGGTGGGCAGCAAGAGCGATGAGACTATCTCAAACATTGCGAATATTCTTGAAATTGACACCACTGCCGATTCTTTTCCTTATCTAGGAGTAACCATTAGAGTGGGTAGATACACTCTTAATGATTTCGAGTTCTTGTTTCAGAAGATCAAGCAGAAGATGGCCTCTTGGAGATCTTGGCTCGTTTCCTTGCTGGCCGGAGGATGCTTATAGCTCACGTCCTTTCGTCGTCGACAGTCCACACTGCAGCTGCCATCGGAATTCCTTGTGGTGTTTCTGATCGTATTGATGCCATTCTTGCTCGTTTTCTTCGGGAAGACCGTGAGAATCACCATCGTAAGATGTGGGTATGCTGGAACAAGGTAGCAAAGCCTGTGGAAGGTGGTGGTCTGGACCTTGTTAATACAAGAATCATTGACAAAGCTTTTGTGGCTAAGGCGTGCTGGGAGGTGTTAGCCAGAGACACGATCTGGGCAAGATTATGTAGAGCAAAATACTCGAGTAGGGCGTTCAGTAGATCTGCGATCTACCCATATAATGTAAGATACAGAGACTCGGCGTCTCCTTACTGGAAACAATTATGGAATATGTTCCCTATGATTATTCCTAAGTGCAGATGGCGTATTGGGAAGGGTCTAATCCTTTTCTGGGACTCCTTATGGTGCGACGAGAGGTTATTCGATTATGCTCTACACACTAGTGATCGAAACCACCCGTTCCTAGTTCATGATTTTTGGCTCCCTAACGAAGGATGGGACTGGATGACCTTGAGGCAGATAATCGATGAAGATGGCATCCAACTGATTGAGAAGGCATATCAGCAGATCTCGGAAGACAAGGACCATCTTATATGGAGTCCGGAGTGGACGGGTTTGTTCTCGATCAGATCTGTGAAGAAGATGCTGACTATGAATCACAGTGATGCTCCCTCTGACGTTCAGAAGATCTGGAACTTAGATGCACCTAAGGCCTGCTCACTTATTTGGAAGATCATCAATCATGCATTCCCGACTGACGACAACATATCTAGATGCCAAATTGCTACGGCATCTAAATGCGAGTGCTGCGAGGAGCCTGTTATAGAAGACACATACCATTTGATTTTCCATGGTCAACTAGCAGCAGGTTTCTGGAACAGATTTGCTCTCATTACCGATAGAGCTCGGCCATATAACAGAGCGGATTTGTTGGAATTTTGCTCGAATGGGAGATCAACAATTGTCATGGTATGGATTACAGCATGCCTTGTGACGCTCATTCCGTTCTATATCTGGAGATGGAGATGTCGAGCTCGATACGATGGATGTAAAGCACCTATTGACAGAGATATGAATTGCATGACAGCGCAGATCAACTCCATGATGAAGAAGCAGTGGTTTCGTGTCCTTGCGAAGCCAGAAGATCATAGTCGTCTTAACAATTACAGCATTGAAGATCCCAATTATGCTCTTAGAGAAGTGAATCTACTGAAGTGGACGATCCCTGATATTAATTCCCTAAAGATGAATGTGACGATTGGTAGAAGCAAAGATCCTAATGGTTGTAACAGGTGGTGGATGGCTAGTATCATTAGGAACCATCGTGCAACTGTTTGCCAGATTGCTAGAGCATGGTTGACAGCGGAGGACCATGCTACTGCGTTTCTTCAAGCTTGTGCTGTGGGGCTGAAACTCGCGGACAACCAATTATTGAGGATTTCAGTTGCGGAGATTGATGATGACAGTACCTACCAAATTTTATGGGGCACATCTAACATTCCCTGGAGGCTGTCTCGAGTTGTCAGGGAGTTGAGAAGCATCATGGAGGAAGAAGGCATTGTGGGATCGCTCGTTCACAGGGCCATTAACTCTATTCCCAGGGAGATTGGTAAGTGGGGTATTCATAGCCATGAGCCGATTGTGATATCTGATACTAGAAGATCGCCTCCTAGGATCAGAGGTATGGTTATCCTTGAGAAGAACCACACTCCATATGTGGTGATGCAGTTCAAACATCCTTGAAGGTCTCTCTTTAGGCTAGGGAGCTTCTTTGGGTCTGTTTTGAGGGGTGTTTGTGTGCTCTTAGGTGAAACATGTTATGTGCTAAAAAAAATACACACACACACATATATATACACATATATATATGTATACATATATATTACATATATACATATATACATATATATATATGTATATATGTATATATATGTGTATGTATATATATGTATGTATGTATGTATATACTTTGGACATATATATATATATATTATATAGGGCCCATCTTTATTGCCCGTGCGGGTAGCTACCCGCCCACCCTTCCAATCATTTTTTTTCAAATTTTTTTTTTTGCAATTGTAGATGACTAGTTTGCAAGCTCTCCAAAAAATTTTAGCCAAAAATAATATCATTTGCCCCTCCAAAATCAAAAACCCCGTCCTTATATATATCTGTTGTATATTTTGTACAGAGTTACTTTTTTGGCCAGCAGAGTTACTTTTTTGACACTATAGTTACTTTTTTTACAGCAGAGTTACTTTCTTAGCCAGGAGAGTTACTTTTTGGGCTGCCGGGTAGCCAAAATCCAGGCTACCCGCGCGGGCAATGAATGAATGGCCATATATATATATATATATATATATATATATATATATATATATATATATATATATATATATATATATATATATATATATATATATATATATATATATATATATATATATATATATATACAAACACACACATATGTATATACTCTGGACATATATATATATATATATATATATATATATATATATATATATACATACATACATATATATATATACACGTATGTATATACTTTGCACATATATATATATATATATATATATATATATATATATATATATATATATACCACCGTACAATAGCGAATAAAATGGGAAAAAATGTTTAAAACACGAATAAAATGGAAGTCACGTTTAAAACGCAAATAAAACGTGAATAACGCGTATAATACGGGAGGACAGTATTAAACGACCGTCACATACGGCAGCTGAATTATACGCGTTTAAAACGCGAATTTTTGAAAAAAACACAGATTATTGTGACTATGCACAGAGGTTGCGTTTCTCCTATTGTTTCCCCATTCCATCTGCCGCCGTCAGTTGCAAATGAAGAAAAAAGGGAAATCATACCTAGGAAATTAGAAATAGTTCCCGCCCGTTTGTCCCACGCAACATTTTCAACAAGAACGTGGGGAGCGGGTTTTTCTCATCACTTGTATATGGAGGGACTTTTATTAAAAGTACAAATGATTTAGAGCTATTAGTCAAGTTTGTATTTGGTTACAAATATTTTATCTACACTTATATAAATTGTAAACAAAACTAGTCTCTAACTACATATAAGCTAAATATAGCTAAGTTACGTGTAGCTATTTCCCCTATTTCTTGTTGTGCTAAGCAACTAATCAAGTATGAACTAGCAAGAAAGCCAAATAAGGTTTTAGCAAGTTATGGGAAGCGTGGGTCGTTTGGGGGAATGTTAGATGAAACCAAGTTGAGGGATGATATAACATAAAAATTCTATCTTTTCATCCTAGATTTCTAGACCAAAAAATAAGATAAGTGCTATCGAATTATCCTAAACTACTAGTTGGTCATGGGTGGTATGAAGTGTGTGTAGGGGAATTACACCCTTGCACACCTCATCCAACCTTACGAGACTCAATTGAACTAGGTTTTAGGTGTAATGCAATTAGGACTAAGCTAGTGTATGTTTCTAAGGTAAGTGTTATTAGGGAAATTGAGATCCAAGGGTAGGAATAGGGAGCAGGGATTAGGGTATTTCACCTCATGTTACTCACACCTAGCCTTTAGAAAACTCTAGGCAATTGCACTAGTCACTCTTACACTAGCCAATTAGATCTCAGACCTAGTTGTAGGAGAAGAGATTTGTATATAGGAATATAAGGTGTTATCTAGGGATCCACTAGTTGGACCTAGGAGCAGTTCCTAAGATATCCACATACAATTCATTTCCCCCCTAGAATCTAGGTGTTTTCAAGCATCCAACAACATGCAAAAAATGTTTAGAGGCACATGTCACAAGTAGAAAAATAGATATAAGCAAGAGATAATCATCATAGAACAAAAATATGTTCATTACAAGTTATATTCCCTGAACATGGTATTAAAGTAACATTTCATCCTCCAAACAACCCACTAAGGGGGCTTAGCTACACATGATAAAAAAAAATAGAAAAAGAGAAACAAGAAAGAATAAGATGTCCATAGAAATCCACCGAAACTCATCATTCTTCACCTACTAGCTGTTGTAGCTCAAGCACCTCCCTCCAAGATAGGTAAATGACATTGAAAGGTGAGGTTTAGTGGTGGAAACCCTAGAAAACTAGGGTTTTGAGGTGGGAGAAGGTGGAAATGGAGTGGGTGGTAGATGGGAGGTAGGTGAGAGGTCTTGAATGCTAATGGGGGAATAAATGAATGCCAAGGGGATGTAACCTCATGCTACATCTGCCACCTAGGTATATATAGGTAGCGGGGAAGCATTAGGTTAATTGGGGGCATTTTGGGTAGAGTAGTGCAGGAAATATAGTAGGGTTGTTGGCCACCATGATCGTTTGGGTCACCACGTCCATGGTGGAGTGGGGTTATTACTGTGGTGGATGGACATAAGCGAGGTAAAAATTGGATGAGAAAGTTAGATAAATTTGCAATTCTGGAGGGTCAGTACCACAATCGTGGAAGTCACCACGGGCATGGTAGACTTCGGTCCCCATGGGGTTGGTGGGTCACCACTGGACTGGTGGCTAGCAGCTTCAAACTTGCACTTTAACTGTGACATTGAGCATTTGCACCATGGCTATGGCTATGTACCACAAACATTTTGAGGCTTCTTCCTTGCACCTTGACCTTCAACTTGCTCATCTTTGATGTTCCTTGCTGTGTATCATATCCTTGACCAGTTGGAATAGGTTGGGAAAGACCTTGGGCTCTATTTAGGCTCCTTTAGGGTAAAGAAACCCTTAGATTTTTCTCCTTCTCTCTCTTCCATACAAATCATCACTAGTATAGAAACTACCTCTAGCATCTGTTAAAATGACCCTATAACATTAGTTTCAAACCGACACCTAAGTGGGCAACACTATAGTCACAGACGTAAGTTATCAGTTATTAGGGTACAAAAAAACCAACGATGGAGATACGACCTCAGTTGCTATGTTTGAAAAAACTGACACCGATAGGAGTCTGAGTTGTCAATTTTGGTACAACAACTGATGTTATAATTCCATATTGGGTCACAATTAAAATTTTTAAAGGTTCCTAAGTTGTCAATTTTCAAAATAACTGACAGCGGTAGGAGTCTGAGTTGTTAGTTCTAGTGCAACAACCAACGCCATAATGTCATACCAGGTCACACTTATAACTTGGAAAGTACCTAAGTCGTAGATTTTCAAAATAACTGACACCTCATTAGAATTTAAGTCGTCAGTTTCATCACATACAATTGAAGATTACGAGGTACAGTGATAATGAAATCAAGTAAACTGACGACTATGACGTGTAACCCAGCATGTCCGTTTTAGTTTAGTCTTTAATGTCAATTATATGACTAAAATCGATGACCCAAACCTACAATGACGGTTTTCTGGAACAACCAATGACTATGTTTTTTTAAATAGTAGGACTGCAGACCTGCTATCCAACTGGTCAGTAGGATGCAGAACTTGTAGTTTGAAACTGGATTTCTGAACTATAGGTTAACAACATTATGTGAGTCCAACTTAACAATAGGCCACCAAACCTTCAATAAAAATATAACATACACATAATTCTATGCATTCTCCAATTCCATTTCATCACATGTGTAAACATAATTCTATTCATTCATCTTCTCATGCATTCACACATGTGATACTTCATTTACATATACACCGATTCCACCCATGATATTTAAAACCACAATTCATTCATTCATCTCCATATTCACACACATGTATATATAAATCACACATATGCACCAATAATTTACTCGCATCAAATTTAAAGTTGAAAGATGTCATAAGAACCACATATATATAGAAATAATGACATCAAATTTGAAAATTCATTCTTTAATCCCAATCAAAATAAAATTTGACATCATTAATTAAGGCGTGTGCCCATCGTTCTCGTATCTCATCTAGTTATTTTGTTGTATAGGGCATTTGTATGTGCTATAGCTTTCTAGCGTATTAAAGTCTTTTGTTTTAGACATCTGTGAAGAGAATGACATATATAATTAATATGTTTTGTATTTTTATATTATCTAATGAGACCGTATACTTATGATGATCAACACTACATATAAATTACATTTTTTATGTTGTCGATGTATGTTTCTCCATATCTAGCAATCATGTCCATATACCGCATCACGTAGTATCTGCATGCCCAACTATTGTCTTGTATAGAACACTATAAATTTCAACATACAAAATTTTAATAAACAAAATTAAGCATAGTTGGAATAAATATGCAATGGAGTCAGAAAACTACCTCAACATTCTACCAAACTATCGCTTCATTTTCTTATCCACCTTTCCTCCAGATTTCTTGAATTCTTTTATAGCCCTATATGTTAATCTAACACAATGAATTGCATTAGTAAAAAGTAATGTAATATATATATATATATATATATATATATATATATATATATATATATATATATATATATATTACCGGATATTAATATAAAAATTTACACACATGAATAATGCTTTTTTCAAATTGTGTCCCTCACTGTATACTTTGTCACCCTTCGGATCTAGATAATACATAGTTAGCATTACAGGGACAATAACCAATAACACCCAATGGTTATTCTTAAGTGATAAGAAGGAAAACAAAATATAACTCAAAATCCACAATGAAATGTAATTCTTAAGTCAAAATTATAAGCAAAGTGAGTAAACTTACTCAACATTGTACATACTTTATAAAAATATTTAAATGTAGTAGAGCAGTATTGGGTAACTGATGCATGGTCTTTAACTACACAGCTAATCAATGATGGAACTAGAAATGCCACATGGGACAGTGAAAACTCTATACAAACCCTATGTAAGTGGATGAAAAACATATATCGTGTATGCATTAATATATAAGAAAACAAATCAACATATATAAAATGAGGTATATAGATATATAAGATCTCACCACATCCAAAGTTCTATCACAAATGTATCCAACCAATCATAACCAAACAACTTCAAAACATCATGCAGAAATATACTAGTACCATGAGATTGATGTACAACACCCTCCTTAATAGAAACCATCATAGGTGGCCATTCTTCATGTTTGCCTATCCATAATGTCATACCCTTGCACTGAGGACCTATCAAGTTGAATAGGTCCTTTGTAAGCCAACCTAGTAATTGAGGAGGAGGTGGAGGTGGAGGTGGAGGATGAGCTGTAAGAGGTTTCTTACGTGCCATCTCCTCCATATATATAATCTCATATCAATTGTCATGTATATATAGATACAAATGCAATGTAAATTTACCATAAATCACTATAAACAACTCCTACTTTGGGCTATGCGACCACATCACCTTTTTCTTTACCTATCGTCTCGTACTTGGGGTGTTCATACGACATTGCAGTCTGCTTTTGAGTGGGGTAGACAAGTTTGGAGTCACGCTAACCACATCGGCGGGCATTGGAGCACCATGAATCATGCCACCTACAAGGGGGTGGTAAGCCTCACCTACAAAAATTGCATATTCTTATAATTTAAGACGACATGGCCTCAACCACTAAACATTTGCATAGAGTGTTATATATATAACTAAACATACAATATTGAAAGAATAATATGTGATGAATATACTTACAGCAGATGTGCTAGGTGGTGGGTCAAAGGGATTACTCCCAATGACCTTTTTTGTAGGAGGGTCCACCTTATATGAAGAGTAAGGAGCCACAGGTACCGTATGAGGAGAATGATACTTTCTCGTTGCTTCCCCTATATCCTTTGCAATCATCTCTTTTACCTTTTTTGAGAATCCTTCATTTCTCTTATGCTCTGATGGCCCAAAGAAGGCTCTTATACCGATACCAGTGCCACAACCCTAACACATCTAGGATGCTCTAGGTTACCTAGAGCAACTGCCAATTCATCCCTTGTTCCCTAAGAGGTGAACTTGCCTTGTTCCCTTTGCTTGTGGAGCTCCTTCTAATCATCATCATTATCAATTGGTAAGTAAAACATAATAAGCATCAATAATAATTGCTCTGAGGGTTGAATTTTACCATTTTTGCAGCCCCTCAGTAGTTGCGCGGTCGGGTATTTCTCTAAATTTGGTTTGCCTCCCAACTATCCAAAAATTATGGTGAGGTAGAGGTTTAGTAGAAGTGGCGGACATAGCGGTCCCAGGAGTAGGCTTTTGAGAAGAAGATTCCTGCAGTAACTTTTGGCGAAGATGTGCATAGCCACCTCGACCCATCGTTTGGTTGTGCACAGTCTTTGCAAAGCTTTCTCTTTGAGCATTTCTTATAGCCTAGTTAGTCCAAAACATATGTTAAATATGTGATACAATGAATTCAATATGAGGAGTGAGTCTTAATACCTTGAATTCATAGATTTGTCTCTTAGCAACAAACACATCCCACACCTTTGCGTCAAGATAGATCTATTGCTTATTGGTTGACTTCTTCTATTTCCCACCTTATCGTATGTATTCTCTTGTTAGATATGTCCTGTAATTCCGTAGTACCCTACCACAGTGTTGCATCACCTTTTTACCATGCAGTTTTTCATCTTGATCAAATATACTCTGCAAAAGTTCATATACTTAATGAAATATTCTTAAAAATAGAAATATAAAGAACTTTTAAAAAATTGTAAATGATAATATCTCACACATTGTTCCTTCCATATTAATTCTTTCTTTCTTGGATCAACTTTATGCCAATATTCTTCAATTTCATTTGTTTTGCTAAAATCAGAATCCCTAGATATGACACAAAAGAACAACGATTCTTCCCAACAAGATTTCCTTGATTATCAAACTCAACGACCAGCTTTAGTCTGTTAGCCCTTTACTTTAGTAACTTGTTCCTCATGGTGATGCCTCGTATTGTTGCATGCTTACGATGTGGTGCATCAAGCTCAACAAGATCCTCAGGGTGCACATCCTCATGCTAAAAGTGACAAAAAGAACACAAAAGTCATCAAACAATATAACTTATAAATGGATAAAACAATACAACTAGATAGACATTGTAAGATGCACATCTATGTAATAAAACAATACAACTTACAGAGGTGTCAGGGTGTGCATCCTTACAGTGCACATTGTCAAGGTGCTCATCCTCGTGGTAATCATCATTATGATCATCAAACTCATGGTTATACGCCAGCTGAAATAATGTCATATAACAAATAGGTAAACAATAAAATATAAGAGATAAAGAATGTAAAATTCTTATTTAACATTAAAAAAATAAAAGCACCACTACTATAGAAATAGCATTCAGTGTCACTTTTCTGGGCGTCGGTTATTAAGAAAAACCGACGCCTAACATATAAGGCGTCGGTTGTTTAAGCAAACCGACGTCTATATTCGAAGACCAGCCAGACGTGGGTACCGCTTTGTATTAAGCGTCGGTGGTTTATAAAAAACCGACGCTTAAAGTCACCCGCGAAATCCATATTTCGATAAAAAAAATAGTGTCATTGTCAGCGTCAGTTATATACCTAGAAAACCGACGCCTATGTGCGATGAAAATTTGCGCGGAAAATGTCACGTTCAACGTCGGTTATCCTTGTATAACCGACGCTGAAGGTGGTTCCCGCCAAACATTTTTCATGAAAATATCGTCCAATTGGACGTCGGTTGTTGCAAACAACCGACGCTAAAGATGTTTAGGCGTCGGTTGTTGTAAACAACCGACGCTATTTGGGAACTTCATAACCCTCGATCGCCCGACTCTTCCCTTTTCTTCTGTTTCATTGCGAGCGATTTCTTCTGTGCTGTCGCCCGACTCTCTGCTCCTTCTTCTCCATGACAGCGCCACCGTGCCGCCACTGCTACTCCGGCGCCCCCTTCTCCGGTGCCCCCTTCTCCTTCTCCTCCGCCGCCACACCCCCTTCTCCTTCTCCTCCTCCTGGCCGTTGCCTGCCTGTCGCCGCCTGGCCGCCTGCCTGCCTGCCGCCGCTGACGCTCCCTGCTCATCGGAGTCACTGCTGCTGGTTCTGGAGCTCGCCGGCCGCCGCCCACATACTCAACCAGCTCGACCTCGCCCTACTCTGCTTGCCCAGGTACCTGCCGCCCTACTCTGCTTGCCCAGGCGCGAAATTGGTTCTTTATGTGCCGAACTAATCTGCTTGCCTAATCTGCTTGCGCGAAATTGGCTCCCTACTCTGCTTGCTTAATGTGCCTAATCTGCTTTAAGTGGTCCTAATATCATAACATGATTGTTTTATAATCATGGCTAAACATAATATGAACTAGATCTTTTTATGTCATTAAATCAATGAACTTAGGAATTGGGGGTTCAAGAATAACCCTAATGATAACAGGATAATAAGGAAACCTAAACTCTAGATTAGGACTTGAGTAGCGTTTAATGTTATTATATGATTTGTGGCACTTTAGGATGTATATTGATTTCTTGATTTATTATTTAATTATGCTCTGTTGATTAGGATTAACCATGTTGCCTGTACTTTATAGACATTTATTATATATAAGAATGACAACACATGTATTTGTTGGCCTAGAAACCCGTCCAAGATTGACTCATTAGGAGTAAATCTTGGATAGTCCCCGGTTTGGGACTGTTCTTGAACACCTAATCTCACTTAGGATGTAAGTGTATAATGTGTATTGGGTTTTTGAGAAAATTTCGGTAGCATTTCCCCGTTTGTTCTCTAAGTACATATGTACTTAGAGAACAGTGGGGAAATGCTGCCGAAATTTTCTTGAAAACCCAATACACATTATACACTTACTAGTGAGATTAGGTGTTCAAGGATGGGATAGGTGGTACACATTTATTATATATAAGAATGACATCAAATGTGTTTGTTGGCCTAGAAACCCGTCCAAGATTGACTCATTAGGAGTAAATCTTGGATAGTCCCCGGTTTGGGACTGTTCTTGAACACCTAATCTCACTTAGGATGTAAGTGTATAATGTGTATTGGGTTTTCGAGAAAATTTCGGTAGCATTTCCCCGTTTTTTCTCTAAGTACATATGTACTTGGAGAACAGCGGGGAAATGTTGCCGAAATTTTCTTGAAAACCCAATACACATTATACACTTACTAGTGAGATTAGGTGTTCAAGGATGGGATAGGTGGTACACATTTATTATATATAAGAATGACATCACATTATACACTTAGGATGTAAGTGTGTACCCTAATCTTTTCCTAATATATACTTGTTTCCTAATATATACTTGTTTTCTCTGATCATAGAATGGATAGATCATGGATGTCCATTCATAATCGTTGCACCCCAGAGTTTATATCTGGTCTTGATCAGTTTATTAGATTTGCCGAGGAACATAGGAAAAAACCTACAGATAGGTTCTACTGTCCATGTAGGCATTGCGGTAACAACTTGAAAGTCAACACTGGTGAGGAAATCAAAAGTCATGTCATGTGCAACGGGATTGTACAAGGCTATACAAAATGGCACTGGCATGGAGAGATTTCAAAATCGAAACCAGTAGATGTCGATAGCAGTGCTTGGGTGGAAGAAGAAATTGCCTCCGATGACGTAAATGTGAACGAACCAGTTCCAGCAGACATCGTTGATGCGATGCTGGATAGTTGTAGGGTAGAGCACACCGATCCACCTCCTATCTTTAGAAACATTGTGCATGATGCTGAGATATCGTTATACACAGATTGTGCTAAGTTTACGAAGCTTAGCGCTGTGTTGAGATTGTATAAGTTGAAAGCTAACAATAGATGGAGCGACAAAAGCTTCACTTCATTGTTGACTTTGTTGAAAGAAATGCTTCCTGAAGGAAACGAGCTGCCAATCTCAACATACCAGGTAAAGAAAATGTTGTGCCCAATGGGAATGGAGGCCAAGAAGATACACGCATGCCCGAATGATTGTGTATTATTTCAAAAGGACTATGTAGATTTGAAAGATTGTCCAAAATGTGGTGCGTCACGGTATAAATTGACGACTTTGGGGGAGTCCAAAACTGGTTCTCCTGCCAAGGTGTTGTGGTATCTACCTATAATATCACGGTTTCAACGCTTGTTTGCAAATCCGAAAGATGCGAAGAATTTGAGGTGGCATGCAGATGTTAAGAAAAATAATGATGGGATCCTACGACATGCGTCTGATTCCCCACAGTGGAAGAAGATTGATCTATTGTACCCCAAATTTGGTGAAGAAGATAGGAATCTAAGACTTGGGCTTTGTACAAATGGGATGAATCCGTACGGGACATTGAGCAGCCAACATAGCACTTGGCAAGTCATGCTTGTTATATACAATCTTCCTCCCTGGATGTGTATGAAAAATAAGTACGTTATGTTGTCATTGTTGATATCGGGCCCTAAACAACCCGAAAATGATATCGATGTTTATCTTGAACCTTTGATTGATGACTTAAAGAAACTTTGGGTTGAAGGTGTGATGACCTATGATGCTTCAGCAAGAGAGACATTTCGTTTGCACGCTATGTTGTTTTGCACTATTAATGACTTTCCAGCATATGGGAATTTGTCTGGATATAGTGTCAAAGGAGCTAAAGCGTGTCCTATATGTGAAGAAAACACTGATTCAATAAGACTAAAACATGGCGGCAAGACTGTATATCTTGGTCATCGAAGGTTTCTTTCAAAATTCCATCTGTATCGTAGGAAGCGCAAAGCATTCAATGGATGAAATGATGAACGAAGTGCACCTAAACCTATACCAGGGGATGTTGTTTATGAAAGAGTAAAAGACATTGTCAATGAATTTGGTAAGAAATCACAATGTAGTATGGCCACACGGAGTGACAATTCTTCATTCAAGAAGAAGTCAATATTTTGGGATCTTCCTTATTGGAGTTCTTTGACAGTCAGGCATTGTATCGATGTAATGCATGTTGAGAAAAATGTCTGTGATATCATCATTGGTACTCTGTTAAATATACCAGGTAAGACTAAAGATGGGATAAAATCCAGACTGGACCTATGTGAAATGGGAATAAGGTCAGAATTAACAGAATTATGTGAAATGGGTAGTAAAAGAACATACTTACCTCCCGCTTGTTACACGTTGTCTAGAAAGGAGAAGAAAACTTTTTGTGAATGCTTGGTAAATGTTAAGGTGCCACATGGTTACTCATCCAACATCCGTAGATTGGTATCAATGAAAGATCTGAAGTTGATAGGTCTTAAATCTCATGATTGTCACACTCTAATGCAACAAATATTACCCGTGGCAATTCAATCTATATTGCCAAAGCATGTAAGGTTTGCAATTACCAGACTTTGTTTCTTTTTCAACAGTCTATGCAGTAAAGTTATTGACCCTGATACTCTCGATAATTTGCAAAGAGAAGTGGTTGTTACCCTATGTCAGCTTGAGATGTATTTCCCTCCTTCGTTCTTTGATATCATGGTACATCTTGTTGTCCACTTGACTAGGGAAGTGAAAATGTTGGGACCAATTTTCTTGCATTGGATGTATCCCTTTGAACGATACATGAGCATTTTTAAAGGTGATGTTCGAAACCGTTATCGGCCTGAAGGGAGTATTATTGAAGGTTATGTGGCGAGAGAGGTTATGGATTTTTGCAATGACTTTCTTAGTGGTAATGAAACTCCTGATAATGACAAGAATATTGAGCAGGGCAAAGGAATTTTGGGATCACGGGTGAAAGTAATCAGTCGTGAGCAGTTGGAACAAGCTCACTTGTATATTTTACACAATATGGACGAAGTGAGTGTTTATATTGAGGAACATACCAATTTCATAAAGAGACAACATCCTCGAGCAAGTTCAATGTGGCTTGCTAGAGAGCATAATAAGACTTTTACTAAGTGGTTTGAAGATAAAGTCTTACATCAACTATCTCAAACACCAAATGATATTACAGAAACTATCAAATGCCTCGCCTTTAAACCAAAACCGAATGTTATGTCTTATGAAGGGTTTGACATTAATGGATTCACATATTACACAAAGCGCCAAGATGATAAGAGTGTCGTCCAAAATAGTGGGGTCACTCTTCAAGCGTCGACTATGTACTTTGCAAGTGCAAAGGATAAGAGTCCACGTGAAGCTAAAATGTCATATTACGGTGTCATTGAGGACATTTGGGAGTTTGACTACATAGATTTCAAAATTCTGCTCTTTAAATGTAATTGGGTTGATAACACAAAAGGAGTTATAGTGGATGAATTGGGTTTCACTTTGGTGAACTTTGAAAAGATTGGCGAGAAGGGTGAACCATTCATATTGGCATCACAGGCGAAACAAATATTCTATATCGATGATCCTGCGAATGATAAATGGTCGGTTGTTCTTCATGGTAAAAGACAATTCATTGAAGATCCTATAGATGAAGAAGAGTACTATGATAAGTATGATGAGTCCAGTCCATTCTCAATTGGGTTGCCAACTCCACAAAATATTGAAGCTAATGATGACTTATATGTGCGCGGAGATCACAATGAAGGATTGTTAATTGATAAAAGATCACAATTTTAGAGACATGTATGTTTATACAAATGCTAAATATTTGCCTTTTTCTAGTTAATACAAATGCTAAATGTTTGCCTTTTTCTAGTTAATACAAATGCTAAATGTTTGCCTTTTTAATGACATTTTCAGATGGCTGACCATGATGAGCATGATGTCCATGATGAGCATGAAGTCCATGATGAGCATGCTGTCCATGACGAGCATGGCGAGGATACCAATGTAAGTTCTAAAAACATATCCTGTATTTCTATAAAATTCATTATCTTCTAGTTATGTCATATATCCTATATTTCTATATTGGGCTAATTTAGTGTGTTTATTTTTGTCAAATTTTAGGTTGATGATGTACCTGTACCCACTGAAGCACTGGAGCAACTTGATGCACAACACCAAACACTTAACAAGAAAAGGGGCATCACTCTGTTGAAGAAGTTATTAGCGCTAAGTGGTAGTGGATCCAAATTGGTGGTGGAGTTTGATAATGGAGGAAATGCAATTGGAGTGAACCGCAATAATATTGTAAACTATCTTGGGTGTACCACTCGGAGCCATTGTGGTGTTAAGTATGATAATTGGCATAAAGTTCCTCAAGGGAAAAAAGACTTGATATGGAAGGATTTATGCGTGAGTTATTATTATTTGCAATTCTATTTTGTAGATTACAAATTCTATTATTTGCAATTCTATTTTGGATACTAGTTAATAACATTTCTATTTTATAGAATCTGTTTGCATTGGATGAGAAGTTGCATCGTAAAAGTGTGATGCAACGCGCTGGAAAGATGCTTAGGAATTATAGGACAAATTTGAACAGAGAATACATAAAAAAGGGTGATAAGAAGAAGAAATCAGCCCTTGAACAATGGAACTTCTTGGACAAAGAAGATTGGGACAATTTTGTTGCTTCAAGAAAATCTAAAGAATTCAAGGTATTAGGCGTCACTCCCAATTTAATTAACATTTAGTGCTACTTACCAAATCATTAATGTGCATACTAACTAGGCCCTCAGTGATGCACAAAAAGCAAGGTGTGCACTGAATGTGCATGACCACACTATGGGTCCAAAAGGCTATGCAAGCGTTCGCCAAAGACTACAGGCGGAGTCTGCGGCTACTCAGCAGTCTGCTGCTACTCAGGAGTCTGCTCTCACTCAGGAGTCTGCCACACCCATGCCTCGCCATGATATCTGGATAGTTGGTAGGAAAAACAAGAAGGGTGAAATAAAGAAGCCTGTAACTGCTGAGGCGGCTGCAAAAATGGTAAAATACAACTCTTAGAGAAATCATTTGAATATTGATTATTTGTGGTGTTAACTTACCAATTTCTGTTTATGCTGATTAGCGGGAGCTGCACGAGCAGAGGAAACAAGGCACGTTCATCCCTCAGGGCACAAGGGATGAATTGACAGTTGCTCTGGGTAACCCAGAGCATCCTGGACGTGTTAGAGGTGTCAGCGCTGGTGTTGGCATCAAAGCATTCTTTGGGCCATCCCAGCGCAAACCCAGAGCGGGACTTTCTCAAGAAGAGGTGACCTATTCTTTTTTTAGAATGTTACTGCAAAAGGAAATTCATTAATAAGAAGCTAATGTTTCTTTTATCCATGTATAGGAGAATAAGAGAGTTGAGGATTTAGTTGCTAAGAAGGTCAACGATGTAGTTGCTGAGAAGGTCAAGGAAGAATTGCTGCGGTGGCAGGCATCTCAGGCTTCCAATCAGCCTATGATGACCCACTCTTCTCCTGATGCACAGACTGCGAGTAATCCTGGAGACCCATCGCCTAGCACGTCTGCTGTAAGTATTGTTTATGACATTGTAGCTAGTCTTTTCAAGATGATATGTTTTCAAGATTATATGTATATATGTATAACATTCTTTACGTAAATTTGTAGGCATTGAAGCCATGCCGCTTAAGAATGCAAGACTATGTTGTTGCAGAGGCGCAGGCTTACCAGTCCCTTCCTGGGGCAACGTTTCATGGGACTCCAATGCCGCAGGGCTACATTCGTGTGAGCCCGCTACATGTATTACCCAATTGGAGGGAAGTTGTGTTTCCATATGCCCACCCAGATATTGATAGACTTGGTGAGGCAGAAGGCGGGGTCATATTGTGGCCCAAAGCAGATGTCGTCTACACGACTGAAATTGTAAGATAAATTTACATTGATTTAGACTGTTAATGTGTATATATGATGTCAACTGATCTGAAATTATATATACAGGTTAAAAAGAAGACACCAGGAGCACCTAGGCCTCCACCTCCACTTCCCGCATTACCAACTTGGGTTCCAACTGACCTAACATACCCGTTAGGTCCTGCTTGTAGGGGAATGGCATGTTGGCTACGGGTACATAATATACATTGCCCTATAATAGTTTCTTTAGATGCAGATTATGCAGGTCAATCATACGATAGCTCTTTATTTATACAAGATATTATTGAGTTGTTTATGTATGATTGGCTGAATACATCAATGATAGAGACATGGATAAGGTGAGATCTTGTTTATACATCCATATACCTTGTGTAAGATCCGGTGATCTGGTTTCTTATATATTAATGCATACGTAATACATGTTTTGCAGCTACTTAGTCGAAGATCATTGCAAACAATTTGCATTTGATCATGTGGGATTTTTGATTACATCATTGATTAGTATGGTAGCTAAAGACCCTGATAATGTTCAACAATACTGTATAGATGCTTTTACAATTTTTGGTCAGCAAAAGAAGATGATAATAATAGCTCCATTCAATGTCAAGTAAGTTTACTTTATTTATAATTTGGACTTAAGAAAATTCCATTTTTATTGTGCATTTTGAGTTATTAATTGTTAACTTTTTACCTCTAGCGGTAAACATTGGGAGTTACTAGTTATTGTCCCCGGGATGTTCACTGTTTATTATCTAGATCCCGCGGGAAGTACATTAAACACTAAAATTGGACACGTAATGAGAATGCCATTATTCTGGTGAGAAATATTTCATTTTTGTATCTGTTAACATATGTTATTACATTACTATTTACTTATGTAATTTACTGTGTTATATTAACATGTAGGGGTTTAGATGCATTCAAAAAGGCTGGAGGAACGGTCCCAAGGAAAAAGAACCAGCCAATAAATTGGCAGAACGTACAAGTAATTTCCCGACTCGAATATATATATTATTGATGTGAATTGTGCTTAGTTGTATTATTTTGTATGTTTCAATTTATAGTGTGCTACACAAGACAATGGCTGGGCATGCGCATACTATGTGATGCGATTTATGCAGATGATTATCAAATATGCCGCATTGGACATCGATACCATACATGAGGTATTATATATAGTCTCACTAGTTAGTATGAAATATATCAATCTTATCTTATTTTTATATTATTACTTATATATATACATCATTCTCTTTGTAGGTGTTTAAAACTGACCACACTATAGGTAAACGCTTAAAAAATATACATGCTCCATATACAATGGAAGCATTAAATGAAGTAAGAGAAGAATGGGCAAAAGCCATACAAGTAGTGGCAACTGTAAGATATAATTGGGATGTTGATAGCGATAATGAATGATACTTTGTAAATGAATATTTCTGAATGTTAATACATGTATTTGAATGTTTCTATATGTGTGAATGTGAGAATTGAATTGATGTCTGAATGTATGTACTTGTGTAGAATTTTCCTTGTGACTTTTGCAGGTTTGCGGCCTGTTTGTAGGCTGATATCAATGGATGTCGTAAACCTGCAATTCAGAAAACTGAACTGTAGGTTCTCATCCTGCTGACCAGCCACAGCAGGCCTGCAAACTGATATGAAAAAAAAATATAAATAGGTGTCGGTTATTTATAGAAAACCGTCAGCAAAGACATACAACGTCGGTTATTTGATAAAAACCGACGCCTGATGTGGCCAAAGCAGTCCTGGAAATGGCGTCGGATATTCGTATCAAACCGACGCCTATTTAATCTATAGGCATCGGTCTTTTGGTATATAACCGACGCCAAAAGTGTTCGCGCCACAGAAAATGGCGTCATCTAGGGCACTTTATGCGCCAGTTATCTACTAAAAGACCGACGCTATATTCCATATAGGCGTCGGTTGTTCAGTAAATAACTGACGCAGAAACTGCCCTAGATGACGCTGTTTTCTGTGGTGGGAACCCTTTTGGTGTCGGTTATATACCAAAAGACCGACGCCTATAGATTAAATAGGTGTCGGTTAAAAAACCGACGCCGAAGTGTTCGACCTTTAGCGGCGCCCACATAGGCGTCGGTCGGAAACCGACGCCAAATGGGGTTAAACGACCGACGCCAATGGCCGTTTCTGTAGTAGTGCCCGCCTCTAATATTTGGATATTATATCGATTAACATTCCCTCAGTGTGATCTTCATGCATATATGAGTCAATGTCAGTATCAATATTTGGTGTTAGCAAGCCAACTGAGAATGGATTGGTGTCAGCATACTTGTCATAGTACTCTGATTCATCTATAGGATTTGCGATGAACTGCCTTTTACCATGAAGAACAACTAACCATTTTACATTTGTAGGATCATCGATATAAAATACCTACTTCACCTGTGATGGCATTATTAATAGTTCACCATTTTCACCTATCTTTTCAAAATTGAGAAACCCAATTCATCCACTACAACTCCTTTGGTGTTATCAACCCAATTACACCTAAAGACCAAAATTTTGAAATTTATGTAGTCAAACTCCCATATGTCTTCAATGACACCGTAATATGGAATTTTAGCTTCATGTGGATTCTTATCCTTTACACCAGAAAAAATGCATGAAGGGTAACCTCACTATTTTGGATGACACTCTTATCATATTGACGCTTTGTGTAATATGAAAACCCATTTATGTCAAACCCTTCATAACACATAACTTTCAATTTTTTTTTAAAGATGAGGCATTTAATATTTTTAGAAAAAATATTTGGTGTTTGATATAGTTGACGTAAGACTTTATCTTCAAAGCACCTAATAAATATCTTATTATGCTCTCTAGCAAGCCACATTTAATTGGATTGAGGATATTTTGTCTTGATGAAATTGGTATATTCAGTGATATAAACACTCACTTCTTTTGATGTCGTATAAAACATACAAGTGAGCTTGTTCCCACAACTCATGATTGATTACTTTCAGTTATGCTCCCAATCATTTGTCAGAATAGTCCTCAATATTCTTGTCATTTACATGAGCTTCATTACAACTCAAAAAGTCATTGCAAAAGTCCATAACCTCCCTGACCACATAACCCTCAGTAATAATCCCTTCAGGTTGATAATGGTTTTGAACATCACCTTTGAAAACACTCATGTATCATTCAAAAGGATACATCCAATACAAAAAAATTGGTCCCAACTTTTTCACTTCCCTAGTCAAATGGACAACAAGATGCACCATGCTATAAAAGAATGAAGGAGGAAAATACATCTCAAAATGGCATAGGGTAAAGACCACTTCTCTTTGCAACTTATCGAGATTCTCAGGATCAATAACTTTCATGCATAGAGTGTTGAAGAAGAAACAAAGTGTAAGGAAGTGAAACCACCTCTCTACTAAAAAGTTGAATAAAAAAACATCCAGTCCAAACATACTCAGAAGGCATGATGGAGTGGGTGTAAAATTTTCAAATCTTTATATAATGGTAATCAAAAGACCAAAGTATAGCAGCAGAATAAAAACATGACTATATTCAATTATAAAACAAGGGAGCATCTTAAACTTACAACATAAGGATACATATAGAGGAAATCTAAACCACCTCAAGATTGTCTCCAAGCTTTAACTTCTCAATCTAAGTCCGGGTCCACATGTAAAGCCTTCCTTGTCCTCCATCTAGGGTTGCAAGCATACCCCAGCAAATAGAGAAACAAAAGGAGACATCAGCAAAGGCTGGAATGTGCATACTAAAAAGTAAATTGAGCAATCTATAAAGAATAAGGAACATAAAAAATAAAAGTCTTCCCATGCAAGAGATAAGTACCACCCAAATGGGTATCAAGAGAAAAGAATCATAATAAAAGGGATACTTGCCATAAAACAACATAAAAAGGATTTTTCCATTAAAACTTCCACTACATAGTGGAAAACAAGCACAAGTAGGGCACACACCCCACAATCAATATCATGCATGCATGTGAGATAAACATAGCCCTAGAACAATATAAACACAATTGGAGATCAACCCCCATAAAGATGAAGCCTGATAGAGAAAGTAATACTGCCAATCTCCCAAATATATATAAAACAGGTCCAGACACACATCTTGCCCTGGGTACGAGGTTCTTTGCCGTCCCAAAAAGAGTAGGAAATATCACATCTGCTATAAACAAAACCAATGCAATTTACACTACTCTAGTGCTACTGAATCACATAGCATATATAATGTAGAGGCAAGTCAAAAGTATAGTCAGAATAAACAATGTTGCCATCACACAACGAACAACTCAACATATAAACAAATCCACTTCAAAGTGGGCATATATCACCAAGTAAACTTCCACATCACAATGGGCATATAATATCAAAAGTCCAACTTGCACCAAGGCAACAAGATAAGATTCCAAGAGAATATCCATGATCACAAGATCAATAGAAAAATAAGATACTTCACATGAAGCATGATTTTCAAAAGAACAAGACAATGTGTAGGCTAATGTCCATAGGACCAAGAGTAAGACAAAAATAGGATAATTGCTCAAGAAGAATAATCGGGGATGCAAACATACCTCAACTTCAGAGTTCAAAGTCCAAAGTCACTTCTAGGTCCAAGCCTAGGCTTCCAAAGCACCTATTAGAATATATGTGGGATTAGGTTTAGGTTTCCATTAATACACAAAACCCTAAAAACTATCTGTTTATTATTATGCTAATTAGGTTATGAAAACTATGCCACTTATTAGATTAGGTTATTATGACTCCAAAAAATATTTTATTATATTTTTCTGACTTATATATAATTAGTTATGATTTTTACAAGTTAATTCATCATTAATTAGATCTATTGAAAACACCTATTATTAATCTTTAGATTTAGCTATCAAACCATGTACCATTAGTTAGATATTATTTTTCTGATTCCAACGAGTATTTATTTGTTATTTTTTTATCAGTAATTAACTAGTTATGGATGTTTGAAATTCGGCCAATCAGATAATTAGATAAAGCCATGTAGGCGAGAAATGGATGAAAAGAAAGGAGAAGCAGGCCGCGCCCGCATGACTTGGCCCAATGAACGTCGGCCAAGTAAACGGGTCAATGGCTCGGTTGACTCGCTCCAAAGAAAAGGATGAGAAGGCGGGATGACGAAACTGCCCCTGGCGATAAAACAAAACAAGAAGGGAAACAAAGGGCAGGCGGGCATAGTCACAATAATCATCGTTTTTTTCAAAAATTCGCGTTTTAAACGCGTATAATTCAGCTGTCGTATGTGACAGTCGTTTAATATTTTCCTATCGTATTATACGCGTTATTCGCGTTTTAAACGCGACTTCCGTTTTATTCACGTTTTAAACATTTTTTTCCCATTTTATTCGCTACTGTACGGTGGTATATATATATATATATATATGCAAAGTATATACATACATATATATATATATATATGTCCAAAGTATATACATATGTGTGTGTCTGTATATATATATATATATATATATATATATATATATATATATATATATATATATGTATGTATCTATATGTATATATATATATATATATATATATATATATATATGTCTAAAGTATATACATACATACATACATATATATATATATATATACATACACATATATATACATATATACATACATATATATATACATATCTATATATATGTATATATGTATATATATGTATATCTATATATGTATATATGTAATATATATGTATACATATATATGTATATGTATATATATGTGTGTGTGTATACATATATATATGTGTATGTATATATATGTATACATATATACATGTATATATATGTATATATATACATGTATATATATGTATGTATATACTTTGCATATACATATATATGTATACATATATATTACATATATATACATATATACATATATACATGTATATATATGTATATATATACATGTATATATATACATGCGTATATATATGTATATGTATACATGTATATATATACATATATATGTATACATGTATACATGTATATATATACATATATATGTATATATGTATATATCTATACATATATACATATATATGTATATATGTATATATATATATACATATATACATACATACATATATATATGTATATATATACATATATACATACATACATACATATATATATATATTTCCGACTTTTTGCCGACTTTTTCCCGAATAGTTGACCGTACCTTGACCGAATTTGACCGTACTTTTACCGTTTTTTATCCGAATTTCCCGCATAATTCCCGAATTCCGAATTTTTTAGCTCCACCGTACGTATCCCGAATACCGAATTTGTGACTATGCAGGCGGGTTATTTCCCTTGGGATCATCTTCCCCAAAAGCAGGCGCGTCATGGCCGCAAGTAGCTAGGATTCTGTTCGGTATGAGTTTGGGCAAATTCGGCATACACCACAAAACTCAAAAAGGAAAGATGTGAAAGAAAGAAGATGCAAAACCGAACCTGATGGTGCTTATAATTGCGTCGGAGATGGAGAGAGCAGGGAATGAACTCCGCCGCAAACACCTGCCAAAAACCCAATCACCGACGGAAACACCTGCTATGATTGGAGGAATTGAGATGAGAGGAGGGTAGCAGGAAGCAAAACACAGTTGTAGGCTAAGTTATAAATAGGTGGGGATGTGATAACCCAAAAAGGAAAGGGTGGCTGTGAAGGTACATGCTCGAGATTTGGGCGATTCAAAAATAGGGAAAACTAGGTCTCGAATAAGATTTCATTGAATTCAAAATTCTCTCCCAATCATAATGTAAGTTGTTTCAGTCGATTTTATGCACTGAAGCTCGAGAAAACCTCTCCGCAATAACCATACGCGGTTGTACTGTTCATCAGACGTCGTCTCCTACTCATGGTAGGAGACGCAATCTGGACCGTGAAACCCAGATCAGACAGTCCAAAAAAAAGAGTCCACGCTGTGATCGCGGCTGGGAAAGCAAACCAACAGACCGTTTGATCAACGTAAAAAGAAATCTGACGGTTGACAGTGAACCCGAGGTTAGGAAAGCAAGCGTGACAGAGAAAATCAGGAAAACCATAATCAAATCGATTTTGGATTAATGTGACATTAAAGTTTATTTCCTTGTTTCTCTCTCTTCAATTAAGGGTTCATACATTATCCAAATCAATCCAAACTTGACACACAAGTTAATTTAAATATGTAGATTCCGAATCTCCAATTAGATTTCAATTTTGGAAAGTTTAGATGTATTATTTAATATATTCTTTATTTCTCTTTCCTGATGCATTAATGACACATGGATTATCCAAATTTTTATGAAACTTGACCAACAAGTCATATTTACTGTGCTGTATATGAATTTTCTATCAATTTTACAAATTGAAGTTGTTTGAATATTTATTTAATATTTTGAAGGTTCTACATACTTTCTCTCTCCTAATTTTACCTTTAAAGCAAGCTTTCTCCAAATTGGATAAAAATTTACCCAATGGCTATATTTATTATGTAGATCACGAATATAAGATTATTTTCCTCTTTTGGAGTCATTTATTAGTTTATATGATATTTTAGGAAAAACACACATCTTCTTTTCTAATTTGAATTAAATGAATTATTATTATGTGAATAATGTGAAACTTGTCTCCCAAGGTAATTGGGACCCAAGGAACATGAAATTAAACTTATATTTTATTTTTGGAACTTCATTTTATGAGATATGTCATATGGCCCATTAGAGGCTCATTAACTTCACTATGCATCCAATTAAGTTATTAATATCTTATTATCACCAAATGAGTTATATGACGTACTGTATTACATTATTCACACATTAGATTATTAGGATCACTCTAACCTTAACCTTGCTTGTTAAAACCCAAAAGGTCCAAGTTCTAGGGTAGGGTCAAAGATCCGGTATGTTACAGCACTCCATCCCTTAGAATGATTTCGTCCTAGAAATCTATAGATCAAAACATCAACATATAACTACTCTCCACCCCTTAAAAGGGTTCAACTTAGCAAGTCCAACTAAACAATTTTTTTTTAGAGCTACCCGAATCTCTTAGTTGTGAAATTTTTAGAGATTAATATTTCTCATGTATCCAACTTAAGTCACCATCTAGGGCTGAGTTTTTAGGTCCTCGTGTCTCTATCCTATCAACCCTACATGAACATCCAAAAGTCATAGGGTAGGTCATCTATACCATTATATCAATCCTAGTCACAAAACTAGGGTTAGATTCTACTCAAACTATAGTTTCTCTTCATTGTGACTTAGTTCAAGAAAACTTTGATAAATCAACAAAAACTTTTATACATATAGTAGTATAATTGAAAATAATTTTTGGCAATGAAAAATTTTTGAGACGAAACAAAATGTGGATCCAAAATCAATTGTGGAAACCAAGTCACAATATTTCCATATGAATACTTCCTCATATCCCAATCTTATCCTTAAATCAAACCTTTTTGCATAAGAAGATCATCATTGATCAAATCTAGGGTCACATCTCACTTAGAGGTAACTATCAAAGTCAAGTGTTCTAATGGGGAGACAAAAATGAAGTAGTCAGATTCCGACTACCATGGGCTCTGATACCATGCTGTAAAGAAGTGAAACCACCTCTCTACTAAAAATTTGAATAACAAAAAATTCAGTCCAAACATACTCAGAAGGCATGATGGAGTGGGTGTAAAATTTTCAAATCTTTATATAATGGTAATCAAAAGACCAAAGTATAGCAGCGGAATAAAAACATGACTATATTCAATTATAAAACAAGGGAACACCTTAAACTTACAACATAAGGATCCATGTAGAGGAAATCTAAACCACCTCAAGATTGTCTCCAAGCTTTAACTTCTCAATCTAAGTCAGGGTCCACATGTCAAGCCTTCCTTGTCCTCCACCTAGGGTTGGAAGCATACCCCAGGAAATAGAGAAACAAAAGGAGACATCAGCAAAGGCTGGTATGTGCATACTAAAAAAGAAATTGAGCAATCTATAAAGAATAAGGGACATCAAAAATAAAAGGCTTCCCATGCAAGAGATAAGTACCACCCAAATGGGTATCAGGAGAAAAGAATCATAATAAAAGGGATACTTTCCATAAAACAACATAAAAAGGATTGTGCCACAAATACTTCCACTACATAGTGGAAAACAAGCACAAGTAGGGCACACACCCCACAATCAATATCCTGCATGCATGTGAGATAAACATAGCCCTAGAACAATATAAACACAATTGGTGGCCAACCCCCATAAAGATGAAGCCTGATAGAGAAAGGAATACTACCAATCTCCCAAATATATACAAAACAGGTCAAGACATACATCTTGCCCAGGGTACGAGATTCCTTGTCGTCCCAAAAGAGAAAGAAATATCACATCTGCTATAAACAAAACCAATGCAATTTACACTACTCTAGTGCTACTGAATCACATAGCATGTATAATGTAGAGGCAATTCAAAAGTATAGTCAGAATAAACAATGTTTCCATCACACGATGGACAACTCAACATATAAACAAATCCACTTTAAAGTGAGCATATATCACCAAGTAAACTTCCACATCACAATGGGCATATAATATCAAAAGTCCAACTTGCACCAAGGCAAAAAGATAAGATTCCAAGAGAAAATGTCCATGATCACAAGATCAATAACAAAATAAGATACTTCACATGAAGCATGATTTCAAAAGAACAAGACAATGTGTAGGCTAATGTCCATAGGACCAAGAGTAAGAAAAAATAGGATAATTGCTCAAGAAGAATAATCGGGGATGCAAACATACCTCAAATTCAGAGTTCAAAGTCCAAAGTCACCTCTAGGTCCAAGCCTAGGCTTCCGAAGCACCTATTAGAATATATGTGGGATTAGGGTTATGTTTCCATTAATACACAAAACCCTAAAAACTACCCTTTTATTATTATGTGAATTAGGTTACGAAAAATATGCCACTTATTAGATTAGGTTATTATGACTCCAAAACATATTTTATTATATTTTTATAACTTATATATATAATTAGTTATGATTTTTACAAATTAATTAATCATTAATTAGATCTATTGAAAACACATGTTATTAATCTTTAGATTTAGTTATCAAAACATGTACCATTGGTTAGATATTATTTTTCTTATTCCAACGAGTATTTATTTGTTATTTTTTTATCGGTAATTAACTAGTTACAGATTTTTGAAATTTGGCCAATCAGATAATTAGATAAAGCGATGTAGGCGAGAAATCGATGAAAAGAAAGGAGAAGCAGGCCGGGCCCACATGACTTGGCCCAATGAACGCCGGCCAAGTCAGCGGGTCAATGGCTCGGTTGACTCACTCCAAAGAAAATGATGAGAAGGTGGGATGACGAAAGTGCCCCTGGCGATAAAACAAAACAAGAAGGGAAACAAAGGGTAAGCGGGTGATTTCCCTTGGGATCATCTTCCCCAAAAGCAAGCGCATCATGGCCGCAAGCAGCCAGGCTTCTTCTCCGTATGAGTTTGAGAAAATTCGGCATACACCACGAAACTCGAAAAGGAAAGATGTGAAAGAAAGAAGATGCAAAACGTAACCTGATGGTGCTTATAATTGTGTCAGAGATGGAGAGAGCAGGGAATGAACGCCGCCGCAAACATCTGCCAAAAACCCAATCACCGGCAGAAACACCTTCTATGATTAGTGGAATTGAGATGAGAGGAGGGTAGCAGGAAGCAAAATGCAGTTGTAGGCTAAGGTATAAATAGGCGGGTATGTGATAACCCAAAAAGGAAAGGGTATCCGTGAAGCTACATGCTCGAGATTTGGGCGATTCAAAAATAGGGAAAACTAGGTCTCGAATAAGATATCATTGAATTTGAAATTCTCTCCCAATCATAATGGAAGTTTTTTTTAGTCAATTTTGTGCACTGAAGCCCGAGAAAACCTCTCCGTAAGAAACCATACGTTGTTGTACTGTTCATGAGACTTCGTCTCCTACTCAAGGTAGGGGACGCAATCTGGACCGTGAAACCTAGATCGGACAGTCCAAAAAAAGAGTCCATGGGGTGACCGCGGCTGGGAAAGTAAACCAACAGACCGTTTGATCAAAATAAAAAGAAATCTGATGGTTGACAGTGAACCCGAGGTTAGGAAAGCAAGCGTGACAGAGAAAATCAGGAAAACCATAATCAAATCGATTTTGGATTAAAGTGGCATTAAAGTTTATTTCCTTGTTTTTCTCTCTTCAATTAAGGGTTCATACATTATCCAAATTAATCCAAACTTGGCACACAAGTTAAGTTATACATGTAGATTCTGAATCTCCAATTAGATTTCACTTTTGGAAAGTGTAGATGTATTATTTAATATATTCTTTATTTCTCTTTCTTGATGCATTCATGACACATGGATTATCCAAATTTTTATGAAACTTGATCCACAAGTCATATTTAATGTGTTTAATATGATTTTTCCATCAATTTTACATATTGGAGTTGTTTGAATATTTATTTAATATTTTGAAAGTTCTACATACTTTCTCTCTCCTTATTTTACCTTTTAAGCAAACTTTCTCCAAATTGGATAAAAATTTACCCAAAGGCTATATTTATTATGTAGATCACGAATATAAGATTATTTCCCTCTTTTGGATTCATTTATTAGTTTATTTGATATTTTAGTAAAAACACACATCTTCTTTTCTAATTTGAATTAAATGAATTATTATTATGTGAATAATGTGAAACTTGTCTCCCAGGGTAATTGGGACCCAAGGAACACATAATTAAACTTAGATTTTATTTTTAGAACTTCATTTTATGAGATATTTCATATGGCCCATTAGAGGCCCATTAACTTCGTTATGCATCCAATTAAGTTATTAACATCTTATTATCACCAAATGAGTTATATGATGTATTATATAACATTATTCACACATTAGATTATTAGGATCACTCTAACCTTAACCTTGTTTGGTCAAACCCAAAAGGTCATAGTTCTAGGGTAGGGTCAAAGATCCTATATGTTACACAAAGCTTGGTGATTGCAAACTAACATGCTTCAGTAGTATAGATTGAATTTCCGTGGGCAATATTTATTGCATTAGAGTGTGACAACCGTGGGATTTAAGACCTATCTGCTTCAGATCCTTCATTGATACCAATCAATGGATATTGGAAAGTATCTATATGGTGCCTTAACATTAAGAAAACACTCATAAAAAGTTATCTTCTCCTTTCTAGACAATGTGCAACAAGTAGGAGGTAAATATGGTTTTCGAGACACTCCTAACTACTTATGTTAATTTTTTACTTATTCCCATTTCACCTAGGTGCATTCTAGATTTGATGCCATCTTTAGTCTTACCTGGTATATTCTATAGAGTACCAATGAAGTTATCACTAACAGTTTTCTCAACATGCATCACATTAGTACAGTGCCTAACAATAAGGAAGATCCCATAATATTGAACTCTTCTTGTATAAAGATTTTTCACTCTATGTGGGAATGGTACATTGTGATCTCTTAGTGAATGCATTGACAAAGTCTTTTACTCTTTCATAAACAACACCCCTTGAAATAGGTTTAGGGGCACTCTGTTCCTCATTCGATCTGTTGAATGTTTTTTGCAACCTTTGGTAAGGATGAAATTTTACAAGAGACCTTCAATGACCAAGATATACAGTCTTGCCACCGTGTTTTAGTTGTATTGAATTGGTGTTCTCTTCACGTATAGGGAATTCTTTGGATCGTTTTACGCTATATGCAGACAAATTCCCATATCTTGGAAAGGCATTAATAGTGCAAAACAACATGGCATGTAAATGAAATGTCTCTCAACATGACTTATCATAGGTCATCACACCTTCTCCAAAAATTTTCTTTAAGTCATCAATCAAAGGTTGAGATAAACATTGATTTCATTGTCGAGTTGTTTAGATCCTGATATCAACAACAACATCATGACGTAGTTATTTTTCATACACAACTAGGGAGGAAGATTGTATGTAACAATCATAATAATACAAGTGTTATGTTGCATGCTTACTGTGTCTTATGGATTCATCCCATCAATACAAAGACCAAGTCTTAGATTCCTAACTTCTTTACCAAATATGGGGTAAAATAAATCCATCTTCTTCCATTGTGGGAAATCAGACACATGTCGTAGGATCCCATCATTATTTTTTCTTTACTTGTACATGCCACCTCAAATTCTTCACATCCATGGTATTGGAAAACAAGCATTGAAACTACGGTATTATAGGTAGATACCACGTCACCTTTGTAGGAGATCCAGTTTTGGACTTCCCTGAAGTCATCATTTTATACCTTGACACCCCACATTTTGGACAATCTTTCAAATCGAGATAGTCCTTTTTAAATAACACATAGTTATTCGGGTATGCATGTATATTGTTAGCCTTCATTACCATTGGGCACAACATTGTCTTTAATTAGTATGTTGAGATTGGAAGCTCGTTGCCTTCAGGAAGAATTTCTTTCAACAAAGACAACACTGACGTGAAGATTTTGTCTCTCCATCTATTATTATCCTTTAGAGTATACAATCTCAACGCAATGCTTAGCTTTGTAAACTTAGTACAACTTAAGTATAACAGTCTCTAAGAATCATGCATAATGCTTCTAAATAAGGAAGGTAGATCAGTGTTCTATACCCAACAAATATCTAGCATCACATCAACCATGTTTATCAGAATCGTTTCATTCACATCTACATCATCAACAATAATTTTTTCTTCAACACAAGTAATATTATTGACTAATATTCTCATAGTTGGATTCTCTCCATTCCAGTACCATTCTGTATACCCCTGTAGAATACCATTGCACATGACATGACTTTTTATTTCATCAACGATGTTGAATTTCAAGTTGTTACTGCAATTCCTACATGGACAATTGAACCTATCTTTAGGTTGTTTCCTATATTGCTCTGTAAATCTTATAAATTGGTCAAGACTAGTAATAAACTCTGGGGTGCAATGATTTGGAATTGACATCCACGATCTATCCATTCTATTGTCAAAGAAAAAACAAGTATTGGTATATAGGGTTTACCTGATTAGGGTTTAGGGATTACAAATTAGGGTTTATCATTTAGAATATGTGGATAAGGGTTTAGGGTTTGGGTACAATAATGAATGTGTTTACCACCTATCCCATTCTTGAACAACTAATTCTCACTAGTAAGTATAATGTGTATTTGGTTTTCAAGAATATTTCAACAAAATTTCCCCACAGTTCTCCAAATACACTTATGTATATAGGCAAATGTCCACCAACATATATACATAAAGAAAAAATGGTAAAACATCTTGAAAACCAAATATACATCATACACTTACATCCTAAGTGAGATTAAGTTTTCAAGAACAGTGCCAAATCAAGGACTATCCAAGATTCACTTCTAATGAGTAAATCTCATACAAATATTTAGGCCAACAGATATATATGTACATCATTAAGTTTTATGATTCATATCACTTTCATGTATATACAAAACCATAAATCCATCATCACATTCACCCTGTCATTCATTACATATTTTAGATATATATATTTCCTTTCCCCATAACCATCATAATATCTCTCCTACTAATTCTCAATATTAGGTTATCTTCTCTCATCAAGTATTCATGTTTCTCATTAGAAACATGGTTCTAATAAGATACGAGTTATTAATAACCCAAACATTAATCATGCAACATTATAGAAACTGACGGTCATGCTACCTACTTATGTTTGTGTCCTCGATTTTACTTATATAAACTGATGACTAAGTTGCTAAAATGGTTGTGCCGGTCAAGACATTTGTGCTACCAATTGTATTTTGATGTTGGTTTAGGTTAGAAACTGACAACATAGAGACCTTTATTAGTTACAAATGTGAACTGGTATGGAACTAGGATGTCATTTATTGAATCTAAATTGACGAAACATATTCTTAATTGTGTCAATTTCGTTAATCATAGAAACCGAGGATGGATCTCCGTCATAATTTTATGCGCTCCCAAAAAAGCGACATCGTAAATGCTTGATTGTAGTATCGCCCAATTAAATGTGGGTGCAAAATTGACGTTAGATGGCTATTTTAACTAATTCTAGAAGTAGTTTCCATACTAGTGGACGCACACACTTACTTTTGACAGAACCACTTAAATTGTGTGATATGGTAGATGTACCGTGTGTAATCCTCGACTGTAGGATTGTAGAAAATGTTCTTGATTGGGATACTAGGGATTCACAAGCATGAAATAAAATTTATTTAGAATGATGGTATTTGACTCAGAATGTGAAATATTCTATCCAATGTGAAAATATTCTATTTATGGAATATGTGATGGTTTCTTGTATGATAGATATGATAAATGATAATAAATATGAAGATGTGAAATGATATAAATGTATACTTTGGATGTATTATTATGTTTTCTGAAATTAGTAATATTTCATGTTAGGATTGCATTTTAGACTTGTAAAATAATTTTGACTAGTTCCTCCCGAGTTCAATGTGTAAGGCGTATATTGGTGATACATGCTTACTTAGTTGGAGTGAAAATTTACCACCAATTTGGCTTATTCTAGTCTCATGTTGATTTTATTATTATTTTCTAGTCAAATATATTGCTATAAAAAGATGTAAATAGTAACAATTTAGACTATTTTTTATTGTTATAGATGGGATTTGTATATTAACTTTGTTTTTTGTACATGATTTCATATGAACTGTAGCATATTCCTGGGAGAAAGATGTCTTATTAGAATGTTAGTGATGGTTGATGATTCAAGATGTAGTATTCAACTTGTGATGAGATTTATTTTGAGGCTTTCCAAAAAGTAGGGAAAAAGGGTTGCACTCTCATACACAAGGCTAGGAGCACATTGCAATTAAACTATCACCTCAGTCTCCAAAAAACTTTACCAAATTGTAGTGTGTGTGCATGCTAATCTTTATTATTAAACTTGAGAATGTCAAAGTGTATAAGTTGTATAAGATGATTATTATTTCTTTCGATCTGCATTTGAATCTTGGGCTACAAGCTCTTACCGAAGACACAAGTGATTCCCTCCCCCCAACTCCCACGTGACACAACATCACATCTGCAGTACATTTGAGGTACTAGAGTCACTTGGAGTGGATATCTTCTGTGCTCACTTTTGTGCCTATAACATCTGAAGCGTTGACTTGTGGGACTCATAGTGGAATAAACAGTTGAAATTTGCTAGGTACATTGTCCCGAGAACATAAGATTTGAACTAGATGTGGTACTATTAAGTATAGACCTATTAAATGGGTAAGTGGATTAGGTTTGGGTTGGGTCATTGAGGGTTTGGGTCTCATAGGTGGAGGTCAAGATAATGCATTTCTAAATGGGTCGAGAAAACACAAATCGAAACTCATCCCACTACTACAGAAATAGCATTCAATGTCACTTTTCTAGGCGTTGGTTATTAAGGAAAACTGACGCCTTATATGTTAGGCATCGGTTTTTTAAGCAAACCGACGTATATATTCAAAGACCAGCCAGACACGGGTACCGCTTTGTATTCAGCGTCGGTGGTTTATAACAAACTGACGCTGAAAGTCGGCCGCGAAATCCAAATTTAGATCAAAAAAAAATAGTGTCATTGTCAGCGTCGGTCATGTAGGTATACACCGACGCCTATGTGCGATGAAAATTTGCGCAAAAAGTGTCACTTTCAGCGTCGGTTATCCTTTTATAACCGACGCGGAAGGTTGTTCCCGCCAAACAATTTCATGAAAATATCGTCCAATTGGACGTCGGTTGTTGCAAACAACCGACGCTAAAGATGTTTAGGCGTCGGTGGATGCAAACAACCGACGCTATATGGGAACTTATACTCCGCGATCGCCCGACTCTTCCCCTTTCTTCTGTTTCATTGCGAGCAATTACCCTATTTCTCTGCTGCCGGCGATTTCTCTCCGGCGATTTCTTCTCCAGTGCCATTTCTCCGGCTATTTCTTCTCCGGCGCCCCCTTCTCCGGCGCCCCCTTCTCCACCACCACTCCTCCTTCTCCGCGCCCCCTTCTCCGCCGCCCCTACTGCCCGCCCCTGCTGCCTGCCCCTGCTGCTCCAAGCGCCTGAGGCCGCCGCCACGCCTGACTCTTCGGCGCCGCCTGGTGCTTTTCCACGATCGTCGCGCCGCCGCAACCACCGCCAGAGCCACCGGAGCTGCTAGTTGCTCCTCCACCGCCGTCGCTCCTAGCTACTTCTCCAGCCAGAGCCACCGGAGCCTCTGCCTTCTTCCCTCTGACAAGGTTGGTCTTCCCGCTGCTAGCTGCTCTGCTTTTTTATGCATCGATCAAATTGTTAAATATGATTAGAGTTAATCTAATCTGGATGTTCATAATAATGGTATGTTAAATATGATGATTAGGGATAAATATAATGTCTAGTACACAAATATTAGATGATATTCAAGAAAACCCTAGTTTGATGAGCATGTTGTTAATCATGTTAATTATGATTCTTCTATATATTCTGATGTCATTATATAATTATGTGATCCCAACATATTAAATTGAATTAGAATGATTTCATGAATTATAGGGTTTTAAAGTTGATAAACATGTACATGCAGAAATAGGGTTATTAAACCAATGGTTATAACATAGTATGATCTTAATCTGATCTGGATGTTCATAATAATGTAGTATGTTAAATATGATGATTAGGGATACATATAATGTCTAGTAAAGATTCCTAGACCTTTTGTTTGAAACTATTGATTTCTTGATTTATTATTTAATAATGCTCTATTGATTAGGATTAACCATGTTGCCTGTACTTTATAGACATTTATTATATATAAGAATGACAACACATGTATTTGTTGGCCTAGAAACCCGTCCAAGATTGGCTCATTAGGAGTAAATCTTGGATAGTCCCCGGTTTGGGACTGTTCTTGAACACCTAATCTCACTTAGGATGTAAGTGTATAATGTGTATTGGGTTTTCGAGAAAATTTCAGTAGCATTTCCCCGTTTGTTCTCTAAGTACATATGTACTTAGAGAACAGCGGGGAAATGCTGCCGAAATTTTCTTGAAAACCCAATACACATTATACACTTACTAGTGAGATTAGGTGTTCAAGGATGGGATAGGTGGTACACATTTATTATATATAAGAATGACATGAAATGTGTTTGTTGGCCTAGAATGTGAACAATCATTGTTTTTTATATTACTTGTACATTGATATAAATTAGAATGAACAATCACTAAATTATATACTGTTTGTATGGAGTCCGGCTTCATTGTAGATATCTATTATTGTGTTTTTTGGCCTAGAAACCCGTCCAAAATTTACTCATTAGGAGTAAATCTTGGATAGTCCCCGGTTTGGGACTGTTCTTGAACACCTAATCTCACTTAGGATGTAAGTGTATAATGTGTATTGGGTTTTCGAGAAAATTTTGGTAGCATTTCCCCGTTTGTTCTCTAAGTACATATGTACTTAGAGAACAGCGGGGAAATGCTGCCGAAATTTTCTTGAAAACCCAATACACATTATACACTTACTAGTGAGATTAGGTGTTCAAGGATGGGATAGGTGGTACACATTTATTATATATAAGAATGACATGAAATGTGTTTGTTGGCCTAGAATGTGAACAATCATTGTTTTTTATATTACTTGTACATTGAAGGATTGCTAATTGATAAAAGATCACAATTTTAGAGACATGTATGTTTATACAAATGCTAAATGTTTTCCTTATTCTAGTTGATACAAATGCTAAATGTTTTCCTTTTTAATGAAATTTTCAGATGGCTCACCATGATGAGAATGATGTCCATGATGAGCATGAAGTCCATGATGAGCATGCTGTCCATGACGAGCATGACGAGGATACCAACGTAAGTTCTAAAAACATATCCCGTATTTCTATAAAATTCATTATCTTCTAGTTATGTCATATATCCTGTATTTCTATATTGGCTTAATTCGGTGTGTTTATTTTTGTCAAATTTTAGGTTGATGATGCACAGCTACCCACTGAAGCAATTGAGCAACTTGATGCGCAGCAACAAAAACTTAACAAGAAAAGGGGTATCACTCTGTTGAAAAAGTTACTTGCGCTGAGTGGCAGTGGATCCAAATTGGTTGTGGAGTTTGATAATGGAGGGAATGCAATTGGAGTGAACCGCAATAATTTTATAAACTATCTTGGGGTTGTCACTCGAAGCCATTGTGGTGTTAAATATGATAATTGGCATAAAGTTCCTCAGGCGAAGAAAGACTTGATATGGAAAGATTTATGCGTGAGTTATTATTATTTGCAATTCTATTTTGTAGATTACAAATTCTATTATTTGCAATTATATTTTTGGTACTAGTTAATAACATTTCTATTTTACAGAATCTATTTGCATTGGATGAGATGTTGCATCGTAAAAGTGTGATGCAACGCGCTGGAAAGATGCTTAGGAATTACAGGACAAATCTGAACAGAGAATACATAAGACAGGGTGATAAGAAGAAGAAGTCAGCCCTTGAACAATGGAACTTCTTGGACAAAGAAGATTGGGACAATTTTGTTGCTTCAAGAAAATCTGAAGAATTCAAGGTATTAGGCGTCACTCCCATTTTAATTAATATACATTGTATTCACCTATTCAAGATTAAGATTTAGTGCTACTAACGTAATTATAAATGTGCATACTAACTAGGCCCTCAGTGACGCACAAAAAGCAAGGCGTGCACTGAATGTACATGACCATACTATGGGTCCAAAAGGCTATGCAAGCGTTCGCCAAAGACTACAGGCGGAGTCTGCGGCTACTCAGGAGTCTGCGACTACTCAGGAGTCTGCAGCCACACCCTTCCCTCGCCATGATATCTGGATAGCTGGCAGGAAAAACAAGAAGGGTGAAATAAAGAAGCCCGAAACTGCTGAGGCGGCTGCAAAAATGGTAAAATACAACTCTTAGAGCAATCATTTGAATATTGATTATTTGTGGTGTTAACTTACCAATTTTTGTTTATGGTGATTAGCGGGAGCTGCACGAGCAGAGAAAACAAGGCACGTTCATCCCTCAGGGCACAAGGGATGAATTGACAGTTGCTCTGGGTAACCCAGAGCATCCTGGACGTGTTAGAGGTGCCGGCGCTGGTGTGGGCATCAAAGCATTCTTTGGGCCATCCCAGCGCAAACCCAGAGCGGGACTTTCTCAAGAAGAGGTAACATATATATTCTATTTTTATAATGTTACTGCAAAAGGAAATTCATTAATAAAAAGCTAATATTTGTTTTATCCATGTATAGGAGAATAAGAGAGTCGAGGATATAGTTGCTAAGAAGCTCAACGATGTGGTTGCTGAGAAGGTCAAGGAAGAATTGCTGCGGTGGCAGACATCTCAGGCTTCCAATCAGCCTATGCCGACCCACTCTTCTCCTGGTGCACAGACTGCAAGTAATCCTGGAGACCCATCGCCTAACACGTCTGCTGTAAGTATTGTTTATGACATTGTAGCTAGTCTTTTCAAGATGATATGTTTTCAAGATGATATGTATATATGTATAACATTCTTTACGTAAATTTGTAGGCATTGAAGCCATGCCGCTTAAGAATGGAAAACTATGTTGTTGCAGAGGCGCAAGCTTACCAGTCCCTTCATGGGGCAACGTTTCATGGGAGTCCAATGCCGCAGGGCTACATTCGTGTGAGCCCGATACATGTATTACCCGATTGGAGGGAAGTTGCGTTGCCATATGCCCACCCAGATATTGATACACTTGGTGACGCAGAAAGCGGGGTCATATTGTGGCCCAAAGCAGATGTCCTCTACACGACTGAAATTGTAAGATAAATTTACATTGATTTAGACTGTTAATGTGTATATATGATGTCAACTGATCTGAAATTATATATACAGGTTAAAAAGAAGACACCAGGAGCACCTAGGCCTCCACCTCCAATTCCCGCATTACCAACTTGGGTTCCAACTGACCTACAATACCCGTTAGGTCCTGCTTGTAGGGGAATGGCATGTTGGCTACGGGCACATAATATACTTTGCCCTATAATTGTTTCTTTAGATGCAGATTATGCAGGTCAATCATACGACAGCTCTTTATTTATACAAGATATTATTGAGCTGTTTATGTATGAATGGTTGAATACATCAATGATAGAGACATGGATAAGGTGAGATCTTGTTTATACATCCATATACCTTGTGTAAGATCCGGTGATCTAGTTTCTTATATATTAATGCATACGTCTATATGTTTTGCAGCTACTTAATCGAAGATCATTGCAAACAATTTGCATATGATCATGTGGGATTTTTGATTCCATCATTGATTAGTATGGTAGCTAAAGACCCTGATAGTGTTCAACAATACTGTATAGATGCTTTTACAATTTTTGGTCATCAAATGAAGACGATAATAATAGCTCCATTCAATGTCAAGTAAGTTTGCTTTATTTATAATTTGGACTTAAGAAAATTCCATTATTATTTTGCATTTTGAGTTATTAATTGTTAACTTTTTACCTCTAGTGGTAGACATTGGGAGTTACTAGTTATTGTCCCCGGGACGTTCACTGTTTATTATCTAGATCCCGCAGGAAGTACATTAAACACTAAAATTGGACACGTAATGAGAATGGCATTATTCTGGTGAGAAATATTTCATTTTTTATATCCGTTAACATCTTTTATTACATTACTATTTACTTATGCAACTTAGTGTGTTATATTAACATGTAGGGGTTTAGATGCATTCAAAAATGCTGGAGGAAAGGTCCCAAGGAAAAAGAACCAGCCATTGTCTTGGGAGAACGTAAAAGTAAGTTCCCGACTCCCCGACTCCAATGTATATATTATTGATGTGAATTGTGCTTAGTTGTATTAATTTGTATGTTTCAATTTATAGTGCGCTACACAAGACAATGGCTGGGCATGCACATACTATGTGATGCGATTTATGCAGATGATTATCAAACATGCCGCATTGGACATCGATACCATACATGAGGTATTATATATAGTCTCATTAGTTAGTATGAAATATATCAATCTTATTTTTATATTATTACTTATATATATACATCATTCTCTTTGCAGGTGTTTAAAACTGACCACACTATAGGCAAACGCTTAAAAAATGTACATGCTCCATATACGAGGGAATCATTAAATGAAGTAAGAGAAGAATGGGCAATAGCTGTACAAACAGTGGCAACTGTAAGATATAATTGGGATGTTGATAGTGATGATGAATGATACTTTATAAATGAATGTTTCTGAATGTTAAAACATGTATTTGAATGATTCTATATGTGTGAACGTGACAATTGAATTGATGTCTGAATGTATCTACTTGTGTGAATCTTTTTATGTTAATTTTGCAGGTTTGTGGCCTGTTTGTAGGCTGATATCAATGGATGTCGTAAACCTGCAGTTCAGAAAACTGAACTGCAGGTTCTCATCCTGCTGACCAGCCACAGCAGGCCTGCAAACAGATTTATAAAAAAAAAAATAGATATAGGCGTCGGTTATTTACCGATAACCGTCAGCACAGACTTACAGCGTCGGTGTTTTATAAAACACCGACGCCAAAAGTGTTCGCGCTACAGGAAATAAGAGTCATCTAGGACACTTTTCTGCGTCGGTGTTTTAGTATAAAACCGACGCAGAAAGCGTCCTAGATGACGCCGTTTTCTGTGGCGGGACCCTTTTGGCGTCGGTGTTTTATAAAACACCGACGCCTTTATATTAAATAGGCGTCGGTTTTTTAACCGACGCTGAAGTGTCCACCCTTTTAGCGGCGCCCACATAGGCGTCGTTCAGAAACCGACGCCAAAGGGGGTTAAACAACCGACACTAAAAGGCACTTCTGTAGTAGTGTCCCATCACATTGCAGGTCACCCAAGGGAGCGCATATAATTGTGTTTGAAAATTATTTTTTGCAAGTTGCTACTGTTGTGGTAAAGAAAAGCCCACTTTCTAATATTTATACATGAAATATAGTTAAAAGACAACCAACTATTACACATTGTTTCTATCAAACAAAAAAATATGTTGTTAAATGTTACAACACTGAATCACTTACTTTATTTTAGAGAAAATTCTCTAATGAAAATGAAAATCCTTTTTTTTATTTGGCGATTCATTCATCCCGTCGCTTGGGCTCGAACTCACGACCTCGTGGTCTTACAACATCACTTTTACCACTAGGGTGCCACTTCATTGGCTGAAAATGAAAATCCTCTAATGTATGGTTTTGATCGACAAAATTAGAGCTAGTAACTTGCACTAGAAAACCATATTTAGTTTGATAGAGAAATGTATATTGGCTATATTTCGCCTCACTATCTTTCTCTTTGATATCAAAACTTGTTGATTACATTTGAATTTTGACTAGAACTCCTTAAAACTTATTGGGTAGTAATAGATGCTCATATTTATTTTAAATAGTAGTATAATTACATAGTTAAATGGGTTACCCATAGGTGTCTGCGGGCCACTGGTGTGATTTTTAGACATGTGGATCTTTTGAATTTATAAAACCCTTGACAATGTTTACTCACAATACCAGACTACTTACTGTAAGTGCATGGGATCATTTCGTAGTACAGGTGAATGGCAAGCAAGGGATCAATCTGTAGGGAGAGAGAGGGCACTAGATCTAGGTTAGCGCAAATATGTTCCTAAAGAGGAGTGTATAGTGTTTAGCATTTGTTGGTGATTTGGTTCATTATACTAATGATTCAAGAAATTAAAGGCAAGAAGGGAAACTAGATTATCTGAAACTGTAATTTACCCTAAACAATTAAGTCTAATTAACAAAACAAGACAACTAACAAAGCAAGAGCAAGGAACTACTACGAAGTTACTCTAACGAAGCAAGTTACGCACTAGAGCAATTCAAGACCTAGATTACAATTAACTAGACTAGGCAAGCACAAAAAATGAACTAGGTACCCTAGCAAAGATTAACTATCAATAACTAAGAAAATAGCTAAGAATCAATGAAGGAAAGCTACCACTCTAGCATAAGAAATCTAAGCAAACATGATGGGTTTTAACAATTAATGGGGAGAGTGTGTAAAGACCTGCACTTTTAAGTGTGCAAAGGACCTTAAAGTCACAAATCATTACTCATAAATTCCAGAATCAGATTCAACAAATAACACATAATAGTAAACAATTTCAATTAATGAACATATATTTATAAGTTTGCATAAAAATCTCCTCTAAGGAGTTACCTAAATTTTAAAAGTACCAACTTATACATGTATGAAGATATATCACTATGACTACACCTTCATGAATAACTTTAGTGTTACAACCCGTTCCTAGCTTTGTTGGTAATCTAAGAGATTTAAGATAATCTTAATGCTTATCATGTTTTGTTAGTAATATTCTATGTTGTGCTTTGTCTTAACTTTGGTAACTTTAAATACTTATTTGGGCAACTCATAATCATGACTTGCGCATTCTATAAAGATCCGAGTTGGAGTAACATATCATTAACTCATACATGTATGCAAGAAGAGAGTTAATGACACTGGAGGAAATAATTAACAAATAATTTTTCGCTTGATAATATTATCAAAATAATATTTTAGTTGTAGAGAATTCAATTCTAAATCCAACAAAAAAAGAATGAATCAAATCGGAGTTACAATGAGAGAGTTATGCCCTTTTTAGTAAACATATATAGAGCACCGCGACCGCAGTCTATACCACGACCTATGACGATGCATTGACACCGTGACTGCGGTCTACACCACGACCCGCGACGCTATGTCTACACCGCGACTTGCGACACTGCGTCGACATCGTGACCGCGACCGACGCCGCCCAGGACAGCAAATCGTAAAACGGTCTTATCTCGAGCAATACTTATCTATTTTCAACGAAACGAAGTGTGTTAGAACCACAAATTGATCCTCTATCATTATAGATACCTTTCTTTGCAAGAGGGCAATCTGGAGGGTGATTTCTGGGGCGATATTTGGGGGGAAATGTGAAAAATGACGGAAACCAAAAAGGTTTGCTATAGATTTGATTTGGTAAGTAGTGTGATTCGTTGATTCTTCCTCCTCCTCATTTCCCCTTGCTCAGAATCCCTGATCCAATGAACTTGAGGCTTGGTTTAACTTCTAATCTTCATCTTCTACCTACAACATACCTTCTTTAGGGTTGAAAGGAAGAAGAAAACCAGTGATTTGATAGAGTCTTGTTGTGGATTCAAGATTTTTAGAGATGGGCTGTGTTTTTATGGTGTTTTCACACCTTAAGGTGAGTGGATACTTCCTTTAAACAGTAGATTGCATGAAAATGAGATAAATTATCAATAATCTTCAATTGTTTAGTATGTGAGTACAAACCCTAAGTTGCCTTTTTTGTTTAGCTTTTGCAAGATGACATGATATGATTTATTCCTCTGTTGTGATGAATTTCAGATTATGAAATTGCATTAGAAATGATCACAATCCATCTAAATGAGAATTCTTAAAGTAATTGTAGAGGTTACATGAATATACTAAAATCTAAGATTTTCGGCTATGACTGAATTTGTTGTATAATTTAATAAAGAAGTTTGCCTAGTTGAATCTCCTTGGTTATGAATGATTGTTTTATTTGTATGCATATTACATATATGTCAATTAAGATCTTGGATTTCATTCGATGATATGAATGTTTGCTTGATATATCAGTAAGGAGGATGAAACCCTAAATGAATGGATAGTTGAAGGTTTGCAATTAGACATCTTGATTTAATGTTATTCTTAATGTATGATGTTTTAGTAAATGGCATGGAAACCCTAGTCTAGTTCATTACAGGGTTGTGTATATATATTTGATTATATGTGAATTGCTGAGAGAAATTCTTAATGAATGATGTTATGATGTAATCAATCCTTATGTGAGTTATGTGATAAGTGAATGAGGTAAATGAAACCCTAATGATAGGGTGTTCAGTGAAACAAGTATTGTGATATCAATTTTTCTCAGTTTTGAGATGTGGTGATGGTTAGTAGTTCAGTTGTGGTAAAAGTTATCAGATGCTTTATGAAATGAACAGTTTACAAAGTTGAACAAAGATATATTGATGTGATGATTGAATTGTGAATTTTAAGAGTGAATTAGACATGTAGATGCCCTGAACATTGTAGAATCCATGTAGGATGAGGCCTGCGCTGTCAGTATGAAATGGCTTCCCGACTGGAGGTAGTCCAAATCGAGGTAAGCCGGAGTGCACCAATAGGGTGCAGGGGTCTTGACCAGTAGGGTAGACTCCTTATAGTTGTGGGGTACCCAAAACTAACCGGGGATGTTGGTGGTACATGTGTTACATGTTGAGTGATCATTGGTCAGTAGGTCCACTGATGTAAAATAAGCCTGAGGGCTTTGACTCACCACCTGAGTACCTAGGTTGAGAGGTGTAGTCTGAGATATCCGACCACTTTCATTAGCCGCTGAGAGGCAGACGTGATGAGGCCCACTGCAGACGGGGTCTTACTCAAGAGATAGGCTTAGGAACCCAGGCATGCTTCTAAGCCTTGTACAGTGATATCGTAGCTTGCTGTGATTCTTTCACATGTTGTGGTACACCTCATGTGGGTTCAGGGCATAATAAGATGAATGAGAGGTTAAACAAGTGTGCACAATTATTCAATTATTCTTTGTATGTTTTTGAGTTAAAAGTTCTCTTTATAATCAATCAAGCATGTTCATAAATTGATTCACTCTTGCAGATGTCTAGAGTATTGTGCCATATTTATGTTTGCAAAAAATTAGTTTCTTTGAAGATTACTGGTGTTATAATTGATATCAGTTGCTCAAAAGTATATCTGTAATTATATTAGTGCTTTAGACTATTTCTTTGAAGTACTCATTCACAAAGCGAGTAGGCTCACCCCTCTACTCACATTTTTAGAGAAACCACGTGGACTTGAAGAAGGTCAAAGCACCAGAGTAGATCTACCACATGAGTTAAGTATGAGATTAGTTAAGTCCAGTCGGTCCCTGTCACTCTAGGTCCTTGTATAGATGTGAGAGAGTTGTAAATGATGATTTGTATCTTTGTTTCCATGATAAGAGAGAATGCATCTGATTGTCATGTCATATGTACACAGAAGTGTGAAAAACAAAATGAATGTATGGATGTGTATCATTAATGTTGAGATCATATTAGAGTAATAAAAGATTATTTTCTTGGAAAGTTTGTTTATGTGATTGGATGCGAGAAAACAAAGAGTTTGAAAAACAAGAAAAAGTCGGGAGTGAACTTCGTATTAAGTATAATCCTCAAACTTATGCCCTAATCTCATGATTGGTGGTAATCATGGGATGTGGGTGTGACATCGTTTGGTATCAGAGCTTAGGATGAGTCGTCAGGGACCATTAGGATAGAAAGTCAGAGTCATAAGTGTGGTAGATAGGAGGTGATGTGTCTATAGCTCTGGGAGGTCTGAGTATTTAGATACCTTGGCCTGATATCTGAATACTTAGGTTGACTAGTATCAAGCTACTCTATCTATTCTTCTCTGAATGCCCTGGCCAAACATGCAGTGGAAGGATGGGCTAGAGAGAAACCCTAGAAATATTAGGGTTAGAAGACTAGAAAGAAATAAATAGATTGAGCATAAGAATAGAATGTGATGGAACTCTTGTTCTATATTGCTTCTGGGATTAGAGATCAATAGAATGCTCTTATATGTATGAGTTCATATTATCAGTTTGTAGAATATATATGGTTCTTTTATATTATTGTGTATCATGAAGTGATTCAGTTATTGTTTATATTCTTTATATCAAGTAGACCAGAAGTTATGTTTAAATGAGTTTGCCCTAAGTGCATATTCTTTCCACATGTTTGAGATTAATAGGAGTTGGTTAATCTTGAGTAGCTCTTCGCTTCAGGACTGCAGGTTCGGCCTGATCCAGCTAACAGGATGTGTTATTGGGATCTAATGACACCTATTAACAATATAATAAGAGTAGAATCTGGATAAATTAGACCCACATCATAGTGAGAATGTACATACAATAAGATGTTGAAACATATGGGAAAGATTAGAATAACTAAGAATCAGTTGGAACTGATATCTGATATCCAACCTTGGGGGCTCATATGAGAAACCCTTAATTGGGAATAAAGGAACATGACATAAGGTTTAGATTAAATTTAATGATTAGTATTATATGAACTCTAAATATGAAATATGAAAAAGATATGAGAAGAGTATGTAAGGGCCAAGATAGTAAGAATCAATCATGAGGAATGGATCATATAATTGAGTACAATGTTTTTATGTACTCCAAAGCAAAAGGAAAATCGAAGAAAAGAGTTAAGTATATGATAAGTACATAGAAGTGAAGAGTCTTCAGAAGAGTTAAAGAGAATTAGATGAACATGTAAATCATAAAACTAGGATTAGAAACTTAGTTGAAACAAAGAGAAATGTTAGAAATGATGAGCTTGATTAAGGAACGAGGGTTATGATATAATATGAGCATGTAATGTATACCTCATATATGAAGTTTAATACGTGCATCCTTACTATCTTTGGGTTCTAAGTCTCTATAGAATAACAAACTAGTTTCTAAAAGATGAACAAAAGTGTATCTTAACTAATGAATAAGTAATACAAAGGTAGACTATATTCAGGAAAGAAAAACTTGATTGAAATGGAAACTAAGTTTGACCCATGCATGAGCTGTTTGATTTAAAATGAAGGATATGTAATGTATGAAACATGAGGTGAGACTAGTAGAGAGATTATTGATTTAGAATTTCAACTTTACATTAGTAGAAGGATAAAAAGAAATATGAGCAATATGGTATACATGATCATACACATGAATAAGCAACATGAACATAAGAGAAAATTAGAAGTTAAAGATACCACGTGGAAGACTAGTATATGGTAAGAGGATTATGGAAAGTAAGGAAGGGTTTGAAACATGATGGAGTAATATAGATTATAAAAGAAAGATGTTAGGAGATTCAAGCAAGTCCTAATCAGTCAAGTATTCTTGTTAATAACTAATTAAACCTACATATGAGAAATGTATTAAGGGAATGTTTGAAGATAATAATTCTAAGTCTCAGAAGCATCTTCTCTTTCATATCTTCCTAATGAGAGCAATGTGGGAATGAAGTGATAAGAAAAATGAATCTTATATGATGCATAACCACCATGTAGGGACATCTAATGAATGTAATAGTGACACACAATATGATGATGAAACCCTAGCAGGGTAAATTGAAAATGTAATGTATATGAATGGCCAAGTAAGAGAAAGGAAATCCAATTGATAAGACAGGGAAGACTTAGTTAAACTTGTGATATCCAAAGTTTGAATTTCAAATTAAGGGATCAAGGTCACATCACAATAATGTCAAGCTATTGATAAGGACCAAATCCTAGAATGTTTAGAGTTGTAGTAGTTCAAGGGATGTCACTAGTGATTTGACCTTGAATGCTAGCATCACTATAAAATAAGATCATGAGAGTTGCACTATGAGAAGTAAACTATGAAGAAAACCTTGGCTTCTTAAAGCTACTAGAAGATTGTCCCTGAAATTGAGTTAGGCTCTTCTTAGCATTGGCTTCACGCTTCTTGATAGTAGACCTCTCTATCCTCCTCACTGACTCCAAAAAGGTAGAGAACCTCACCATGTTCTCCAAAGTAGATGTTGTCATAGACAACTCAGAATTTAGACCCTTCTCAAAACTATGGATCTTGTCCTTCTCTGTCGCCAACATATGAGGACATAACCTCAAAATCTCCATAAACTTTTCCTCATACTTATTGATGGTCATGGAACCCTGGCACAACTTCTCAAATTGAGCTATCTTCTCGTCCAGACATGTCTCCAAAAAGTATCAGTTCATGTACTCCCACTAAAACTCTTCCCAACTTATCATGACTCTGGGTCTTTTCTCTTCCTCTATGGCCCACCAGTATCCAGCACTGCCCTTCAGAAGATAAATGGGATGCTTCACCTTGTCCTCTTCTGGGATATTGAGGATCTTGAACGTCTTCTCAAAATCCATCAGCTACATATCTGTGTCAGCTGAGTTTGTTGTACCTGCATACTCAATGGCTCCAACACACCACAACCGCTTGAACGTCTTCCCAAAACCATGGGATTCTACATTAGGTATGGCTGCCCTCGCTTGAGGTATGGGTGACCTATCTGCTAGATGGATAATCGTGGCCATAAGATATCCAAACATGGACTAAAATGCTCAATTGGACATGTTTGTCGAGTCCAACTAAAGCATCGTGAGCAGCTCCATCCCCATCACTAACACTCTTCCATCATGTGCCTGCCTCCTAGCACCAACTCCTGGTGTGATATAGTTGCTCTCTACATGTTCTTTGCACTCTCCAGAAATATCTACATAAGAATAAGCTATGATCAGATATGTTGGATGACATAATAACAAGCACAAACCCTAGTCATATGTCCTTGTAGACTCAATGAACCTAAAGCTATGATACCAACTACGTGTGACAACCCCATCACACTAAATGGGATTACTAAAAAAACGTGATTAATATCTAATGAATCACATTACTATAAAAAGAGGGTAACTTGAAACCAATTCAAACATTACCATCATGTTAGGAAACATTTACATGAAGGTCCACATCTTTGATATAAACATATACCATATCTGATATTTACATGCATGTCTACTAGATTCTGCCATAACCTATATAAAAGATATTGTTCCTCATATATATTTCATATACAAACATCGACACGCTGCTAAAATCTCAAGCCATTATACATATCATCTACAAAACATCCCATGCCTAGACATGAGAGTACAAGGACGACTCTAGGACACTCAATCCATACCAATCTTCTACTACTACTACTCTTCAAGCTGCTCTTCCACACCACCACTGAACCTAACCATGCCATTGACAGTCACCCAAAAGGATGTGGTGACCCATTAGAGTGAAACCCATGTCCCAATGAGAGACATAACTCTCAACAATGCTTATTGATTACATCACATTATAATTATTTAAACAATTTAAGTGGATTAAGCCAAATAAGCAAGTTAAGCAGGCCTAGCAGATTAAGTAGGTTAAGGGACTAAAACATATTAAGCTACTAAACAGGTAAATCTATCACTTTCTATATAGTTGACTTCTCTTACTGAATCAAATATCAACTAAACATTACCAGAAAACAAGACAAGAGTAAACATCCAATGTGAAACATGTTTAACCCTAAAGAAATGTACTACCGGATGAATTACATCTTTTATTAATCCCTGGAGAGTTTCAAGTATACCACTCAAACTCCAATTGATCACTGCTAAGTTAAAATCAGTTTCGTATAAGATCTAGGAGAGCCATAATTCTATGATCTCATTAGCCCTCAATCGGAACGAGTCCTTTGCAGTGACACATAAGCTTTGCCAATTAGCCTAGTCCATCCTTGGTATATAGGTCATGACACTAGTGAACAACCTAGTCCGCCCTCATAAGGGTCACTATACTAATGAAATCAGGGTATAAAAAACCCCATCATCTGAGGTACAACCACTGTTGTCCTTAATCATATCACATATATTGAATCATAATCATCTGAGATATGTCCTTGATCATTCCCCAACCAAGGTATGACTACAACCATCCTTGTAAACATGCATATACTCAACAACATATGACTCTGAGATTCCATCAAAGGAATAATAATTTCACCATCCAGCAAGTCCTAACATTAGTATGGATCTACAACACAGGGTGCTATATGATTAGGGTTTCAATTGATTAGTTAATGTCAATTAGGTATATTTTAACTGCATCAATTCAGTTATATAAAAACCCTAAAAGAGCACTACAAAAATCATGGGTATATTATAACTTTAGAAGATATTAATTGTAAGAGATGTAACTTTGATCACAAATCACATGGTACTATTCATTTCCATGCATGAAACCACACTCATCATCATGACACCATAAAATACAAATACTCATCACATCGTAAAGAGGTTAGCAACTCAATTGGGCACAAAGCCATGTCCAAGGTTATTATCTTTCCATGCCTCATTAAGGCTCATCAACCATCACAAACATGTGATACATACGTTTGACATAACATTGCATTTAAGGACTACGATGTTCATAATATAGAAAATTATGGTTACAACAACATAGGGAGAGAAAATACATCTTTCATCGTATTAATCACATAAGGAAGCCATGTATCATTAATAGTCATTCCCAATTCATATTAGGGTTAGGTTTAGAAAGGTAAGTTGAATTAGGGTTTCAAAATAACAATTAAAGGTAAACCCTAAATCTTATTATCTCCATCAATCACAAAAGCATAAAGTCAACCTCAACCATTGACCATAGGATCAAGAAATCTCATTGAGCATCTAGGTCAGGGAAACATAGCGACCACATAGATTAAGGGAACCTTAGCGACCGCTAGGGTTAGGTGCCTAAGTTTAGACTACGGTTCAAGGTCATAGTGACCATCATGACTCAGAAACTTCATTGACCACTAAACATTATGTATATCAGCGACCATGAAGAGGTGCAAAAACTTGGCAATCGGTGAAGAAGTCAATCTTGGTGATCACTAAAAGATATTAATCTTGGAAACCATAATGGGTTCAAATCTTAACGACCACTATAGCTAAGATTTTTCATTGACTACATAAGTGGGGGGGGGACTTAGTGACCATGAAGATGCAAAATAGCAACAAGGTTGATGCTATCTATTGGCACAAGGAAGAAAGTAAAACTAAATAAAAAGCAAACCATCAGTTTCAAATACAAAAAGGAAAATAAGCTTGAAGACTCTAGAAAGAAAACATCTTTCGAGAGAGCAAAAGACACCACTTTCACATGCAAACAAGGTCTAGGATGACCACTTCCATCAAGAAAATTGTGCACAAGATTTAGAGTTCATCCAAGAAAAGTTATCTAGTCAATATCACCATGTAAACACAAACCCTGGGTAAAGGGTGTTATCTTTCTACTTATAACCATGATTTAGGGTATAATAATGTGCGTGCAAGGTAGAGGTAAGAAAAAATCATGGTGAAAGTTATATAACCCGCCTCAAAGAAGATGGAACAACTCCAAATAGTAAGGTAACATGAATAAGAAAGGTAGGAAACCCTAGCTTGAGCACTCCACTTGGCCAAGCTAGCTTCTGCACCACAAAGAGAGAAAACCCTAGATAGAAAAGTCAAGAAAGAGAGGTTCTTCAAGCTCTAACTTGAGAACTATCATGTAATATCATGGCTTCAGCCAAGAAGAGAAACAAAAAAGGTAGAACAACATGGAAAACAAATAAAGGAAGGGAGATCTCACTTAACAAGATCAAGAAGAAGAGCATGGAAGCATCAAATAATCACAAGAAGGGTAGATGAAAACCCTAGATCAACATGCAAGGAAGATCGCCCTTATTCCTCAACTTGAGCTCCTCCTTCACCACCAAGCAAGAGAAGACAAGTTCCAAAAGTAAGAAGTGAAAAAAGAGAGAGGATGATAGGTGTGTAAAGAGGTTACTTGCATGCAAGAAGAGTGGTTTACATAACATAGGGTTGGAGAGAGAGAGGGTTAGGTGTCAAGTAAAACATTCCAAGTGTCCAAGAGATCTCGTCCATGCAAGAACCATAATCATACATGCAACCAGGGAAATACCACCAACCAAACTCATCGACCAACCTAGACCAGAACAAGCAAATGACTAATGAGAATCTTGGTGACCAACAGCTCAGAAAACTCAAACGGATGTTAACCCTAGATCTTAGCAACCAAGAGGAGTCATGAACCTTCATCAACTTCCAAGAATAGAGGGCACACACAAAACTTCATCGATCACCAAAGACTAGGATCACAAGGAGCTTGGAGATTGCTAAAAACTAGGTGGTCAACACCCAAGGTCAAACATCAACTTACATCCCTGCAAACCCTAATCTCACCATCCAAACCAAGGTTAAATAAGGAACCCCAAGGAACAACAATATAAAACATGATGTGAAAACATGTGAGGCACAACAAGAATGTGGAAAATTGCTATAAAAAATCCTAGAGATGTCTAAATTGCAACTAGGTCAAAAATGTGCACATAATTTTATAACTTGCTCAATGGTGTTCAAACTGGACCAAACTTAAAACATAAGCTTTTCACATGATATAAAAGCATATCACAAGGTTTTATTAAGGTTTTAATCATTTAATATGATAAGCAAGTATGTGTAACTAAAAACAAGGTCAGTGGTCTTACAATTTCATTCTAATCAGGTACTTTACATCTATCACAGTTGTAGTCCATTTTATAATCTATGCTAAGAATTTGTAATAACATCAAGGACAATAATAAATTTCAACTTAAGAATCATATTTTTATTATCCATCATGCTCAAATCAAGTTTATTTTAAACACTTGACATATTCAATATGAATTCAATCAATTATAAGGAACTCCCATTACTTAAACATTTTTTTAGAAGAAGTCAGGAGGCTATCTTATTCATCCCGCCCTCCTCTTGTGAGCATCATTAAACTAAAATTGCATTCACTAATCAAAGAATTAACTGAAAATAAGGTAGTACTACTACCCTTGCAAAGATCCCTAGCTAAACGGGGTTGGATTTCGACAGGGGGGTTTGCATAACAAGCGTGCCCTCCTCAGTTTTTGTAGAGTTTTGCTAGATTGTCTGCAACCTCATTGGCCTCCCTGGGGATGCATCTCACCTTCCAGCCTTCTCTTTTCAATCGTTGGAACTTGATGATGGACTTGGCATATTTGGGAAACTCCTGAATTGTGTCATTCACCACCTTGACTGCAGTCCTGGAATCCGATTCAAACACCATTAGTATCTCATAAATATCTTATTACTTTCAAACTTTATATGATATGTTCAATAGATTTTTTTGTTTATAAATAGAATTCATTATACTGTACTCATTATTATTACCCATTTATTTCATCATCTATTATTTAGCATTATTTACTGATAATTCTCTCTTATTTATTTTGGTTCACAAAGCTACTTCCCAACCAAGTTTACATTATAACCCTATATTGTTTGTAGTTTCTTCAAGTTAAGATGATTCCATTACATTTGTGAAAAAACTAGATTAAACTTGTATTTATTCTCATTTAGCAACATGTATTCATTACTCATAATTTCCAATTCAACCCAACTATCTATTTCTTTGTTTACCTTAATGGTTGTCATATCCCAAATTAACCACCTTTAGTGGCATCTTGATGATTAAATGTATACTATTATATTTCTAAGATAACTATTTATGTCAAGAACATAGCAATTTATGATTACATCTACTTATATTACATGGATTTGTATTACTTAAATCATCAATTTTGTGTATTATAAGAAAGGGGATGCTTCCATATAAGATTTCCCACTTAACATTATAATATATTATAAATGGGTGCTAGATTAGATTGCATGTAACATCATTGGAGACTTCATTTTTTAGTCCTCCATGTCAAACAAATTAAAGCATAACCAATGTCAATTGAAAATAATTAAAAAAATCAAATTGACATATGTGAAAATTTTAAAATTAGAACAAGTTTGACGATGAATTGTGGGTTTATCCATAGTCCATAGTATCTTTCCAAGAGGTGCTAAAGGACAACTTGGAATGGGAGGAAGCAATATGAACATATTTGTTGTCATGTAACACCCTCATGGATACTATGTCACAAGAAGATGATTCAACGAGATACACAACTAATTCAATTGTTACTAGAAAATCTTATTATGAGAGAATCAGGATTATAGGGAGTCATGTATAGTCTGGTCTCAAGGTATTATGCACTCTAGACACAATATAACATAAACTAAACTAATCCTAATTGGCTTAAGAAGAGGAATCCCAATTAGCTAATACATAGATAATAACTATCATAAAATATCACCAACACTCCCCCTCAAGCTGGAGAGTTTACACCATGTTTCCTTTATTTCCACACATATATGATAAGGAAAAAGGTGGAAGAGGATTGAAAAATATATTAGTAGTTTGTTCTCGAGTATTCACATATGGTGTACTGATACTTTTGTCACGAATTAGGTCTCTCCTGAAGTAGTAGTGAACCTCAATGTGCTTGGTAAATTCATGAAAAAATGGCTTATTAGATATATGAATAGGTGTACGATTATTACACTTGAGAGTGGCTAGAGATGAGAGAGAAAAACCTAGTTTTTTGAAGAATAGAAGTCACCTATTAAATCCACAACAAGCATGTTCCATGCCACAATATTCAACCCCAGTGCTTGAATGAGCCACAACAAACTACTTCTTACTCTGCCAACTCACATGATTACCACCCAATAGAACATAGAACCATAAATGGATTTCCTATCATTCACATCTTTGGCCCAAAGAAAATCAACATAACAAGTCAATGAATATCTACAAACTATGGTTCTTATACAGGAGACCTCTGATATGTGCTTTTTTTAGATATTGTAAGGTACGTTCTGTTGGGAAATAGTGATACAGACAAGGAAGCACAAACAAAAATGTTATTGCTCTATTCCCATGAATAGTAAGATTGTATCAACAACTATGTAATGGGAAGGATGGTTTTAACGAGTTCTTACCTAATCATGGAGCAAGTCCAGCAACAACAACTCATTGCAGTACAACTATCTCCTAGTTGTTATTGGATGGTGTTTTTGTAGATCCTGGTCTTCACCACAGACGAGAGAATCAAACAACATATGCAGTATCTCCTAGACTCGCCATGGGGATTGCATGCTGACTTTGTCCTCCTAGTGGCAGACAACAGCCTCCTCACCTCTAGAGAAGTATGCACAGACCACCTAGAACTCTTGTCATTCTAGTCGAACAGATAGGATGGATTTGTCCCTCCTGTTGGTGTACTAGTCACCAAATTGCTCTCCCACAATGATTCTCAGTTGTTCACTCCCTCATTGTCCCTCCCTAGTCGGGTAGGAGTTGCTTGGGTTCTCTTGGTTACCACAACCAGAGAGGACAACAAATGTCAAAGCAATTGATTCTCACTTGTGTGTAGGGAAGCCCCTAGTACCCCTCTCACTACTACATAACAACCTTTTAGCGTCAGTTAATTAAGCTTTTTAGTGTCGGTTTCAATGAGACACCCAAGTGGGCGCCGCTAAAGGGGGACACCTTCGGCGTCAGATCCCAACCGATGCCAAAATGTTTTTTGCCACCGAAAATGCGCCAGCAAAGGGACTATATGCGTCGGTTGTTTAGTAAAAACCGATGCCCAAACTCTTCCCACCACCAAAAATGCGCCAGTAAAGGGACTATAGGCGTCAATTGTTTACTAAACAACCGCCGCCAAAACTCTTCCCACCACCAAAATCATGCCAACAAGGGGATTATAGACGTCGGTTTTCTAAGAGAAACCAACGCCACATCATCTGAACCGACGTCGGTTTTGTGATAATAACCTACACCATATCCCCTGCCTACCACCACGGTCGTGCTTCCCAGCACGGTCGTGGTCCCTGGTCACATAGACGTCGGTTTTAGGTGGAAAACCGCCGTCGTATAACATAGGTGTCGGTTTTGTTCAAATAACTGACACCTATGTTTTGATGTTTGTTTCTGTCAGTCTGCAGACCTGCTGTAGCTGGTCACAGGATGAGAAACCTGCAGTTCAGTTATGAATTGTAGGTTTTATGACATCCATTGATATCAGCCAACAACAGGCCACAAACCTGCAAAATTAACATGATGGACAATATTATATATATGTGATTCACACTCATGTATAAGAACATTTAATTCATATTATTTTTTCATCACACGCATTTAGAAACCAGTAAAAACTTGCAGTTCCATTTATTTCATCTCTTTTCACATTCAGACACATGTAGAAACATTCATGTATTGATGATTTTCACACACAAATGACAATTCATAAAAATTCATTCACATTCACACAAAATTAATTATGAGAACAAAGTTATTCTTTATTCATCGTCATTGTCATCATTGTCAGCAAAATCATATTAAAAAATTCCCACTCTTTGCAGGGCTTTTGCCCAATCTTCTCTTACAACATCTAATTCATCTCTCGTATACGGAGCATGTACATCAAAACACTTTGCACCTGTGTTGAAGTCCTCAGTTTTAAAAACCTACAAAGAGAATGACGTATATACATAATTATAATAATATATAATAAGATTCATATATTTCATATTATCTAACGAGACTATGTATAATACATGTTGTATGTTATCGATTTCCAATACGGCATGTTTGATGATTAGGTCCATAAATCGCATCACATAGTAGGCACATGCCCATCCGTTGTCTTGTGTAGCACACTATAAATTGAAACATACAAAATATTCAAAAATACAAATAAGTACAGTTGACATAAATAATATATACATTGGAGTCAGGAAATTACTTTCACATTCTCCCAAATAACTGTCAGATTTTTTTCCTGGGGTCCTTTCCTCCAACTTTTTTGTACTCTTGTAAAGCCCTATATATGTTAATGTAACACATTAAATTGCATAATTAAATAGTAATGCACTAACAGATGTTAACAGATATAAAAACATAAAACATTTATCACGAGAATAATGGCCTTTTAATTGCATGTCCATATAATACATCCAACTCACTCCCCGTAGGATCTAGATAATAGACGGTGAATGTCTTGGGGACAATAACTAATAACTCTCAATGCTTAGCACTACAGGTAAGAAAGTAGAAAATTAATAACTCAATATCCGCAATAAAAATGTAATTTTCTTAAGTCCAAATTACAAGCAAAGTAAACTTACTCGACATTGAATGGAGCTATTATCACTGTCTTATTATTTTTACCAAAATATTCAAAAGTATCACAACAGTATGAAGTAACTGAATACGGGTCTGTATTTACAACACTAATAAAAGATGGAACCAAAAATCCCACATGGGAAAACCCAAAATCTGTACATGTCTTGTGTAAGTGGTTGCAAAACATGTATTATGTATGCATTAATATATAAGAAACCAGATTGCCATATATAAAACAAGGTATATGGATGTATAAACCAGATTGTCGTATGCATTAATCTCACCATATCCACAGCTCTATCATAGATGTGTTCAGCCATTCATAACTAAACAACTCCAAAATATCTTGTATAAATATGTTGTTTCTGAATGTTTGACCTGCATTAATACGTATCCAGAACTTCTATTATGTATGTATTAATATGTATGTTAAACTTGTATAAATAGATTGTTATCGTATGATTTTCCTGTAGCATTCTCCGGAATAATAACATTTATAGGGCAATTTGGATTGTGTTCTCCAATACATACTGCCACACTCCTACAATTAGGACCTATTGAGGCGTGTAGGTCCCCTGGAAGCCAACTTGGTAGTCAAGGAGGTGGAGGCCGAGATGTAGCCGGTCTCATCTTTTTGACCTGTATATATAATTTCATATCAATTGACTCATATATACACACACACTAACAAATTAAGGTAATGAAAATTGATCATACAATATAAGTATAGAGGACATCCGCTTTGGGCCACAGTATCACTCTGCCTACTGCCTCACCAAGTGTTTCAGTATCTGGATGTGCATGAGGCAGTGCAAGATTCATCCAGACAGTGAGTATATGTATCGGGCTCACACGTACTATGACATATGGTACTGGACTCCCATGAAACATGCACCCTTTAAGGGGTGGGTAAGCCGATGCCTCTGCAATGATATATCCTTCACTTTATAGTCAGCATGGCTTCAACCCCTACAAATTTACGTAAAGAATGTTTGTTGCATAGATCTAATTGCCACAGACAATATTTTTTGCATTAGAGTGTGACAATCATGAGATTTAAGACCTATCAACTTCAAATCTTTCATTGATACCAATGTACAGATGTTGGATGAGTAACCCTGTGGCACCTTAACATTTACCAAGCATTTACAAAATGCATTCTTCTCATTTATAGACTATGTGTAACAAGCAGGAGGTAAGTATGTTCTCCGATCCCTACTAACTACTTCTGTTAATTCTGTCCTTATTCCCATTTCATGTAGGTCCATTCTGGATTTTATCCCATTTTTAGTCTTACCTGGTATATTCAACAGAGTACTGATGACGCTATCACATACATTTTTCTCAACGTGCATGACATCGATACAATGCCTAACTGTCAAAGAACTCCAATAAGGAAGATCCCAAAATATCGACTTCTTCTTGAATAAAGACTTGTCACTCCTTGTGGCCATCGTACATTGTGATCTCTTACCAAATTCATTGGCGATGTCTTTCACTCTTTCATAAACATCCTCCCCTGATATAGGTTTAGGTGCACTACGTTCCTCATTTCGTCCATTGAATGCTTTGCGCAACCTACGATACAGATGAAATTTTGGAAGAAACCTTCTATGAGCAAGATATACAGTCTTGCCACCGTGTTTTAGTCGTATTGAATCAGTGTTCTCTTTACATATAAGATACACTTTAGATCCTTTGACATTATATCCAGACAAATTCCCATATGCTGGAAAGTCATTCACAGTGCAAAACAACATAGCGTGCAAACAAAATGTCTCTCTTCGTGAAGCATCATAGGTCATCACACCTTCACGCCAGAGCTTCTTCAAGTCATCAATCATAGGTTCAAGATAAACGTCGATATCATTTCTAGGTTGTTTAGGGCCCGATATCAAAGACGACAACATAACATACTTATTTTTCATGCACAACTAGGGAGGAAGATTGTATATAACAAGCATAACTGGTCAAGTGCTATGTTGGCTGCTCAATGTCCCGTACGGATTCATCCCATCTGTACAAATCCCAAGTCTTAGATTTCTGTCCTCTTCACCGAATTCAGGGTACAATAAATCAATCTTCTTCCACTGTGGGGAATCAGACGCATGTCGTAGGATCCCATCATTATTTTTCTTAACATCTGCATGCCACCTCAAATTCTTCACATCTATAGGATTGCCAAACAAGCATTGAAACTGTGGTATTATAGGTAGATACCACATCACCTTGGCGGGAGAACCAGTTTTGGACTCCCCCGAAGTCGTCAATTTATACCTTGATGCACCAGATTTCGGACAATCTTTCAAATCCACATAGTCCTTTTGAAATAATACACAATCATTCTTGCATGCGTGTATCTTCTTGGCCTCCATTCCCATTGGGCACAACAATTTCTTTAACCAGTATGTTGAGATCGGCAGCTCGTTTCCTTCAGGAAGAATTTCTTTCAACAAAGACAACAATGACGTGAAGCTTTTGTCGCTCCATCGATTGTTAGCTTTCAGTTTATACAATCTCAACACAGCACTAAGCTTCGTAAACTTACAACCCATGTATAACGGTATCTCAGCATCATGCACAATGTTTCTAAACATGGGAGGTGGATCAGTTTTGGTGTGCTCTACCCCACAACTATCCAGCATCGCATCAACGATGTCTACTGGAACTGATTCATTCACATCTACGTCATCGAAGGCAATTTCTTCTTCCACACAAGCAATGCTATCGACATCCACTGGTTTCGGGTTTGAAATCTCTCCATGCCACTAACATTCTGTATAGCCTTGTACAATCCCATTGCTCATGACATGACTTCTGATTTCGTCACCAGTACTGACTTTCAAGTTGTTACCGCAATGCCTACATGGACAGTAGAACCTATCTCCATGTTGTTTCCTATGTTCCTCGGAAAATTTAATAAACTGATCAAGACCAGAAATAAACTCTGGGGTGCAGCGATTGCGAATGGACATCCATGATCTATCCATTCTATGATCAAAGAGAAAACAAGTATATATTACAACAAGTTTAGGGTCTAGGGTAAACAGATTAGATTTTATGGTTAAAACTTTAGGGTTTTATACATGTGATGTCATTCTTATATATAATAAATGTGTACCACCTATCCCATTCTTGAACACCTAATCTCACTAGTATGTGTATAATGTGTATTAGGTTTTCAAGAAAACTTCGACAGCATTTCCCCATTGTTCTCCAAGTACATATGTACTTAGAGAACAAACGAGGAAATGCTACCAAAATTTTCTCGAAAACCCAATACACATTATACACTTACATCCTAAGTGAGATTAGGTGTTCAAGAACAGTCCCAAACCGGGGACTATCCAAGATTTACTCCTAATGAGTAAATCATGGATGGGTTTCTAGGCCAACAAAATCATATCATTAAGATCATGGTTTCATGTTAGGTCATAATAGGTCATAATAATCCACTAGAATGAGCAAAAAAGGTCTCATGGTGTTAAAATAGCATAAAAGTATTAGATCTTGATTCTAGAGTATACAAGACATAATAGTGACTACTAATTTTGTGGGGTGATATCATTTCATGGGATTTTTAGATTCAAACTTAACAAGTGTACAAGTTGCATCATTTTAATACTCTAAAGGTGACTAGTGGGTCATAGCACATAAAAGATACATTACAAGGAAAGTAAGCAAGCTAGCTCAATTAACACTCATCTCAAGGGAACATTAGTTACTGAGGTACCAGGAAAGAGTGATTTTAATCACTAAGATCATACAAGTAGCAATGTTGATTAAGTCTATGTGATTTAAGATCAAATAGTGTAATAAAACAGGGTTTTTGGGGGATGTTTACCTTTGTTTGAGCCTAGTCAGGCATAAGCAGGGAGAGAGGGCGAGATGGAGGGCAGGCAAGAAGGCAGGGGGCGAGTAGGCAGGCGGCGGTCAACAGCCAGGCGAGCAGGGAGTCGGCAGGCAGTCGAGCGGGCAACCGGCGAGTAGTAGGTGGCCGACGAGCGAGCAAGGACGAGGGAGAAGCTAGGGCGCTGGTGAGCAGTCTGGTGGCCGGCGAGTAGCAGGTGGCCGGCGGCAGCAGGTGAGCAGTCTATCAGGTGGCCAGCGGTAAGCAAGGACAACGGCGGCGGCGAGCAAGGAGAACGGCGGCGATGGGAGGCGGCACGAAGGGAGTCTTCCTGCTCACCGGAATCGCCAGACCCTAAGCCGATTGCAATGAAACAGAGAAAGGGGAAGAGTCAGGCTCGCTCGCGCGCTATTAAGTTAACATTCGGTGTCGGTTATTAAACAAAACCGACACATAAAACTAAAGGTGTCGGTTCTACACAAAAACTGACACCTGTTCTAAATGATAGTCATTGGTTTTAACTAACAAAACACCGACGTCTATCTACATATGCCGATTAAAAAATTTGTTCTCGATTAATGACCATAGTCGTCAGTTTTTTTACGAATCTGACGCTCAAAGGGTGTGAAAAATTTCCCGCGAACAGCGCGGGAAAACCCATAAGCATCGGTCATTGTTGTAAAACCGACGATCAAAATGTGCCCAATTTCTATTTCACGAATAAACTTTAGTCGTCGGTTTATTAGTTAATGACCGACACCATATGTTAAATTTTGGAGGTAATTTTTTTTGCTGGAAATTTTGGATTTGGCGGTTAATTTTAGGCGTCGGTTTTTTATTAAGGAACTGACACCAAATAAAAGCGATACCCGTGTCTGGTCGCCCTTCACAGATTGATGTCGGTTTATTTTATAAACCGACGCTTTATAGTTTAGGTGTCAGCGTATTTATGCAAGTGACGCCTTTAAAAGTGACATTATAAGCCATTTCTGTAGTAGTGTCTATTTATAGTAGAGGATAAGGTCATGGTTCCCAGTCTATGCGGGAGTGGAAAGGATAGGAAGTTCATGAATTTTCTCAATGATTCACAACCTGCAACTACCAAGATGGTCATTTCACATGCGAAATGGTTGTCTCATGTGCAAAATAGTCATCTTTCTTTAGAGAAATGGTCATTTCATGCAGTTTCATTTTCTGAATCAAGTTGGCAATTCAAATCTAAATAATGCACTACATGACATCAATACCAATCCTTGCTGCAATCGAATTTCCCCACAAACTAGTTGATCTCTCTCACACGAGACGTTCTTATGGCGACCATCAATTGGGAGTCTCACTCACATGAGATGGTCATCTCATAACCACCAACCGGTCAGTTGGTTGGAGTTGAGATGGTCATCTCGCTCATGCAGGACGATCTTTTCTCTCCCTAATTCTAGAAGAACTTAGCCAAATAAGTTCTAATCAACCTGACACTCCAAACTGTCATCTCAAAACTTGAACCAATCTGTTGGTAGTCCAATCAGCTAATTTGTTTGTAGAATTGAATACCTAAGCACTTTAGTAATCAATCCAATCTTCGGTCATGGTGAAACTCCTCTTCTAGATGAGTTCCTTTGTGTGTGACCCTATAGGTCCCAAATCACATTGGCAATGAGTGTATATAACTAGCTTACGACATCACAAGAAGAGAGTGGTGCCTAGTCGTATCAGTGCTAGACAAGTGAATGGAAAGTTGGAGAACAACTTCATCCTAAAATTTGTGCAAGGTATTGTAGTGATTGTGTAATTACTTTGTCTCTGATATCCAAATTGAACTCAAGCCATGGAATCGTCATTGTCTTCAACATTCAATCCATGTTCCTTGAACTAGAGTAGATATCTGAGATATATGTGAACTCAATTTCATATATTGATTCACATGTGCATGCACATGCGTTTCTCAGTCTCACTTATCAAGTGGCCAGGATATCAAACTCTAGTAGGAGGGACAAATACCATCTACATCACTCATAGACATCTCCCATGTGTCAAATCTACACAATTATCACCATTATGGCAACCCATATTTCAGGATTATGTTTGATGATGTCAAAGTATACCCAATGACATGTGATGAGTTTAGTGACTTCAATTCTAAAAACCACAATCACCACCTGAACTATGAGATATGACTATGACCACCAAAGATGGTTTCCATGTGTTACTCTCAAGGTGGGTCTATCTTGTACACTATTTCCTGACATGTATCTGTGTACTTGGTTTCATATTCCATATGATGGCTAATGAGATTCTATCATCAACCAACATACAATCCAGTCTTATGTGTTAGTGGTGTCTATCTGCCTTCCATAGTAACAACTGACTAGGGACATAATAAGAATGTACATACTCTTATCATCTTATGATCTCATCGTTCCAGTCACATTCTTAAAAACATACTTCTTTGAGTATTGTCATTCTTTAGACATTCATAATGTTTCCACATTATCTCATAATTGGGTGAAACAGGATGAATCAAAAGCTTTCCTTTATTGTAATTAATCAAATCCTTTATGTTATATGGAAGCTTTCCTTTCTTGTAATTAATCAAATCCTTTATGTTATGTGCCATGTCAATCATCACATGATTGGCTCTCTGGGCATACCATACCAACAGACTCTCACTTTCACTTAGAGCCAATCATCCATGAATCATATTCTCAGTGATCTAAACATGTCCACCATGTTTTTACTGTACAAAAGTTGATCATGCGGGTTAACAACACATTGCTATAGTCAGTATATTGCATGTTTCCTTATCTATTCTCTATGAGATGAAACCACTGTAATATCGTATCTGATATTCCTTACCTAACAATTAGCTCCATTGTTGTCACAATATCTCTATTGAGACATCGATGGTTGGAACAACTTTAAGTTCATCGTATGAACTTTCAGATCTGTATACTATCCACTCCAGTGTTTGTAACACTGGGATAGTCAACTTCTATTGTGGAATAGAATTAATGGCATGTAGTTTGTAACCCTTCCAACTCATAACTCTTTTCTTAATATCAAACATATTTTATTGTGATCACTTTTCTCATTTTGAAATCTTGCATCGGTGTAACCTTGTACACCCAACTCTTCCTTGTTGTTATGAATGTAGCAACTTGTCATTAACTACTTCACACATACTAATGGATGGCCTTAAGGACATTCCAATAAGCTTTATTAGAATTTAATACTATCATGTCATGTCCAATACTGTAACATCCCTGACCTGGATTATAAAATAACCCTAGAAGTTTTGCCTAAACATGTAATTATATACTTGTGAATACCCCTGGAATGTAATTAAGTTCCTTAGGAACATATACTTTCAATTTTGGTCCTTTATAAACAAAGTTGTAGTATTGTTTTGTAATGTAGGGACCTATGTGGAAATTACCCAGTTAAGGGGTTTGACTTGCAAATTTCACAGGTTAAGATGTTCTTTTGATGATGATACATCATATGAGTGAATATGATGAGGTATGATGGATTTCCCAAGCTTGGGCATCAAGATGCAGCTTGAGGAATGATCCTTGTGCTTAAAAACCCTAAATTGGAGTAAAGTGCAATTTACCCAAATTGTGGGGTGCAACTTGTAAAATACACCTTTTAGAACACCTTTTATGACTCTTGACATCATTTAGAGTAGAAATGATGAAAGGGGCGCTTCAATGAAGTAATCAGATAAGAAAAATGATCTTTGTGGTAAAAATCACCTTATATGAGTATGGAGACCCTTTATGTATGTACCTAGTTGAAAGTTGGCTTTCTTTACCCATAGATCTTGAGTTTTGATGGACTTTGCTTAAGTTAGGATGTCTTGAGACGTGCCATAGAAACAAGGAGGGGCTTAGATGAGAATTCTATGTGTTAAAGGTCCTTATGTTGGAAAATAGCCTAAACTATATAAGCCTTTCCCTTTCCAAATCAAGTAAACGTATTCCTTATCCTCTTCATTTCTCATCTTTCTCAAAATGGCCAAGGCAGAGCTCTGGACCTCAGGGAGGACGACCAACTAGTGCTAAGGTGAGTAGGAACCATCTTCAAGCTCGGATTCTTGGATGAACTCATCATATAAGGTTGGTTCTATGGTTAACTCACTTAGATTCTTTGTTCTAGCCGACCATCCCCATCTTTTCCTTGGAGAATCACCTCTGGCCGAGTTGTGGAGCTCAAGACACCATTAGAGGCTTGAAGCTTGGAATCTTGGATCTCTAGGAACAACGTTTGAGGTGGGTTTTATAACTCTAAACTCTTTGCTTTGTATGCATATCTTTATTCTTGCAATTTAAGTTTTAGTTCTTCTTCTACCTCCCTTCTTCCTTGCACTTTTGCAAGCAAAACGGTGGAGTAACCGACTTGAACAGAGGTTGAATATGATGGGCGTGATTTCCTAGGTAGCTTTATCAACCGACCTTGGACCCTTTTGGTCCAAACGTTTGCAAATCGTTTAAGATCAAACGATCTCAAACTGTTTGATCTCAAACGATCTTGCAAGACCGTTTGGATCAAAATAGTCTCAAGATCATTTGATAGGGTTGACCAAGGGACGACCGTTTGAGGGTCTGTTGGTAACATATTGAATTTCATTCCTACAAAGAATCATAATCTAATTCATAACCAATTGAGAGTTGAAGGCACTTCAACACCCTAACCCTAATCGGGTTGAAATTACTGTTTATAAGTATAGATCTTGTTGAGTTTTGGGTTGAAGGACCCAAACGGTCTCAAGACCATTTGAGGATTCATCCAAATGGTCTCAAGACCGTGTTGGCACAATCCAAGACCGTTTGGAGGATTAGTGTTGAGCTAATTTGATGATTTGAGGGTCCGTTTGCAATAAGTTGATGAATTGATAAAATTGCTGATTTTAGACCTAATTAGGGTTCAACCCTTATCCAAACGACTTGGTTTTTGGTCAAACTTTGGGCAAACGGTCTCAAGATCTTTTGGAGGTCATCCAAATGATCTCAAGACCGTTTGGGCCAAGTTTGGGCCCAATTGGAGGTCAATTGATAGGTTCAACCTTGATTTGATTCACCTTGTTGAACATTGATGATTATCCGATTAAAACCCTAATTGAGATGGACTTGACCCTAATTGACTTTCAATTGAGGGTCAATTTGGTGTCCAATTGATTGAGGCTCATCTTAAATAACTCAATTTATAAGTGGTTAACATAGTTTTGACCAATTGAAGGCTTCAACAGAGATATCCATAATTGATTGGAACTTTTGAACTATGTTGGAGGTCCAAACGGTTTGAGCCCATTTGGACCAAACGGTCTCAAGACCGTTTGGATCCAAACGGTCTCAAGGCCATTTGGGGCCAAACGGTCTCAAGACCGTTTGGGCTCAAACGATCTCAATGTCGTTTGGACCAATCGATCTTAAGTCGTTTTGATCAAATGGTTTCAAACCGCATAAGCACCAAACGGTTTGGAAGTCAACCTTCCCCAAACGGTCAACACACTCAAACGGTCTCAAGACCGTTTAAGGTCAAATGGTCTCAAGACCGTTTGAGACCAAATGGTCTCAAGAACGTTTGGTGGTTGAAGGTTGAAACCGTTTGGAGGTTTTCAAGGTTTTTTATACTTAATCACTTAAAGGTGTAATTGGTTCAATGATGGTTTGATCTAAACCCTAATGGTAACCTAGGACATTAAGGGACTAAGTGACTAATGAATTGACCCATGATGGTGATCAATGGTATAATTTACCTAAATACCCTTGAGGGGTTCAATTGAAGGATACCTTGTTTTAACTAAACCCTAATCACATGATAGTGATGATTTGGCTTATGATAGTCAATGAGGACTTGACCCAACCTAATCTAGAGTGGTGTATTCACCATCTACTAGTAAGAGGAGAGAGAAAGTATCAGAGGAGAGAGAAAGTACCCTTTTATGGTGGAAACTCAAGTAAAGTACCTTCAATACATATGAATGTGCATGATTAGGGTATGATCCACCTATGTGAGATCATGGAAACCCTAATTATGATAATTGATGAATCTTAATCTTATTTAAGGGCTTTAATGATGATGTTATGAGTTCAATTCACCATGAGGTGAATAGTAAACCCTAATTCAAGGGTGATGGCATGTAATATGAATAGTAAACCCTAATTGATGAAAATCAGGGAACCTAACTCTTGTAAGAGTAGGAAGATACAAACTTCATTGGAATGAATTGTGTACTGTTAACTGTTGAATTAAACATGCAGGTTCCTATATGAGGATGATCATATCCAGGTAAGAATTATGATACTATATTCATTGAAAGCATGCTTTAGCTTTATGAATAAGTGAAATATCCTGACGCCTTGTTAGTGGCATCTTATGAGATGGTTGGGCTATGAGAGCCATGAATAACATCAAGGTCATGCTTAACAGATGACTTATGATAAGATGACTGAGAAATGATAATTGATGTGAGTTAGACTTGTTACATTTAAGTATTCTATTTTCATAGCTGCCATGCTAATGATTAATGTTTGAGAAAATGTATGATGTTAAAAAGAATACTGAAATGTACCTAACTAATCAAGTATAATCATACCATGCAAAGCCCTGATCATTGATCCATCATTGTCAGAAAACAAAATGATGGTGAAACAGGTTTTCCCAAGGGAACTCCTGGATCACATACTTTTGATTATGTGGGGGAATATGGATGTGTAAATCCTTACATCCTAGTGTAGGAATTGATGTAGATGTATCTTAATCCATCAACCCTTCACTAAATGTTATGTTGCAACACTTGGGGAAACACAGATACCGCATCGATCAGAGATAAACAAGAAATCTCTCGATGACGAAGAGAATACATAATGCCACTGTAACTCTAAAAATAGCGAAGTACCAGATTACCCTGGTAAGCTATAGTAGCAGAGACACATGATGTCCTGCAAGTTATCCTCACTCTGACTGAGGAAGATGAGGTCATAAGAATCCGGCTCTTTTGATGACCTAGGTATGATACTGATGCGACTTAACAAGTGATCGGTTGGAGTATGAGCGGTATACCTCATCTCCGCAGGGCATAATAATGTTTGTAAAACATAATCAACAACATAGTATATCAGTTAGGATTGACTACGAGATACCTGATTCATGTTACACTGTGTAGTACACATGTTCTTCATATTTCTTAAATGATGAACCTCTACTTCTTAGTAAACTGCTCTTGAATACTTTGAGAGTTTTAGCTGCTTATGTTAATCTTTGATTTGCTATATAAAGCCTCTAGTGGAGAGTTATAACTCTCGCTGGGACAATTATTTAAAATTGTCTCACTCCGTAGACTTCAACTTTTTAGGTGGTCGTCGAAGACGGAGGAACCGGTCTACAGGTGACCAATCCCAGCAGCAGCACCAGGAGCAGCAGTGAATCTCAGGTGGAGATATTGACTGCTAAGTCATGTTGTTAGATAGTCCTGTGTCGTCTTTATACTCTCAGGTCCTTGGAGTTAGTGGTCTGAGATTTTGGTTTTAACTCTTGAGAATTTTGTATCATGTTGTATATAATTACTCAAGAAGTAATTATCAGAGATGTAAACAGTTTATCTCCTTTTTATGAAAGAAGTTTTATGGATTCTAGCTCTTATCTCAAAAAGTTTTAATTTCCCGTGATTTTTGTCTTCCACTGTTAATCGATTGCTTCCGCTAAGTTTAAATCGTGTTTATATCGTGGTTTGGAGATCGGAGCCCACAATTAAGTGGTATCAGAGCTCTAGGTTCGCTGAGTCTACAGAGACATAGGACTTAGGATGTCGAGTTTATCTTTAGTGTTTCTCCCTTATCTAATAGAATCTTCTGCTCCTCAGGAGAAGAAGATATATAAGGATGTCTGAGCCACATAAGGAGTACGTGGTGGAAAGTAGCGTTGCTGCACCTCGGGAAGGTGCAAGACACCCAGAGATAGAGCAACCTGTACCTGAGCCACCCAGGGAGCCACCTCAGTTTGACCCAGCTGATATGGGTAACCCGGCTGTGCAATCTATGTTCGGGCAGTTCATGACTGCCATGACACATATCACCGAAAGGATGCCTATGCCTGCACCAAGGGCACCTGTCCAGCCCGAAGGACAAGGCATAGGGAAGACATTCGAGCGACTTCGTCGTGTCGGAGCTACCGAGTACTTTGGGACAGCCAACCTCGTAGATGCTGATCTGTGGTTAACCGAGTTGGAGAAAGCCTTCAGAATCCTCAACATCCCTGAAGTTGAGAAGGTCAGACACGCTGTCTATCTTCTCAAAGGAAACGCTGGTCACTGGTGGAACATGGAAGAGCAGAAGAGACCTGGAATAGAGATCTCGTGGGAAGACTTTCGTCGGGAATTTGTCCTTAGATATTTTCCAAAGACCTTCCTAGACAAGAAGATCTCTCAGTTTGAGAGACTGAGGCAGGGCATGATGAACATTAGCGAGTATGAAGCTAAGTTCATGGAATTGTTGTGATTCTGTCCACACATGGCTGCCATAGAAGAAGAAAGAATCAGAAGGTTTGAGAAGGGTTTGAATGCCGACATGACTACTCCTGTGTCTGCTCTAGAAAACCAGGAGAGATTCTCTACCTTCGTTGAGTCAGTCCGAAGGATAGAGAAATTTGTGGTCGAGAAGAGACAAACCCAGAAAAGATATCCACCGTTCCAAGGTCCTTCATCTAGGGACTTTAAGAAGCCTAGATTCTCTACACCTAACCCTCCATCACCTAGATCTAGTTCTCAGACTTAGTGGTCTCCAAGTAGAGGTAGAGGACGAGGACAACCACCTCAAGAGACTCATAGTTCTGCATCAATGTCAGTTACTGGACCACCAAGACCACAACAACTGGAGAGAAGCTGCTACAACTGTGGTAAGGTGGGGCATTTGATGAAGGACTGCCGATCTAGGCCTGTTAGTGTGACACACCCTTCGAGACAAGGTCAACAGGGATCACAGAGAAGGAAATTTCAAGGAACAGCTCGAGGACGTGGACAAGCGTCTCAAGCTGGATCATCAGCACCACCTCAACACCAGGCGACAACGAGGTTCTATGCTATGAACCCACCAGATGCAGTGGTCAATCCAAGGGTAGTGGCAGGTCAGATGGAACTTTTATATTCCGATATGTCTAAATCCTGTGTTGTATCTATTCTGATTGACCCGGGTGCTACACACTCCTTTTTCACTCGGAGAGTGATTCGCAACTGCAATATGACAGTCAGTCATAGGGAAGATAGCTTGTTGTTGGAGACTCCGTTGAGTGGGTCTGCCGTTCTGCAGGAGGTATGCTCTCCCTGCATTCTTATCTTTTCTGATCATCACATTCAAGTGGACCTTATACCACTTGATATGCAAGGATTTGATATAATCATCGGGATGGATCCCTTAGAAAGGTATTGAGTTGTCTTGGATTGTGAATCCAAGTTGGCTGTGTTTGCTTATGAAAGCAACACATGGATCTTTCAAGGAGAAAGAAAGATTCTGCCCACCTGTCTAGTGTCAGCTATGGTTGCTGATAGGCTGATGAGGCAAGGATGTTATGCATTCTTGGCCCATGTGGTAGATGTTACCAAAGAGAGCCCCAACCCTGTCGAACTTCCTATAGTCAGGGAATTCGAGGATGTGTTTCCTGAAGAACTTCCCGGTATACCACCGTCGCGGGAAATTGATTTTGAAATCAATTTGGTCCCAGATACGAAACCCATAGCCCAGACACCATATAGAATGGTGCCTGCCAAGATGGCCGAACTCAAGAAACAGCTTCAAGAGTTACTTGAGAAAGGTTTCATCCGACCGAGTACTTCACCTTGGGGTGCTCCGGTTTTGTTTGTTAAAAAGAAAGATGGGTCAATGCGGTTGTGCATTGATTATAGACAACTCAATAAAGTAACAATAAAGAATAAGTACCCTTTGCCAAGGATTGATGATCTTTTTGACCAGTTGCGTGGTGCAACAGTCTTTTCAAAGATAGACTTGAGGTCTGTATATCATCAACTCTGCATTAAGGATAGTGACATATCCAAGTCTGCCTTTAGGACAAGATATGTTCACTATGAGTTCACGGTTATGTCGTTTGGACTAACCAATGCACCAGCGGCATTCATGGAACTCATGAATAGAGTCTTTCGACCTTTCCTTGATCAGTGTGTTGTCATCTTCATAGATGACATTCTGATCTATAGTAAGGATGCTCAGCAGCATGAACAACATCTTCGCCAAGCTTTAACCTTACTAAGAGAACACAAGCTATATGCTAAGTTTAGCAAGTGTGAGTTTTGGTTACCTAAAGTATCTTTTCTTGGGCATGTGGTTTCTGCCTCGGGTATTCGAGTAGACCCTAAAAAGGTAGAATATGTTCTACAGTGGGAACAATCGAAGACACCAACGGAGATTCAAAGTTTCTTGGGGTTAGCTTGGTATTATCAAAGGTTTATTAAGAATTTCAGTTCTATAGCCTTACCCTTAACCAAGTTAACCCGGAAAGATGTTCCTTTTTCCTGGAGTGATAAGTATCAACAGTCTTTTCAACTATTGAAGGAGAGGTTGACAAGTGCACCCTGTGCTTGTGTTACCTAAACAAGGAAAAGGATATGTGGTCTTCTGTGATGCCTCCAAGAATGGACTTGGATGTGTGTTGATGCAGGATAAGAAAGTGATTTCTTTTGCTTCCCGACAGCTTACGAAACACAAGGATAATTATCCAACACACGATCTGGAGTTAGCTATTGTGGTTCATGCCCAAGAGATCTAGAGACATTATCTCTACGGAGAAACCTTCTAGATTTTCACAGACCACAAGAATCTTAAGTATATCTTCTCTCAGCATGAGCTTAACATGAGGCAACGTCGCTGGATGGAGTTAATCAAGGACTACAACTGTACAATTGATTACCATCCAGGCAAAGCCAATGTGGTTGCAGATGCCTTGAGTAGGAAATCAGCAACATCAACCATGGATAGAGCACAACTAAGTTCCTTAGTATGCTCCAGGAGAGATATGCTTATCTCTTTAAGGCAAGATAATGTGCAGTTGAAAGTGTCTTTGTTAGCTGGTTTGTTAGCTGAGATGCACATTAAACCTACCCTAAGAGAGCAGATAAAAGAGGCACAACAAGTTGATGCTGCAGTTCAGCAGATCAGATCTGAGTTTGGTAATGAGAAGCGAGAAGGTTTTCATGATTCAGATGAACAAGTGGTATGCTATCATGGGAGGATGATAATACCAGATGTGGATAACCTGAGGAAGTTAATCCTGGAGGAATCTCATTCTTCGATGTACGCTATGCATCCAGGGAGCACCAAGATGTATCAAAACCTGAAAGATATGTATTGGTGGTCAGGGATGAAGAAGGATGTAGCTGAGTTTGTTCTAAGGTGTCCTGTGTGTTAGCAAGTTAAGGTTGAACACCAGAAACCTGCAGGAACAATGCAACCCTTACCCATACCACAGTGGAAGTGGGACCATGTGACCATGGACTTTGTTGTTGGCCTACCCAGGACAAGCAAAGGTCATTACTCCATTTGGGTAATTGTTGATAGGTTGACAAAGACAGTGCATTTCTTACCTGTCAAAACAACCTATTCTGCTGAAAGGTTAGCACAGTTGTATGTTCAAGAGATAGTGCGTTTGCATAGTGTTCCTGTCACTATAGTTTCAGACAGAGGTCCCCAGTCTACAAGTCGCTTTTGGGAGTAGTTACACAGATCCTTAGGCACCAAGTTAAGGTTTAGTACAACCTTTCATCCACAGACTGATGGACAGTCTGAAAGGACTATACAAACTTTGGAAGACCTGTTGAGAGCGTGTGTTCTCCAGTTTATTGGAAGTTGGGATCTACACCTAAGCTTGATAGAGTTTGCCTATAACAATAGCTATCAGCATAGTATTGATATGGCACCTTATGAAGCCTTGTATGGAAGACGTTGTAGATCACCCTTGTGTTGGTATGAGACTGGTGAACATCAGCTATTAGGTCCTGATCTTGTGCAGCAAACTACAGAGAAGATCAAAGTTATACAACAACAGCTTAAGACTACACAGGATAGACAGAAGTCTTATGCCGACAAACGTCGTAGACCCTTAGAGTTCCAAGTTGGAGACAGAGTGTACCTCAATGTCTCACCTTGGAAAGGAGTCCTTCGTTTTGGAAAGAAAGGAAAGTTAGCTCCTAGATTTATGGGGCCTTATCCAATTGTTGAAAGAGTTGGAAAGGTAGCCTATAGACTAGAGTTACCTCCAGAATTGCAGAAGTTACACCCTGTGTTTCACATTTCTATGTTGAGGAAATGTCACCTAGACATTGAATCAGTTCTACAACCTATGGAAGTAGAATTGAATGAAGATATAACATATGAGGAAGGACCAGTGTCAATCCTTGATAACAGAATTAAAAAGTTAAAGAAGAAAGATATAAGCCTTGTGAAAGTCCTCTGGAATCACCATGGTGTCGAAGAAGCCACGTGGGAACTAGAGGAAGAGATGAGAAGGAAGTACCCTGCTCTTTTCTCCTAATACGTTTTATTGATTTCGGGGACAAAATCCTTGTAAGGGGTGGATAATTTGTAACATCCCTGACCTGGATTATAAACTAACCCTAGAATTTTTGCCTAAACATGTAATTATATACTTGTGAATACTCCCAGGCATGTAATTAAGTTCCTTAGGAACATATACTTTCAATTTTGGTCCTTTATAAACAAAGTTGTAGTATTGTTTTGTAATGTAGGGACCTATGTGAAAATTACCCAGTTAAGGGGTTTGACTTGCAAATTTAACAGGTTAAGATTTTCTTTTGATGATGAGACATCATATGAGTGAATATGATGAGGTATGATGGATTTCCCAAGCTTGGGCATCAAGATGCAGCTTGAGGAATGAGCCTTGTGCTTAAAAACCCTAAATTGGAGTAAAGTGCAATTTACCCAAATTGTGGGGTGCAACTTGTGAAATACACCTTTTAGAACACCTTTTATGACTCTTGACATCATTTAGAGTAGAAATGATGAAAGGGGCGCTTCAATGAAGTAATCAGATAAGAAAAATGATCTTTGTGGTAAAAATCACCTTATATGAGTATGGAGACCCTTTATGTATGTACCTAGTTGAAAGTTGGCTTTCTTTACCCATAGATCTTGAGTTTTGATGGAATTTGCTTAAGTTAGGATGGCTTGGACGTGCCATAGAAACAAGGAGGGGCTTAGATGAGAATTCTATGTGTTAAAGGTCCTTATGTTGGAAAATAGCCTAAACTATATAAGCCTTTCCCTTTCCAAATCAAGTAAACATATTCCTTATCTTATTCATTTCTCATCTTTCTCAAAACGGACAAGGCAGAGCTATGGACCTTAGGGAGGACGACCAACTAGTGCTAAGGTGAGTAGGAACCATCTTCAAGCTCATATTCTTGGATGAACTCATCATATAAGGTTGGTTCTATGATTAACTCACTTAGATTCTTTGTTCTAGCTGACCATCCCCATCTTTTCCTTGGAGAATCACCTCTGGCCGAGTTGTGGAGCTCAAAACACCATTAGAGGCTTGAATCATGGAAGCTTGGAGCTCTAGGAACAACATTTGAGGTGGGTTTTATAACTCTAAACTCTTTGCTTTGTATGCATATCTTTATTCTTGCAATTTAAGTTTTAGTTCTTCTTCTACCTCCCTTCTTCCTTGCACTTTTGCAAGAAAAATGGTGGAGTAACCGAGCTGAACAGAGGTTGAAGATGATGGGCGTGATTTCCTAGGTAGCTTTATCAACCGACCTTGGACCCTTTTGGTCCAAACAGTTGCAAACCGTTTAAGGTCAAACGGTCTCAAACCGTTTGATCTCAAACGATCTTGCAAGACCGTTTGGATCAAAATGGTCTCAAGATCGTTTGATAGGGTTCACCAAGGGACGAACGTTTGAGGGTCTGTTGGTAAAATATTGAATTTCAGTCCTACAAAGAATCATAATCTAATTCATAACCAATTGAGAGTTGAAGGCACTTCAACACCCTAACCCTAATCGGGTTGAAATTACTGTTTATAAGTATAGATCTTGTTGAGTTTTTGGTTGAAGGACCCAAACGGTCTCAAGACCATTTGGGGATTCATCCAAACGGTCTCAAGACCGTTTGGGCACAACCCAAGACCATTTAGAGGATTAGTGTTGAGCTAATTTGATGATTTGAGGGTCCATTTGCAATAAGTTGATGAATTGATAAAATTGCTGATTTTAGACCTAATTAGAGTTCAACCCTTATCCAACCGACTTGGTTTTTGGTCAAACTTTGGGCAAACGGTCTCAAGACCGTTTGGAGGTCATCCAAATGATCTCAAGACCGTTTGGGCCAAGTTTGGGCCCAATTGGAGGTCAATTGATAGGTTCAACCTTGATTTGATTCACCTTGTTGAACATTGATGATTATCCGATTAAAACCCTAATTGAGATGGACTTGACCCTAATTGACTTTCAATTTAGGGTCAATTTGGTGTCCAATTGATTGAGGCTCATCTTAAGTAACTCAATTTATAAGTGGTTAACATAGTTTTGACCAATTGAAGGCTTCAACAGAGATATCCATAATCGATTGGAACTTTTGAACTATGTTGGAGGTCCAAACGGTTTGAGCCCATTTGGACCAAACGGTCTCAAGACCATTTGGATCCAAACGGTCTCAAGGCCATTTGGGCTCAAACGATCTCAAGGTCGTTTGGACCAATCGATCTTAAGTCATTTTGATCAAATGGTTTCAAACCGCATAAGCACCAAACGGTTTGGAAGTCAACCTTCCCCAAACGGTCAACACACTCAAACGGTCTCAAGACCGTTTAAGGTCAAACGGTCTCAAGACTGTTTGAGACCAAACGGTCTCAAGAACGTTTGATGGTTGAAGGTTGAAACCGTTTGGAGGTTTTCAAGGTTGTTTATACTTAATCACTTAAAGGTGTAATTGGTTCAATGATGGTTTGATCTAAACCCTAATGGTAACCTAGGACATTAAGGGACTAAGTGACTAATGAATTGACCCATGATGGTGTTCAATGGTGTAATTTACCAAAATACCCTTGAGGGGTTCAATTGAAGGATACCTTGTTTTAACTAAACCCTAATCACATGATAGTGATGATTTGGCTTATGATAGTCAATGAGGACTTGACCCAACCTAATCTAGAGTGGTGTATTCACCATCTACTAGTAAGAGGAGAGAGAAAGTATCAGAGGAGAGAGAAAGTACCCTTTTATGGTGGAAACTCAAGTAAAGTACCTTCAATACATATGAATGTGCATGATTAGGGTATGATCCACCTATGTGAGATCATGGAAACCCTAATTATGATAATTGATGAATCTTAATCTTGTTTAAGGGCTTTAATGATGATGTTATGAGTTCAATTCACCATGAGGTGAATAGTAAACCCTAATTCAAGGGTGATGACATGTAATATGAATAGTAAACCATAATTGATGAAAATTAGGGAACCTAACTCTTGTAAGAGTAGGAAGATACAAACTTCATTGGAATGAATTGTGTACTGTTAACAGTTGAATTAACCATGCAGGTTCCTATATGAGGATGATCATATCTAGGTTAAAATTATGATACTATATTCATTGAAAGCATGCTTTAGCTTTATGAATAAGTGAAATATCCTGACGCCTTGTTAGTGGCATCTTATGAGATGGTTGGGTTATGAGAGCCATGAATAACATCAAGGTCATGCTTAACAGATGACTTGTGATAAGATGACTGAGAAATGATATTTGTTGTGAGTTAGACTTGTTACATTTAAGTATTCTATTTTCATAGCTGCCATGCTAATGATTAATGTTTGAGAAAATGTATGATGTTAAAAGGAATACTGAAATGTACCTAACTAATCAAGTATAATCATACCATGCAAAGCCCTGGTCATAGATCCATCATTGTCAGAAAGCAAAATGATGGTAAAACAGGTTTTCCCAAGGGAACTCCTGGATCACATACTTTTGAGTATGTGGGGGAATATGGATGTGTAAATCCTTACATCCTAGTGTAGGAATTGATTTAGATGTATATTAATCCATCAACCCTTCACTAAATGTTATGTTGCAACACTTGGGGAAACACATATACCGCATCGATCAGAGATAAACAAGAAATCTCTCGATGATGAAGAGAGTACATAATGCCACTGTAACTCTAAAAATAGCGAAGTACCAGATTACCCTGGTAAGCTATAGTAGCAGAGACACAGGATGTCCTACAAGTTATCCTCACTCTGACTGAGGAAGATGAGGTCATAAGAATCCGGCTCTTTTGATGACCTAGGTATGATACCGATGCGACTTAACAAGTGATCGGTTGGAGTATGAGCAGTATACCTCATCTCCGCAGGGCATAATAATGTTCGTAAAACATAATCAACAGTGTAGTATATCTGTTAGGATTAACTACGAGATACATGATTCATGTTACACTGTGTAGTACACATGTTCTTCATATTTCTTAAATGATGAACCTCTGCTTCTTACAAAACTGCTCTTGAATACTTTGAGAGTTTTTAATGCTTATGTTAATCTTTGATTTGCTATATAAAGCCTCTAGTGGAGAATTATAACTCTCGCTGGGACAATTATTTAAAATTGTCTCACTCCGTAGACTTCAACTTTTTAGGTGGTCGTCGAAGATGGAGGAACCGGTCTAAAGGTGACCAATCCCAACGGCAACAGCAAGAGCAGCAGTGAATCTCAGGTGGAGATACTGACTGCTAAGTCATGTTGTTAGATAGTCATGTGTCGTCTCTGTACTCTCAGGTCCTTGGAGTTAGTGGTCTAAGATTTTGGTTTTAACTCTTGAGAATTTTGTATCATGTTGTATATAATTACTCAAGAAGTAATTATCAGAGATGTAAACAGTTTATCTCCTTTTTATGAAAGAAGTTTTATGAATTCCAGCTCTTATCTCAAAAAGTTTTAATTTCCCGTGATTTTTGTCTTCCGCTGTTAATCGATTGCTTCCGCTAAGTTTAAATAGTGTTTATATCGTGGTTTGGAGATCGGAGCCCACAAATACATACAAGGTCATATGGGAATAGTTCAATTATTGCATTCATGATATATCCATTGCTACATCCTATGGAATCCTGATCATGTCATTTGCATTCTTCACAAGAATTGGAACATATGGTTCATGAGTGACTAATCCGGATTCTCTCCCATTGAATCCTTCACGTTGAACTCTTTCAACATCATGCTATTTTATGTGCTTGAACTAATGTTGTGAAACATTCAAGAACTATCTCTATAGATCTTGATCTCTTTCTCATAAAGTGTTTCACTTAAGCTTTCATTGCCAATTCTCAATACTTACAATATTTGACTTGTTCTTCCCCATCATATATGGAATATTCCCACTTAACCTTTTGTAGTCATAGATTTTCATCTTTTATCTTGATTCAAGTCAAACTCTTTGACTCTCTTATCAAGTCAAAAGACCCATCCCTGAGATGCTTGTTTCAATCATGGATTGAACTTTGTATCTTTTAGACCTTATTTGCATTATTGAAGTTATAAAACCTTTAGGTTGTGTCACGTAAACACCCTCCCATATATCCCTCTTAAAGAATCTAGTTTTAATCTTCATATGTCAAATCTCATAGTCTATTTTATCTACATTAACAAGCATGCCAGTTGGTAAAGGGACTTCATTATGTTCAAACACATTGAACTAATTTGAAACCCTTTGTAACCAATCTATACTTTAGGTTATCCATGTTGGTCCTCCATTGAAAACCCAAATTCACCTTATTGCTTTTACCCCTTCAGGTGGTACTGGCAAGGTCATACTTCTTAGTGTGCATGGACTCCCTAATGGTTTTGAGTCATTTCCTAGATTTTTGTTCTCAATAGCTTCTAGTTGATTAGTTTTCTCATCATCTTATGAACAACCCATCTATGTTTTTGGATTCACAATCCTCCAAATTCAGATGTGTTATACTAGAACTGTGAGGTTTTGTGTAACATGAGCAAACCGAGATTCCACAACAATTTGTGATTCTCACTTGTTCTCATTGTACCTTTCTGTTGAACCAAAAACTTTCGAGTATTCCTTTTCCGCCCTCTAATTCTTTTGGAACTCAGTTATCCTTGAAACAAAACATTTTTGCTTTAGGATTGGGACCAAAGGCAGTATTCAAAAATTATGGTTTGTGGATAAACCTGTTCAAGAAAATAAATTATTTGTATAGGTTTCAACCCTTTGGATAAATAGACAGCCTTGGTAGTTCTTCTCCTTCCTTCGCACAGGCCAATGAGCTCCATGCTCTTAGTATGTCTTGGAATGAGTAGAATGCTCGTTGGCCCAGTAGTGGTTTTGGTCCCTCTACTGATGAAGAGATGTTGGACCAGGTTGATGAGGAGACTGTTGATGTTGACGAGACTGCTAGTGATGATGAGGATGATGGTGCTGCATCTGATGATGGTGTCTCTGATGGCTTTGCTGGTGACTCCGGTGATGAAGGCGATGTTGTTTCACCTTTAGACGAAGATGATGACTACGAGCCTGATGCTGATGATGTTGTGGATGATGTAGATATAAATGACCTAGATATCTAGTTGTTCTTAGTTTTTAGTCTAGTTTCTGATCATATATATCTTTCTAGGCTATTTTGTATTAGCAACATTTGGGCACATGTTCTGAGTTGTACTATTTTATCATCATAGTTTACATCATTTTGGCTTGTAGTTTTTTTATGAGAACTGGCTTTCTGGGTTGTAATCTTAATTATGTGCACACTCAATCTTTTATTTACTACATCTTATGAGTTGTTGCCATGCTTTACCATATTTTGATTATGACTTAGTTTAGTCGTTTCTCTCATCTCTATTGGTGTATGCTTTGAGATTTCTTGTTATGGATGTATGCTTGGTTGTGCTTGGAGAAGACCTGTTTCTATGCTCTTCTACCCCTCTACGTCTTTGAAAATGTAAAAATGGGAAGAGAAATTCAATATCTTGAAGTTGAACCATATTGCTTATCCTTTTCTTGTTCATTATATGCTTTATCATGTGACTTGCTAAAGGACCATATAGTACGTATATGTTATACTGCTTTGTGTAGATAGACTAACTATGCAGGTTAAAGTAAGCATAGATTGAGGGGGAGCAATTCACATTTTTCAAATCTTGAATCCCCTTACAATTCACAAGGCAAAGGTATAACTTCAATATCCTTTACAATATGATTGAGGAATGGTTTGTCATTGTCAAAACGGGGGGAAATGTTGACTTGAGAGATTGACATTGTCCGTATTTTAATAATGACTTAACCATTCCATTCCTATGTATCTAATATGTTTTTTCAAGATTTATTTTAGGCTTTAGGTACACGAAAAGGATCAAATCACACAAGCCCTAGCTTGTTCAAGTTCAAGTCAAATGCAATGCAAGTGTGCAATATGGGAAATCACTCCAAACGACCTTAGAAGAATTTTGTAATAACTTGTATTGATGATATGACTTGTAACTAAGATGAGAAAAATATGAGGGATACTTAATACCAAGGTTTAATCACTCAAAAGTCAACTTAGAAAATTTGTCACAGGATGTTCATCGGTTGAGTTGGAAACTCGACTGATCCTATGATGGATTTTCTAAAGATGATCCATCGTTCAAATTACACACACACAGAAATCGACCGACCGACTCACTAAACAAATATAATTTTAGCTCATCGGTCGAGTTTACCATAACAAACTCAACCGATAGTTTGAAAATTGACTTTGTCTTTTAGTTGATCGGTCGAGTTACCTTTATTGAAACTTAACCAAATGGACTGTATGGAAAATGCAGAAAAAGTGATTATAACCGTTGGTGAATTGTTTTGGGTGAAAATAGATCTATTACATTGTGGAAAATTGCTATATTTTGACCCTAAGTAATCCCCAACTCAAGGGAACACCCCCGTCTATAAATAGGACCCCTTGGAGTTCATTCCTAGTTTTCTCATTCATGCTATTCTAAGTCCTTGCTATAGTTGAGTGTGTTGCAACTCCTTGAGCCCCTTTCTCTCTCTAGTTTACACTTCATTTCATGATTATGAGTGAGATAGGCTTGTTGCAAGAGAGCTACTCCCTTTTTCTTATAAAGCTCTCATCTACTCCATCTTCGCTACCCCTTTCCTCCATGAAGAAAAGGTGAAGCAAGCTACTCCGAGTGAAGGTGGAGTTGTTGTTGTTCCTCTTCAAGGTTAATGAAGAGGTTGTGATCTTCTCTAGGTGAAGGAGAAGGCAAAGGATGAAGATCCAAGAAGAGTAGAAAAGTCCTTGAAGGCAGAAGACTTGTGCTAGAGTGGGTAAGACCTTGGAAGAAGGTTGAAGACTCTTGCAAAGTGGGTAAGTCCTTGGTAAGGTGGGATACTCTTTGTGCTTGGATGGGTAAGTCCTTTGGTGGTCTTGTGTTGTAACTCTTATTGGTGATAATATAGAGAAAAGCACTTCCAATGTCCTAGAGGTTGACCTCTCTAGGTAGTGGACTAACTCTCTCCTAGTTTGGAGAGTGGAACCACTCTACATGACCTTGTCAAGTGCTTGCTATCAATTCCTCTCATCCTTGCTATGCTTGTTAGTTAGGACTTCAAATTGCACTTAAGCTATTGGTTATAACTTGATCTAATTTGAAGGTCTAATATATATTGTGAGAATTTTTGTATCTCTATTCACCCCCCCCCCCTCTAGAGCCCTAGATCCAATAATGGGAAGGTTGGACCTATATGTAAATGTTTCAAAACATGTTTGAGATGTTGGAATCGGTTTTAATGATTCCATTTTTTCTGGCTATGTGATTAGTTAGTAGTTGATCATGTTTTATGTTTTGAGTAATCTTGTTTAGTGTGACAGTGTGTCACAAGATCCTATCATGTCTTACACCTACAATAGATTAACTTAGTCTAACCGACATGCACATTTTAATATTGTTGTGATATATCAGGAAAAATCTCTTAAATGATTATAATATTCTGATAGATTCTATTGCCTCATTCTTTTTTATTTACCTTTGAACTATATAATCTTGAACTTACCCATATGATGTAAGCTCCATCTTTCATAGGGTACATCCCTATTTCTTTTTATACATCTAATAATTCTCAGTTATATTTATTATACACACATAAAGTTTACTTACACATACTGTGATGACCTTGATTTTAGGGTTTTCGTACCCAATATAGTAATTGAAGTTCATGACTTTTCTTAATTGGTTAATTCCAAGTTGAGTTGACATTTATCCAAAGATGGATACCTTTAACCCATAAATATGACTACAATTCCCTTATAGGATGGATACTTTTGTCAGGGACTTCTATGGACATGTATATGCTTAACATGTATTATTAGTTAATGTTGAGTATTTATGAAGTGAACTGTCAAATTGAAGTATAAATGGACTCAAATGAGTTAATGATGAGTCTTGAGGAGTGATGTGATCAAAATATCCAATCTAAACTTGCTTGATGAAGATTAGTGATTCATTGATTTGGATTTTATGTTTATACACTTATTTATGAGGTTACTTGAGGAGTTAATTTATATGACCCAAATTTTAGAGTTTTGAGCTCAAACATGGTCATACATGGCCTTGTGTGATGAGGAATCAACTTTTCAAATTTATCTATATAGGAGGTTCCTACTAGAAGATATAAGAATTTGAAATTATCAATGTTGATTCAAACATCCTACTAAACCATAGTCTTCTTGTTATTTAAGACTTTAGAAATTGTAACATTTGAATTTCACTTGGCCTAGATATTAAGAGTTTTGCACAGCTCACTCTCCCAGTCGTGGATCTCAGATCTGGGGGCCAACACATCATCCCCTACCTCCAAACTTCATGGGAGGAAGGGGTAACAGATATGTGATCTAGCAACCTGGACCACATTGTCAATTGATCCCCATTTCCACATATTCTATATGATGCCTCTGATTTGCAAATATTGGATCTAGATAATGACCCTCTACTTGATGTGTTTGGGGAGCTTGGCAACATATCAAACCCCCGCATTCCTCACCCTTTTTTCATTGCAATATGACTTTTGCATCGATGAAGGGAGACTACTTTCACCCTTTATCCTCTCCTACAATGGCGATGGGGGTCGGCGAGCCAATCGCCCTACATATCTAGGGTTGTCACCACCTCAGTGGGCGGCCGATGATCTCATTACCTCCCTCAAGGTAAATATGTATGACTAAATGAGAAATATTGGAGCATGATGGTAGGACAATTGCTCACTAGAGTCCCTCTTTATGGAGCTCACATCAGACAGAAAGAGCATAGTTATCGCTGTGCGAGTTGATCTCAATGTGAGGTAGAGCATGGACTCATTTTCGGTAGACCAAGCCACTGGATTGGCTGGTTGGACCACATGCATGACTAGAGTATGAGAAGAGGTGGTGGGCGGACAAGCTAGGCCGAGCAACCAAGGACTTCCATCTCAGACAGTGGGACCCGATGCTCAGGGTAATTCCTTTTAAATTCTCACAAATATACCATATCTTAGAAATGTGATTAAAAAAAGCTCCCTTATCTAATAAATACTAAAAAAAACCACTAGAATCAGAAAAATGTCTAGTTTCTTATAAAACCCTTAGTTTAGACTTTTGACCCTTCAGTACTGGCAGTTTTCAAAAACAATATCAATACTTCTTGTAATATGCATTTCATTGGAATAAATAGTATCCACTTGATATTAAATATGATAATAATACCCTTGCGAACACTGTGTACTAGGAGTTTTCCTAGGTTTTCTTTATGGCTTGCGAAGATCAAGAAGAAAGCTCGGCCGAACATCGAAATCTATTTCAAGAGAAGAACTAGTAACGCGCTAGCTGATAGTCTAGCTAAGTTACAGCTAAAGAACAAAGACCATTGCCGCTTTTACCAAAGGCCACCAAAGGAGATCTCAAACTTGTATAGCCAAGAATTGAATAGAGTCAAAAATAATGCTGATGTAACCAGTATGTAAGTCAGTAGCTAGTCGATATATAAAAAAAAAAGAATAATACCCTAGAAGTGTAATGTTGTGTGGATAATAAATATGGTAATTGATCTAATTATTATGCCTAAGTAGTAGGTCCTTTCTCACTAATGACTTATTAGATGCTTTTAGTCTCATACTAATTCAAAAAAATATTGCAAACATTAGGAAATTATGAAAAATTAACCAGGCCCTAATAATGACCCTCTGATAAATAGATAAATATTGGAGACAAGTTTAGGTTAGTTTGAACTTATATATGGCTAAAGCATAGGTTGGACCTAAATATGATCAATAAGGGTGAGCATTGTATTAATGATGGTTAATTTCTATTAATCAGGTGATGACCAGATATCTAGATGATCAAGGATTTTTAAGAATCTCTAAACTTAGGTACGTGACTTTTTATTTAAGTATATGACTATGGTTTTCTTGGTTGAAACCATGATATGTATGTATGCTCTCTCTCTCCCTCTTATTTTCAAATATCAAATGTAGTATTAATATAAGTACTCGATGATTTGTTACTTGAAACATAAATTATGTGTAGATGTTTTGTAGTTATTGAAGGCTTTAATTATCCCCTTTATGAGGAAATGGATTAATGTTGACTAGTACACCTCCCTAGAGAACACGGTGTACTAGGAGTTTTCCAGAGTACTTGGTACATGGGATAGGGTCCAACATATATGTTTGGTACTAGTCCACCTTAGCAATATAATTCATCTAGAAAAAAAGACAATTTGGTGTATTTCGTTTATTAAAGAACTATTTTCTATGATGTTCCTTTTTTCCTTTTGCAATTATTTTAAAGTTATGAAAACTACAAATATATGTATCTTTCTACCCATGTACACAACACATTGTGTTGATTTTTTATTTCATGTATGTTTTAGGTTTAGATCTAGCATGGGATAAAAGGACTGAAAGTGAGTAGTATTCAGGTTGTACCTATTGTCTAGGATCCTAATAGCATACATGTTCATACTTGTGTAATATTATCTTTTCAATATGTGAATCAAGTTGTGATAATTCATTTTTTAATATAAACATGTCACCTAGCGTTACAGTTGGTATCAGAGCATGAACAATAACTACACCTGACAATTGCTAACCATGAAACATAAAACTAAATTTTACTTTTCACCTTAAACCCTAGAAACTTAGTAAGTTGTTTTGTAGGAATAAGGTCTGACTTAGCTTCTAAATTAGAACCTAGATGTTCGAGAACTAGGTTTAGACAAGTGTGTGAAACCCTTTCCATATAGAGCTCATATATATTGGGTAGCTACACTAGTCAACACCTTGTTCTCCCCATTTCACTAGGTGATATGGGAGTGGGCTATCTACTATGTTTGGGACACTCAGTTTTGCTGATTTGATTTTGTTTTCCAATCGGCTCGAGCCTCGACAACTTTCTCTGACATCCTCCTTCTCAGAGAAAAACTATATCATATTTTATAAGATATATGTAAATATGAAAATGTGTCCCTCACACTGGAGAGGAGGTGTTCATGCAATCTAAGTGAAAGGGAGTGACATTGGTATAGAAGAGAGTGAATCTAGATTAGATGTCTAGAGCCTTATCAAATATGTGATAGTTAGAGTAGATGATTGATTTATATATGAAATAAGCATGTGTAATATTATGTATGTTTGATCTCTGATGGTCTAAGTTTCCTTATAAAGATTTAAGTTGTATATGAGCTGAGTCCATTTATGAAGAATATAAGCTATGTCATGATGATGAAAGTACATTCCCTTATCTTTCTTAAGATAAGCTAAGCTAATATAAGGTTGAGTATGCATGAGACTCAAGCTCATTTACAAAGGATGACCTCGAGTGTTAGGAAAAGATACGTGGTGAACTCCATAGAGAGTGAGACCCAGAAGGAGAGGGTCATAGGACCTACCCTGCAATACATGAAAAATATGATATATACATGAAGTGATGTGTCCTAAGTTGGGTTACTCCTGAGTAGATGAGTTGAGTCCTTTTGCATGATTCAATATTATACATCAGAGTTGGGTAAATATAATGTTATGGGTAGAATACTCATAAAGTGACGTCAATCCTTTGACTAAGTTTGGTCATAGCTTGAGTGACTTAAGTTTGTGAAGCTCGTCATTAGTAGCAAGTTAGGTGATGAATAGAACTCTGGTCCTTGGAGTAAAATGCCTTGTGCATAAAATGCTCACACATGTTATTTCTTCTTCTCCTCTTTCTTGATATATGATGCTAGTAAACCCCACTTGATCTATAAATATGATTTATGTATGAAAAGTCACTCAGATAAGCTTGGCCTAGTCTTTTCTATATTCTCTTTCTATATCACACATGTCATATCCGTGTTTGAAATCAAGATGAGCTTAACTTAGTATATTCCCTTTCCCTTCATATCATACATGAAATATACAAATTTGATGTCTGAATAGAGATATCTTTGAGTAATGGATTAAATGAACATAATATAAAGTTGTTATCCTCAAATCTTATGAATCTAAGATTCTAGTTTTACAACAACTCTTATAATGGGATAAAACCTAATGTTCAAGTATGTGTAACAACCCCTTCTCTAATGTTGAAATCCTAGTATGATTTGATCATTAACCACATTAAAGATGTTATTTCTAGTAAATCTAAAAAATAATGGCGTGAAACCTTGACATCACCGTATGATTAGTTGGGTGAAATATGAAACCGTGAGTGGTACCTTAACTTTATATCTATGAATAAAACCATTATCCTTAAGGGACTATGAAGATGTGAATTGTTAGAATTCGTTACACTAAATGTGATTACTCAAAACATAAGACACAATTGATCACTAATTAATCATATACCCAAAAATATGGGTAAATTAAAATAATTTCAACATCAACACCGCTCAGAAACGTTTGTATAAGAGCCCAACATCTTTCTTGTATCCATACTATACTAATAATTTGATACAAATTGTTTTATCACCTTAGACACAACATATATACATAGGAAAAAAAATTTGTATATGCCACACAAACAAGCATTAACATGCTTACAAAAATCCGTTTCGTTTGAAACATCAGATACGAACTTTTCCTACATGAACCTGAGAGTATAGGGATGACTCTAGGACACACTAGACATCTAATCAACTTTCCCAGTGATTCATTACTGTAGTTCCTCTTTACTTCCATGATTTTGTTGCCGTCACTGCCAATTACCTAAAAAGATGTGGCAAACCACAAGGGTGAGACCTATGTCCCAACATGATATATAACCTCCAACAACGCTTATTGATTACAACATTTTAAATAGTAGATAAATGAGAAGTTGGAGTATTTAATAATGAATTGAACAGATTGAAGTACGCTAAACAGATTAAGAAAATAATCTTAGCAGCAAGTATGATTATCAATGTATATATAGGTAACAAATAAGTTCATTTCTCTGGATAGATATCTACTCCAATTTCATCAAATTGCATCTAATAACAATCATCATTATTAATCTGACTATCATCATATTCCTTTCTAACAGCATAAGCATCCTTGACATCATGAATATGTCTAGTAACATAACATGGCTATCAATATTGAAATCTCAAATAAAAGGAACACATCTATTTCATAAGTAGAACTAACATCATAGCACAATTAACTGCATAGGCATGATTAGCAGTTTAAGCATTTCTAATTACATAGGCATGGCTAGAAATATTAAACATATATAGCATCATCATCTTAACTATCAGTGTCAGTACATGCGACAACATAAGCATGTTTACAACATGAGCATAACTACAACATATGAATATATATTATCTCTTATTGTACTATATTTGATCTCAGTGAAAAGAAAGCAAAGAAGGGTTATCATCCAATATGAAGCATTGTGCATAACCCTAAACATATATGCTACATGACTGTCTTATGCCCTGGGGAATTTGAATCTTACCATCCAAAGTCCAACCAAACCCTATGAAGGTCCATTTGATTCCGTACAAGATCTAGGAGTGCTGGTATCCTAAGACCTCACCCCCTTAGTCAATACAAATGAAAAGGTAGTGACATATCAGTCAATGCTACCAGTATAGCGACATATAGTCAAGCTGCTAGCAACTAGTCCGCCCTTAGTATAGGTCATGACACAAGAGAACATGCTCACACATGGCCATTCTATAAGAGGTACATGTAGTTATACTACTGCCTTTCACATTTCACAATATCCTAGGCATGACCATAGTCATCATCCATAACCTGCAATTGTGGATAACAAGGATATATCCTCAACTTGCCACCCCCACATACTCAATAGTATGGGCTCTAAGTTTCCCTTAGGAATACTCATTTCACCATCTAGCAAGTTCTGACACTGAAGATGGTTCTATGGCACATGGCACTACATGATTAGAGTTTTACTTGATTAGTTATCTCCAATTGGATGAATTAAGGTTGCATAAAATAAGTGGACAAACAAACCCTAACTCATATCTAGCAAACATTTCTATATAACAACTTCAGAAGATATAAAACATATGAGACATAATTTATCATCTCAACATCACATCGTAGTATTCACCTACCAATCAAGAGAGTATACTTATCATCAAATCATCATCACATGATACTATTGTCTTGCCATTCATGAGACTATACTTGTCATCATACTATCAAAAGATATAAATCCTTTTCACGATATCACAGGGTATCAACTATTGTCAACACAAGAGGATTACACTGCATTCATGGCTCAACCATGCCCAAAGGTCATTAAGACCATCATACTATTCCTTGCGAGATTATCATTATCTTTCCCTGCCTTATAACAAGGATCAACAACATCACTTACATATAATACACTAGACAGCACAATATTGCATTAATGAACTGGGAGATATTCATAAATAATCATATAAGGGTTATAGTAACATTAAAAACATTCCTTTATTACATCAACATGCAAGCAACCTAGATATGATTAACCCTCATCATATTCATAACGCACAGGTTTATCATAAGAAAGTATTAACCATGTGTCTATGATAACCGCCAATTAACACATTAAGGTTATGATTATGTTAAGGAGATTATTCCACCATCATGCCATTATATAAGAAGGTTAAACATGAATACTCATATTTATATATTTTCGTTAGAGTTAGGCTCAACAAGATAAACTATATTAATATTACTAATCAACACTCATACCCAAACCCTAACTCATGGAATCCCCATCGAGTCATAGCATACTAGGGTTCAACCACAAAAGAGAGTACTCCATGATTCTATTCATCATTGAAGGGGTTGTTCATAATCAATCACCATTACTTGGTTATATTAGGGCTAAGTATAATGAAATATACTTAATCAAGGTTTCCCATTAACTCATTATATTTATTATCAATTCTAATCATATGAGAGAAAAGGTGATACTATATTATTAAGGTAAACCTCCATTAGGTTTCAACAACACTCAAACTATACAAACTTACCATAAGCATCATCCCAAAACATTAGATAGTTTAGAAGGCAAGACTATTGGTTGTTTACATATATAAACACCTTGGATAAACCACCTATTTAGTCATTGAGTTGTTCTCTACAAAGAGTCACCATTTAACCCTAGACATCCCTTTATTAACAACATAAAAAGTTCCATTGAGAGTAGGGTAAAACCCACAAGCAATTATTTATTCAAAACAAGTCGTCAATAAATCAGCTTCTTAAGTTGATCTCATAAAGATACCATCTAAATAACATTATTAAGACCAACGTATTACATTACGAATCATTCCAATTCATTGGATGAAGAATCATTAGATCTTAACCATTGGGTCAAGTTCATATATTAAAACCATCAATTAGAGTATAGGTCCAACCATTGCATCAAATGACCCAAGAAACCATTGGTTGAAGGCTTAATTGATTCTACAACTACATGCTTAACTCACCATAGGTTGTGGAAACATGATCCACCATCAGTAGTGACCATTACATCTCCATAGGTTGTTAGATCACCACTATATTCACTAATCATCATTATATATCAAGCTAATGTCACCATTGATTGATAGTATCATTAGGGTACTTAGTTGTTGATCAATAAGATTCTAAGTAGGCCAAAACCTAGACTAAGGGGTGAACATCAGATGACACCCTGAGTCACCACCATAAGTTGTCATTGAGACAACACCATTGGTTGTTGAAATGGTACCACCATTGGGTCATGTGTTTATAGAAGAAATCAGCTTTAAACCCTAAATTGACCATTGGTTGATGGGTGCTTAACACCACCTGTTGTCAAACCAACCTGATCCAACTCATCTTATATCTTAGGAGGAACGTACACATGATTACAAGTTCATCTAGAACTGAAATCAGAATAGGGAACATAATAAAAATTGAAATCCAAGTCAAGCATAGCTTTTTAGTGCATGGATCATCATTTTAAAGAAAGAACATGAGCTAGCAAGCTTATGGTAAGCAATAAACATGGATCAAGTTATAAAACTTGCCTATAATGAGAAGATAAAATCCCAAACAGAACAAAAATCGAGCAGGTAGGGTAGAAAATCCAAGCACAAGCTCTGAACTCGTCCATCTAACACCTTTCTCCATCAAAGAAGCAAACCCTAAGCATAAGGAGCAAGAAAGGTAGGGTTTTAGAGCATTAGAGAAACTTCTACCATGGAACAACAAGGTTTTAACCTGGAAAAAGATAGGAGGAAGAAGCACAGCAAAAGAAATGGGAAAGATAAGGTGAAACATACTAAGTTAGGCCAAGATATGCAAGAAGGAACTTTAGAAACCCTAAAGGAAGCAAAATAAAACCCTACATGCTTCCACAAAGCAATTCACCTTCTTCTTCTACCTTGGATAGGTCCTCCATATCTAAATAGACAGGGAACAAGTTTCTTAGTAGGAGGGAAGTGGTAGAGCATAGAACATTCGTTTGGGGATCTTGAAAGTAGATATATAAAGCTTTATGGATAAGGAAAGAGAAGAAGCAAGTTAGAATTAATGGCTTCCAGAGCTCCTGACGGCGCGGGCGATAAGGTGACCAGGACGGCGATGGATCCTCGTCGGCCGCTTCCCTGGACTGATGTGCGGCGGAAGGGAAATCCGACTGAAGAAAATCTGGTTCAATGCGAGCTCAACAGTGAGCTAGAGAAGAATCCGCTCAAATGGGAAAGCCTAAAGCCAAGAACGAGAAGGAGTGATACTGATCTGAAGAAGACTGACATAGAGCTGTTGAACGGAAAACTTGTGTATCCAAGGGTGGAAGAAGAAGAGAATGCAGACAAATGGAATAGATGCTTGTTGGGGTACATTGTTGATTTTTACCCGCATATTCCCACGCTTGTGAGCCACTTCTACAATGTCTGGAATGTCAAAGGGTTCTTTGAAATATTCGACAGGGGTGAAGGTTTCTTCCTGGTCAGATTTGAAGAAGCGGAAGACTTGAAGATCGTTTATGAAGGGGACTGGTACGTGAGGAGCAGACCAGTCATGTTTAAGAAATGGAAATTCGGGGAGAAGCAAACCAAAGCCATACTAGTTGATGTTCCTGTCTGGGTCAACATTAAGAGGTTGTCGATGGAACTATGGGACCAGAGGATGTTCAATAGAATTGGGTCGTTCATTGGAAATCATGTGAAGATGGACGAGGCGACGAAGAACCTGCAAAGACTGGATATAGCTCGGATTCAAGTTCTGATGAGTAAGGATGCTGAGTTTTCGAGAAGATTGACGTTAAGGAGTGATGACGGTGCTGAACATGAGATTGAACTCGAATACGAGTGGATCCCTCATGTATGTAATCAGTGTGGGTTCATGGGACATGATGACTGCAGGTCTAGTGATGGGAATACTGTAAGGAGGACAAAATTGACAAGACATACAAAGGTCTGGGAACCAAAAAAGAGATGTGCAGATAACGTATTCGAAAGAATACCAACTGAAGCTTTGAAGGATTCCAATGAAATCATTATTGAGGAAATTGTAGACGACGCTGAAGTTACTACAGGTGCAGCTATTCAAATGCCTGAAATGTTGGTTACTGAAGATGAGAATTTATCCAGAATAGTAAATGAAGGCTTTTATGATAATCTGAATCTTAATATAGATGGAAAAGCTATTGAGTGTAACATTGATAAGTCAGAAGCTGGAAAGGAAGAGTTTGTACAGTTGTCATCAAAAAAAGGACTTGCTACGCCTACTCCTGTTATTTTTGTTCAAAATGATTCTCCTGTTAGTGATGGAAGCTCACAGGCATCTTCCAGTTCAGTGAAGGTAAAAGCTAGAGTTATCGATCAAAAGGAACCACCTAAATGTCAAGGAAAATTAAATATAGGAATCAGAATTGAAAATTTGGAAACTACTCCCATCCCAAGGGAATTGGACTTAATCTCTGAAAGCACTGAGGCTGCCAGTTCAACAGCCAAAGTTATCAAATGAGTACATCCTGTACCATATCCTCTTGGAACGTGAGGGGTATTAGTAATAAACTTTTAAGTGTCCAAGAGGATGTAAACAGGGCAAACTGTGATGTGTTTGTCCTTGTGGAGATGAAGCTCAGAAGTAAGAAGATTAAAAAAGTTATGAGGAAATTTTTTGATGGCTATAATTGGATTTCTAACAGTAATTCTCATGTTCTGGGTCGGATTGTGGTCCTGTGGAAGGAGGAAAACTGTAAAATCATCAAAATGGATGAATCTGACCAGACTGTTCATTTTTTCTTGGAGAAGGATGATATTAACCTCAATGTAACTGTTGTTTATGGGCATAATGATGACTATGATAGAGAAAGTTTGTGGAGCAATCTGGAGCATAGTTCTTTGATTAAAAATGGACCCTGGGTCATTATTGGGGATTTTAACGCCGTCAGGAAAAATGATGAGAAGATTGGTCTCCAACCACCTTCAAAAAAGTCCATGGAGGATTTTAACGATTTCATGCTTGACAATGGTATGTTGGAGATGGATCTCCTTAGGCCCCATTTTACTTGGAATAATCACCAAGATGGTGACGACTTTATTGCTACTAAGATTGATAAAATTCTCTATAATACGGAGTTTCAAGCTAAGCATGATGAATTTCATGGTGAAGTCATCACTAATTTTATTAGTGATCACAATAGACTCATGCTTGTCATTGGGAAGCCTAGAAAGCACAAGACTCCTTTTCGGTTTATCAACAGTTGGGCTGATCATGGTGATTTTCAGAATATTTTACTTGATAGTTGGAAGATGGAGGTTGATGGTCATGCTATGTATAGATTATACAGGAAGCTTGAGAATTTAAAAAAGAATTTAGTGAAGTGGAACAAGGGGGCTTTTTGGAATATTATTGAGAAGGCTTCTATGGCGAATTTTAATGCTCTTGAAGCCCAGAAGGCTGCGGATATGAATCCTACTGATATTACTCTTAGAACTAAAGCTGATAGTCTAAGAAAAGAAGCTAGAGAGGCTTTGGCCAGAGAGGAAGCTTTATTTAGACAAAATTCTAGAACCCTTTGGTTAAAGGAAGGTAATATGAATACTAAATTCTTTTATGCTTCCTTGAGATCTAGAAGGGTTAGGAACTCCATTAACTACCTCAACACTGATGGAGTTCTTTTGAGAGATCACAATGTGATTAAGGAAACCATTACCAACTTTTATGAAGATATTTTCTGCAAGGATTATTGTGGTGAGGTTTGGAAGGGGGTCAGGAATGGTCCTAAGATTACTCAAAAGCACAACGAGTTGCTCACTAAGGCTGTTACTAAGAAGGAAGTTGAAGATATCATTTCTAGTTTAAATGAGGACAAAAGTCCCGGCCCTGATGGATTTAATGGTTTATTTTACAAGGTTGCTTGGAAGGTTATTGGGGATGATGTCTTTTATTCTGTTAAAGAATTCTTTACCAACAGTAGTTTACTGAAGGAAGCTAATAAAACTTATATTACCTTGATCCCAAAGGGGTCCGACAATTCTTTGATTTCAAATTGGAGGCCCATTGCCTTATGCAATATTTTCTACAAGATTATATCGAAGATTTTGTCTAAAAGACTGCAAAGTTGTTTACCCTTCATTATTGATAGCAACCAATGTGCGTTTGTTAAAGGAAGATGTATAAAAGATGCTACTCTTTTGACGAATGAAATTATTAGTGATGTTATGAAAGGCAATGGGAGGAATATGTGTATCCAGGCTGATATCTCTAAAGCCTATGATTCTGTCAGCTGGACGTATATTTTTTCTGTTATGTGCAGGATGGGTTTTGCTCATAAATGGATTTGTTGGATTGAACTAATTCTCAAAACAACCTCTTATCAGGTCCTGGTTAATGGTGAAGCTACCAAAACCATTGTTCCGTCGAAAGGGGTTAGGCAAGGTGACCCCATTGCTCCTTATCTTTTTACTATTGCCATGCAGGGTTTATCTGAGATGATCAAGAATGATGTTTCCTACTGTCCTATTAATGCTTCTAGTAGTCCGAGCTGTTCTCATCTTATTTTTGCGGACGATTTAATGCTTTTTTCCAAAGCTAACAAAGACAAGGCTGTGGGCATTAAGAATCTACTGGATCAGTTTGAAGCTATGTCTGGTGTTAGTGTGAATAAAAATAAGAGTATGATCCTCATGAACATGAGTAAGGAAGCAGATGATATTTCTAAAGTGTTAGGCATCAAGATCGGCAAGTTGGATGACACTAAATATCTCGGGCTGCCTTTGTTTGCTGGGAAGCTGAGCAAAAAACATTGCGAACAGCTTGTGGATAGACTCAAGAGAATATTGGAAGGATGGAAGTCTAATATGTTATCCTTTGCAGGCAGAGTTGAACTTGTTAAATCGACCCTTTCCACTATGCATCTCTACTGGACTATGTTGTTCCCTATCCCTATGTCTACTCTTGACGAGATTGACAGAATCTGTAGATGTTTCATTTGGGGCAGATCTGATAAGAAGGATAATGTTCATTTGCTGAAATGGGATATTGTCACGTTACCCAAGAATGAAGGGGGTCTTGGCATTAGGAAAATAAAAGAAGTGGCTGACGCTTGCCTTGTTATTAATGCTTGGGATATCGCTAGGAAAAAAGATTCTCTCTGGGTCAAGTGGATCAATGAGAAATATATAAAGAAAGATACTTATTGGAGCATCGACAACTCTACAAATTTCTCTTGGATGTTTAACCGAGTCATTCGTATAAAGGATATGCTCCTTAATTTTGTTGAGATTAAAATTGGAAATGGCAAGCTTGTTGACATTTGGGGTGACCCCTGGTTCAATGGTAAGTTCTTTCATGAGATATTCGATAAGAATGTCTCTATTCGGGCTGGGATTCCTAAAGGTGCTAAAGTGTGTTCTATTATTAAAGACGGTAATTGGAGCATTAAAGATTCTATATGTTCCAAGATGATCTTAAACAAGCTGAAAGAAATCAGTATTGATAATGACAAGGATGACAGATATCTTTTGAGGGGCCTAAGCGAGGGTAAGTTTATGGAGGTGTGGAATCTCATTAGAACTAAAGAGGTTGAGAATTTGAAGTTTGATTGGCTTTGGAAGACGAAAAGTAGCATGAATGCTAAAATCCACACTTGGAAGGCTATTCATAATAAACTCCCCACCACTGAATATTTGAGAAGAAGGGGGATTCCTGTGGTCTCTATTTTCTTTCTGTGTATGAATGATTACGAGGATACTAATCACATTTGTTTTGATTGTAAAGCTATTACTGAGTTATGGGATTGTGCTCTTAAAAATGATATGATTGAAAATATTCCGGATTGTTGGGAAAGTATAACTAAGATGAAAAGTTTGAAGGCAGGTGTCACAGTTCCTACAGTTCTTTATCATATTTGGCTTGAAAGAAATAGAAGAGTACATGATAATACCTATAAGAACATGAGTGCCCTTTGGAAGATTATTGAGGCTGATATTAAGATTCTTGTTGATTGATTCTTGCAGACCTCCTGGGATCTGGCCTTCTGGTTGTCGAGGTCACATCTTGATCTAGTGGTGGTGCCTTGTTGTTGCTATTTTGGTGATGGTCGAGTATCTTTCTTTTGAATGTGAGGCCCCCTTCCCAATGGTTTTTTTCTTTCTGGCTGAGCGTGCTGTTGTTGGTGTTTTTGGGGTTGCTGGTGGTGCTGATGGCTTTCTACTGTTGTTTTTTTTCTCTTCTCTCTGTTGGAGCTGCTGTTATCTTGATAGGTGGTTGTTTGATCCTTGGAGGTTTAATGTGTGTTGTGCCCTGGTGTTTGTGTTTATAAGAAGGTGTTGTTGGGTCTATTCTGGTCTAGGCTGGTGGTTTTGTTTCTGGCAATCTGCTCCCCTCTCACTGGTTCAGTAATGGTGGAGTTTTGCTCCCTTCTCACTGAGTGTGATGGTTGAGTATTGGATGATCCTTTCTTGGCGGTTCCTTCTTCTCTTAGTTGGCATTATGATGCTGGATCCTCTTCGAAGTTGCTTGAGTTTCCCTATTGGCTGGAAGATGATGCTGGTGCTTTCTGGATGATCTGTTTGTGCTTTCTGGGTTCGGGCTATGCTGCTAGCAGGGGTTTTATGATGTTTTGAGCTTCTTCTGATCATGTCTTGATCTCCTTTCACTGAATTAGTGATGTGATGGCTGAGTTCAGCTCTCCTCTCATGATCAGTGATGATTGAATCTTGTTCTCTCTGGTTTCTGGCCTTGCTAGTTTCTTCTGATGCTTCTATGATTAAGACTTTTGGATGATGATCTACTGCAGTTGTGATGATATGTTCTGAGCTTTGGAGGCTTTGATGGATGAGTTTTTTTTAGATGGTTGTATGGTTCTGAAAATTTTCTTCGTTTCATGTCTATAGCTATGGTTTCCCTGCCATTCTTTTAGCGAGGCTCTGCCCATTCTGTTTTACCCCATTCTTTTATATGTAGCCTGTATAGTTTTTTTTCCTTCTGTCTATCTTCTTCTGAAGGTAGGATGCATTGTATAGACACTTTGTTAGAAAATACAAAAAAAAGCAACACGAGTTTTTACCGACCAAAAAAAAAGAGAAGAAGCATGAGGTGTCTAAAAGCTCTCCATGCATCCATGGCCATAAACTATTAAGGATATACAAGAAGCCACACAAGCAGCTGACCCACCATCCACAGAGACCTACTTATCCCTCATTTCTTGATTTTGCAAGCAAAGCAAATAAACCATTTGCTTGAGAGCTCCTAAAGGTAGCTCATCCATAAAGGGGTAAACCCTAAAATACCCTTGAGGAAAACACCTCCAAAACAAGGTTCAACTAGGCTCCCTGTGGCTCAAAAAGCTCAAGAATGATGAGACAACATCCAAATAACATAATGAAAGTGATAAATTGCAAGAAAAACCTCCCAACTGGGTATATTGTAGAAAAGTCCAAAATTTACATTAAATTATATAACTTGCACAAACATCAATCAAATTGGACCAAACTTGAAACTTAAGATTATCTTATGATTTTAAATCATATCACAAGGTTAGATTACAGTTATAAGAATTCAATTATGATAATTAAGTATGTTCAACACTTTTAGCAAGGTTAGGGGTCTCTCATAAATCCTACAATATAAGAATGTCATGTGATGACTAAGGCACTAAGTGATGCTACAATTCCTTAAAAAAAATGATGCTTCAACCTATATAAGGTGGGGTGGGTACACCCTACAAGCTTAAATATCCTAAGATGACAACTTAGGATGAATCCAAAATAATGATACTCTTGGCACTTAGGAGTGGAGGCCTAGAGGCATCCATAACTACTTGATATTAGCTTAAGAATGAGACTAGTTCAATTTTGAGGATGAAATTCCATATAAGACGGGGTGAATGTGATGACCTCAATTTTAGGGTTGTCATAATCAATATAGTAATTTAAGTTGATGGCTTTACTTAATTGGTGAATTCCAAGTTGAGGTGACATTTACCCAAAGGTGGAAGCCTTTAACCCACAAATATGACTACAATTCCATTATAGGATGGATACTTTTGACAGGGACTTCTATGGACATGTATATGTTTAACATGTACTATTAGTGAATGTTGAGTATTTATGAAGTAAAATGTCAAACTGAAGTATAAATTGACTCAAATGAGTTAATGATGAGTCTTGAGGTGTGGTGTCATCAAAATATGCAAGCTAAACTTGTTTGATGAAGATTGATGATTCATTGATTTATATTTTAGGTTTATGCACTTATTTATGAGGTTACTTAAGGAGTTAATTTATATGATAAAATTTTAGATTTTTGAGCTCAAACTTGGTCATATTAGGCCTTTTGTGATGAGGAATCAACATTTCAAATTTATCTAAATAGGAGGTTCCTACTATGAGACATGAGAATTTGAGATTATTAATGTTGATTTGAATATCCTACTAAACCATAGCCTACTTGTTATTTAATACTTTAGAAATTGTGACATTTGAATGTCACTTGGCCTAGATATTAAGTGTTTTACATAGCTCACTCTCCCAGCCGTAGATATTAGATCTGGGGGCCAACACAACATCCCTTACCTTTGAACTTCATGGGAGGAAGGGGTAACAATTTATACAAGCTAGCAACTTGGTCCACATCGTCAATTAACCCCTCATTCCACATCTTCTATACGATGCCTTAGATCCACAAATATTGGATCTAGATAACGACCCTCTACTTGAAGACTTTGGGGAGCGTGGAGACAGATCAAACCCCAACATTCCTCACCTTGTCTCCATTCACTAGTACATAACCGGCCTTTAGTGTTGGTTATTTATGGCCTTTCATGTCGGTTTCTAAGCGACACCTATGTGGGCGACACTAAAAGCCCAACCTTTACGCGTCGGTTCTCAAACCAACGCCACAACCCTTCGTGCGCCACCAAAAACTCGCCGAAAACGTGCCAACAGGGGGTATAGGCATCGGTTATCCGCTTCGAAACCGACACTGAATCACCCGCTTACACAGCCGTGCTGGCCAGCACGCCGTGGTGTCTGGTCTCATTAGGTAAATTGACGTCGGTTACTAGTATGGCAACCGACATTGTAACCATATATCGTCGATTTTATACAGATATCCGACACATATTTTATGTCTGGTCCGCTGCCACGACCATGCTGGCCAGCACGACCGTGGTGTCTGGCCTCATTAGGGAAATGGACATCGGTTCTAGTATGGAAACTGACACCGTATGTCGTCGGTTTTATACAAATAACCGACGCTATGATTTGATTTTTTTTCCTGTCAGTCTGCAGACCTGTTGTGGCTGGTCGCAGGATGAGAAACCTACAGTTCAGTTATGAACTGTAGGTTTTACAACATCCATTGATATCAGCCAACAACAGGCCACAAACCTGCAAAATTAACATGATGGACAATATTATATATATGTGATTCACACTCATGTATAAGAACATTTAATTCATATTATTTTTTCATCACACGCATTTAGAAACCAGTAGCAACTTGCAGTTCTATTTATTTCATCTCTTTTCACATTCAGACACATGTAGAAACATTCATGTATTGATGATTTTCACACACATATGACAATTCATAAAAATTCATTCACATTCACACAAAATTAATTATGAGAACAAAGTTATTCTTTATTCATCGTTATTGTCATCGTTGTCATCATTGTCAGCAAAATCATATTAAAAAATTCCCACTCTTTGCAGGGCTTTTGCCCAATCTTCTCTTACAACATCTAATTCATCTCTCGTATACAGAGCATGTACATCAAAATGCTTTACATCTGTGTTGAAGTCCTCAGTTTTAAAAACCTACAAAGAGAATGATGTATATACATAATTATAATAATATATAATAAGATTCATATATTTCATATTATCTAACGAGACTATGTATAATACATGTTGTATGTTATCGATTTCCAATACGGCATGTTTGATGATTAGGTCCATAAATCGCATCACATAGTAGGCACATGCCCAACCGTTGTCTGGTGTAGCACACTATATATTGAAACATACAAAATATTTAAAAATACAAATAAGCAAATTTCACATAAATAATATATACATTGGAGTCAGTAAATTACTTTCACATTCTTCCAAATGACTGTCAGATTTTTTTTCCTGGGGACCTTTCCTCCAGCTTTTTTGTACTCTTATAAAGCCCTATATATGTTAATGTAATACATTAAATTGCATAATTAAATAGTAATGCAGTAACAGATGTTAACAGATATAAAAACATAAAATATTTCTCACGAGAATAATGGCCTTTTAATTGCATGTCCATATACATCCAACTCACTCCCCGTGGGATCTAGATAATAGACGGTGAATGCCTTGGGGACAATAACTAATAACTCCCAATTCTTAGAACTACAGGTAAGAAAGTAGAAAATTAATAACTCAATATCCACAATAAAATGTAATTTGCTTAAGTCCAAATTACAAGCAAAGTAAACTTACTCGACATTGAATGGAGCTATTATTCTTTATTATTATTTTTACCAAAATATTCAAAAGCATCACAGCAGTATGAAGTAACTGAACCAGGGTCTGTATCTACAAGACTAATCAAAGATGGAACCAAAAATCCCACATGGGAAAACCCAAAATCTTTACATGTCTTGTATAAGTGGCTATAAACATGTATTACGTATGCATTAATATATAAGAAACCAGATTGTCGTATATAAAACAAGGTATATGGATGTATAAACCAGATTGCTGTATGCATTAATCTCACCATATCCACAGCTCTATCATAGATGTGTTCAACCATTCATACTTAAACAACTCCAATATATCTTGTATAAATACGTTGTTTCTGAATGTTTGATATGCATTAATATGTATCCAGAACTTCTATTACGTATGCATTAATACGTATGCTAAACTTGTAAAAATAGATTGTTATCGTATGATTTACCTGCAACATTCTCTGGAACAGTAACATTTATAGGGAAGTTTGGATTATGTTCGTCAATCCATATTGTCACACTCCTACAATTAGGACCTATCGAGGCGTGTAGGTCCCCTGGAAGCCAACTTGGTAGTCGAGGAGGTGGACGCCGAGATGTAGCAGGTCTCGTCTTTTTGACCTGTATATATAATTTCATATCAATTGACTCATATATATATACACACTAACAAAGTAAAGTAATGAAAATTTATCATACAATATCAGTATAGAGGACATCCGCTTCGGGCCACAATATCACTCCGCCTACTGCCTCACCAAGTGTTTCAGCATCTGGGTGTGCATGAGGCAGTGCAAGATTTCATCCAGCCAGCGAGTATATGTATGGGGCTCACACGTACCATGCCATCTGGTACTGGACTCCCATGAAACATGCACCATTTAAGGGGTGGGTAAGCCGATGCATCTGCAACGATATATCCTTCACTTTGTAGTCGGCATGGCTTCAACCCCTACAAATTTACGTAAAGAATGTTATATGCATATATACACAAACATATCATCTTGAACAGACTAGCTATTATATATGCCATAAAAATACTTACAAAGGACGTGCTAGGTGGGTCTATAGGATTACTCCCAACCTCTGAAGTATGAGGAGTAGGAGACGAGAGGTTCGCCACATGTACTGTCTGAGTGGCAGTCTGAGATGCCTGCCACTTGTGAAATGCTTCCTGGAGTCTTTTTTCAATTAAGGAATCTACCTATACATGGATAAAAGAAATGCTAGTTTCTGATTATTGAATTCCCTTTCACAATAACGTTCTAAAATAACAATAAGTTACCTCAGCTTGTGAAAGTCCCTCTTTTAGGACAGATTTACGCTGGGATGGCCCAAAGAACGCTTAGATGCCCACACCAGCACCTGCACCCCTTACACGTCCAGGATGCTCTGGGTTACCCAGAGCAACTGTCAGTTCATCCCTTGTGTGGGAGCAGCAGTAGAGGACTCTACAGTCTCCCTTCTTGTTTTGCCTCCCAGCTATCCACATAACATGATGAGGAAGACACTACTACAGAAACGGCCTTTGGCGTCGGTCGTTTAACCCCATTTGGCGTCGGTTTCCGACCGACGCCTATGTGGGCGCCGCTAAAGGTCGAACACTTCGGCGTCGGTTTTTTAACCGACGCCTATTTAACCTATAGGCGTCGGTCGTTTAGTAGATAACCGACGCCAAAAGGGTTCGCGCCACAGAAAACGGCATCATCTAGGGCACTTTCTGCGTCGGTGTTTTAGTAAATAACCGACGCCACTATGGAATATAGCGTCGGTCTTTTAGTAGATGACCGACGCATAAAGTGCCCTAGATGACGCCATTTTTTGTGGCGCGAACACTTTTGGCGTCGGTTATATACTAAACGACCGACGCCTATATGTTAAATAGGCGTCGGTTTGATATGAATATCCGACGCCATTTCCAGGACTGCTTTGGCCACATCAGGCGTCGGTTTATTGAAAAAACCGACGATGTAGGTCTTTCCTGACGGTTTTCTATAAATAACCGACGCCTATTTATATTTATTTTTTTTTCATATCAGTTTGCAGGCCTGCTGTGGCTGGTCAGCAGGATGAGAACCTGCAGTTCAGTTTTCTGAACTGCAGGTTTACGACATCCATTGATATCAGCCTACAAACAGGCCGCAAACCTGCAAAAGTCACAAGCAAAATTCTACACAAGTACATACATTCAGACATCAATTCAATTCTCACATTCACACACATATAGAAACATTCAAATACATGTATTAACATTCAGAAATATTCATTTACATAGTATCATTCATTATCGCTATCAACATCCCAATTATATCTTACAGTTGCCACTGCTTGTATGGCTTTTGCCCATTCTTCTCTTACTTCATTTAATGCTTCCATCGTATATGGAGCATGTATATTTTTTAAACGTTTACCTGTAGTGTTTTCAGTTTTAAACACCTGCAAAGAGAATGATGTATATATATAAGTAATAATATAAAAATAATATAAGATTGATATATTGCATACTAACTAATGAGAATATATATAATACCTCATGTATGGTATCGATGTCCAATGCGGCATATTTGATAATCATCTGCATAAATCGCATCACATAGTATGCGCATGCCCATCCATTGTCTTGTGTAGCACACTATAAATTGAAACATACAAAATAATACAACTAAGCACAATTCACATCAATAATATATATATTTGAGTCGGGAACTTACTTGTACGTTCTGCCAATTTATTGGCTGGTTCTTTTTCCTTGGGACCGTTCCTCCAGCCTTTTTGAATGCATCTAAACCCCTACATGTTAATATAACACAATAAATTGCATAAGTAAATAGTAATGTAATAAAAGATGTTAACGGATATAAAAATGAAATATTTCTCACCAGAATAATGGCATTCTCATTACGTGTCCAATTTTAGTGTTCAATGTACTCCCCGCAGGATCTAGATAATAAACAGTGAATGTCCCGGGGACAATAACTAGTAACTCCCAATGTCTACCGCTAGAAGTAAGAAGTTAACAATTAATAACTCAAAATGCAAAATAAAAATGGAATTTTCTTAAGTCCAAATTATAAATAAAGTAAACTTACTTGACATTGAATGGAGCTATTATTATCGTCTTCTTTTGCTGACCAAAAATTGTAAAAGCATCTATACAGTATTGTTGAACATTATCAGGGTCTTTAGCTACCAAACTAATCAATGATGGAATCAAAAATCCCACATGATCAAATGCAAATTGTTTGCAATGATCTTCGACTAGGTAGCTGCAAAACATATAGGCGTATGCATTAATATATAAGAAACCAGATCACCGGATCTTACACAAGGTATATGGATGTATAAACAAGATCTCACCTTATCCATGTCTCTATCATTGATGTATTCAGCCAATCATACATAAACAGCTCAATAATATCTTGTATAAATAAAGAGCTATCGTATGATTGACCTGCATAATCTGCATCTAAAGAAATAATTATAGGGCAATGTACATTATGTGCCCGTAGCCAACATGCCATTCCCCTACAAGCAGGACCTAACGGGTATGTTAGGTCAGTTGGAACCCAATCGGGTAATGCGGGAAGTGGAAGTGGAGGCCTAGGTGCTCCTGGTGTCTTCTTTTTAACCTGTACATATAATTTCAGATCAGTTGACATCATATATACACATTAACAGTCTAAATCAATGTAAATTTATCTTACAATTTCAGTCGTGTAGACGACATCTGCTTTGGGCCACAATATCACCCCGCCTTCTGCATCAGCAAGTCTATCAATATCCGGGTGGGGATATGGCAATGTAGCTTCTCTCCAATCAGGTAACACACGTATCGGGCTCACACGAACGTAGCCCTGTGGCATTGGAGTCCCGTGAAACATTGCCCCAGGAAGGGACGGGTAAGCCTGCGCCTCTGCAACAACGTAGTCTTGCATTCTTAAGCGGCATGGCTTCAATGCCTACAAATTTACGTAAAGAATATTATACATATATACATATCATCTTGAAAACTTAACAACTTGAAAAGACTAACTACAATGTCATAAACAATACTTACAGCAGACGTGCTAGGCGATGGGTCTCCAGGATTACTCGCAGTCTGTGCATCAGGAGAAGAGTGGGTCGCCATAGGCGTATTGGAAGCCTGAGATGCCTGCCACCGCAGCAATTCTTCCTTGACCTTCTCAGCAACTACATCGTTGATCTTCTTAGCAACTAAATCCTCAACTCTCTTATTCTCCTATACATGGATAAAAGAAACATTAGCTTCTTATTAATGAATTTCCTTTTGCAGTAACATTCTAAAAAAAGAATAGGTTACCTCTTCTTGAGAAAGTCCCGCTCTGGGTTTGCGCTGGGATGGCCCAAAGAATGCTTTGATGCCAACACCAGCGCCGGCACCTCTAACACGTCCAGGATGCTCTGGGTTACCCAGAGCAACTGTCAATTCATCCCTTGTGCCCTGAGGGATGAACGTGCCTTGTTTCCTCTGCTCGTGCAGCTCCCGCTAATCACCATAAACAGAAATTGGTAAGTTAACACCACAAATAATCAATATTCAAACGATTTCTCTAAGAGTTGTATTTTACCATTTTTGCAGCCGCCTCAGCTGTTACAGGCTTCTTTATTTCACCCTTCTTGTTTTGCCTGCCAGCTATCCAGATATCATGGCGAGGCATGGGTGTGGCAGACTCCTGAGTAGGAGCAGACTCCTGAGTAGCCGCAGACTCCGCCTGTAGTCTTTGGCGAACGCTTGCATAGCCTTTTGGACCCATAGTGTGGTCATGCACATTCAGTGCACGCCTTGCTTTTTGTGCGTCACTGAGGGCCTAGTTAGTATGCACATTAATGATTTGGTTAGTAGCACTAAATGCTAATCTTGAAACAGGTGAATACAATGTATATTAATTAAATTAGGAGTGACACCTAATACCTTGAATTCTTCAGATTTTCTTGAAGCAACAAAATTGTCCCAATCTTCTTTGTCCAAGAAGTTCCATTGTTCAAGGGCTGACTTCTTCTTCTTATCACCCTCTTTTATGTATTCTCTGTTCAGATTTGTCCTATAATTCCTAAGCATCTTTCCAGCGCGTTGCATCACATTTTTACGATGCAACTTCTCATCCAATGCAAACAGATTCTGTAAAATAGAAATGTTATTAACTAGTATCCAAAATAGAATTGCAAATAATAGAATTTGTAATCTACAAAATAGAATTGCAAATAATAATAACTCACGCATAAATCCTTCCATATCAAGTCTTTTTTCCCTTGAGGAACTTTATGCCAATTGTCATACTTAACACCACAATGGCTCCGAGTGGTACACCCAAGATAGTTCACAAAATTATTGCGGTTCACTCCAATTGGATTTCCTCCATTATCAAACTCCACCACCAATTTAGATCCACTACCACTTAGCGCTAATAACTTCTTCAACAGAGTGATGCCCCTTTTCTTGTTAAGTGTCTGGTGTTGCGCATCAAGTTGCTCCAGTGCTTCAGTGGGTACAGGTGCATCAACCTAAAATTTGACAAAAATAAAACACACTAACTTAGCCCAATATAGAAATATAGGATATATGACATAACTAGAAGATAATGAATTTTATAGAAATACAGGATATGTTTTTAGAACTTACATTAGTATCCTCGCCATGCTCGTCATGGACAGCATGCTCATCATGAACTTCATGCTCATCATGGACATCATGCTCATCATGGTCAGCCATCTGAAAATGTCATTAAAAAGGCAAACATTTAGCATTTCTATTAACTAGAAAAAGGCAAACATTTAGCATTTGTATTAACTAGAAAAAGGCAAACATTTAGCATTTGTATTAACTAGAAAAAGGCAAACATTTAGCATTTGTATAAACATACATGTCTCTAAAATTGTGATCTTTTATCAATTAACAATCCTTCATTGTGATCTCCGCGCACATATAAGTCATCATTAGCTTCAATATTTTGTGGAGTTGGCAACCCAACTGAGAATGGACTGGAGTCATCATACTTATCATAGTACTCTTCTTCATCTATAGGATCTTCAATGAACTGTCTTTTACCATGAAGAACAACCAACCATTTATCATTTGCAGGATCATCGATATAGAATATTTGTTTCGCCTGTGATGCCAATATGAATGGTTCACCCTTCTCGCCAATCTTTTCAAAGTTCACCAAAGTGAAACCCAATTCATCCACTGTAACTCCTTTGGTGTTATCAACCCAATTACATTTAAAGAGCGGAATTTTGAAATCTATGTAGTCAAACTCCCAAATGTCCTCAATGACACCGTAATATGACATTTTAGCTTCACGTGGACTCTTATCCTTTGCACTTGCAAAGTACATAGTCGACGCTTGAAGAGTGACCCCACTATTTTGGACGACACTCTTATCATCTTGGCGCTTTGTGTAATATGTGAATCCATTAATGTCAAACCCTTCATAAGACATAACATTCGGTTTTGGTTTAAAGGCGAGGCATTTGATAGTTTCTGTAATATCATGTGGTGTTTGAGATAGTTGATGTAAGACTTTATCTTCAAACCACTTAGTAAAAGTCTTATTATGCTCTCTAGCAAGCCACATTGAACTTGCTCTAGGATGTTGTCTCTTTATGAAATTGGTATGTTCCTCGATATAAACACTCACTTCATCCATATTGTGTAAAATATACAAGTGAGCTTGTTCCAACTACTCACGGCTGATTACTTTCACCCGTGATCCCAAAATTCCTTTGCCCTCCTCAATATTCTTGTCATTATCAGGAGTGTCATTACCACTGAGAAAGTCATTGCAAAAATCCATAACCTCTCTCGCCACATAACCTTCAATAATACTCCCTTCAGGCCGATAACGGTTTCGAACATCACCTTTAAAAACGCTCATGTATCGTTCAAAGGGATACATCCAATGCAAGAAAACTGGTCCCAACATTTTCACTTCCCTAGTCAAGTGGACAACAAGATGTACCATGATATCAAAGAACGAAGGAGGGAAATACATCTCAAGCTGACATAGGGTAACAACCACTTCTCTTTGCAAATTATCGAGAGTATCAGGGTCAATAACTTTGCTGCATAGACTGTTGAAAAAGAAACAAAGTCTGGTAATTGCAAACCTTACATGCTTCGGCAATATAGATCGAATTGCCACGGGCAATATTTGTTGCATTAGAGTGTGACAATCATGAGATTTAAGACCTATCAATTTCAGATCTTTCATTGATACCAATCTACGGATGTTGGATGAGTAACCATGTGGCACCTTAACATTTACCAAGCATTCACAAAAAGTTTTCTTCTCCTTTCTAGACAACGTGTAACAAGCGGGAGGTAAGTATGTTCTTTTATTACCCATTTCACGTAATTCTGTTAATTCTGACCTTATTCCCATTTCACGTAGGTCCAGTCTGGATTTTATCCCATCTTTAGTCTTACCTGGTATATTTAATAGAGTACCAATGATGCTATCACATACATTTTTCTCAACGTGCATTACATCGATACAATGCCTGACTGTCAAAGAACTCCAATAAGGAAGATCCCAAAATATTGACTTCTTCTTGAATGAAGAATTGTCACTCCGTGTGGCCATACTACATTGTGATTTCTTACCAAATTCATTGACAATGTCTTTTACTCTTTCATAAACAACATCCCCTGGTATAGGTTTAGGTGCACTTCGTTCATCATTCCATCCATTGAATGCTTTGCGCTTCCTACGATACGGATGGAATTTTGAAAGAAACCTTCGATGACCAAGATATACAGTCTTGCCGCCATGTTTTAGTCTTATTGAATCAGTGTTTTCTTCACATATAGGACACGCTTTAGCTCCTTTGACACTATATCCAGACAAATTCCCATATGCTGGAAAGTCATTAATAGTGCAAAACAACATAGCGTGCAAACGAAATGTCTCTCTTGCTGAAGCATCATAGGTCATCACACCTTCAGCCCAAAGTTTCTTTAAGTCATCAATCAAAGGTTCAAGATAAACATCGATATCATTTCCGGGTTGTTTAGGACCCGATATCAACAATGACAACATAACGTACTTATTTTTCATACACATCCAGGGAGGAAGATTGTATATAACAAGCATGACTGGCCAAGTGCTATGTTGGCTGCTCAATGTCCCGTACGGATTCATCCCATCTGTACAAAGCCCAAGTCTTAGATTCCTATCTTCTTCACCAAATTTAGGGTACAATAGATCAATCTTCTTCCACTGTGGGGAATCAGACGCATGTCGTAGGATCCCATCATTATTTTTCTTAACATCTGCATGCCACCTCAAATTCTTCGCATCTTTCGGATTTGCAAACAAGCGTTGAAACCGTGATATTATAGGTAGATACCACAACACCTTGGCAGGAGAACAAGTTTTGGACTCCCCCGAAGTCGTCAATTTATACCGTGACGCACCACATTTTGGACAATCTTTCAAATCTACATAGTCCTTTTGAAATAATACACAATCATTCGGGCATGCGTGTATCTTCTTGGCCTCCATTCCCATTGGGCACAACATTTTCTTTACCTGGTATGTTGAGATTGGAAGCTCGTTTCCTTCAGGAAGCATTTCTTTCAACAAAGTCAACAATGAAGTGAAGCTTTTGTCGCTCCATCTATTGTTAGCTTTCAACTTATACAATCTCAAGACAGCGCTAAGCTTCGTAAACTTAGCACAACCTGTGTATAACGGTATCTCAGCATCATGCACAATGTTTGTAAAGATAGGAGGTGGATCGGTGTGCTCTACCCTACAACTATCCAGCATCGCATCAACGATGTCTGCTGGAACTGGTTCGTTCACATTTACGTCATCAGAGGCAATTTCTTCTTCCACCCAAGCACTGCTATCGACATCTACTGGTTTCGATTTTGAAATCTCTCCATGCCAGTGCCATTCTGTATAGCCTTGTACAATCCCGTTGCACATGACATGACTTTTGATTTCCTCACCAGTGTTGACTTTCAAGTTGTTACCGCAATGCCTACATGGACAGTAGAACCTATCTGTAGGTTTTTTCCTATGTTCCTCGGCAAATCTAATAAACTGATCAAGACCAGATATAAACTCTGGGGTGCAACGATTACGAATGGACATCCATGATCTATCCATTCTATGATCAGAGAAAACAAGTATATATTAGGAAACAAGTATATATTAGGAAAAGATTAGGCAACATTTCCCTAGTATATAATAAATGTGTACCACCTATCCCATCCTTGAACACCTAATCTCACTAGTAAGTGTATAATGTGTATTGGGTTTTCGAGAAAATTTCGGCAGCATTTCCCCGCTGTTCTCTAAGTACATATGTACTTAGAGAACAAACGGGGAAATGCTACCAAAATTTTCTCGAAAACCCAATACACATTATACACTTACATCCTAAGTGAGATTAGGTGTTCAAGAACAGTCCCAAACCGGGGACTATCCAAGATTTACTCCTAATGAGTCAATCTTGGATGGGTTTCTAGGCCAACAATAATAGATATCTACAATGAAGCCGGATTCCATACAAACAGTATATAATTTAGTGATTGTTCATTCTAATTTATACCAATGTACAAGTAATATAAAAAACAATGATTGTTCACATTCTAGGCCAACAAACACATGTGATGTCATTCTTATATATAATAAATGTGTACCACCTATCCCATCCTTGAACACCTAATCTCACTAGTAAGTGTATAATGTGTATTGGGTTTTCGAGAAAATTTCGGCAGCATTTCCCCGCTGTTCTCTAAGTACATATGTACTTAGAGAACAAACGGGGAAATGCTACCAAAATTTTCTCGAAAACCCAATACACATTATACACTTACATCCTAAGTGAGATTAGGTGTTCAAGAACAGTCCCAAACCGGGGACTATCCAAGATTTACTCCTAATGAGTCAATCTTGGACGGGTTTCTAGGCCAACAAACACATTTGATGTCATTCTTATATATAATAAATGTGTACCACCTATCCCATCCTTGAACACCTAATCTCACTAGTAAGTGTATAATGCGTAATTGGTTTTCAAGAAAATTTCGGCAGCATTTCCTCGCTGTTCTCTAAGTACATATGTACTTAGAGAACAAATAGGGAAATGCTACTGAAAGTTTCTCAAAAACCCAATACACATTATACACTTACATCCTAAGTGAGATTAGGTGTTCAAGAACAGTCCCAAACCGGGGACTATCCAAGATTTACTCCTAATGAGTAAATCTTGGATGGGTTTCTAGGCCAACAAATACATGTGTTGCATTCTTATATATAATAATTGTCTATAAACTACATGCAACATGGTTAATCCTAATCAACAGAGCATTATTAAATAATAAATCAAGAAATCAATAGTTTCAAACAAAAGGTCTAGGAATCTTTACTAGACATTATATGTATCCCTAATCATCATATTTAACATACTACATTATTATGAACATCCAGATCAGATTAAGATCATACTATGTTATAACATATTATCGAAGGAAACATATTCTTCATGTAGTGTTGATTCTAGAAGTCTAAGAAGGGAATCTGAGAATTTTAGATGCTTACAGTCTCTAAGGGATAGAAGTAAGGAATAATTTATACCTTTTCTAGTTAAGGATTTTGTAGATACTTGGACTAGTCCTAAATGAAGAAAGTTGTATCTTAGATTATTTTTTATCATGTTTAGATCTCTTTCAGATAGAAGTTGTATGCATTCCTATGAAGGTGTAACTCATATAGTTTTTTCAGTATCCTTAATGTAATAATTAGATATCAAATGAAAACTACCTTTTGAGTAAATGGTGGCGTAGGAAGGTCCAGTTTTGCATTGGAATGAATGGTGACATAGTAAGGGGCAATTTACATTTGGATAATCGATAGAAGTGAGTGACTAGAGGTGAATTAGGGTTTGTAATTAAAGGGTGTATAATTTTCTTAGGATTTAAAGGAGAATATCTACATAAAATTGCAATAAAAAACAACAACATGATGAATATGATTGAAGCAAAAATGAGCTGTGTAACTAGGTATAAAATCGTACCTGTAAGTAGCGAGCTCGTGGAGGAAGAAGAGGAGTAGCTCTGTCGGTAGCGAGCTCCGTTAAGGAAGAAGAGCAGTGGAGGCGGCGACGATGAGCAGTGGAGGCGGCGATGTAGGCAGTGGAGGCGGCAGCGGCGTAGGGCAGTGGCAGCAGCGGCGGAGACGCGGGGGTCGTCAGGCGGAGATGCAGTGGGCGGCGGTGACACCGGCGAGCTCCAGGACCACCTGCACAAGTCAGGCAGGTAGCGGCAGCGACACCGGCGAGCAGGGAGCGGCAGGCGGCGGCGGGCAGGAAGGCGGCGGAGAAGGAGCAGGCAGGCGGTGGCGACACCGGCAGCAGAAGGAGCAGGAAGCGGCGGCGGCGCACAAGCAACAGCAGCAGCGGAGGGTCGGGCGACGGTAGCGGAGGGTGGCGGGCAGCGGCGTCGGTGAGCAGCGGAGGGTCGGGCGATGAAGATGATGAAACAGGAAAGGGGACCTAAAGTCGATCGATCATGCGTCTAATAAGTTCGTAAAGGGCGTCGGGTATCTAACAAAGCCGACGCCTAAGGTCTTCAGCGTCGGTTCCTATTACAAAACCGACGTCCAATTAGATAAAATTTGCCCCAAATAAATTGGCGGGAACCACTATCGGCGTCGGTTATCTAAGGATAACCGACACCTAAGCTGTAAATTTTCGCGCAAATTTTCATCTTATATAGGCGTCGGGCTTTAGGTAAATAACCGATGCCGTATGTGACATATTTTTTTGCTCGAAAATTGGATTTCGCGGCAGTTTTAGGCGTCGGTTTTTTACCAAAAAAACCGACGCTTAATACAAGCGGTACCCGTGTCTTGGCTACAGACGTCGGATGACCTAGATGACCGACGTTGAATGTTATAGGCGTCGGTTTTCCTAAATAACCGACGCCCAGAAAAGCGACACTGAATGTTGTTTCTGTAGTAGTGAGAGGTGCGGGAGCAGCAGTAGAGGACTCTGCAGTCTCCTGAGTAGCAGTAGGTTGAGTAGACTCAGCCTGTAGTCTTTGGGGAACGCCTGTATATCCTCTTGGACCCATTGTGTGGTCGTGCGCATTCACTGCACGCCTTGCTCGTGGAGCATCAATCTTAGCCTAGTTAGTTAGCACATTGATTTGGTTAGTAACACTAAAGGTTAATCTTGAATAGGTGAATACATAAAAATGTATATTAATTAAATTGGGTGTGGCGGCGCTTAATACCTTGAATTCATTTGTGTTTCTTTGGGTAACAAACTCCTCCCATTCTCTGGGGTCCAAGTAGTTCCATTGTTGTGTGGCTTCCTTCTTTCTATATTTATTTTTTAAAGAGAATACAAACAAAAATTATTAGTGTAAAGTTAGTGAAATACTGATCAATGTCTAGAATTGGAATCTATCAAGAACCTATTCTCAGCATCACGTATGTATTCTCGGGTGAGATTGGTCCTATAGTTCCTTAGGACCCTCGCACAATGTTGCATCACACATTTACGATGCAGCTTTTCATCCAGATCAAATATGCTCTGCAAATTAAATAGAATTGCTATTAACTAGTATCCTAAAAATTAGTAATCTACACAAATAGAATTACAAATAATAATAACTCACGCATAGTTCCTTCCATATGTGGTCTTTCTTCTCCTTAGGAACTCTATGCCATGATTCTAGGATAAGACTGCAATGGCTGCGAGTAAGAACCCAAGATATGAAATAAATGAGTTGCGGTTCACTCCATATGGATTTCCTTCCTGATCGAAATCCACGGCCAATTTGGGTCCTTTGCCCCTTTGCTGTATTAACTTGTTCATCATTATGATGCCCCTCACTTTCTCAATTTTCTTTTACTGCTCATCAAGTGCTGTAATTTCTTCAGGGGGTACATCACCAACCTAAAATTTGATAAAAAACACATTTACATAATATAATTATAAATGAACATATAGATAGAAACCTCAGGGATATATTCTTAAAACTTACATTGTCAGGCGGTGCAAGCACGTCCTCACCCTCACGGTGATCATCAGCACGGTCCTAATCAGCCATCTGATACAAGTATTAATACTTACACTTCAACAATTCATCACATTTGCACCATTATATACAAGTTCTAGCTTTATCACTCATACTCGTCTTAATATTAAACTTCTAGGGTTTTCAAGAAGTCATCCTTTGTTCAACATCATAAGAATAACATAATTCAGTAATCCATCAACACAACCCTAAATAGGGAATGTTGCCACCTCACACTGATCCTTATGTATATATCATATTCAATTTCAGTAAGACTCAACAAACACTTGTGTAATTCATTCTAATACAATTCAAATATAATTTTATAATGTCAATTCAGTTCCCAAGCATATTGACCACTGACCTGATTTTTTAGGCAATATTCACATGAAATAGCATAGTCATATATCCATAGAATTTCCCATGGATCGTCAATCAATATAGTATGCAACATGGCCGGTCGAGTTAATCTAGGGAATACTCAACCTCCACTCCTCTCTATAGAGTTCAAACATCATTAAAAAATAAGAAAGTTTAACAAGACGTCCAAAATGGAGTTTCCAAAACATAATTAAAATTTCAAATCAATTAGATATACCAATAAAAAGATAAAATTCAAATACTAGACTGCTATATTTCAGTTTGAATACATGGCCGATTGAGTTTATCTTGGGTAAAATCGGCCGACAAACAAGTCAAAAAATTCTTCCAACTAATATCTAATTTCTCCAAACCATGTACAAATTTCAACTAAATCCTGGTTGAAGTAGTGAAGATGTAGCTTAAAACTACCTAGAATTCTAAAACTTGAACCGAGAGAGGATAAATAAATATAAAAGATTATGCATAGATAAGCACATGAAGAACTTGTAGTGTAATATCCCACCCCTAAATCCCACACATTAACCCTAAATTGATATGTGAGTATGTTGTAAACGTGAGTAATATTGTGTAGAACAAAATGCAGTTTGTCATAGAGCAATTACAGAATATTGATGCATGTAAACCACACATATAAAAAGAAAGCACACAGCCACAGCCATAGGATTAATGAGCGTGCATGTGATACATGAAAAGCAAGAATAGGGGGGAAGGTCAGGGGAAAACCTGATAATGGGTGTGTAGGAGGGCTGGTCGTGCTTCAACCGGCAACCCTTCTAGTAGCTCGAAGAGGCGGCCCTGTTGGCTGCTTTAAGCGGCGACGCTACTGGCTACTTCAAGCGGTGATGTTGCTGCTCCGTGCAGGCGGCAGTGCTACTCCGTGCGGGCGGCGCTGCTGCTCCTTACCGGTGACACTGTTGCTCTTGCGGCATAGAGCTCTAGTCGGGCGGTCGCCGGGCGGAGAGCTGTGGTCGCTGGCAGCGGCTGGCGGAAGCAGAGGCGGCGAGCGGCGGCGGTGTCAGAGGCGGAGGTGGAGGCAGAGCAGCAGCGGAATCGTCGGAGCAAAGAAATTGTCGGAGCAAAAACCCAGATCAGCGGAAATGAATGAAACAGAAGAGGAAGAGTCTGCCTCACGCTGTTAAGTTAACTATAGGTGTCGGTTGCTAACCAAAACAGACAATAAAAACTTTAAGTGTCAGTTTGCAAAAAAACACTGACACTAAAGGGAGGTGAAAATTTTTGCGGTTATTCACGCGAAAACACAATGGCGTCAGTTAATGTCACAAAACATACGCTAAAAAGTGAGCAAATTTCTTTCTCACAGAAAACCTTTAGTTGTCAGTTTCTGTCTTAAAAGCCGATGATGTATGTCAATTTTTGGAGGTAATTTTTTCGCTGGAAATTTTGGTTTTGGCTATTACTTTTAGGTGTCGGTTTCTTATTAAGGAACCAACACTGAATAAAAGCGATACCCGTGTCTGGTCACCCTTCCCAGATTGATGTCGGCTTATATTATACACCGACGCTGTATGGTTTACGTGTCGGTGTATTATTACAACCGACACCATTAAAAGTGACGTTATAAGCCATTTCTATAGTAGTGATTGATGCAAACCTCATCCAACTAGAGGCTACCAAGAAGGTTGAATGGTGGGAAAGGGGTTTTGAGGAGATTTAACAATCTTGAGTGGGTTTAGCAGGTAGAAGCCAACCTTGTTTGCAGTTGCACATCCACTTCCTTGGTTTTTGGGTTCAAGTTTTGATGGTTGAAATATATGAGCTTGGGGATCATGATTGGGGCTATTGAGATGCTTTCATATGTGGGTGGTGAGTTCCCCATGCCCTTAGTAATCTTCCTGGAGCTCTGACTTTTGTCTCAATAAGGGGATATTACTTTCCCCCTTTCTCTCCTACATTAGCGCCGAGGGCCTGGCGAGCCGACCGCCCTACAGATCCAAGGTGGTCACCAACTCGGTGGGTAACCGATGACCTCACTACCTCCTTCAAGGTAGAGATGAGCGAGTTAATGAGAAAGATTGGAGCATGATGCTAGGATAATTGCTCACTGTAGTCCCTCTTTACAATGCTCACACCAGACCGAAAGAGCATAGTTACGCAATAAATGAGCAAGATTGGAGCATGATGTCTGGACAATTGTGCTAGAGTCCCTCATTACGACACTCACACTAGACCAAAAGAGCACCGTTACCGTTGCATGAGTTGATCTCAATGAGAGGCAGATATGGACTCGGTTTAGGTAGACCCAGCTACTGCATTATTCGGTCTGACCACATGCATGACTAGAGTATGACCATAGGGGGTAGAAAGGACCAGCTAGTCTGATCCAACGAAGGACTGCCACCTCAGGTAGTGGGACCCACTTCTCAGGTTAATTCCTTATAAATTCTCATAAATATATCATATCTTAGATATGTGATTAAAAATAGCCCCCTTATCTAATAAATACTCAAAAAATTCCACTAAAATCATACAAATGTCTAGTTTCTTATAAACCCTTAGTTCAGACTTTTGATCCTTTAATATTGGGGATTTTGAATACAATATAAATTCTTCTTGTAAGATGCAATTCATTGGAATAAATAGGATCCACGAGATAGTAAATATGAGAAAAATACCCTAGAACTGTAATGTTGTGTGGATACTACATGTGGTCATTGATCTAATTATTATGCCTAAGTAGTAGGTCCTTTCTCATTAATGACTTATTAGATGCTTTTAGTCTCATATAAATTCAAGAAAATCTTGCAAACACTAGAAAATTATGAAAAATTAACTAGACCCTAATTATGACCCTCTGATCAATAGAAAAATATTAGTTATTGCACGTGCTTTGCACATTAATTTTTCATAGACTCTACGAAAACCACTTATAACTTTTAGTTAAATTTATATTTGTATCTAAAAGTCTACTCATATCATGCATAATAAATTTTTCCAATTTGTAGTTGTTGTAATATAAAAAAAAGCTGTTATTTTTTGTTTCACATATGACTTTGGTAATTATATGAAGAAAATAAAACTCAATAACATTCATTGAAGTAATTTGACTTACATATTTAATTTTATCTTTTAGTAAAGAGATTTAAATTGTAACAACTATTTTTACGAATGTTTTTATTGAACATGAAACCTCCTGCATTTTATCATCCCAAATACAACTATGTTGACCTCTAAAATATTATCACACATGTTAATAGTTAAAATCCTTTAAAATAAAAACTTATGAGGATGCATAAATGAATGTTGATGTTACACAATGATACACCATCTAATTTGTCATGACATGCTATACATCCCTCCCTAGATATTTGTGTAAAAATGTGTGGACTAGTACAATATTATGTTCAAGATAGATGATGGTTGGAAATATCAATTTATATTACAAGTGTCAACACAATTGAGATAAGGTGTGATACATGGAACATCTCATCCACCAGTGATGTTGCAACTAATGATTGGATTTCTGACTGTAAGCGTAAGTATGTGAACATGGCCATAACAACTATTGAATTTTTTGTTGGTGATGATGGATGTCATGTAAAGATCCTCTTCTCTTAAAATGTCTTTGTTTAGTAGCCATACCATGTACGTCAGAGTTTCATGGTTGAACAGATGACAACGAACATGTATTGGGTATGATTCCATTGTTGTGACCAGATGCTACAAGTTTATATTAATATTTATAACCGAGATCACAATATAGATCACATTCTAGCATCATGTTGGTCTTTGGCTGACTTTCTTGGAATAAAGGACATGAATAGAGATATTTTGAAATTCAATATGACTAAATAGAAAATGGATTTGACTAAAACTTTTTTAACTCTTAACTTATAATTTCATATCAATATTACAACCTATCATAAGAGAAAAAAAATTATGTAAAATATTATATAACAAATGAAAATACATGAAAAGACTGCATTTATACTATTATTGAAGAACATCATGAAAAATAATCTTTGATATGCAACTTTAATTTTATAAGATTGTGATGGATCATGCCTTCTCATGGTGATGATAGAACCTGGAAGTATTTATGTTTACATTGTAATCAGCAACTCTTCTCCACAAACCAGTCATTCCTGATCATTTATAGCATTTGTAATTTTGATTGTATAAAAAATAAATTCATACCACAGGAACAGACAAATGCTATAAGATTGAGTAATAAAAAATGATAATCTTACCACATAGGTCATACCATATAACATTTAGTCTATATTGGTAAAAGACAATAAAAGGAGCATATATAATTAACTTACCGTGTAGGTTGGGAGATTTGTATATACAATGACTTTGCAAAAATTAAACAAGAATAGAAACATCATTATTTGATGTCACGTGCTGTTATTTTTACATCTTGTTGAAAGAAATCAATGTCATTAGATGTGTTGAGATTGCCTAGCTTACAACATGTAGATAGATTGTATGAATGCACATTTAAACAAAATAATGAACAACAGAAAAGATTAGATCATTTACCTTTAGTTAAAAAGAGTCACATTGAATGGAAACGACGAGAGGGTCAAATGATAGCAGGGAGGATACCAACAATTGATAAATCGATAACTACTCATAGAAATTTATTTACGAGGGCACCCTATCCTTGATGTCATGGCCTTTAGAATGAATGTTCCAAGATCAAGATATATGGAAAATTGTAGAATTCTGTGGAATGTACCTAGGGGTAGTGTCAATTCAGACATCATCAGAAGTATAGCACACCAGCAAGTAGCCTAGGTAAAAAAATTTGAGTATTTCTCCATCAGGTATCGACCCAAGTTATTATAATCCGTCCTTCTTTTCTGAACCAAAAATGATCAAATTTGTAGACTTCCCATTTTAAAATTCAGTCCTTTCCTTGCATATCCTACATGTATACTGCATGTACATAACAATAGTTCTTAAGGAAGGGAGTGCATGCATGCACGAGTTTGAAGAATTTTGGTACTGATCTCGCATAGAAATAGGGTGTCTAGTTGCTTCTAAGGAGGCTCGTGCCAATGCATGCCTAGGCAAAAGATGCTAGCAGATGATTAAATAGAGTAGGGAAATGCTACATCTACGTGGCAATGGGCATCTCTTATAGAAAGTCAAAGAATTATCAGTTGGTCTTGATTTCCACCAAAATTTTCAAGCATCACATCTTTTTACTTGATGCAAATCGACAGTCCATAGGATCAACGCCATAGCAGGTGACAGTCAATTGGTCTGCATTCTCAGTCCACTTAACCCATTATTCATGTGTATGGCTCTATGGGAAGAATTTTAGTGGCCTTGGAAGTCATCTAAGTGGATGGTCCCATCTATGAGGGATCATATATGTAGATGTCATAGTATTCTGCATGCAGATCTTGGGGACGGTTCCCCGTTGGCGATGTGGGTACATGAGCTGTGCAGCCGCACACGGCCATGACCTAATGTCTCCCGACACCGGTACTCCACCGTCCAGATCTCAATCACACCCTCATATCTCAGTTTAATTTTTTGAAAGAGATTCATCACACATGCGGTGCGAAAAGATTTTTTGTGGTTAAAACCACTCCTGTGCCACAGACCTAAACTATTTCCCCAACTTCTACCCCTGCTGAAAAGCGAGGTATCAGTCCTATCCTAGACTTCAACCATCCTGGTTACGTAGAAGCCCTCCATGATGTAGTTGGTGTTCCCCATATTTTTATTACCGTCACATATTAACAATCCTCTCGCTTTTCTCTCTTTCCGTATCCATTTATTTCAGAAACTAAGAATCTTATTCTAGTTGGGAATCATAGCATATCACGACGAAGTAGAAGGTGCAAGAGATAGCCTTGAGGGTGTCCTATAGATCCTAACTTTTGTCTTGTAAGCCATACACGTCTACCATGAAAAACATAATAGTGGATGACCATGTAGAGTGGGCTACACACAGGTTTATAGCATTTCAGGAATATTGCTAGCAGTCTGGTACAATATTGGTAGTGATTAGACGCCATTCTAGAAGTAGTGGTTGGATATCAAAGATGTGGTTATGGGGGGTTGAATTTCTGACCGTCTTCCTGCCATGGTAGTAAGCTGCTTGCAAGGAGGATTCCCTTCGGTAATTGCAAGTGGTTTGCTTAAGAAGATAGCAAGACTGGCTGATTTGTGATCACCCGTTGAACTATGAGATTAGGGATGCGAGACCAGCTAAAACAGAAAAGGAGACGCTATTATGGTAGATATAGATATTCGTTTGAGGAGTCCAGGCATCATCAAATTTGTGTATGGTTTATCGGAAGGAACAATTATTTATGTCAACATATTTATTTGAGGAGTCCAACTAATTATGGGGATTGTGAAGACGGAGACGAGTGGTGATGTTAAGTATGATAGGATTGTAGATTCGAAACAAGTTTAGGTTAGTTTGAACCTATTTGGCTAAACCCTAGGTTGGACCTAAATGTCATCAATAATGGTGGACATTGTATTAATAATGGTAAATTTTTGTTAATCAGGTGATGACCCTATATCTAGATGATCAAGGATTATTAAGAATCTCTAAATTCAGGTATGTGAGTTTTTATTTAAGTATATGACTATGGTTTTATTGGTTGAAATCATGATATGTATGTATGCTCTCTCTCTTATTTGTAAATATTGGATGTAGTATTAATATAAGTACTCGATGACTTGTCACTTGAAACATAAATTATGTGTAGATGTTTTGTAGTTATTGAAGGTGTTCATTATCCCCCTTACAAGGGAATGGATTAATGTTGACTAGTACACCTCCCTAGAGCACACAGTGTACGGGGAGTTTTCTAGAGTACTTGGTACACGGTTAAGGGCCCAACATATATGTTTGGTACTAGTACACCTTAGTAATACAACTCATCTAGAAAAAAAGACTAAAATTGGCGTATATCTCTTATTAAAAAAATTGTTTTCTATGATGTTCCTTTTTTCTTTTTTTTTTAATTCTTTTCAAATTATGAAAACCATAAATATATGTATCTTTCTATCCATGGTCACAACACATTGTGTTGATTTGTTGTTTCATGTGTGTTTTAGGTTCAGATCTAGCATGGGATAAAAGGACTGAAAGTGAGAAAGTTTTACAGGTTGTACCTATTGTCTAGGATCCTGATAGCATACATGTTCATAGAATTGTATAACTCTCATTCAATGTGTAATTGTAAATCGTAATAATTCATATTGTATTAATATACATGTTGAATGTTGAGGTTTTTTTATGGTGTATGCATTTAGTGTTTGTTCTTGTTTGCGCATATTGCTTCTTTAATGTACTTTGATACAATTGTTTCACATTTTTGGATTTTTACATCTCGGCCCCACGGGGTTTGGTGAAGGCAAAGTATGGGGGTGTTACACATACGCTTTGTTTTCTATTTTTTCGGTGTTGTTTCTCAAACTACCCAGGTGTAGGTGCATTGGATGATAATGACTCAAAAAGATCACCACCAGAATGTTGAAATGTGAATACCTTGGAATTGTTGGGTTTCCCTTTGCAGTTGGGGTAGTGTACTAATATTTGTACCCATTTTTTTGTAGTATTACCTTTTATGGTAAAAAAAAATTGTACATGAAAAAAGAATAAAATTATAGTTTTGTTTCCACCAGTTATAAACTTTCATGCTCTATAATATTTGTACCATATGAGTAATATTAAAATTGTTCTTTTCCTCCATTTTTGTAGTAGGATGATATTATCTCTCAATTTCGTGAAGAGTGGATCCTTATCAATTCCCACTATTTCCACAATTCAATATAGAGATTTACCAGGCCATAAAGTGAATATGTAATGCATATGCAATGTATGAGTCACAAACCACATATGTGGTTATTATCTTCTTGTATCACGACAACTACTTGGCCCATACATAACCAAGTAGAAGTCACAATGGTGTACTCACATGGACAACACAAAGTTCACACCTTAGGGTTTAGATTTCCACCTTAAGACAACTACACACACAACTAAGGTCCAGAACATGGCTCTCCAGGAGCCTATATTATCTCTATAATCTCAATCCCACACCTTTGTACAAAGTTGGAATATGCACATATCATTTCACATTTCAAATATCACATCATAATTGTACATTAAGGAAACTAGGGCCCCTCTCCCGTCTATGGGGTCCCACCTTACTCCCTGAAGATTAGTCCTCATCGTTGAATCCACTCTAGAGCCCCTTCTCATGGTCAAATCCACTATTAGAAGGACCCATTTACAGTTCTCATCACATAATTCGGGGGAGGTTCACATAGTTCATGATAGCTAACTAAGTTAGGTTTGGGTATCTCTATACAAAATCATGTATCTTTCTCAACTTAAATCATTTATGTCATACAATTAAAATTAGTCAACATTTTAAGATTTTACTAAACTAGCAAGTGATAATATGAAATAAATGCTGAAATTTCATATAATGGAAACAAAATTTATATTGATATAAACACAATTTTTGGCCTCTCTTTCTACAATATGCCTTCAAGAACCACTTTCTTGTTCACATTTTATGTCAATTCCATCCACAATACAAATTATATGCATTTTCCATTAATTAAAGGTAAGTTAAACATCGAAGACAAATAGATACAGAGGGAGTAAATAAGCTTGTCCTCGAGAATTCCCATTCCTTCAAGTCATTAAGAATTTGGGGAAGAATAATGAAAGACTATCTTTGATTCTCTTTTGGAGTAAAGTCCATGAATTTCCATGAATTAGGATCAATAAAGGCGCTTTTTTGCTGAAATTCTTCTTGTTATATTTATAGACTCACCTTTTATGTGCGAAATAGGAATCTAATTCTTCCTCCCTTAGGGTTAAAAATCTATCATTCATCAAATTTTTTAGGAAGATTCCACCTTTAGACCTTCTCGCTTTCCTAAACAAGAACATTTGAGAGGAAACGATGAGAGTTTACAAATAAAAATCTCAACTTGGGAGGAGACATGTAAGTTACATGAGAGGAGATTCAAAAAAGAGATTAAGAAGATGATGACTTACTCAATTTTCTAGCTCCAAATGATCCTAGGGTTGATCCTGAGTGGAAGTCACACAAAAAGACTTAATTACTTGCTTGATCATTCTAGGTTAAAATTCATGAAAGAGGGTGGAAGATGGTAGGAGATGATGATGATTGATGTGTTCTGGGGTCGAAGGAGGTTGAGTTGAGCATACCTTCTAGTTTTATTAATTTCCTATATTTTTTTCATGATAGAATTACTATCTGATTGACTTTAAGGACTTTTGAACTTTCTGGGTCAATGGAGCCAACATGGTCATGGTATTTATCAATGTTTATAAAAGGGGGTGGTTTTCTACAAGTCGATTTGACATACATGAAGTTGATAACTCTTATGGACTTAACTTATGAACAAGTCGATCTATTTTGTGTACAACGGTGATCTTACTCACAACGGACCCAAAAGGCCGGTCAATCCTTTATACAGGTCGTCAACTTGTTGGCCTAATTACACAAAGTTGAATCAACTCATCCATTACACCTTAATATGAAAGCTAAACCATGGTATGGTTCACAACTCATGTATATTGATACAAAATCTTCAAATTACCATGTTTCTCATTCTTGATAAAGCTAAGTAATGACTTCCATATTCATTTCTCTCTCCTTGTCACATGAATTCAATTTCTCAAGTTTTATCGCCTATGCATGCTAGTTGTCAAACAAACAACTCAATTTGGCACTCGGTTTTCCATTAGCTTACATATCTTTGTCAATAAACTAACATATGAATCGGGGTTTACTAAGAATGATTATCCATAACACGAGTTTCAACCGATGTAAGGTTTAATCACTATAAATCATTTACACTTGTTCCTTCATACAATAAGGCTTCAGAACATGAAGTAGTTATGGAAAAACAAAAGATTGTATGGTAATCATGAATCTAGAACATATTGTTAAAATATATGTACAAATCTATGCATATTTTGGGGAACAATGATGTATTCTCTGGATGATGTAAATGGGTAATAGTTATATTTACAGTGTTTTTATTCTTTTGTTACGTTGGCTTTACCATCAAGATATAATTAATGTTTGGTCCTCTAGAATGCACATTGTTGTCGTTTTTCAAGCTTAGATAGTTATCTATATGCTTTGGTTACAAGTTTTAGAACAAGCAAAATGTTCCACTTGATACACTATTTTTCCTAGAATAACTAAAGGTGAGTTACATTTGCAAAATTGTTGTTTGTGCTTTTATGTGTCTGCACTTTAATTAAAAAATAATATGGATAGATGATATTCATGCCACCTCCTACGGCAGGCAAGCTATTCCAAGAACACAAGCAACAATCTCAGGCCTCCCAGTAGTCTCTCATATGGATCTCTCTCTCTCTCTCTCTCTCTCTCTCTCTTACATACTATTCTCTCTCTCATGCAATTTCTGATACTCTCTCTCACACACACACATAGGTTTCACTCATTTTTCTTACTTTCTACTCATGGCTTAAACCAATCCTCACCCCTTCCAACAGATCACACGGCACAACATCGATATTAGGGTTGGGACAAGGTGCTACTAGGGGAAGAGGAGCAACCCTAGACACTACCAAAAAGACATCCACTGGAACCGGGGGAGTGCAATGAACAGGCGATGTCGTTGTCACATGGATGAGCCAACAGACACCACGGGGAAAGCAAGCTATGACCAACTTTGAGGTAACCACCGTCAAGCCATTGGAGAAGGAGGCAATCTCCCTGGCGCTCCAAATGGCGCAAGTAAGTCAGGCAGCTGTTGTGCAAGTAGCACCAGATTGCGCTGAACAGGTCCTGAAGTGAGTATGCAGAGCTTGGGGAAGAAGGACTCACTTCCCATAGATCAAAGCAGACCACGATCACGTCGTCTAAGCTCCAACTTGCTCACCCACATTCAAAATTGGCCCATAGTTTCAAGTGAGATCCCAAAGGAAATCGCCGCCAGAAATAGCCGCACGATGGCATCTCGAACCATCAGAATCCGTGGTTGTCACTTGTGTATGACAAAAAACCTCCTTGGGGATTTGGACATATTGCTATGTTAGTCATCGTTCTTCGAAGGGGGTCTCGACCCTATTTATCAGTCTCTCTTCGTGGGAGCTTGAGTTTCTCTTGCTGCGGCAAGTCCTCAATTTTATCCTGGTTGTTTTCTTTACTTGGTTGTGTGGCTATGCTGGCGGAGGCTTGCTTTATTCAGATTCGTGTTTGGATGAAATTTTATCACCACCAATGCAGTTTGAAATTGAAGGAATCCGGTTTGATAAGCTGTTTTAGTCGGCTCTATGATTTAGGTATCAAAGCATAATTATTGGAATGTCGATGGTTTCTTTGTATTACACTTAACTAATGTATGGTCCGTCAGAGTTCTTGTTCCTGCTTGTGGATTCTGTATGACTTGAGTAATGAAAATGATCCAGTTGCTCTAAAAAAAATCTACCTCCTATAACCTTCATCTTTTCGTATTGACGTATGTGTCTCATGCTTGCACGCTATTTGAATTACATACAATGGTTGAATAGTTAACCAAATAGCAACAAGTGGACACTCAGCTGACAACTGGACTCCACTGGATGCCAAACCGATTAAGATATCACGCGGTCTTCTCAACTCTGTCTGGCTCCAAATCATTTGATGTACTACGTTTACCAGCGTGAAAGTCCAAAGTCTCCCCAAGTTTAAAACATCCATATTATTTTTTTATTTTTCATAAAATGGGTTAGATGAAAGTTTCATCGATCTTATCACCTTTATATACATTAGAAACGACAAACGAACACATCTTCGTAATATAAAGTTGGATATGTAACATGCATGCGGGAAAAGGCGTACAGTAGCATGCGATTTCCTAAACCGCGTGGCACCGCTAGCCAAACGACCTGCAGAAAATATTCAACTACTAATCGCTTTTTTTTATTTTAGATAAACATTATATATATATATATATATATATATATATATATATATATATATATATATATATATTCAAAAAGTTTATGCATCCGTGATAAACTTAGGATACATGGAGTTTGTACATCCACATCTGTAAGATGCAAAATATATGGGATATAAATATCAGGGGTGTAATTCTAAATGTCCTAGTTAGAGAGTTCATAACATCAATACATCATATCATCAAGATAGATGAGTTACCCTAAGGTGAGAACAACCCCGTAGTCTAATGATAATGCAAGATGTGAAAGCGATCTTAGTTTTCTCCACCGCCTTCGATAGTGAGATGGTAAAATAATCTTATACAATCAAGTTTCAGATCACGGAATTAACACGGAAAAATAAAAGACTACAGGGTAAAACGGATCGTTACGATATGTGTCACGGATCTGTAAATATTGACATATAATTCGTTCGAACATGCTATGTTCCCAACCAACCTACCTCTTGAACAATCACCTTATTATATTGACATATGTGCCTCATACCTGCACGCTGTTTGAGTTACAAAGGTTGTATAGTTGATAAATATAAAGTGGACACTCAGCTGACAGGTCCACTGGATTCCAAACCGATTAAAGGCTAAAAAACCAAAATGGCACGTTTGGCCATTTTAATTCCCATAATAGCACATTTTTTAACTTAATTCCCAAAATGATCATTTTGAGAGCAATGCGTCCCGCCTTGAGACACATTGCTGTGTCGTAGAGCAATGCGTCCTGGCATGGGACGCATTGGCCCCACAAAGGCCAATGCGTCCGTGGTCAGGACGTATTGCTATGCGACATAGCAATGCGTCTCCAAGCGGGACGCATTGGTCCCACCGCAGAGCAATGCACCCCGACGCATGACGCATTGCCCTGCTGTGGGGCTAATCACTAGTACAAGAATGGTCTGTAGCGTCGGTTTTTTAAAGCCTGTAGCGTCACTTTTTAACCGACGCCTAGGTGGTCGTCGCTACAGAATTTGGTCTATAGCGTCGGATTAATTAACCAAATAAAACCGACCTTACAGAGAAAACACCGACGCAAAAAGTTGTAAAAATTCTGACCTAGGCGAGAAAAAAGGAGCCTGTAAGGTCGGTTATTTCATAAAAACTGATCCTGTAAACGTTCTCGGTCGAGAAAATTGTCAACCAAGAACGTTTACAGGGTCGGTTTTTGTGAAATAACCGACCCTAAAGATTGAATAACATTTCAGTGGTAACACTCGGTCGAGAAAATTGTCGACCGAAAATATTTCGGTCTCGACCGAGAACTCTCTATAAGGTCAGATTTTTGAAATAACCGACCCTAAAGATTGAATAAAACATTTCAGTGTAAGACTCAGTCAACAAACTTCTCGACCGATAGTAATTCGGTCGAGAAGTTTGTCGACCGAGTCTTACACTGAAATGTTTTATTCAATCTTTAGGGTCGGTTATTTCAAAAATCCGACTTATAGAGGACATTTAGAATCGGTTTTTTACAAAAACTGACGCTAGAAGTTACATTTCGATGGAAAATTTTCTCAACCAAAGAGTGTACACTGAATTCAATCTTTAGGGTCGGTTATTTAAAAAACCGATGCTAAAAGTTACGATTTTTTAAAAAAAATTCTGCAGAAATTGATATAGAACAGAAGAACAAGAAGATTCATATATTATGGGAGAGGGGAGCATTGATGCTCAACCGTCACCATTCAAAACTACACATTCATAACAAAAATGATAATAAATATCATAATTTACAAAATGATAGAGTGCAAGTCTGAGATGACATATTACAAAAGTAAAAATATGAAACAGTACGTACTCAAACCACATACATAAATGGAGCCGACATATTTAATCCAATGCTATTTCGACTTCACTTATAAAACACTCTGACCACTCTTCTCGGAATTCATTCAAGTCCACATGTGTGTAAGGATGAGTTGTAAAGATCTGTAACAGAAAATGCGCATGCTAATATTTTATAAAAATGACTACAATCACTTGTAAATTTATGATGTTATTCTTTATTACCTGACTTATAGTCTGAATGTCATGTGATGCTTGTTTGACAATAGCTTGCATGTATTTCATTACATAGTAGCCACAAGCCCAGTCATTATTTTGCATAGGACACTACAAATAACGAATTATACTTAATGTTAGTAAACTACTATAAACAGCAGTTGAGATAAGACTATAAGAGTTGACATATTAGAATTGAAAAATTAATACATATAAGACTGAGAAGTTGTCAAAGTAGCTACCTTGACATTTTTCAAAGTCAATGTCTTTAATTTTGTGGGTATTTGTCCTCCAGCATCACGAAAAGCCTTTATACCCCTATCAATTAAATAATAGTTGGTAAAATAGAAATTCTAAATAGAAATATCATGTTGAAGCATTGACTAAATTTATACTTACTCCATAGCTGGCAATTTCAGTTTGTGACTCCTTGTTGTTTTACCCATTGGGTCAAGATAATAAAGAGTCATCAATTTTGGGACAATCACCAGTAAGTCCCAATGTCTAGCTCTGAGTAAGAATAAAATAAACATTAAAATAAATAGTTTCATTCATTATTAAAATTATATTAAATAATAATACTTACTGGACGTTAAAAGGAATTAGGATAATTTCCTTCCCCTCACTAGTAAAATATTTGAATGCATCAGAGAAGTACTCATTCACATCCTCAATATTTGTCTCCACCTGATTAGTGACCGAAGGAACTAAGAATGCAATATTCTTTATATCAAAGTTGGTGACCTCAGTATATAAATGGTTGTTAAACATTTGTAATTATTTTCATATGTAGAAATAAGCTAAAAATGTGTATTGGAATTTTGTATATATATTGATAGATCCTTACCTTATCCATACTTCTTTTATCGAAGTGTTCAGCCAATCATACTGGAACAACTCTATAATATCATCAAGAAAAATAAAATTCTCAAAGTCCCTCCCAACTGCATCTTCTGTTAACTTGACCATCATATTTGATCCCGATCTTTGGTTGGCTAAGTATCGACACAAACATTTAGATTTGCTTCCCAATTCGTTGAATGTAATTTCGGGAATGAAAGATGGCTTGGGCATAGGAGGATGACTAGCAGAAATTTTACTTTTTGTTTTACAAACCTGTTAATTAAATTACATACTTATATTACATGAGTTCATATATACAGTCAAATATGAAAAATATGGTAGAAATAAGGTATACCTTGTCATTGATAACCAAGTGTCTAGGCCAACCCACCATAGCACCCTCAGCTTCTTCAACTGTACTATATTCAGGATTAGGTATGGGTAGTGGTTTGTCCCCCATTCCGTCATACACAAGATGGATGGACACACGGCAGATGTCATCAGTAATTTGTTGGCAATGCAATGTACCACCAAGGTTGTACACGTTGCCCGCTGCCACAACATTATATTCTGGAACCTCCACTGCAAGTTTATAGTTCATACCAACCTAGATTGAAATAATATAAGTTATATAAGAAACAGTAGAACAGATACATGTTACAACTATATATATCATATATTTATCATACTAATAACACAACATATATAGAACAAAAACTTACTACAGATTGTTTTGGTGGTTCATCGGGAGTGCTCCCATGACCTTCTACAACTTTAGCATGGGCTTGTACCTCATCACTTGAGAGACGTGCAGTATGAATAGGTTGAGAAAGTTGAGTAGGCTGAAATGAAGACATTATTTCTTTTACTTTCTGCGCTACTAATGCTTCAATATCCTCTTGTGTAAAACCTCCAACACGACCTCTTTTAGATTGCGAAGGGCCAAAATAAGACTTGAATCTTATGCCAGCTCCTAATCCCCTAACACGGCCAAGATACTCCTTCGTACCAAGAGCAACTGCTAGTTCATCCATGTAGCCAGTTGGGATGAACTTTCCTTCTTTCCTTTGCTCGTGGAGATCAATCTATTCATAGTTAATAAAAATATTAAATCACAATATCAATTAGATATAAATAAATCTAAGTTTGTGGAAGTTACTCTTTACTTAGTTGGGATAAACCTACCATCTTTTGTGCCACCTCCTTAGTTGCAAGGTTGACAATTTCACCGGCTTGATTCTTTCTAGCATCAATCCATGTCATGTGTCGGGGTGGTCGCTCAACTTGAGTTGTACTAGATTCTTCTCCAGAAGATGATTGCTTCTCTTGTAGTTGGCGGCGGAAGGCATAACCACCGGGCCCCAAGTGATGGTCATGCACATTTTTAGCCCGTCTTTCCTTTTGAGCCTGATGAATAACCTGATCATTTAAAACGAGGTATTGCAATTTAGACTTGGCAAACATGTATAAAAACATTCACCTCCTTAATTGTATAAAATTAAATATTCATACAATACATCACAATCTTTATTACCTGAAACTCTTCCGATCTCCTAGCTGCAACAAGTCTTTCCCACACCTCAGGATCAATAAAAATATATACATCTGTAGCTTTCTTCTTTTGTTTAGGATTATTTATAAATTCCCTTACAAGATATGTCTTAAAACCCCTCCATCGTACACCACAACGTTGTAGCACTCTTTTCTTGTGATCTTTTTCATTTAGATAAAAAACACCCTATACATACAAAAGAAGCAATTAATAATGTTGTTTTGAAAAGGAATTAATTCCAAGCAAACTAAATTAGAATCAATAGATAAAAAACATATCACTTCCACTCACAGATATATCTTTCCATATGAGATCTTTTTTGGCATTAGGAACATCATGCCAATTTTCTATATCTATTGGCACCTTAGTGTGCGCGGTCGCCCCTACGTAATGCTTGAAAGCACTAGCATGTTCCCCAACAGGTACTCCTGTCATATCAAACTGGACTGGCAATTTATCCCCTTTAGCCCTGAGCTCCTACAGCCTACGCATCAATGAAGGACCTCTACTGTTCTTAGCATCACCACTACCATCCTCATGGTGCTCATGCTCAGAATGTTCATCTTCATGGTGCTCATGCTCAAAATGTTCATCTTCACTCACCATTTTAGAACCTGCAAGTATACATGATAAAAAAAATAAGTGATAATAAAAGCACAAGTGATAAGGTATACATGATAATAAAATAAATAATTCAAAGAATACATGCCTTTAGTATTGGTTGAATTGTTAGTCAAGGAAAATTCCTTCAGCATGGTCTTGAAGTTTATAATATTCATTGGTGTTATCTTCAACATCTACACTTGGCAAACCAACTGAGAATGGACTGGAATCATCATACTTTTTCGTAGTATTCTTCTTCATTTATAGGATCTACAGTAAACTGTCTTTTTCCATTAAGAATGATAGACCAATTTTTATTTGCCGGGTCATCAATATAGAATACTTGTTTTGCTTGGTTTGCCATGATGAATGGCTCATCTTTGAAACCAATCTTTTCAAAATTCACCAATTTTAAACCCAACTCATCCACTAAAACTCCTTTATTGTTGTCAACCCAATTACACCTAAATATAGGAACTCGAAAATTATTATAGTCCATTTCCCATATGTCCTCAATGACGTCGTAATATGACATCTCCATTTCACGTGGTCTTTTATCTTTGGCACTAGCAAAATACAATGAACAAGCTTTAACAGTGACCCCACTATTTTGAACTACACTACTTTCATCTTGACGCTTTGTGTAGTATGAAAATCTGTTAATGTCATAACCTTCATATGACATGACATCCATTTTTGGCTTAAAGGCGAGCCATTTTATGTTCTCAGCAACATTATTTGGTGATTCAGATAGTTGATTAAATACTTTTTCTTCAAACTACCTAATAAATGTTCGATTATGCTCTCTTGTAAGCCACATTGAACTGGATCGCGGATGATTTCTCTTGATAAGATCATTGTGTTCTGTGATATAGCTACTAACTTCATCGATGTTGTGTAAAATATACAAATGCGCTTGTTCCCACAACTCACGAATGATTCCTTTCACTCGTCCTCTCAGAGTTCCTTTGCCACAATAAGATCCAGTGTGATGGGAATTTTTTTGATCGCTACAAGTTTCATTGCAATTCAAAAAATCATTACAAAAGTCCATCACCTCCCTAGCCACGTAACCCTCAACAATACTCCCTTCAGGACGATAACGATTCCTAACATCACCTTTAAAAACATTCATGTAGCGTTCAAATGGATACATCCAGTGTAAGAAAATTGGACCCAACATCTTCTCCTCCCTTGTAATATGTACTACAAGATGAACCATGATATCAAAAAATGAAGGAGGAAAGTACATTTCAAGCTGACACATGGTAACAATTACATCTTTCTGTAATTTATCGAGAGTATCAGGATGCATCACTTTGTTGCATATTTCATTGAAGAAGAAACAGAGTCTTGTGATTTCAAACCTTACATGCTTCGGTAATATAGATCGAATAGCCACAGGTAAAATTTGTTGCATTAAGGTGTGACAATCGTGAGATTTGAGACCTATCAGTTTCAGATCCTTCATTGATACCAATCTATGTATATTAGAAGAGTATCATTGTGGAACCTTAATATTATACAAGCACTCACAGAAAGTATTTTTCTCTTTCTTTGACAAAGTGTAACAAGCCGGTGGTAAATATGTGCGGTGACCCCTGATCTCCACTGATAATTCTTTTCTAATAACCATTAATTCTAAATCTTTTCTAGATTTGATGCCATCTTTAGTCTTTCCTGGTATGTTCAATAGCGTACCGATGATGCTATCACAAATATTTTTTTCAACATGCATGACGTCAATGCAGTGTCTAATTGCCAAAGATCTCCAATAAGGAAGATCCCAGAATATTGACCTCTTCCTGTATAGAGATTTGTCACATGCGAGTGTATGACTACTTGAACTCTTTCCAAATTCATTAACAATATGTTTCACCCTATCATATACAACATGTTCTGGTATAGGTTTAGGAGCACTTCGTTCCTCAGTTGACCCATTAAAGGTTTTGTGTTGCCTTCGATAAGGATGCACTGGTGGGAGAAATCTCCGATGACCAAGATATACAATTTTACCACCATGTTTCAGTCTTATTGAATCAGTATTTTCCTCACAAACAGGACATGCTTTGTATCCTTTTATGCTATATCCAGACAAATTTCCATAAGCTGGAAAGTCATTAATCATGCAAAATAACATAGCACGCAAACTGAAGATCTCTTTACGTGAAGCATCATATGTCATAATACCTTCTTCCCATAGTTTCATTAGGTCATCAATTAGAGGTTGAAGGTAAACATCAATATCATTTCCAGGTTGCTTGGGCCCAGATATCAATGTTGACAACATTACATACTTATTTTTCATACACAACCAAGGAGGAAGATTGTATATAACAATCATAACAGGCCACGTGTTATGTTGTCTGCTTAATGTACCATAGGGATTCATTCCATCTGTACAGAGTCCAAGTCTTAGGTTTCTTGGCTCTTTACCAAATTGAGGGTATAATAAATCAATTTTCTTCCATTGTGGTGAATCAGATGCATGTCGTAGGATGCCATCATCATTGACCTTTAACTCCCCATGCCGAGACAAATTTTGCACATCTTCTGTATTAGCAAATAAGCGTTGAAATCGTGGTATTATTGGTAGATACCACATCACCTTGGCAGGAGAGCCATTTTTAGCCTTAGTTGAATTTGTAGTATTATACCTTGACGCACCACATTTTGGACAATTTATCAAATTACTATAATCCTTCTGAAATAACACACAATCATTTGGACATGCATGAATCTTCTTAGCCTCCATTCCCATTGGGCACATTATTTTCTTTGCTTGATATGTTGAAATTGGAAGCTCGTTGCCTTCAGGAAGAATTTCCTTTAACAAAGACAACAGTGAAGTGAAACTCTTATCGCTCCACCGGTTTTGAGCTTTAAGAGTGTATAATCGCATCACAGCACTCAACCTCGTGAACTTGGTACAACCCTTATATAATGGTTTTTCAGCATCATGGACAATGTTTGCAAATAAAGAAGGTCGATCAATGACATTGTCCCGACAACTACGTAGCATCTCATCAATCATATCATCCTGAATCTGGTCATCTTGAATCGGTTCATCATTAACATTATCATCATTATCTATATCTTCTATGCCACAACTATTAGTATCGACATTTTCCGCTCCATAATTCAATTTCTCTCCATGCCAATACCATTCATTATAACCTTGTATGATCCCATTGCATATGACATGATTCTTAATTTCCTCACCAGTATCAACTTTCAAATTGTTACAACAATTTCTACATGGACAATATAGCCTATTTGTAGGTAGTTTCCTATGTTCCTCAGCAAATCTGATAAATTCATCAAGACCTTTGGCAAACTCTAGACTGCAATGGTTCTTGATAGACATCCAACTTTGATCCATTTTCTATATCACATTAAAATTAATTATAAAACTAACAGTTTAATATTGATACTATAATAATCTGTAAGTTTTTATTGATAGAAAGTTAATTTTATATACTAAAGTGTACCACCTATCCCATTTTTGAATATTTAATCTCACTAGTAACTGTATAATGTATGTTTAGTTTTGAAGAAAATTTCAGCAGTATTTCCCCTAAGTTCTCCATGTACACAGATGTAAATGGCAAATAACCACTCACATATGTACCCAGAGAACAAATGGAGAAATCCTACTGAAATAATCTACAAAACTAAACATACATTATACAGGTACATCCTAAGTGAGATTAAAATATCCAAAAATAGTCCCAAACTGGGGACTATCCAAAGTTTACTCCTAATGAGTAAATTTTGAACGGGTTTCTAAGTTAATATATAAATGCATTATTTTCATATTTATATATTAAGTTAAACATCATGCATCAACCCTAAAGTGTCAATCTAGGAATACACATGTCTAATCTAGTATTAATTTCTAAAATTTATATAATGATTACATATGAAAAAAGACATGCATGTTTTTATTATTGGGTTATCAAATCATATAAAATGGAAAATACTTGTACAAATTAGCAAAGTAAGGCCGTTTCCAACAGTCCAAAGATTGAAATCATTATAATATTCAGAACTATTTGTGAACATTACAGCAAATATGATTAAAACATTTATAGCTCCAACATAAATAAGTTCCAGGTCCATCTCGGTCGACTAATTGTCGACCGAGATGGACATGGAAGTAGCAATGGCGGCGGGCGGGAATGAAGGGGAACAACGAACGAAGGAAGCTCGAACTTACTTGGAAATGGTAGGGAGCTTCGTGGAGGAAGAGAAGAACTTCACGGAGAGGCGGTGACCTTCGTGGAAGAGTGGAAGGCGGTGACGGCGAGCTTCACGGCAACGAAGAGCTTCACGGCAACAACGGGCTTCATGGAGGAAGAGTGGAAAGCAGCGACGACGAGCTTCACGATCCTCTTCACGGCAACGACGAGATTCACGATCCTCTTGGCGGCGTGGAGAGGTGGCAACGGCTTCACAGAGAAGTGTTCGCGACAACGACGGAATGACAAAGTGAAAAGGGGTTTCGCGGCGCCGCGGGAGAGAGATTAGAAAAGAGAAAAGGGTTTCATGGGAGGAAGAAAGACTAAAATTTTGGCTTTTTGCACGGAGCGAAAAACTGTAGCGTCGGTTAACAACCAAAACTCGACTCTACAGATAAACGGTGCCCATGTCGGGTTGTTTAATAACAATCAAATGCAAACTCGGTCGACGAATTTGTCGACCGAAAAGACCTATAGGGTCGGTTATTAGGTAAACCCGACGCTACAAGTGCTAATACGAAGAAATCTGTCTCGTTTCGGTCGACGATTTGTCGACCAAGAAGGAGCAAGATTTCTTTATATTAGCACTTGTAGCGTCGGGTTTACCTAATAACCGACCCTATAGGTCTTTTCGGTCGACAATATTGTCGATCGAGACCCCCTATAGGGTCGGTTATTAGAAAAACCGACCCTAGAGGTGCTTCTAAGAAAGAAATATGGCTTCATTCGGTCGACAAATTCGTTGACCGAATGTGTTTCGGTCGACAAATTTGTTGACCGAAGATGCGTGAAAAACTGGATCAAAAATTCATGTCGGTCGACAATAATTGTCGACCGGGGAGCGTTTTAGAGTCGGTTATAAAGGAAAAACCGACCCTATAGGTGCTTATACATGTGAAATCTGACTCTATCTCGGTCGAAAAATTTGTCGACCGAGGAGCTCTAAAGTGCTTCCACAACCCTAATAATGATATTATATGAAACTTTAATATATGGTGATGTCGTATGAAACCCTAATATGGGATAATGTTATGTGAAACCCTTATATGGAATGATGTTATGTGAAACCCTAATATGGAAATGTTATGTGAAACCTTAATATAGGGTGGTGTTGTGTAAAAACCCTAATATGGGATAATGTTATGTGAAATTTCAATATGGGATGATGATATGTGAAACCCTAATTGATAAAGATGGGAAACTATAACCCTAATGAGGGAATAGAGATGTTATTTTTGTATTGCATGATGTTGATATGAAATTGATATGGTTGATATGAAATTGAGATGATTGTGTAACAAATATCCTGAATACCTTGGTCAGATCACCTGAAGGTAATAGTTACCTGATAAGTGATAACCATGTTTAGTGATGAACTAAGGGTTTAAATACCCAGAATCAACAAATGTGGTGATGGTGGTGTTGAGGGATGTGAATTCCCAACAATGAGATAAAAGATTGAGATCCCAATGCTTTATAACGTTTTGAAAACTACTAAACTCTATTCAAAAATTTTGTCAGTCGACTATTTGTCGACCGAAAGAGCTCTAGGGTCGGTTATAAGGAAAAACTGACCCTAAAGTCATCCTCGGTCGAAAATATTGTCAACCGAATTTGTCTCGGTCGATAATATTTTCGACCGAGATTAACCCTGTTTCAATGTTTTAAATTAAGTACCAAGTGTGTGTGTATGAGATTAACTGTGATGGAGTGAACTTTTGGAGTCCTTAATCATCCAATGACATAAGTGGAAATCGTAAGATCGAATAATATTTGAGAGTTCCAAGTGCTTTGGTAAAGTTCCATGGTTGATTATGTTGATATTAGTATTAAGATCCACAATTTTATGCCTCTTTGAGGAATATAATTGATAGGTCATACAATTGAGTTTTAGACCAATGTTTCATGTTATAGAAGTCGCATATATGAAGATAATTGGATTCACAACTTGGTAATGTTTCACCCTTTGGATAAAGCCTAACGCAATGGTGGATTCACCTTTTCTTCACCGCTGTCAGATACGTAGTCACGTTTAGAGTTTAGGCCACGATGCTAGTCATCTTTACGACTTCGATCGTGGGTTATCACACGACGTAAGACGGGCAGAACCCCCTTCAACTCTTGTGGAATATGAAGAGAAGAGGAGGGAACTTTAGCTCCTCACCCCAACTGCTCTTCCACCCAACACAACGATGCAACCCACGCCATCCTGATGAAAACCGTAGGCCGGCGTCGAGGAGGAGACGTGCAGTGCACAGGAAGGTGCCACACTCTAAGATTTCCAATGAGAGAGGGGCGCTCCATAGCAGTGTCGATGGTGAGGAGGAACTCAGCAGATGGTCATACATCATAAAAGGACCAGTCCCGATGGCGGTGGGCAAGGACTCCACCGACGTCAAGGCCTGGTGGTTAGCACGACGGCGCTTGGGAAGAGGCAGTGCGGACCAGGCGGCGGCCGTGTCGTGGAAGCAGTGAGTTCTGCTGCGGTCTCGATGTGAGAGAGAGACAAAGGAAGACAAGGGGAGACGTTGGCGTCTCAAGAATGGAGGGGTGCAGGCACAGGCAGAGACGGCTTGGAGGAGATCGCCAGAGCAAATCCCAACACCGACACTGGTGCTTCTCGGAAGAACGGGTTGCACATATGTCGTCAGTTAGCAGACGGAGGACCCTTGGCGGAGAGCTTGAGGGCGCAGCGTCAAAGAACGAGGGAGGGAATCATGAAGATAGATGCAGGCGGGTGTCGTGCGACAAGAAGTAAGACTAGCCATCCACCGCAATCCAGAGTAGAGCTTGAGGCGGCGGCTGATGCGTCGCTGAAGCGGAGTCCCGCTGGGGACTTGGGTGCGAGAGAAAGCAAGAAAGGGAGTGCTCGGTTCGGTTCCAGGTCAATTTCACGTGGACCAGAAAAGAGAGGAGCCAGACCCGGTTCAAACCGACCCTAAACCGGTTGGACCCCAGCAGGCCAAGCAAAGGAGGTGCGCCAGTGGCCACGTGGCGAGACCTGATTGGCCAATAGAGGTAATAATTCAACAAATGTCCAGATCTTCTAAAATTCATAGAAAATAGCTCGAGCATCAGAAAAATAAGTATAATACACCAAACTTCTCAGAAAAATGCGTAGAACAAGAATGAAGCATAATATCCTACTTTTGATGCATTACTAATAGAGATATCTTGTTAGTTGTGAAATGCTTAATTGATGGATAATAAATATCAAACGTTGGTCTAAAATTATGGAAAAATGTCAGTAACATCATAATTATGTTTATAATTCTTATGATGTCAGATATGACAATTCTTGGACACAAAATCATGTAATTTGCTTCATATGGCTATCTAGGGCTAATAACCCTAAATAAAATGCAATTAAAACATAGATGCTCAATAAATGATGAGAATTACAGAGTAAGCTCATATCAGTATCTGAAAGCTCATATTGAATTATAAGATCATGACGATGAATAGAATCTATGTTATATGAAAATGAACCTTAATACATGTTATGAAACCCTAAATAGTTCAATTGTGTAACCTAGGGTTAATTAATGTGTACAAAAATTCTATGGAACATAATGTTCAGATAATGAATCATAATTTGGAATACGACATCGGTAACGTCAATCCCAGATAACATGATGATAAGACAATTAATAATGAGAATATCCCAATGAACTAAGTGAAACCCTAATACGAGCACGATTAGGGTTAAGATGAGATGTAAGATGATAAGAACCTAATGGTAGTATATGGTCTTGTCTTGATCAGGTTTAACCAAGGATATATTTGACATCAGGAGTATATGTGATGATTAGAATGATCTGTCTCTTTGGAAGGTACGCCATTACCTCTTACTTGGCTTATTATACAATATGCTTGCGTTATATGGTAGTACAAACTTGGCATATGATATTGATTGAAATGATTGTTCTTGTATGATATGTTTCATGATTTTCCATACTTATTGCTAAGAACACATGAAACATAAGATATCTGGTCCATTATATGATAGCACTAAATCTCTTTGGTAGAATAGTGCATTGATGAAAGTACTAAATCTCTTTGGCAGAATAGTACATGTGAGCACTAAATCTCTTTGGCAGAATAGTGTATTAATGAAGTACTAAATCTCTTTGGCAGAATAGTACATGTGAGCACTAAATCTCTTTGGTAGAATAGTGCATGTGGTTGATCAAGTTTACATATAATGGAAATGTGCCTAAAATATGTGTTCTCTTCTGGTAACAAATATCTTCGTGCAACTATACGTCTTTTCTTATATTCTTCTGTTACTGCCAAGTATTAGTTTTATCTTATTTCCAAGATATGATGAGAGGTATATAAAAGACACGTAGGCGTACTCAGTACAATATTCTTGAAATATTGTGCTGACGTGTACCGCATGTAATCTTTTGTTTAGGTTGTGCTATGCTCTTGAAGATCCAGGATAGTGAGAGTTGTATGGCGAGCTGATGTACAGGTGGACCTGTAGTCTTAAGATCCTATAGTTTAGATGTAGTACATGTATATGTATAAGTTTACCTTTCAATGTGTAATATCAAATGTTGTAACAATTCATGTTGTAATTATATGTTGAATGGTGAACATGTGTGTATGGTTTTATTATTGTTCATGTACATGTGCTACTATGTTTCCTTCTGACTTCCTCTGATTTTATTCTTCTTAGCCTTGTGTGTGGTATTTAAATTGGGATTCTCGATGAGGTGAGGGTTTCAATTTGGACGTCACACATGAGATTAAGTTTTAGAAAATCCGGGGACGTCACAGGTGGTATCAGAGCATGAACAATAGCAAAACCTGACATTTGTTCGTTATGCAACTCAAAACTAAAGAACCTTGAACTTAATAATATTTAGGGTTAGATTAATTGTCTTTTAGAGACTAGATCTGACCTAGCCTCTAGGTTAGCACCTAGATGTCCGAGAACTAGGTCCAGACTGATGCTTGTGTGTAGAAAGTCCTTAGATGCCATTCTTTCCTTATAGTATAGCGGTATGGGACGTTGTACTATTTGGAAATGACGTGCATCAAGGGAAGAGAAACTCTAGACATATGGCGCTCGTTGTCTAGAGTAGCTACGCTAGTCTACACCATGTTCTCACTCTTTTCATTAGTTTTCATGACACTGGACTCTCTGCTATGTGTGGGACACTCGTTTTCTGGATTTGGTTTTTGATTCCAAAAGGATCGAACCTCGATAGTTTTCTCTGAAGCTTGTTTTATCGAAGAAAAACTATATAATATTTTATTATGTATATGTATTACAAAAATGTTTCCCCACACATGTACGAGTAGGAGATGGTCATGTAACCTAAGTGGAAGTGAATGACATCAGTCTAGAAGAGAGAGTAGTCTAGGTTAGATGTCTAGAGCCTTGTTGGTATATATGATAGATGGAATAGATGGATAGAATAAGTTTGATGATACGATCTAAGTCTTATATAGATGTTATAAGATAGTTCACAATGATCTATGTTTGTCTTCGAGGACTTAAGTTCAGTTTTGAGGTTTTGAGATAAGTTTTGATGATGCAAGTAAATAGGCTTTTATGAGATAAAATAAGCTAAGTTAAGACATGTTGTGAGTCAGCAAGATCCTCAATCTCTTTACGAAGGAGGATCTCTAGTATTAGGACCAATTTCGGGGTTAACTCCAGCGAGAGTGAAACCCATTGGGAGAAGGTTAGAGAACCTAAACTCCAAGATATGAGAATTATGGGATATGTGATATGATATGTCCTAAACTAGACTACTCCTGAGTGATTGAGATGAGTCGCTTTATGCATGATTCCTATAGTCTTGTTGAACCCTAGATGTCCTTGGGAGGACCAAACCCTAGAGACAGAGAGAGGCTGGCTATATGAATATGTGAACATGAATATGACTACCTGCCATCTGGGTGAGGGAGAGAGAGTCCCAAGACCCTGGAGGAGGTATCTATGTTAGTTTTTGTGAAGCCTTGTGCTCGGGTTGGTGGTTTCCCTCATAGGAATCTAGTAGTTGCATGTATAAGAGAGTTGATAAATAGTGTGTTTCATGGGTAGAGACCTATGAAGAGAATGGCATAGCATGTTTTGGTTTGTGCTTATGTGTCTAGAGCTTGTTAAGCTATCAGCTAGTGCCAATGAGGTATACCCGAGAACCCTAGACTAAAGGAGGGAAGATAAAGTTTTTGTTATGAGATACTCATAGAAATGAGTGAGCTCAGAGAGACTGAGCATGGTGATGCCCTCTTGATATGGGTTAGGAGAACCTTAATTGGACTAGATAAAGTTTTTGATGTATGCTGTTAAGCCATTCACATAAGTTTGTTTAGCACAATCATGATAAAATATATGTAAGGATGTGATCTAATCTCAAGATGTGATATATAGACATGATATGATGGAAACCTAGAAATGGTTTAATAGATATCAAGTTATAAATAGTTAACCATATACATGAATAATGATGATAATGCAAAATTATTGGTTAATCTATTGATGAAATCACCAGTAAATGTTGTAATTTATAATGAGCTATGAAATAAAATCATATAAATGAAACATGTTATATGAGGTGTTAATCTTAGTGATTAATAAAGATGGAAAATATAGTTTGACAGTTAGCACAATATAACATGTATGACACCCTTATATGATCTAGATGGATAATGTGATTTAATGATAGTTAACTCCCTCCTAAAAGGCATATGTTAATGATGAACATGTTCTAACAATGAGCTAAATAAAATGTTGATGACACCTTGACATAATGGGTTAACTTTAGTTAACTCCTTAAGAACATGGAATATGATGCGAGAACCCTAATGCATGGCTAAAGATAGGGAAGAAAATCTAACATATGAGATATGTAATGACATAACCTAAGTTTCTAAACCTTGAGTTCAACCCTGAATGAAGTGAGGTTTCGTCGTAGATGCTTTTGAAACCTCCTAAGAGTGATTTGGATATGACCATGGAACTTTGTTTCGTGAATATGTTACACGTAGAATAGTGCCCACATGTGGATGAAGGAAAGATAAGGTTTTCCCTGGAGGTATGAGTATGGTGTACTTTCGAGGAAGAAAGTTCCTTTAAGTTGTATATGATGTGAAAGACTGGATTTTTTTGGGCTTAATTCTGAGGACGGAATTTTTTTAAGGTGTGTAGGATGTGATGGAGTGAACTTTTGGAGTCCTTAATCATCCAATGAGATAAGTGGAAATCGTAAGATCGAATAATATTTGAGAGTTCCAAGTGCTTTGGTAAAGTTCCATGGTTGATTATGTTGATATTAGTATTAAGATCCACAATTTTATGCCTCTTTGAGGAATATAATTGATAGGTCATACAATTGAGTTTTAGACCAATGTTTCATGTTATAGAAGTCGCATATATGAAGATAATTTGATTCACAACTTGGTAATGTTTCACCCTTTGGATAAAGCCTAACGCAATGGTGGATTCACCTTTTCTTCACCGTTGTCAGATACGTAGTCACGTTTAGAGTTTAGGCCACGACGCTAGTCATCTCCACGACTTCGATCGTGGGTTATCACACGACGTAAGACGGGTAGAACCCCCTTCAACTCTTCGTGGAATATGAAGAGAAGAGGAGGGAACTTTAGCTCCTCACCCCAACTGCTCTTCCACCCAACACAATGATGCAATCCTCGCCATCCTGATGAAAACCGTAGGCCGGCGTCGAGGAGGAGACGTGCAGTGCACAGGAAGGTGCCGCACTCTAAGATTTCCAATGAGAGAGGGGCGCTCCATAGCAGTGTCGATGGTGAGGAGGAACTCAGCAGACGGTCATACATCATAAAAGGACCAGTCCCGATGGCGGTGGGCAAGGACTCCACCGACGTCAAGGCCTGGTGGTTAGCACGACAGCGCTTGGGAAGAGGCAGTGCGGACCAGGCGGCGGCCGTGTCGTGGAAGCAGTGAGTTCTGCTGCGGACTCGGCGTGAGAGAGAGACAAAGGAAGACAAGGGGAGACGTTGGCGTCTCAAGAATGGAGGGGTACAGGCACAGGCAAAGATGGCTTGGAGGAGATCGCCGGAGCAAATCCCAGCACCGACACTGGTGCTTCTCGGAAGAACGGGTCGCACATATGTCGTCAGTTAGCAGACGGAGGACCCTTGGCGGAGAGCTTGAGGGTGCAGCGTCGAAGAACGAGGGAGGGGATCGCGAAGATAGACGCAGGCGGGTGTCGTGCGATAAGAAGTAAGACTAGCCGTCCACCGCAATCCGGAGTAGAGCTCGAGGCGGCGGCTGCTGCGTCGCTGAAGCGGAGTCCCGCTGGGGACTTGGGTGTGAGAGAAAGCAAGAAAGGGTGCGCTTGGTTCAGTTCCAGGTCAATTTCACGTGGACCAGAAAAGAGAGGAGCCAGACCCGGTTCAAACCGACCCTAAACCGGCCGGACCCCAGCAGGCCAAGCAAAGGAGGTGTGCCAGTGGCCACGTGGCGAGACCTGATTGGCCAATAGAGGTAATAATTCAATAAATGTCCAGATCTTCTAAAATTTATAGAAAATAGCTCGAGCATCAGAAAAATAAGTATAATATACCAAACTTCTCAGAAAAATGAGTAGAACAAGATGGAAGCATAATATCCTACTTTTGATGCATTACTAATAGATATATCTTGTTAGTTGTGAAATTCTTAATTGATGGATAATAAATATCAAACGTTGGTCTAAAATTATGGAAAAATGTCAGTAACATCATAATTATGTTTATAATGCGTATGATGTCAAATATGACAATTCTTGGACACAAAATCATGTAATTTGCTTCATATGGCTATCTAGTGCTAATAACCCTAAATAAAATGCAATTAAAACATAGATGCTCAATAAATGATGAGAATTACATAGTAAGTTCATATCAGTATCTGAAACCTCATATTGAATTATAAGATCATGACGATGAATAGAATCTATGTTATATGAAAATGAACCTTAATACATGTTATGCAACCCTAAATAGTTCAATTGTGTAACCTAGGGTTAATTAATGTTACAAAAATGCTATGGAACATAATGTTCAGATAATGAATCATAATTTGGAATACGACATTGGTAACGTCAATCCCAGATAACATGATGATAAGACAAGTAATAATGAGAATATCCCAATGAACTAAGTGAAACCCTAATACGAGCACGATTAGGGTTAAGATGAGATGTAAGATGATAAGAACCTAATGGTAGTATATGGCCTTGTCTTGATCAGGTTTAACCAAGGATATATTTGACATCAGGAGTATATGTGATGATTAGAATGATCTGTCTCTTTGGAAGGTATGCCATTACCTCTTACTTGGCTTATTATACAATATGCTTGCGTTATATGGTAGTACAAACTTGGCATATGATATTGATTGAAATGATTGTTCTTGTATGATATGTTGCATGATTTTCCATACTTATTGCTAAGAACACATGAAACATAAGATATCTGGTCCATTATATGATAGCACTAAATCTCTTTGGTAGAATAGTGCATTGATGAAAGTACTAAATCTCTTTGGCAGAATAGTACATGTGAGCACTAAATCTCTTTGGCAGAATAGTACATGTGAGCACTAAATCTCTTTGGTAGAATAGTGCATGTGGTTGATCAAGTTTACATATAATGGAAATGTGCCTAAAATATGTGTTCTCTTCTGGTAACAAATATCTTCGTGCAACTATACGCCTTTTCTTATATTCTTCTGTTACTGCCAAGTATTAGTTTTATCTTATTGCCAAGATATGATGAGAGGTATATAAAAGACATGTAGGCGTACTCAGTACAATGTTCTTGAAATATTGTGCTGACGTGTACCGCATGTAATCTTTTGTTTAGGTTGTGATATGCTCTTGAAGATCCAGGATAGTGAGAGTTGTATGGCGAGCTGATGTACAGGTGGACCTGTTGTCTTAAGATCCTGTAGTTTAGATGTAGTACATGTATATGTATAAGTTTACCTTTCAATGTGTAATATCAAATGTTGTAACAATTCATGTTGTAATTATATGTTGAATGGTGAACATGTGTGTATGGTTTTATTATTGTTCATGTACATGTTCTACTATGTTTCCTTCTGACTTCCTCTGATTTTATTCTTCTTAGCCTTGTGTGTGGTATTTAAATTGGGATTCTCGCTGAGGTGAGGGTTTCAATTTGGACGTCACACATGAGATTAAGTTTTAGAAAATCCGGGGACGTCACATTAACCAAGTGATGCTTTGTCAAAATTTAGCCATAATTTATTTTTCAATCATTTGAAATAACAATATTCTTATATAACATGTATATGTCCAAATGAAGCCATGGAAAACACTTTTATTCATAACAATTTAATGCCCATACACTTTATAAGATGAAACATGACATACTTGCTTTATAAAAAGATATACATTACATTATTACAAAGATATCTCATAATCTCACTGGAAAGACCAAAGGATTACATCAATGTTTGGGCCTTTTCCAAGAAAGGGCTCAGCTCCATAATATTTGACCAGTGTCTGCCACTCCAAGGCACCTGTCATGGTTAAGGCATAAGCCTCCAAGAAGGTGGGAACACGATCAAAGCGAAAGTTGGCAGCAATGTCTTGAAGTTGAATTGGGGAAAACTGAGTATGTGTGAGATCTAGTAGTTGTAGGAAGGATTGTAGGGATTTATCATGCCAGGATTAAGGGAATAGGGATATTCATCAGGTTGGTTAGGAGAGAGAGTTTGCATCCTTTGGTTTAAATAAGTCATGGCATGGTGATATTGGGAGCCAGCAATGTATGTCAAGGTATTTGTAATAGGATCACGGGGTAGGTTGGTAGGAGGAGGTGGTGGAGGTATGTCTTGGGTGGATGTCTCCCCTTCAGTCCTAGCCCTTTTGTGGCCAAAGTCAATTCCCATCTTTTCCACCGTATTTTTACTTATTTTTTGGGGTTTTCTATCCCATGTGTAACCTAAGTCGTCCTCAATATTCTTCTTAAGAAAATGTTGAGTGATTTGGCAAACAAAGTGAGCATAAGATGGATTGCCAGAAAACTCAAACATATTCTTAATGATGATACGAATAAAGTTTATGGGAATACTTTTGAGAATGGCATAGATAAGGTACATACGAAAGGTGGGTACTTCAGATTTGTTTGCTCTAGGATGGATATTGGTGGCAACAATGAGATTTATGATCCTAGCTTCAGGTTTTAAATTTATGGCATAATAGGTACCCCTATCTTCATGACAAGTCATATTTGATTGAAAGATGGCTCGTTTGACATCACTAAGGCTAATTGTAGTGTTATCTTGGGAGAGTTTGTTGAGTGGAGTTCCTCTAGTGAGATCAATAAAAAATTTATATTCTTCTATATCTATGTCAAGCATATCAAGAATACCCTCCTCAGTAAAATGGAATCCATACCCACCAACCATAGAGGAGAAGGAATCATGTTCAGGATGTTTGGCTAAATTGGCATAGAATTCATTAACTACTTTGGAGGAGTAGGATTGGAAGGAGGGATTTAGAAAATCAGTCAAATGTTGCACCTCGAAAAGTTCCTCCAAATCGACAATGCTTTGGAATTCCATGACGTCGACTGGCCGTCGTGGAAGAGGAGTTCTTGACGAGAGCCTGAGGTAGCGGTCGCCTGCAGCTGCGTCGATGAAAGGGATGTCGTTGATGAACGGCAGCGTTGAAGAGACTGTCCTTCCTTTCCTACCTGCAACTTGCTTCTTTCCGCGCGTAGATGATGAAGCCATTTCGTTGCTTTGAAATGGAGAAATAGCAAGCAAGAATTGGAGGTAGAGAAGCTGAAGATTTTCACAAGAATACACTAGAGAGGAGCTAGAGAAGTGAGAATGTGAAGGTGTGAAGAAATGGATCATTTTGGGTGCTATTTATAGCAAAACAGAGTCAATTTTGGTCGACAATTTGTCGATCGAAATTCGCAACGGTCGTTTTCTGGACCATTCTCCTGGTCGGCCAACGGTCGTATTTATAGCCGTTACGACGGTTGAAATTCTAGCCGTTACGATGGTTGATTTTTTTAGCCGTTATGACGGTTGATTTTCTAGCCGTTATGACGGTTGATTTTTCTAGTCGTTCCTCGGTCGACAAATTCGTCGACCGATATGTTTCGGTCGACAATTCGTCGACCGAGATTGAGCCAGATTTCATTCGCTTAAGTACCTCTAGGGTCGGTTTTTAGGAAACAACTGACCCTAGAGGTACTTATTCATGTTTGAAATACTAAACTGGATCCTAGTTTATCTCGGTCGACAATATTGTCAACCGAATGGACTTCTAAGGTCGGTTATAAAGAAAACACTGACCCTAAAAGTTGCTTATACACTTGAAAACTGACTCCTTATCGGTCGACAAATTTGTCGACCGAGAAATGCTCTAAGGTCGGTTATAAGTGCAAATCTGACGCTAGAGGTGCTTATACATGCGTGAACTATCTGGATCCAGAATAGATATCGGTCGACAAATTTGTCGATCGAGAAATTCCTTCGCATCAGTACCTCTAGGGTCGATTTTAAGGAAAAAACCGACCTTAGAGGTACTTATCGGTCGATGAATTTGTCGACCGAGTGTATCGGTCGAAATATTGGTCGACCGAGGAAGGCTCTAAGGTCAGTTATAAGTGCAAATCCAACGCTAGATGTGCTTATACATGCGTGAACTATCTGGATCCAGAATAGAAATCGGTCGACGAATTTGTCGACCGAGGAGGCCTTTAAGGTCGGTTTTGTAGGAATAACCGACCTTAGAGGTGCTGAACCGAGGAGGACTGTAAGGTCGGTTATAAAGAAAAAACCGACCCTATAGGTGCTTGTATACGTGAAATTCAGCTCTTATTCGATCGACGAATTTGTCGACCGAGGAGCCCTTTAGGGTCAGTTATAAGGTAAAACCGACGCTATAGATCGAAGCACAAAACCAAAATCAAGCAAATTTTTGCCGCTGGAAAAATTGTCTCTAAGGTCGCTTATTTTAGAAAAATCGACCCTATAGAGTTACACTACAAGGTCGGTTTATTTAAAAAAACCGACCTAAGAGGTCTTAAGTGGTGCCCGCGTTTTTTATAGACATATAAGGTCGGTTATTTGGAAAACCGACCCTATAGAGATACACGACAAGGTCGGTTATTTTAAGAAAAGTGACCCAAGAAGTCTTAAGTGGTGCCCGCGTTTTTTATAGACATATAAGGTCGGTTATACGGAAAACCGACCCTATAGAGTTACACTACAAGGTCGGTTTATTTAAAAAAACTGACCTAAGAGGTCTTAAGTGGTGCCTGCGGTTTTTTTAGACATATAAAGTCGGTTATTTGTTAAAACCGACCCTACATGTAGTGACGTTATAACCCATTTCTGTACTAGTGAATGCATCTCTAGCCAGGACGTATTGCCCCCACAGGAAAGCAATGCATATTGCAATTTTTTAAATTTTTTTTGTATACATTATTATTCTTTCATGCATATTGATTTTTATATTAACAATATTGATTATATTTGTACATTTACTATTCGTTCACTTGTATTTAAATGTCTATAATATAGCCAATTATTATAAATTTGTTAATTTGAATAGCTCTGAACATGTATATGGATTGTAGAAGTGGTATTGCAACCAACACTAGTTGGTTCCTAATTGATTATATCAGAAGAGATTAATCCAAAAAATCAGATATCATTAAAAATAAGGTTAAAACATGAACCAACTTGATGAGAAAATAATACACAACAGAACAATATGATAGATCCAAAATGAACCAATATGATATCATAATATGATATATCCACATACAAGCCATATATGTGCATGAACAAAGGCATATATACAACACAGTACAATATATGAAAAACTAAGCATGTCCTCCATGCCCACGACATCCTCGCCCACCTCCCTGTACATCTGGCTCCTGAGTACCGAAGTCATCTGGAGATGCCTCAATGGGGGACAACTGCGTAGCAGTAGGTTGACGAGGACCAGGGAAGTAATGAAAAACTGGAGGTGGGGTGAGGGGTCTCTGAATACTAAGATGTGGGGCATCAAGTGGGGTGCATCCTGAGAAATCAAATGGATTCGGTGAGTATGTGACATAAGATGGTGGTCGATTGTCATGAATAACTGGTGGTGGGAGTGGAATGTATGGAATAGAAGAAGAACCTGCTCCATAGTAGGATGCTAGTGGAGGTGGGGTGATGTATGAAGAAAATGAACCAGCTCCAGAAAAGTATGGCTCTGTCGGTCCCCTTCCATGAACTGAGAAGTGGTAGTGGGCTCAGGAGCAGCAAGCACATGAGTAGGAGTAGGAGTAGGAGTAGGAGTAGGAGTGGGCTCAGGGCTGTGGTATGAGTGGGTATGGGATCATACGGACGAGCATAGTTGGGAAGACTGTCAAAGTAAGCCCTCTGGATGCCATAGATGTCACCTCTAATCTGTACAGGGGCATGTTCTAAAGCCGCTCGGATCCGCACATGTGATTCCACCTATTCAAACAAAGTGTGTACAAATAATAAAGACCAATTACATATATTACAAATAATAAAGGTAAATAATAAAAAAAATTTAAAGAAATAATAATAATACTTATAAATTGTTGTTGACGATAAATTTGTGGGTAGTATGTGGTCGTAGGCTAAGCTAGATGGGGCAGTACGATACTGGGGATGATACCAAGCGTAGTGCACCTGTGGACTGAAGATTCTCTCCACTGGTGGAGGAGGAACTAAACTCTCACGTCTGTTGTTCCACAGTTGCACCTCCCGCCTATAATGATCAACCAGTCCTCAGCCATATGACCCCTCCCATCTATACTACTAAGGTGTGGCAACTCCAGAGTAGGTTGTACTTGAACAAATCCAAATTGTTCAAGTACTCTGTCAGGGAAGTGCCACTCTACTACTGTGTAGCACAATAAATACACTCGTGCTAACCAAATATCATGACCCTCTCGACACAAGGCTAAAAGTCTCTCTAGAATATCAGCAGTGTAAGGAGTTAAATGTATCTGTTATTCAAATAAATACAACATGTATCATATAAAATGGAGTAAATTGCATAAAAAATACAACATATATCATACAACATGTTAGTAGAAGTAAGTAAGTTATACCTAAGAGGGAAAAATCTGGTCAAATGTTGAATCATAAAACTGGACCGATCCTCTCATAGTATCGCTTCTTTGAACAAATGTAGGCCACCTATTAAATTGACAAATGAATTTTAGATAAACATTATAAAATGTTTGGATAAATGTATAAATAAATTGTGTAAATCATTACCTGTAACCCAAGGGAGCATCTTTTGGCCACTCCCCCCAGTTCATAACTAGTGAACATGGGTGTCCAATTCCTAACCTCCCCCAACACCACATCTGCAGTAGACATACACAACCAGACAGGTGGGTAGTTTTCCTAGAACATGTGGTAGCCTTGTACAACTCCCTATACAAGTATGCTAGAGATGCAGCACCCCAAGATAGAGTGCTACAACTTGCAAATTTAGACACAAGCGTGAGGTACCATACATGAACTCTGTCCCTGGTACTATCTGGAATAAGGTAACTACCTAAAAAGTATAGGAGATAAGCTCTAGTATACCTTATCCTCATTTGTCTTTGTTCTTCTTCATCTCCCAAGGTGAAATCCATCCCACTAAAGGTCTCACGCAACCATATCAAGGAGATATGCCCCTTAGACATCCCATCTGGTGAATCTCCTAAGAAACTCTCACAAAGGTGAGACCATGAAAAAAATTTCCCCTCATCTACGCCTAAAGGATATGAAGCTATAATCGGTGGGCCTTCAGTTCTAAGGCCTAAAAGAACTGCAACATCCTGAAGGGTTACACTCATCTCAAAAGGGGGAAACATAAATGTATTGCTAGAGTTGTCCCATCGTTTAACTAAGGCAGTAATTAAATTGGGATCAAGGTGGATAGCATGTCGCCTAGGTACAAGCCCATAACCAGCCAAAGAAACATTTTCCAAAACACCCGGGTCAGTAATAGGCCACTGTGACAACATGAAGTGGTGCTGGGAGAGTCAGAAGGATGCTTGTCTAGGAGCCATATCTATGAAAAGTACAAATATTACATTAAATAAAAAATGCAAATATTACATTACATGACTTGAGTAAATTGAAATAGCAAACATTACATGACTTGAGTAAATTGAAATTGCAAACACTACATGACTTGAATAAATTGAAATAGCAAACATTACATGACTTGAGTAAACTGAAATTGTAAACATTACATGACTTGAGTAAATTAAAATTGCAAATCATTACATGACTTGAACAAATTGAAATTGCAAACATTACATAACTTGAGTAAATTGAAATTGCAAACATTACATGACTTCAACAAACTGAAATTGCTAACATTACATGACTTGAGTAAATTGAAATTGCAAACATTACATGACCAAACATCATATTACATTAGGACAAGTGTGTGTATTATGGCCCCTTCTGCCACACTTATGACAATGATATGTATATTGATTTGGATCAACATCCATAGTTGAAGGCCTTCTTTTTTTCTTTGGTCTTCCAGTGTGCCTCCGTTTCCTTGGGGGTAATAAAGGATAAATATCTCTGCTTTCATCAAATTGAAGCCAATACCTCTTGTCGGGAATACTACAAAATTCAGTTTTGTATGCATTTAAATAAGCATCATTTGTGAAATATGGGCTCACAAGTGCATCAGTATCATAATTAACAGATTTTGCAGCTATCCAAACATGAGAAAATGGAAAATCCCATTGTTGTGGAAAACCACAACTGCATTCACTTGCACCATTTGGACACACTATGACTTGAAATTTATGTCCGTCCATGTCATCAACAAGCCATTCATCATTGTTCACGCAGATGTTGACTACTTATTTTCTACATCCTGTGATACATTAAAAAGCTTATCACGAAACCTAAAGGGTCATTTATGTCCCTTTTGTGCACGACCATATGCTTCATTACACCTCTCCAACCACATTATAACAGAGCAATAGTATGTGGCAACAATTAGTGCCTGTACTGGTAAACCTCTAACATGTTCTAAGACTCCATTTAACCCTTCAACATGCCTGCTAGTCAATGACCCATACATGTAACCTATGTCATATGTGAGAGACCACTGTACTGGATTTGGTTCTATCAAATACTCCTTAGTAGTTGGTTCTATGGTTTCTATATCAGCCATTAGATGATCAAATTCAAGTGTATCAGTTGTGGATCCCACCTTCCACAAAAGTTCCTTCAACTCCTATGATTTGAACTTTTGATGGAAGTTCTCACGAAGATGTCGAAGACAATAACGATGTTGAGCCCAGTTAAATTGTGACCTAAGTGCTGGAAAAATTCTACTCATTTGATCAGAAATAATACACAGATCTGTACGGTGTAGAATTATTGGAATACAAGTTTGTAGAGAACCAAAGAACCACCCCCATGAGTCCTTATTTTCTATCTCGACAAGAACAAAAGTAAGTAGAAATAGACATTATTAGCATCTATGCCACATGAAATGAGAAGTGTGCCAAACTATTTTCCTATAAGAAATGTGCCATCAACAGTTAGAATAGGCCTGCAATAGGCCCAACCCCTCACAGCTGGACCAAATGCCCAGAACACCAGCTTGAATCTATGAGTGCTTTCAATTTGAAGGGTATAATCATCAACAAGGTGGGAATATATAGTTCTTGGAATTTATTGTGACTGAGAAATTAGGAACGGAAACAAAGTATGATACGATGATTCCCAGTCTCCAAATATTTTACAGACAACCTTCCTTCTCACTCGAAATGCCTTCTTCTAAGATATATGGAGCCTTAGTTCATCATTCACCTTGTCACAAATTTCTCGTGCAGACATATCCAATTGTGATACTAGGATTGGCATTATCATACGAGCAATATAAGATGATGTGACTTGGAGGTGGTCCTGATTCAGAACAGTTAGTTGACAATTGTCGCTTGTACTATAACGTTTTACCTTCCACATGCCACCTGCTCTTTTGGACTGGCAAGCGGTTAAATTCCAAGGACATCGTTGGTCACAGCTACAAACAAATTTAAGATGATGATTATTTGAGCATTTTGTACGATATTGGACATTCTTTTGTATCGACCATTTTTGGATCGTCTCAACCATTACAGCTTTGGATGCAAATAAAGCACCCTCATATATTTTAGTGCTGGAAGGGTTGCAATTGAGACAGAATTCCTGACAAAAATCTTCCACCCATTCTTCATCTTGAAAAGCTTCATAGTTGGTATCAATATGTTCATGTCGGGGCCATTATTTATCAAATATAGATGGAACAAAACTAAATACTGTAATAGAGTCAGGGAATGGATGTTCATGCTTATCATCAGTTTCAGTCAATGACTTATCATCATGATCACTATTATTATCACCTTCCTGATCACTATCATTATCACCTTCATGATCACTATTATCATCACCTTCTTGTTAAAAATTTGTTCTCCATCCTCAACCCCAACACCAATATTCTCAATAGTAGGATTTTGAGAGAATTCAAGTGGTTGATTCCATTCAGTAGTTATATTACTATTACATGGTTGGGATTCAAATTGATTCAACAGACTAATGAAACTAGAATGTTGGTGGAAAGATTTTTTTCAAGAAAACCATCAATATAGGCATCATATGAAAGTGAGAACAAGGTTCTGTAGGCATCATCATCATCAACTTGTATGACCATATGATCTTCTCCAAGGAAAAGATAGGATATATTGATAGAGAAGTGGTTGGGATTGATGTCAAGTATTGTATGGATATATGATTTTAGTTCGGATAGGGTATTGATAAGTGAAATATTTATGGATCTAACAGATCGACTAGAATAAGACACATCATAGAGAAATTTACCATTATATCGAAGCTTGACAATTTGTGAATGTGAACTAGATGCCATGTTCCAATCATTGTAAAATAGTAATTCAGATTTTAGAACAGTAATTTAACTTTGGAACAATAATTAATATTATAGAATATGAATTAATATTTTAGAGCATGAATTAATATTTTCAAACATTGACATCATTTTAGAAGAGTAGTTAAGATTTTAGAACAATAATATTGAATTTGGAATTAAATTTGGAACAATATTTTTTCTATAACATTAACATTTTAGAACAATAATTTTGGAATTTGGAATTAAATTTGGAACAATATTTTTCTATAACATTGACATTTTAGAACAATAATTTTGGAATTTAGAACTAAATTTGGAGCAATATATTTTATATAAAATTAACATTTTAAAACAATAATTTTGGAATTTGAAATAATAATTTTTGAACAGTAATTAACCTTAAAGTGTCTTTTTCTATAAAATTATTTTAGTAGTGTGGATTTAAATAGTAGCAATACAATTATTTCATTTTTAATATTGCAAAGGAATTTTAGGTCCAAATTTTTTAATCAAAAGTTATAGTAGAAAAAATACCTCAAATGGCAAGATCTCCCTTGCAATCAGAATATCCGAGAAGAGAAAGAAGAGAAGCAGAATCCTTGCCAGACAGTGAAAGAAGAACAGAAGAAGAATATAGCTCCACAATCACCTGAAATCAGCTCCAAGATTGCCCAAAATCACCTCCAAGCAATAGAAATACGAGCAGGGAACTCCAGAGCAGTGGGAGTAGAGGAGAAGTTGAAGAAAATGATGAATGGTGTGGGTTTGGGGGGTTCATCTCAGCTCCTTTATATATGAGAGCAATGTGTCCCGGTTGGGGACGCATTGCCCCCACGTGGCATCACGCTGTGGCCCCCCAACAATAACATAGTTATTGGGTGCAACGGTTGGGTGTTACGTGGCAGCAATGCGTCCCCAGCCGAGACGCATTGCCCCAAAGAGTCGTTGGGATGTCTCAGGATGGGACGCATTGGTCTCACAGTAGGACAATGCGTTCTGGATTAGGACGCATTGCTTTACGGTGGGACCATTGCATCCCCCCTCAAGACATTGCTCTATCACAGAGCAATGCGCCCTGATCCAGGATGCAATGCCCTTCTGTGTGGCCAATGCGTCCCCGGTCAGGACACATTGTTCTGTGAGAGAGAAATGCATCTCGAGGCGGGACACATTGCTCCCAAAATGTGCCATTTTGGGAATTAAGTTAAAGAATGTGTTATTCTGGGAATTAAAATGGTCGGGACACATTGCCCCAATAGGAAAGTGTTGCGTCCTACATGGGGATGTATTGCTGTTACATCAGAGTAAAATGTCCCCATGCAGGACGTATTGCAATTTTTTAATTTTTTTACATTCATTATTATTCTTTCATGCATATTGATTTGTATATTAACAATATTGATTATATTTATACATTTTCTATTCATTCACATGTATTTGAATATCTATAATATAGATAATTATTATAAATTTGTTAATTTGAATAGCTCTGAACATGTATATGGATTGTAGAAGTGGTATTGCAACCAACACTAGTTAGTTCCTAATTGATTATATAAGAAGAAATTAATCCAAAAAAATGAGATATCATTAAAAATAAGTTTAAAACATGAACCAACTTGATGAAAAAATAATACACAACAGAACAATATGATAGATCCAAAATGAACCAATATGATATCATAATATGATAGATCCACATACAAGCCAAATAAATGACTAAACAAAGGCATATATACAACACAGTACAATATATAAAAAACTAAGCATGTCCTCCATGCCCATGACGTCCTCGTCCACCTCACTGTACATCTAGATCCTGACTACCGAAGTCATCTGGAGATGCCTCAATGGGGGACAACTGTGTAATAGTAGGCTGACGAGGACCAGGGAAGTAATGAAAAGTTGGAGGTGGGGTGAGGGGTCTCGGAATACTAAGATGTGGGGCATCAAGTGGGGTGCATCCTGAGAAATCAAATAGAGTTGGTGAGTATGTGACATAGATGGTGGTCGACTGTCATGAATAACTGGTGGTGGGAGTGGAGTGTATGGAATAGAAGAAGAACTTGCTCCAAGTAGGATGCTGGTGGAGGTGGGGTGATGTATGAAGAAAATGAACCAGCTCCTGAAATGTATGGCCCTATCGATCACCATGCCATGAACTGAGAAGTCGGAGTGGGCTCAGAAGCAGTAAGCACAGGAGTAGGAGTAGGAGTGAGCTCAGGGGCTGTGGTATGAGTGGGTATGGGATCATATGGGCGAGCATAGTCAGGAAGACTGTCAAAGAAAGTCCCCAGGATGCCATAGATGTCATCTCTGATCTTTGCAGGGGCATGCTGTAAAGCCACTCGGATCCACGCATGTGATTCCACCTGTTCAAACAAAGTATGTACAAATAATAAAGACTAATTATATATATTACAAATAATAAAGATAAATAATAAATAATTGTTAAAGAAATAATAATGATACTTACACATTGTTGTTAACAATAAATTTATGGGTAGTATGTGGTCGGGGGCTGAGCTGGAGGGGGCAGTACGTACTGGGATGATACCATGCGTAGTGTAACATCCCTGACATGGGTTATGCTTTAACCCTAGATGTTTTTCTTAATAAAGTTAATTATATTCTTGCTCATATATTTTGAAAAGTAATTAAGGCTCAAGAGGAACTTATGTTTCAATTTTAGTCCTTTTTGAATAAAGTGAAAACTATGTTTTGCCTGTTTTGGACTAAAGTGCAAATTACCTAAGTTGAGGGGTTAACTTGCAAAATGTACATGATAAAATGTTCCTCAAGTGTTGAAGAATCATAAGAATGAAAATGATGCAGAGGTATGGCTTATGGAAGACTGAGTACCAAAAAGAACTTGTTGAGCAATGTTTGTGCATTAAAACCTAGTTTTGGTGTAATGTGCAATTTACCCAAAACCTAGGATTCAATATGCAAAATACCACCTTTAGAGAGTCCCTCATGTTTTTTGTCATCATGTATAGAAAAGAAAAGGATAGGGGTGTCTCATTTGCATCACTTTGGAGGAGAGAGAATCTTGATATTAAAATAATCAAGATTTAAGCATAATTGAAACCTTAATTCAATTTAATGCAAAAATAAATATATTAATTGAAGTGCCCTTCAACCAAAAATGTGTTGGTTGAAATCCTATATGAATGTACGTCCTTGTGCCTTACAAAGGCAATGAAATATCTAAAGCGAGTGGAGGTCCCACTCACATTAGTTAAAGAAAAAGTAATATCCACTCAATTTTGGATATTATTATTAATATGGTTAAGGTGCTTCATTTGTTTTCTATTAATTCATGTATAATGAATAATAATTACAAGGTGGGGCAGATGGCTTCGTATTCTAGGGATTGAGGGGAGTATGTGGCACCAATTTTGGGAGTTAAAGGAATTATTTATCACTTTCTCTCTCATTGAAATTCCCTTATATACATCGCATTTTCAACCCACATGAAAGGCTTTTTCGATCCCTTTTTCTTTCCTTGCGTTGGCCGTGCACAAGGGATCTTAGGAGCAAGAGGAGAACGTTCCCTAACCTATATCCATAGTCATCTTCAACCTTGATTTCATGGTGGAAATCGAAATTCAATGCTTATTTTCTTCTTTTCTCCATTCAATCTTCAACCTTAGCCAATCCTTTCACTCAAAGACTTGAGAACGGACCTTGGACAGTTGAGAGAGCTTCATTCACCATTGAAGACGTGAAGCTTACAGCTTGGATTCAATTTTAAAGGTGGGTTATATAACTTGAACCCTTAAATGTCATTATTGCTTGCAATTTGTTCAATTGAGACCATTTCCCTCCAAACGGTATGAAGACCGTTTGAAGTAATTAACATCCTAGAAAGGATGAGAGAGAGAGGAATTCCTACTTGTATAATAAACATGTAGTGGATAAGTTTCAACACTTTCAACATGAATAAAATATGTATTTAGGGTATGATCCTTGATAAATAGATCATGGAACCCTAATTGAGAAGGTTGATGAGCCCTAACCCTAATCAAGGGTGATGACATATGAAACCCTAATTAAGGGTGATGTCATGTGAAACCCTAATCGAGGGTGATGTCAAATGAAATCCTAATACAGAGATGTGATGTGAAACTCTAACCAAGGTGATGCTATGTACTGATATGTAAAACCTTGATATGGAATCCTAACCCTGATATAGGGTAAAGGTATGTGAAGCCCTAATCTTGTGTTATAATGTATGAAACCCTAATCTTGGGCAATATGATGATAAACCATAACCCAAATTTGGGTAATGGGATGAGTATTCCTAATTGACATAAATTGGGAAATCCTAACTCTAATGAGGAAATAGTGATGTTACTCTTACATTGCATAGTGCTACAATGTGATTGATATAACTGTTATCAAGTGTACTAACCATGCAGGTATCATGAGATGATGAGCATAGCCAGGTATGAGCTATGATGTTTCATTTATTATTGTTAATGAGCCATGTGAGCCATAACATGCTTTGTTACCTAGTGAAAGGTAACAAGAGATGAAATGGGCTTTGTGAGCCATATGAGATGCTTGTGTAGCAAGTATCATGTTTCCCTTGGTCAGACGACCTGAAGGTATTAGTTACCTGATAAATGGTAACAATTGATCTATGTTGAACTGAGGGCTTGAACACCCATTTTCTATAATCATAATGATGAGTTTATTAAGGTATGAGAATACCCCTGATGAGATGAGGGATTGAGATCAGAATGCTTTATTAATGATTTGAATAGTACTTGATGGAAGTATTACACATTCTTTATAGAAACTGTTATAATAACTGATGTTTGGAAACTTGTTTGATGCTAAAAGAATGAGGTAATACACTTAATTAACCAAGTGATATCATATAATGTAGTTGCCCTGACCACAGATCCATCATCGTCAGAATTTGCTGAATGGTGAAATGAGTTAAACTCAGAGTGAATATTTTTTAATATGTGGGGGTAATTGGGCAATTATATCCTCATGCCCCATAGGAATGGTTGCGGGCTATATCCTATGTACGGGATTGGTTATGGACCATACCCCAATATGAGTATGGCTATGGGCCATGACTCCATGATATGATTCCATACATTAGCTACGGGCCATAACCCTAAAGAGAGTATACGATGCAGGCTATAACTCTATAGCAAAGATGCCAATATACCCTAGCAAGCTAATTGCAGTTTGACATGTGATGTCTCTACCGAATAATCTCGTACTGACCGATAAGGATGAGTTCTTGGAGTCCAGCTCTTCCATTGACCTTGTGTGGTACCGATGCTTTACGTAATCGTGTTCGGTTGGAGTATGAGTGGTATACCTCATCTTCTCAAGGCTTAAGTATGATTGTAAAACGTAACCAGTCGTGTAGCAAATTTGCATAAGATTGCAATATGAGAATCATTGGTTGGTTAACTACCTTGCTTAGCATATCCTATATGGATAAATGTTGTACATGTTCTTCATATTCCTTATAGGAGAAGTAACATGATACTTTATCATGTTATAGCTAAAATGCTTTGAATACAAATATTGCTCTAATCTATTTAGACAATGAATTATCTGATGTTGATTTTATATGATTCCTCTACTCAGCTTTATTCTATTAAATTGCAATAATAATGTTTTTGGCGGAGAGTTATATCTCTCGCTGGGACATGGGTCTCTTTCCGTTGGTCACCAACACTTTTTATGTAGACGCGGAGGAAGAGGCAAAAACCCTACAACAGGGGAAGAGCATCAGCAGCTGCAGGGGCAGAAGTGAATTCTCAAGTGGAGACACTGGCTATCATGTCTTATATATAGAGTCATATGTGTCGTCTCTGTACTCTTAGGTCCTCGGAGTCAGTAGTTAGTTTAATGAATCGATCTGAGATATTGATTGATGCCTCAATGTTTTTATGCTGCATGTGTATAGTTTTAAACAGGGCAGTTGATTCTTGTAATCCTCAAAAAGGAATGATAGAAGATATGTACTTGTGAACCAGAATGTAATTGAATTACTTTGGTTCTTTTTGAAAGAGTTTTCCAGTGTATGGATCTCTTTGTAAATGGTTTTAATTTTTAGTGATTTTCAGTAATCCTCTACTAATGTTTGCTTCTGCTTAGTTAATGACGATTTGTTTGTCAGAGAGGCAATTGTCGTTACAGTTGAGTTGGTATCAGAGCTCTAGGTTTGCTGAGTCTACAGAGACATAGGATTAAGGTTGTTGAGTCTGTTCTAGTGTCTTCTAGTGTATCTAATAGTGACTTCTGCTCATATAGGAGAAGAAGAACTTGAGGATGTCTGGATCACACGAAGAACATGTTGTAGAGAGCAGCATTGTTGCACCAGGAAGAGGTGCAAGGGACCAGGATAGAGAGGAACTAGTATTTGAGCATCCTCAATATAACCAAGCTGCACTACAAAACCCAGCTTTTCATGATCTGTTTGGGTAGTTCATGGCAACCATGACGCATATGGAGGATACGATGTCACAACCTGCACCTAGGGCACCAGCCCATAATGAAGGATAGGGAGCTGGTAAGACTTTTGAATGGCTTCTCCGGGTTGGAGCCACAGACTATGTTGGTACAGTTGACCCAGCAGACGAATATATGTGGCTGACTGAGTTAGAGAAGGCTTTTAGAATCCTCAATATCCCTGAAGTAGAGAAGGTGAGGCATGCAGTGTACCTTCTAAAAGGGAGTGTTGGCCACTGGTGGACAATAGAAGAGGGCAAAAGGCCAGGTGTTGAAGTCGAATGGGAAGAATTCCGACGAGAATTCGTCATTAGATACTTCCCTAAGATGTTTCTAGATGAGAAGATCTCTAAGTTTGAGCAAATAAAGCAAGGATCGCTGAACCTTAGTGAGTATGAGGCTAAGTTCATGGAGCTTCTGCGGGTTGGTTCGCATATGGAAGCTACATACGAGGAAAGAATTTGGCATTTTGAGAAGGGGTTGAACACTGAATTGACCACTCATGTGTCTACTTTGGAGAACAGGGATTAAGAAGACAAGGTTTTCTACACCAACAGCACCGTCAAGGTTCAATACCCAGGCGCGGTGGACATCAAGTAGGAGTAGGGGTCGTAGTTTTATTCCAAGCAAAGCCCCAACACAGCATCAACATCCGTAAATGGACCTTTTAGACCTTATCCAGAGACTAGAATTTGTCACCAGTGTAGACAAGTAGGACATCTGGAAAAGGATTGTCCAGTTGGAAATACAATGGTAACTCAACCTCCAAGGTAGAGTCAACAAGGCTCTCAGAGGAAACAGTTAGCTAGTGGCACTCGAGGACGGGGACAGACGTCCCAAGATGGTTCATCAGCACCTAATAACCGAGTACAGAGTCAACATCAGGCAACGGCTAGTTTCTATGCTATGAATCAGCCTGAGGTAGTGGTCAATCCGTGAGTTGTGACAGGTCAGATGGAACTATATCATTCTGATATGTCTTCATACTGTTTCATATCTGTTTTGATTGATCCGGGTGCTACACATTCCTTCATCACTCAAGAAGTGATTCTTGACTACAATATGACCGTCAGTCATAGAACAGATAGTTTGTTGATAGAAACCCATTTGATGGGATCTGCAATCCTATGGGAGGTGTGTTCTCCCTGCATTCTTTCCTTTTCTGAACATCACATTCAAGTGGATCTTATACCACTTGAGATGCTTGGGTTCAACATAATCCTTGGGATGGACACCCTAGAAAGGTATAAAGTTGTCTTAGATTGTGATTCCAAGCAAGCTGTGTTCACAGATGATGGTGATACGTGGATCTTTTAGGGAGATAGAAATAATTTTCCAACCTATCATGTGTCAGCTATGGTAGCTGAAAAGCTGATGAGACAAGGATGATATGCATTCTTGGCACATGTGGTAGACACCACAATGGAGAGCTCTAATCTTTCTGAAGTTCTGATAGTTAGAGAGTTTGAAGATGTGTTTCCTGAGGAACTTCCAGGTGTACCTCAGCCCTGAGAAATTGATATTGAGATCAATCTAATCCCAGGCACGCAACCTATAGCACAAACACCGTACAGAATGGCACCGGCTGAGATGGTAGAGCTCAAGAAATAGCTACAGGAGTTGCTTGAAAAAGGTTTTATCTGACCGAGTACTTCACCATGGGGTGCTCCGGTTCTCTTTGTTAAGAAGGACGGATCAATGCGGTTATGTATTGATTACAGACAGTTGAATAAGGTAACCATAAAGAACAAGTATCCTTTCCCAAGGATAGATGACTTGTTTGATCAGTTGCGTGGTGCAACAATCTTCTCTAAGATAGATCTAAGGTCAGGATATCATCAGTTACGTATCAAGGAGAGTGACATACCTAAGTCTGCCTTTAGGACAAGGTATGGTCACTATGAGTTCATAGTTATGTCATTTGGACTAACTAATGCACCATCTGCATTTATGGAACTCATGAATAGAATCTTCCAACCTTTTCTTGATCAGTTTATTGTAGTCTTCATAGATGACATCTTGATATATAGTAGAGATGCTCAATAGCATGAGAAGCACCTCTGTCAGGCTTTAACTTTGCTAAGAGAGCATAAGTTGTATGCTAAGTTTAGAAAATGTGAGTTCTGGTTACCAGAAGTTTCTTTTCTTAGACACGTAATATCTGCTTCAGGTATCCGTGTTGATCCTAAGAAGGTAAAATTTATCCTGCAATGGGAACAGCCAAAGACACCAATGGAGATACACAGTTTCCTAGGACTGGCAGGCTATTACAGGAGGTTCATTAAGAACTTCAGTTATATAGCTTTACCCCTAACCAAGTTGACCAGGAAGGAGGTTCCTTTTGTCTGGAATGATAAGGGTCAACATTCTTTCCAGTTGTTGAAAGAAAGGTTAACAAGTGCACCTGTGCTAGTGTTACCTGATCAAGGGAAGGGGTATATTTTATTCTGTGATGTCTCTAAGAATGGTCTAGGATGTGTGTTGATGCAGGATAATCAAGTGATTTCTTTTACCTCTTGACAGCTTAATAAACACGAGGAGAATTATCCGATACATGATCTAGAGCTAGCTGTTGTGGTCCATGCTTTGAAGATCTGGAGACATTATCTTTATGGAGAAACATTCCAGATTTTCACAAACCATAAGAATCTAACAGATATCTTCTCACAACTGAGTTAAACATGAGACAATGCCACTGGATGGAGTTAATCAAGGACTATGATTGTACAATTGATTATCATCCAGGGAAGTCTAATGTAGTGGATGACGAACTAAGTAGGAAATCATCATCACCAGTCTTAAAACAATGTACAGCTTAAGGTATCTTTGTTAGTCGAGCTATTAGCTGAGTTGCAAGTGAAACCTACTCTGAGATAGCATATTAAAGAAGCACAACAAGTTGATACTGTGGTTCAGCAGATCAGGTCAGAGTATGGTAGTGAGAAATGGGACGGCTTTCATGAGTCAGAGGATCAAGCAGTATGTTACCATGGTAGGATGGTAGTACCTGATGCCAATGACTTAAGGAAGTTAGTTTTGGAGGAAGCTCATTCTTCAATGTATGCAGTGCATCCAGGGAGCACCAAAATGTATCGTAACTTGAAGGATATGTATTGGTGGCCAGGATTGAAGAAGGATGTAGTTCAGTTTGTTATGCGGTGTCCGATGTGTCAGTAGGTTAAAGCTAAACATCAAAATCCCACAGGAACAATGCAACCTTTGCCCATACCGGAGTGGAAATGGGATCATGTGACCATGGACTTTGTGGTTGGTTTGCCTAGAACAACCAAAGGTCATGATTCCATATGGGAAATAGTTGATAGGTTGACTAAGACAGCACATTTCCTTCCTGTCAAAACAACCTACACTGCTAAGAAGCTTGCACAGATATATATAGATGAGATAGTGCGGTTGCACGGGGTTCCTGCTACTATTGTTTCTGATAGAGGTCCCCAATTCATGAGTCATTTTTGGGAACGACTACATAAATCTTTAGGTACGCAGTTAAGGTTTAGTACTGCCTTTCACCCACAAACAGATGGACAGTCTGAGAGGAGCATACAAACCTTAGAGGATTTGCTTAGGGCATGTGTCCTTTAGTTTGTAGGAAGTTGGGATCAACACCTGAGATTGATAGAATTTTCTTATAATAATAGCTATCAGCACAACATTGATATGGCACCATATGAAGCATTATATGGTAGACGTTGTAGATCTCCTTTATGTTGGTATGAAATAGGAGAACATCAACTCTTAGGTCATGACCTTGTGCAGCAGACAACTGAGAAGATTAAAGTAATACAATAACAAGTAAAGACTACACAAGATAGACAGAAATCGTACGTCGATAAACGGAGAAGACCTTCAGAATTCCAAGTTGGAGACAGAGTATATCTTAAAGTCTCACCTTGGAAAGGTGTTCTTAGGTTTGGAAAGAAGGGAAAGTTAGCTCCTAGATTTATGGGGCCTTATCCAATCATTAAACGGATTGGAAAGGTAGCCTATAAGCTGGAGTAGCCACCCGAGCTGCATAAGTTGCACCCAGTGTTCCATATCTCTATGTTGAGAAATTGTCGTCCTAACACAGAGTTAGTTTTGCAACCCGTGGAAGTAGAATTAAATGATGATATATCATATGTTGAAGGACATGTGATGATCCTTGATAAAAGAATTAAAAAGCTGAAAAAGAAAAACATATGTCTTGTGAAGGTTCTCTGGCATCATCGTGGCATTGAAGAAGTTATGTGGGAGCTAGAGGAAGAGATGAGGAGGAAGTACCCTTCTCTTTTCTGTTGATAATTTTGCGAACAAAATCCCTGTTAGGGGTGGATAATTTGTAACATCCCTGACCTGGGTTATGCTTTAACCCTAGATGTTTTGCTTAATAAAGTTAATTATATGCTTGCTCATATCTTTTGAAAAGCAATTAAGGCTCAAGAGGAACTTATGTTTCAATTTTAGTCCTATTTGAATAAAGTGAAAACTATGTTTTGCTCGTTTTGGGCTAAAGTGAAAATTACCCAAGTTGAGGGGTTAACTTGCAAAATGTACATGATAAAATGTTCCTCAAGTGTTGAAGCATCATAAGAATGAAAATGATGCAGAGGTATGGCTTGTGGAAGCCTGGGTACCAAAAAGAACTTGTTGAGCAATGTTTGTGCATTAAAACCTAGTTTTGGTGTAAAGTACAATTTACCCAAAACTAGGGTTCAATATGCAAAATACCACCTTTAGAGAGTCCCTCAGGTTTCTTGTCATCATGTAGAGAAAATAAAATGATAGGGGTGTCTCATTTGAATCACTTTGGAGGAGAGAGAATCTTGATATTAAAATAATCAAGATTTAAGCATAATTGAAACCCTAATTCAATTTAATGCAAAAATAAATATATTAATTGAAGTGCCCTTCAACCAAAAATGTGTTGGTTTAAATCCTATATGAATGGACGTCCTTGTGCCTTGCAAAGGAAATGAAATATCTAAAGTGAGTGGAGAGCCCGCTCACATTAGTTAAAGAAAAAGTAATATCCACTCAATTTTGGATATTATTATTATTATGGTTAAGGTGCTTAATTTTTTTTCTATTAATTCATGGATAATGAAGAGGAATTACAAGGTGGGGGAGATGGCTTCGTATGCTAGGGATTGAGGGGAGTATGTGGCACCAATTTTGGGAGTTGAAGGAATTATTTATCACTTTCTCTCTCATTGAAATTCCCTTATATATATCCCATTTTCAACCCACATGAAAGGACTTTTCGATCCCTTTTTATTTCCTTGCTTTGGCTGTGCACAAGGGATCTTAGGAGAAAGAGGAGAATGTGCCCCAACCTGTAGGTAAGCTCCATAGTCATCTTCAACCTTGATTTCATGGTGGAAATCAAAATTCAATGCTTATTTTCTTCTTCTCTCCATTCAATCTTCAACCTTAGCCAATCCTTTCACTCAAAGACTTTAGAAAAGACCTTGGACAGTTGAGAGAGCTTCATTCACCATTGAAGATGTGAAGCTTAAAGTTTGAATTCAATTTTAAAGGCGGGTTATATAACTTGAACCCTTAAATGTCATTATTACTTGCAATTTGTTCATCATGTATTGAACCTTTCTTCTTTCTCGATTTCCTTTTAATTAGTTGTTGAAATCACCATAAGAATCACAACTGATTTCGAAGGTTTCATGCATGAATATGATGATATCATCTTAAGAACACACCTCAATAAAGTACATGAGCAAACCGTTTCAACATTTGGAACCAATCGGTTTCAAGATCGATTGAAACCAAACGGTCTCAAGACTGTTTGGGAGTAAACGGTCTCAAGACCGTTTGGAGGATCAATGCTGATGTGGATGGCTGATGATCCAATGATACCAATTGATTTGATTTTAAAGGTTCCATGTATGGATGATCCACTAATTGCAAGCCCTAATCGATTGAATTGATTAAAATCCTAGTTGAGGTAATCAGTTTTGAGGTGGTTTGACTCAAACGGTCTCAAGACCGTTTGGAGGTCAAACGGTCTCAAGACCGTTTGAGACCAAACGGTATCAAGACCATTTGGAGGTCAATGGTTGATTGTGGTGGATGGTTGGAGATCCAAGTGCTACAATCTGATGTACATTCAATAGTTCAATTGATGGATGGTTCAATGAGTACAAATCCTAAATCAATTTGATTGGAGGAAACCCTAATTGGTCCATCCAGTTTCAAGGTGGTTTGGAACAAATGGTCTTGAGACCATTTGATTCCAAATGGTCTTGAGACCGTTTGGGATCAAACGGTCTCAAAACCGTTTGATGTTCAATCGGTTTCAATGGTTAGTTACTCATTCGGTTTCAAACCGTTTGGATTTTAATTATATTTTATTCAAACAGTCTCAAGCCGTTTAGAGACTTTGAGGTCAAGACCGTTTGATGGTCTAACGGTCTTAAGACCGATTGAAGGTATAACCTAAGACCGTTTGGAAGTGTAATTGATTCAAAGAACGTTTGAAGGTCTAGAACCTCAAGACCGTTTGAAGGTCTAATTGACTCTAACCATGTAAGTACTATTAAACCCCATGATTGTTAATGATGCATATCAAAGGTAATTAGAATGGTTGTACCTTTAAGGTAGTGAGTGGTTAACCTTTGATGCTTATGAAAGAAGTAACTCAATACACTATGGTAACCCTAAATGTATGTACTTGAAGGAGGGGTTGACCGAATCTAATCAAGTTTGAAGTAATTAACATCCTAGAGAGGATGAGAGAGAGAGCAATTCCTACTTGTATAATAAACATGTAGTGGATAAGTTTCAACACTTTCAACATGAATAAAATATGTATTTAGGGTATGATCCTTGATAAAGAGATCATGGAACCCTAATTGAGAAGGTTGATGAGCCCTAATCAAGGGTGATGACATATGAAACCCTAATTAAGGGTGATGTCATGTGAAACCCTAATCAAGGGTGAGGTCAGATGAAACCCTAATTAAGTGTGATGTCATGTGAAACCCTAATTAAGGGTGATGTCAAATGAAATCCTAATACAGAGATGTGATGTGAAACTCTAACCAAGGTGATACTATGTACTGATATGTGAAACCTTGATATGAGATCCTAACCCTGATATAGGGTAAAGGTATGTGAAGCCCTAATCTTGGGTTATAATGTATGAAACCCTAATCTTGGGCAATATGATGATAAACCATAACCCTAATTTGGGTAATGGGATGAGTATTCCTAATTGATATAAATTGGGAAATCCTAACTCTAATAATGAAATAGTGATGTTACTCTTACATTGCATAGTGCTAAAATGTAATTGATATAATTGTTATCAAGTATACTAACCATGCAGGTATCATGAGATGATGAGCATTGCCAGGTATGAGCTATGATGTTTCATTTATTATTGTTAACGGGCCGTGTGAGCCATAACATGCTTTGTTACCTAGTGAAAGGTAACAAGAGATGAAATGGGCTTTGTGAGCCATGTGAGATGCTTGTGTAGCAAGTATCATGTTTACCTTGGTCAGACGACCTGAAGGTATAAGTTACCTGATAAATGGTAACAATTGATCTGTGTTGAACTGAGGGCTCGAACACCCATTTTCTATAATCATAATGATGAGTTTATTAAGGTATGAGAATACCCCTGATGAGATGAGGGATTGAGATCCCAATGCTTTATTAAAGATTTATACAGTACTTGATGGAAGTATTACACATTATTTATAGCAATCATTATAATCAATGATGTTTGGAAACTTGTTTGATGCTAAAAGAATATGGTAATACACTTAATTAACTAAGTGATATCATATAATGTAGTTTCCATGACCACAGATCCATCAGCGTCAGAATTTGCTGAATGGTGAAACGAGTTAAACTCAGAGTGCATATTTTTGAATATGTGGGGGTAATTGGGCAATTATATCCTCATGCCCCATAGGAATGGCTGTGGGCTATATCCTATGTACGGGATTGGTTATGGACCATACCCCAGTATGAGTATGGCTATGGGCCATGACTCCATGATATGATTCTAGGCATTGGCTACGGGCCATAACCCTAAAGAGAGAATATGTTGTGGGCTATAACTCTATAGCGAAGATGCCAATATACCCAGGCAAGGTAATTGTTGTTTGACACGTGATGTCTCTACCGAATAATCTCGTACTGACCGAGAAGGATGAGGTCTTAGAGTCCAGCTCTTCCATTGACCTTGTGTGGTACTGTTGCTTTACGTAATCGTGGTCGGTTGGAGTATGAGCGGTATACCTCATCTTCTCAGGGCTTAAGTATGATTGTAAAATGTCACCAGTCGTGTAGAGAATTTGCATAAGATTGAAATATGAGAATCATTAGTTGGTGAACTACCTTACTTAGCATATCCTAGATGGATAAATGTTGTACATGTTCTTCATATTCCTTATTGGATAAGTAACATGCTACTTTATCAAGTTATAGCTGAAATGCTTTGAATACAAATATTGCTCTAATATGTTTAGACAATGAATTATCTGTTGTTGAATTTATATGATTCCTCTGCTCAGCTTTATTCTATTAAATTGCAATAATAATGTTTTAGCGGAGAGTTATATCTCTCGCTGGGACATGGGTCTCACTTCGTTGGTCACCAAAACTTTTTAGGTAGACACGGAGGAAGAGGCAGAAACCCTACTGCAGGGGAAGAGCATCAGCAGCAGTAGCGGCAGCAGTGAATTCTCAGGTGGAGACACTGGCTATCATGTCTTATATATAGAGTACTATGTGTCGTCTCTATACTCTCAGGTCCTCGGAGTCAGTAGTTAGTTTAATGAATCAATCTGAGATTTTGGTTGATGCCTAAATATTTTTATGCTGCATGTGTATAGTTTTAAACGGGGCAGTTGATGCTTGTAATCCTCAAAAAGGAATGGTACAAGATATGTACTTGTGAACCAGAATGTAATTGAATTACTTTGGTTCTTTTTGAAAGAGTTTTCCAGTGTATGGATCTCTTTGTAAATGGTTTTAATATTTAGTGATTTTCAATAATCCGCTGCTAACGTTCACTTCCGCTTAGTTAATCAATTTGTTTGTCAGAGAGGTGATTGTCGTCACACGTAGTACACCTGTGGACTGAAGTCTGTCTCCGCTGGTGGAGGAGGAACTAAGCTCTCATGTCTGTTGTTCCACAGTTGCACCTCCCACCTATAATGATGCAACCAGTCCTTAGCCGCATGACCCCTCCTATCTATCCTATTAAGGTGTGACAACTCCAGAGTAGGTTGTACTTGAACAAATCTGAATTGTCCAAGTACTCTGTCAGGGAAGTGCCACTCTTCTATTGTGTAGCACAGTAAAGGCACTCGTGCTAACCAAATATCACGACCCTCTCGACACAAGGCTTGAAGTTTCTCTAGAATATCAGCAGTTTAAGGGGTTAATTGTATTTGTTACTCAAATAGATACAACATGTATCATATACAACAGAGTAAATTGCGTAACAAATAGAACATATATCATACAACTGTTGGCTAAATTGGACATTATGATAATCCCTTTATTTTGATGATGACAAACATTTCATTCTTGTGGTTTTAACGTGCTATTTGAGTATTTTAGGAACAAGCATATAAGGTGGTGGATAACAAAGACTTGGAAGAACAATTTGATAAAATCACTTTATTTTCATGATTGTAATCAAATGTAAATGCTTGTACAAGTATATAATGTACAAGTAATTAGATATCATGTAAATCAAGCGTTTAGATCTTCCCTATCCACTCACAACACTTAGATAGGTCATTCCCCAAGATAGTATCACAATTGCACATTGATACACACACTTAGTAAATGAATACATTGAGTCAGTAATATTCTTGGTCGACAAATCGTCGATCAAGAAAATATCGGTCGACAAAAACTTCGACCGTGAAACTCTCGGTCGACAAAATCTTCGATCGAGAATAGACACTACTAGCCGTTAGACCCAATAGACAAGGTGGTTGGGAGTTGGAAATGAACGTTGTAAACACTTGCTCCAGGAAGTCCCTCGGTCGACAAATCTTTGACCGAGAAGGACTCTCGGTCGACAAATCTTCGACCGAGAAGAGTTCTGTATGCACTTTTCAGGGTCAATTAACTAGCCGTTGCAATTGCAATTAGTGGACATATAACGGCTAGTTGAGCACTAAGAACCCCCTAGAAAGTGTCGAGAATGTCCTTAAGCACTTGTAGGTCATTCCTATAAATAGGACATGCCTTAGGACACCTAAACTCACCAATCTACACTTGTGATACACTTGAGCTTACACTTGGAATTGTCAATCTGTTTTGAGAAATTGAGCAACACTTGCATTGGCTATTCTTCTCCTTGCTCCAATTTCATGTCCTATAGGCAAGCATCTCCTATCCACAGCAATTACACTTCTATATACATTGGTTAGGAGATCAAAACGCTTGATATAGGAAATCAAGCCTTGAGCTGCAAAGTTGTATTGTAATTTCTATTTTTCCTTCTTGTTCCTTTTATCCTTTGTATTCTTCTTGCTACTCCTAGGGTTGGAGGCTGCGGATTGGAGAAGTTTCTTCTCGGTGGAGAAGGTGGACTTCGGACTACTTCAAGAAGGCTATTGCAACAGGAAGCTACTTCAAGAGGAAGGCTACTTCAAGGGGGAGCTTGAAGTTACTTCAAGAAGGCTGCTTCAAGGTTGGTGCAATTACTTCTAGGTGAAGGCTGTCCGAAGGGTTTGGTGAAAGAATTGTAATTTTATGTAAAGTCCTTGCGAGGTAATAAAATTTGATTCTTTCAAAATCCCGGTTGGGTAAGCAACTGGGTAGTGGATTGACTGCCTTAGTATTTGCTAAGGTTGGAACCACTCTAGATCCTTGTCTCCTTCTTTCTATTTCAACTGTGGTTGCTTGCTTTGAGTTAAATTATCTTAAAATAATCATAAAACCCTATTCACCCCCCTCTAGTGGTTTTTCAATTGGTATCAGAGCAGGCTTCAAGGAGCTCTAATCGAGTCTTGAAGAATGAAGGGTGGTGGTGCCTACAACCGCAAGCAAAGGAGCAGCTTGGACCAATCTTCAACAAGTTGCAATTGGTGCTTAGGAACAAGACACACAACAATTGGTTGCCCATGGAGAGAAAAGAAGGAAGAGGTTCACTAAAATTGCCTTATTGCTACAATAAGTGAAGAAGAAGAAGAGGTAAGCCTTTTTGATTTACCTAAAGAAGATTTAATTGCTAGTCTTCAAGAAACGCATAAAAAATATATTGAGTGCAAGAAGAAATTAAAGAAATCAAATAAAGAAAATAATGAGTTAAATGCTAAACTTCTTGCTATTACATCTGAAAATGAAAATCTTATAAAGGTCATTGAAGATCACAATATTAAGCTAAAATCAATAGAAGCAGATTGCAATCTTCTTTCTCTAGAAAAGATAAATTTGCAAACTCAAGTAAATGATCTTAAAAAACAACATGTTTTGTGTACACATCTAGATTATGATACTGTCGTGAAAGAAAGAGTTCTTTGTCATCTAATCTAGATCAAGCAAAGCTAGATATCAAGAAGAGAATGGATGAGATTGCTAAGTTACAACAAGAAGTTAGTAGTTTAAGTAATAATGGCATTCTTGATAAAATCTTAAATGATTCTTATCATCAAGTTGGAAGGAGAGGACTAGGTTACAAGCCTAAAGGAAAATCTTATCAAAAACCTAGTCCGGGAAGAACACAAGTACCAAAGAGTCAATCTATGTATGTGCCTAGAAGCAAATATACTTATGTACCCAAGAACAACCTAGAACAAACTCATAGAAAGAGACATGAGATTGACTCTATATGTTGCCATTATTGTTTGCGTCTTGGACATTATTCTTTCTCATGTCCATACAAGAAAAAGGATGTTGAATTAGTATGGGTTCCAAAACCCCCAAACTAAATGGATTAAATTAAGTTGAGATATGACCAAAGACTCTAAATTGTATATCTTTATGTCTATCTCAACATAACATAGTTGAAACTCCTAAAAGACACATCCTAAATAACTTGTTTTAGTTTGGATTCTCAAAAAAAAACCTAGAAAATTGTATATGATAGTTGAGATTGAACCCAAATGTTACTTTGATATTTAAATGTCTCATCTCAACTAAACCGAGCTTTAAATTGGATAAATTGAATTAGAAGTGATCTATGTTTTATTTGGAAACAATTACTGAAAATAGTACAGAAACAGTAATAATTTTGGTCGAGAAATTGTCGACCGAGACAATGTCGGTCGAGAACTTTCTCGACCGAGTAAAACTCTGGCAAGACTGTTTAAATAAAAGACACTTAAATCACACTTAACTTAAGAATATAATGAACTTTATATATTCTTGTTCTTTAAACATTTGAATGATCCAAATCAAAAGGAAGAATATATGAGCATCAAAATGAAATACTTTTTGTGATTAAATTATCAAGTATACAAGAGAAAAAGATAGATTTTACTAAAATTGCTGCAAAAATGATGCTTGCAAAGAAAAATGATACTGAAATCTATACTCTTACTACAAGTAGACATACTTGATTGGAAAAATAAGTCACATATCTTGAAGACAAATTTCTCAAGCTTATTAGTAGTTTGCATCATTACATATATGTTAATAACATCCTTATTAAACTTGATGCAAACCACAACTTGTGAAATTCTGATCTATATGCAAATTGAAATTGATTATGCTTTCTTTGAAATGTTATCAAATTTCAATTGCTACTTTCTTAAAAAAGATGATTAAGCATAAATACTCTATCTTAAAATTTTCATTAGAATGATAAAAATAATCTGTTCTAAGAAATTCAAAAGAATAAATATCATTGTGACACCTAAATGTATATGCCCTAATCAAGTTTGAGATATGATCAATAATCTTGAATTGAACAACCATATATCTATCTCAACTTCACACAAATTGAATAACATATAAATCAAAGTAATTCAACTCATAAACTAGAACATACAAATTGTTGAATGAAATCTACAGAAACATTCTCGGTCGAGAAATACTTCGATCAAAAATATTTCGGCTGAGAAAGAGTTCGACTGAATAAGCTTCTGGAAACCAACTAGCTCAGTTTGCTATAAACTTAATTGGAAATTAGGAATGAATAAAAAATCTTTCAGTCAACTTTCAAATCACATATTGATAATTTGCAACATGCCTTCCTTGATTGAAAATTCATATAAGTCTATTCAAGCACGTTCACCTCCTACATGGTTTGGCTTAAAAAAACTGAAAATTATGAATGGGTTTAAGCAAGAAAATTATTGTTTTATCGCAATCCACATGGTTTTTCCTAAGTACTCCTTGGTATATCTATATAGGAACCATGTGTGTTGAAATGATCATAGTCATTGCATTTATATAATTTTATCTTGATCATTGTATTGTGGATATGCTTCTACTTTTCTATCACAATTTATGTGCCATGATCACTGTGTTTCATTGGTTTGTCTAAAATAATCTTTGATTCATATATACAAACCATGAATGGATATTATTCTTGATCATTATGTTTCAGATCATTGAAAATACCATTAGCTTAAAAACGTCTTCATAATAGGTATCACTTAATGTGTTTCAAATTGATATTTATTTCATCAAGCTACCTGCAGAAATTATAGTTCACATATAAATGTTCAAATGTGCAATCTGCAGAATTTGCCTCTTGGTTGAAATTAAATTTGACCAAGGGGCGCTATGGTCGTAGTCAAGGTCGACCTAAAATAAGCTTGACAAAATGCGTATTTGTACATCATTTTGTTGTACTTAATCTTAGTATCTTGACTCAAAATATACTTTTGATAAAGATCAAAATCAAATTTTAAAAATCATTTGTGATCTTAGAAGCTTTAAATTGTTTTAATTATAAGATTAAGGGGGAGCTCACAAAAACAAATTTTATAATTTTGATTAAGAAGCTTACAAAACATTGTAAACATCATTTGAAGCTTGTTATGACCTTAGTATTTTTATTCTTGGTTATGAAGAAATCTACAAATTTCATATATCTTGTTCTTAAAGGAATTCTCTAAACAAATCTGGGCTTAACATCCCGTGCATCTGGTTAGAGACATTTTTCATGTACTCATAAGCTTAAGGGAGTCTCATATCATTTTCAGGGCTTAACATCCCTTGTAAAATGGGTGAGAAATCAATACACATATGCCATGAACTTAGAAGGAACTCATATCATTTCAAGGCTTAACATCCTTTGCAAATGATTGAGAAACAAATTGTGGCTAAATTTGAGAAAAATGGTTTACAATTATATTAATTCCTTAGTTTTTCAAACGGAATATCTTATTAAGGGGGAGCATCAAATTATGAAATTAAGGGGGAGAAATAAAAGTCATACTTAATATTTATCTTGGTTATCTTTTGGAAATGACAAAGGGGGAGAAATAATATAAAATCAAAAACATAAAATAAAATGAGTTTCATAATATCTCAGCCAGCACCCACTTGCAAAACAAGAAAGGCAACAAAAGGTAAACTTCATGTATGAAACTCATATGATTTATATTTCCTTAATTTATATTTAGGAAATGTTTTCCATATTCAAAAGGGGGGAGATAGTTGGCTAAATTGGACATTATGATAATCCCTTTATTTTGATAATGACAAACATTTCATTCTTGTGGTTTTAACGTGCTATTTGAGTATTTCAGGAACAAGCATATAAGGTGGTGGGTAACAAAGACTTGGAAGAACAATTTGATAAAATCGCTTTATTTTCATGATTGTAATCAAATGTAAATGCTTGTACAAGTATATAATGTACAAGTAATTAGATATCATGTAAATCAAGCATTTAGATCTTCCCTATCCACTCACAACACTTAGATAGGTCATTCCCCAAGATAGTATCTTAATTGCACATTGATACACACACTTAGTAAATGAATACATTGATTCAGTAATATTCTCGGTCGACAAATCGTTGATCGAGAAAATATCAGTCGACAAAAACTTCGACCGAGAAACTCTCGGTCGACAAAATCTTCGATCGAGAATAGACCCTACTAGCCGTAAGACCCAGCAGACAAGGTGGTTGGGAGTTGGAAATGAACGTTGTAAACACTTGCTCCAGGAAGTCCCTCGGTCAACAAATCTTCGACCGAGAAGGACTCTCGGTCGACAAATCTTCGACTGAGAAGAGTTCTGTCTACACTTTTCAGGGTCAATTAACTAGCTGCTGCAATTGCAATTAGTGGACACATAACGGCTAGTTGAGCACTAAGAACCCCCTAGAAAGTGTCTAGAACGTCCTTAAGCACTTGTAGGTCATTCCTATAAATAGGACATGCCTTAGGACACCTAAACTCACCAATCTACACTTGTGATACACTTGAGCTTACACTTGGAATTGTCAATCTGTTTTGAGAAATTGAGCAACACTTGCATTGGCTATTCTTCTCCTTGCTCCAATTTCGTGTCCTATAGGCTAGCATCTCCTATCCACAGCAATTACACTTCTATATACATTGGTTAGGAGATCAAAACGCTTGATATAGGAAATCAAGCCTTGAGCTGCAAAGTGGTATTATAATTTCTATTTTTCCTTCTTGTTCCTTTTATCCTTTGTATTCTCCTTGCTACTCCTAGGGTTGGAGGCTGCGGATTGGAGAAGTTTCTTCTCGGTGGAGAAGGTGGACTTCAGACTACTTCAAGAAGTCTATTGCAACGGGAAGCTACTTCAAGAGGAAGGCTACTTCAAGGGGGAGCTTGAAGTTACTTCAAGAAGGATGCTTCAAGGTTGGTGCAATTACTTCTAGGTGAAGGCTGTCCGAAGGGTTTGGTGAAAGAATCGTAATTTTATGTAAAGTCCTTGCGAGGTAATAAAATTTGATTCTTTCATAATCCCGGTTGGGTAAGAAACTGGGTAGTTGATTGACTGCGTTAGTATTTGCTAAGGTTGGAACCACTCTAAATCCTTGTCTCCTTCTTTCTATTTCAATTGTGGTTGCTTGCTTTGAGTTAAATTATCTTAAAATAATCATAAAACCTTATTCACCCCCCCTCTAGTGGTTTTTCAACAACATGTTAGTAGAAGTAAGTTATACATGAGAGGGCAAAATTTGGTCAAATGTTGAATCATAAAACTGGACCGATCCTCTCATAGTATCACTCCTTTGAACATATGTAGGCCACCTATTAAATTGACAAACTAAATTTAGATAAACATTATAAAATGTTTGGACAAATATATAAATAAATTGTGTAAATCTTTACTTGTAACCTAAGGGAACATCTTTTGGCCACTCCCCCCAGTTCATAACCAGTGAACCTGGGCATCCAATTCCTAACCTCTCCCAAAGCCACATCTGCAGTAGACATACACAACCAGACAGTGGGCAGTTTTCCTAGAACGGGTGGTAGCCTTGTACAACTCCCTATACAAGTATGCTAGAGCTGCAGCACCCCAAGATAGAGTGCTACAACTTGCAAAGTCGGACACAAGCGGGAGGTATTGTACATGAACTCTGTCCCTGGTACTATCTGGAATAAGGTAACTACCTAAAAAGTATAGGAGATAAGCTCTATTATACCTTATCCTCATTTGTCTTTGTTCTTCTTCATCTCCCAAGGTGAAATCCATCCCACTAAAGGTCTCACACAACCATATCAAGGAGAAATGCTCCTTAGACATACCATCTGGTGAATCTCCTACGAAACTCTTACAAAGGTGAGACCATGAAGAAAATTGCCCCTCATCTACGCCTAAAGGATATGAAGCTATAATCGGTGGGCCTTCAATTCTAAGGCCTAAAAGAACTGCAACATCTAGAAGGGTTACATTCATCTCAAAAGGGGGGAATATAAATGTATTGCTAGAGTTGTCCCACCGGTTAACTAAGGCAGTGATTAAATTGGGACCAAGGTGGATAGGTTGTATCCTATGAACAAGCCCAAAACCAGCCAAAGAAATATTTTCCAAAACACCTGGATCAGTAATAGGCCACTGTGACAACATGAAGTGTTGTTGGGAGAGTTGGAAGGATGCTTGTAACATACCAAATTTTGAAATTTTGTCTTTTGACCCTATTTCCCATCTTTTCCTTTCATTTCTATCAGTATTGGCCTTTCTATTTAATTAATGGAATTTTTAGTGGTTTAGTGAACATTTATTCACTAATTATACCAATGGAAGGATTTATGCACAAATACCTCTGTGAAATCTTAATTACCATAATTAAGTTCTATAAACCTTAATTTAACTTTTTTATGTGATTTGAAAACATAACATATGCCACATAACTCATTTTAGTGGTAATATAAAGATAAGAAACTTAATCGGATGAACAATTTAGATAATGGGTCGTTAATGGGCCATATGACATATCTCATAAAAATAAGTCTCAAAAGAGGAAACAAACTTCAAGTTAGAAATATACATATCAAAATTAGCCTACATGTCAAATTTCATCTAATTTTGACAATCTTGAAATATTAGGATAAGTTTAGGAGAGAGAAAATCAATAAAAGGCATAAGTAATTAATAATATGATTTTATAAATTCAAAAATATGGAAATAATCGCAAATTCATATTATACACATCAAAGATAACTTGTGGATGAATTTTGGTCCAATATGGATGTTGTTTGTGCAGGTTATGCAATTTTAGGTACATTTTGGACTTTTATGCAATTTACCCAATTGGGAGGTTTTCTTTGAAAATTATCTCCTGAATTTTAATCCTTATATATTCCATTACCATTAACGAGATTTGAAACCATTGTAGAACCTAGTTTCACCTTGGTTTGATGGTATTTCTTTCCAAGGGCATTATATGGATTGCCCTCTTTATAAAGATGCTTATCCTTAAAAGCTATCAACCAATGAGGTTATTTCTTTCTTGAAAAACGGTGGGGATGGCCTGGAATAATCTATGGGCTCTTAGAACCGACTTTTGATATGCATGAAGCCTCTATAAGCTATCCTCTTGCATGGCCATCAATCCCTAGGCTAAAGACACATGGAAAGTCCCTTAAGACTCCTCATGATTCACCTCTTTCTATATATAGCCATGTATACCCCTTTCCAACTCACAATTCGAAAACTCTTGCTCTCCTTTTCTTTCCTCTAGTTTAGATGATAGTTCCTTCTGTATTTGTCCAAGAAGTTGCTGCCTCAAGGTAATAGAGGGAGCCTACCTTGGTGAAGAAGGCTCCTAGGGCTTCCAAATTGCTCTATTAGGGTTTCTAAAGCTTCTCGTTGGTAATTTTAACCAAAACTAGTAAGTTCCTCCCTTCCTTCCCTATTTTCATACTGGTAGTCTTCCTTAAGACTTCTTATAGGTCGGAACCATGACCATACATGGTAAAATTCCACCTAAAACCCTAAAACATCTCATATCCATGCTCTTTTGCTAGGGTTTGCACCTCTAAAGTGGAGAAGGTGATCTTTGCTCAAGAAAGGAGCTTGGCTTGGAGCAACCAGACCTTCTAATCTCGAATCCTTTCTGTTTGAACCTTATTACCTTCCTAGAGGCAAGTTTGGTTAACACCCTTCTCATATATTTCTTAGTACATGCTTAAAACTCATGCTTTTATGTTGAAAATCGACGATTTCCATCTCTTTTTACCATGCTCTTCTAAGGTTTTGATTTCTTGTGGTTTTACCTTCTATAGAAGCTCTATTTTGGTTACCTATGCAACTTCAAACCTGATCTTGGTCGAATGGTGTTTTCTCCCTCTCCCTCTCTCTTCAATTATCTCGATCGGTTTGATGATGTGGCAATTTCCTATTGGTTAGTATTGAAAAATATTCATATCTTCTAAACCGCTTATCCATATTTGACGAATAAATATGTTTTGGAATTGGAAAATTAGTATATATCTAATAAAAATATTTTTAAGGTATGATTTCATGGTTTGACGAAGGGTGATTTTTGTAAAATGAATTTAATGCATAAAATCCATAAAAATTACATCTTAATCATCATAACTCCAAAATTAACATAAAAATATGTTTTCTTGATCAGGAGAACTTAATAAAGTTTATTGATGATGTTTTAAGAGTCTAAATATGAGTTTTTCTAAAAAGGTCAAAATTTTGGGTTTCTATACATTAATGTGCACTATGTACTCTAATACATGTTAATACATTGAAAATAGGCAAAGTGGAACTTGGACTCAATTAAAGTGGTGAAAGTTAGTAATTCATATCAGTAAAAGATGTATGTTCTACGTATGTTCAATCCCTATTTATGTATGTGCATTCTTTACACCCTATGTTGGGATAATTGCAGCCCAACCCTATGTTTCCCTAATGAGGCTTAAATGAACCCTAAATATTCTATTCTTGAATCCTAATGTTGTTCATGCTTCAAATTAGATTATAATTTCTTCTTGTTTGGGTCTTATACCCCACTACCATGCTGATCGAATATTAAGACTACTCTTGCCATGACTACTTTTCTAGCATGTGGATTTATGTTCTATTTAATTTAAAGTAGTGGTACATATGTACAACCACCCACATAGGGCATGTAAATAATCGCCCTGGGGAATGTCTTATTCTCCCCATAATATTGTAGGTGACTGGGAATGTCTTATTCTCCCCTCACCTAAGGTTAGAGGTCTGGCAGGTGCCTCAACCCTACTTGGTTAGGTAGGCATAATTATCTTACATGCAAATCCTTTTTGATATAATTGTTAATGGCAAGCTTCTTTGATATATAGCCTCATACTCTTGTTATCTTCATCTTATGATGAACCCTAGCCTGTTCTTATTTGCTTTACTTATCTTGATATCCTAGATTAGTTTTGCGACACATACTTTTCTTTCCTTTCCCTTGTTGCTAGGTGCCTTCAAAACTACCCAGGTGTTGAGCAAGGTGATGTATAAGACAAGAAAGATCTTAGCTTTTGGCTTGGACTCAGTTGATGGAGATGTTGCTTGGAGACAAGATTGTAGTAGTCTAGACTTCCCTCTATCTAGATCCTGATTGTGTATCTTGATGTAAACCCTAATGGGAGAAGTTGATGTATTTTTGTAAACCTTTTATGAAATTGAATATAGTCAGTTAGTTTTTTTATTCCGTTGCTTTCCAATAGTGTTTTGTTTACCATATTTTAGTAAAGGAGTGATTTCACTCCCTTACAATGCTTGTCTAGGAGCCATATCTATGAAAAGTGCAAATATTACATTAAATGAAAAATGCAAATATTACATTACATGACTTGAGTAAATTGAAATTGCAAACATTACATGACATGAGTAAATTGAAATTGGAAACATTACATGACTTGAACAAATTGAAATTGCAAACATTACATGACTTGAGTAAATTGAAATTGCAAACATTACATGACTTGAACAAACTAAAATTGCAAACATTACATAACTTGAGTAAATTGAAATTGCAAACATTACATGACTTGAACAAACTGAAATTGCAAACATTACATGACTTGAGTAAATTGAAATTGCAAACATTACATGACCAAACATCATATTACATTAGGACAAGTGTGTGTATTATGGCCCCTTCTTCCACACTAACGACAATGATATGTATATTGATTTGGATCAACATCCATAGTTGAAGGCCTTCTTTTTTTCTTTGTCCTTCTAGTGTGCCTTCATTTCTTTGGGGGTAATAAGGGATAAATACATCTTCTTTCATCAAATTGAGGCCAATACCTCTTATCGGGAATACCACAAAATTTATTTTTGTATGTGTTTAAATAAGCATCATTTGTGAAATATGGGCTCACAAGTGCATCAGTATCATAATTAACAGATCTTTTAGCTACCCAAACATGAGAACATGGAAAATGCCATTGTTGTGGAAAACTACAATTGCATTCACTTGCACCATTTGGACGCACTATGACTTGAAATTTATGTCCGTCCATGTCATCAAAAAGCCATTCATCATTGTTCACGCGGATGTTTTCTGCTAGTTTTTCTGCATCCTGTGATACATTAAAAAGCTTATCATGAAACCTAAAGGGCCATTTATGTCCCTTTTGTGTACAACCATATGGTTCATTACGCCTCTCCAACCACATTGTAACAGAGTGATAGTATGTGGTAACAATTATCATGAAACCTAAAGGGCCATTTAACCCTTCAACATGATTGCTAGTCAATGACCCATACCTGTAACCTCTGTCATATGTGAGAGACCACTGTACTAGATTTTGGGCTATCAAATACTCCTTATTAGATGATTCTATGGTTTCTATATCAGCCATTAGATGATCAAATTCAAGTGTATCAGTTGTGGATCCCACCTTCCACAAAAGTTCCTTCAACTTCTGTGACTTGAACTTTTATGGAAGTTCTCACGAAGATGTCGAAGACAATAACGATGTTGAGCCTAGTTAAATTGTGACCTAAGTGCTGGAAAAATTCCACTCATTCGATCAGAAATAATACACAGATCTGTACGGTGTGGAACGATTGGAATACAAGTTTGTAGAGTACCAAAGAACCACTCCCATGAGTCCTTATTTTCTGTCTCGACAACAGCAAAAGTAAGTGGAAATAGACCATTATCAGCATCTATGCCACATGTAATGAGAAGTGTGCCAAACTATTTTCCTGTTAGACATGTGCCATCAGCCGTAAGAACAGGCCTACAATAGGCCCAACCCTCACAGCTGGACCAAATGCCCAGAACACCCGCTTGAATCTATGAGTGCTTTCAGTTTGAAGGGTATAATCTTCCACAAGGTGGGAATATATAGTTCTTGAAATATATTATGACAGAGAAATAAGGAACGACAACAAAGTATGATATGATGATTCCCAGTCTCCAAATATTTTACAGACAACATTCTTCCTCGCTAGAAATGCCTTCTTGAAAGATATATGGAGCTTTAGTTCATCATTCACCTTGTCACAAATTTCTCGTGTGGACATATCCTGATACTAAAATTGACATGATCATACGAGCAATATAAGATGATTTGGCGATGGTCCTGATTCAGAACAGTTATTTGACAATTGTGGCTTGTACTATAGTGTTTTACCTTCTACATGCCACCTGTCTTTTGGACTGGCAAGCGGTCAAACTCCAAGGACATCGTTGGTCATGGATACAAACAAATTCAAGATGATGATTATTTGAGTGTTGTGTACGATATTGGACATTCCTTTGTACCGACCATTTTTGGATCATCTCAACCATTACAGCTTTGTATGTAAATAAAGCACCCTCATATATCTCAGTGCTGGAAGGGTTGTAATTGAGACGGAATTCCTAACGAAAATCTTCCACCCATTCTTCCTCTTGAAAAGCTTCATAGTTGGTATCAATATGTTCATGTCGGGGCCATTATTATCAAATATAGATGGAACGAAACTCAATGATGTAATAGGGTCAAAGAATGGAGGTTCATGCTCATCATCAATTTCAATCAATGACTCATCATCATGATCACTATTATTATCACCTTCCTGATCACTATCATTATAACCTTCATGATCACTATTATCATCACCTTCTTATTCAATATTTTGTTCTCCCTCCTCAACCTCAGCACCAATATTCTCAATAGTAGGATTTTGAGAGAATTCAGGTGGTGATTCCATTTAGCAGTTACATTACTGTTATATGGTTGAGATTCAAATTGATTCAACAGACTAATGAAACTAGAATGTTGGTGGAAAGATGTTTTTTTAAGAAACACATCAATATAGGCATCAGATGAAAGTGAGAACAAGGTTCTATATGCATCATCGTCATCAACTTGTATGACCATATGATCTTCTCCAAGGAAAAGATAGGATATATTGATAGAGAAGTGGTTGGGATTGATGTCAAGTATTGTATGGATACATGATTTTAGTTCGGATAGGATATTGATAAGTGAAATATTTATGGGTCTAACATATCGACTAGAATAAGACCCATCATAGAGAAATTGACCACTATATCGAAGCTTGACAATTCTTGAATGTGAACTAGATGTCATGTTCCTATCATTATAAAACAGTAATTCGGATTTTAGAACAGTAATTTAACTTTAAAACAATAATTCATATTGTAGAACATGAATTAATATTCTAGAGCATGAATTAATATTTTCGAACATTGACATCATTTTAGAAGAGTAGTTAAGATTTTAGAACAATGATTTTGAATTTAGAATTAAATTTGAAATAATATTTTTTCTATAACATTAACATTTTAGAACAATAATTTTAGAATTTGGAATTAAATTTGGAACAATATTTTTTCTATAACATTGACATTTTAGAACAATAATTTTGAAATTTGGAATCTATAACATTAACATTTTAGAACAATAATTTTGGAATTTAGAACAAAAAAATTTTCAACAGCATTAAAACTTCAAGTGTCTTTTTCTATAACATTATTTTGGTAATGTGGAATTAAATAGTAGCAATACCATTATTTCATTTTTAATATTGCAAAGGAATTTTAGATCCAAATTTTTGAATCTAAAGTTATAATAGAAAAAATACCTCAAATGGCAACATCTCCCTTGCAATCAGAATACCCGAGATGAGAAAGAAGAGAAACAGAATCCTGGCCAGACAGCGAAAGAAGAAGAGAAGAAGAATATAGCTCCATGATCGCCTGAATCAGCTCCAAGATTGTCCAAAATCACCTCCAAGCAATAGAAATCCGAGCAAGGAACTCCAGAGCAGTGGGAGTACAGAGGAGAAGTTGAAGAAAATGATGAATGATGTGGGTTTGGAGGGCTGATCTCGGCTCCTTTACATAGGAGAGCAATGCGTCCCGCGTTCGGGACGCATTGCCCCCACGTGGCACCGCGTCGCGGCCCCCCAACGGCAACATAACTGTTGGGTGCAACGGTCGGGTGTTGCGTGGCAGCAATGCGACCCCAGCCGAGACGCATTACCTCAAAGAGCCTCTGGGACGTCTCGGGACGGGACACATTGGTCTCACAGCAGGGCAATGCGTCCCGCTTCAGGACGCATTGTTCTGCAGTGCGATCAATCCCGCATCGAGACGCATTGTTCTGTCGCAGAGCAATGCGTCCTGATCCGGGACGTATTGCCCTTTTGTGGGATCAATGTGTCCCCGGTGAGGACGCATTGCTCTGCGAGAGAGCAATGCGTCTCAAGACGGGACATATTGCTCTCAAAATGTGTCATTTTGGAAATTAAATTCAAGAACGTGTTATTCTAGGAATTAAAATGGTCTGTCATTTTGATTTTTTAGCCCCGATTAAATAAGATATCACGCGACTTTCTTAACTCTTTTCAGGCGTCAATCGTTTGATCTACTAGTCTACCACGTTGACCATTGTGGAAGTCCAAAGTCTCCGATCCATTTTAATCTGTTTTTCTCATAAAATGGCTTAGAAGAAAGCCACATCGATGTTATCACCTTTATAAAGTAAAAACGAGCACATCGTCGGGATGTGTTATTGAATAACATGCATGCAGGAAAAGGGATATAATAAGTAGCGTGTGGTTTCCTAAACCGCGTGACGCCTCTAGCCAAACCACCTGCGGAATCTATTAAAATGACTACTCGCGCGCTGCCGCTGACCAGGTGGCCTGACGAGTAACGACAAGGCTGCAAGGTCAACTGATCCCGATACTGATCGCTGCCAAGTGCGATTGGAATAGGTCTCCGGCTCCTCCTAAACCATGTTCCACGGCATTCCCATCTTCAACCCTCGCTATCCCATCCGGATCGATCACCGACTAAAATTGTGGAGGTTCCTGCTGTGTTTCGTCTAGCCATGCTCCTTTGCCGCTCCGACCGTCCCCTGCCCTTGTTCATTCTATACTCTTGTTCTCCCTACTTCCTTCAAGCCGCTCATTGACTTTCGACCTCACCACGGCCGGAATCCAGATGGGGAGTTGCAGTACATGCCGGAACTTCATCTGTCTCTGAGGAAACGCATCCACTACAACTGGCATAACCAATAGTTAAAAATGCATTTCTATATGGGGTACGTTGAAGAAAATATATAGAGAGCAACCTCATGTGTATTTTGTGCATGGAACGGTGTGGAAAGTTTGTAGACTAAACAAATCTGTTTATGTCCTTAAATAAAGTTGGAAAAAAATAATTTAACACACTTTGACAATATTATTTACCAATATAACACATCTTATAAAAAAAATTCCAAAACAACACACTTTTATAGAACCCGTCACTCAAAGTGGCGTTTTGTATAGCAGAAATTCAAAAGTGCCACAAATATTGTGGTGTTTATTTTTAAATAAAAAATTTGAAGAAAAAATCAAAAGTTCTACTTTTAGTCACACTTTCAACTTGACGTACATTTAAGTGCAAAGTAGAAACTACCACTTAATGTGGAGCTTTTACTTTTTTTATTCTTTTTTTCAATTTTTAAATTTTTTAAAATAAACACACCAATGCTTGTGGCGTGTTTCAGTTCTGGATTCAGAAAGTGGCGCTTTTAGACGAACATATGCTATTTTGGAAAATATTTTGTGAAGTGTGATATGTCGTTGGTTGGTTGATCCAGAGTCTTTTTTTTGTTTGCATGCGCCCAACAAACCATTTACTTGAGAACTCACATACCAACTATTATTGGAGAGAAAAAATAGCTAATTGGGCGCCTTTTTTTGGCTATGTACATCTATATAATGGACATGTTTGAGCAATTTCTAACATACTAAAGTACATCGGAAACACTTGAATACATCCAGAGTGTTGATGTGTGTGAATTGCTCTTAGCTAGTTACAGATGTGTGTTGCCTACTATCGATGCATGCAACCTCCACATTTCCATAATCCTCTACAATACCATCCTTTTCCAGTTCGTTACCTCCTTTTCTTCCAAAATTATGCCTACTATTGTACATAGCTTAGGGATTTCGGCAATGTCTTTTTCGGAAGACATTCAAAGTGTAACAGACTCTTTGACACTACTCTCTTGTTAGTATCGAGAGGCAGTTTCTAACTTGTGGGCGATTGAATCCATGACGCAAATCGTTGATCAATCTCAAGCATGAGAGAAGTGGTTTTTCTATCTTCATGTCAGTGATCATTCTAATGTGCCTTCACCCGTAGGATCTTCTAAGTTCAATGTATTTATTTTTTATTTTGATTGGATTATATGTTACCTATTTCTAGTAAAATATTTGCCTAAACAATTGTAACGACCTCGCCTCCCGGTAACCCCCACTTAAGGGAGACCAAGAGGTCAGAGTTGTCATCCTAATAAACTAGATCAAAGGTTCGACAAATAATCAGTAATAATTATGAAATTCTACTAACTAAATTGAAACCTGGTATAAAATAAAACTTTGCATACCTTTTCAAAAATTGGAAATCAATTTCTATCCACAGCTTGGATCTATTCTATCAAATCCTCCTTGCACTTTATTTCTTATTTTCACAATGTGTCGCTTTACTGTTTGTTCATTTCAAGGTCATACCTAAAATGCAAACAAATAAAACGTCGGTCAGCATATAAGAATATGTCGGTTGGTGGGGACAACCAAAATTTCACAAATATGGCTAACAATCTGATTATCACAATCAAGATAATTAACAAGCCAATTTACATTTTCAATGTGTCATTCTCCACCGCTTTTGCCCTAACCCTGGAATACCCCCTCTAGGGTTTCTCTTTTGCCATTGACTTAAGGCCACCTTCTTAATCCCAAGCTTGGTTCCTGAGGTCACCTCTCATGGTGCACATTAATCATGCAACATAGACCACCTTCTCAATCCCGAGATTGGTGTCTGGGGTCACCTCTCATGGTGCCCATTGGTCTTCCCTCCTGGGCTTGACCTTTTTGCATTATCCATCAGGGTGGCATATAGGTGCAAGAATACACACTTACTTTACAATTGTGATAATCATAGTGACTTTATAATTTGCAAGTATGAACATCCAAATTGATAGGTTGCATTCAATGCGATTAACCATCTGAAAAACCTTCGGGAAAACTAATGCGACTATCCATAATTAACCACATACATGTCATGATGACTTGAGTGCAGAAATAATTCAACCAAGCAAGAAACCAAGCAAGCACACACAAGTTGATCCTGAAATATGCATCCAATTTTCCTATCATTAATCATGCCATCATGGTCTATTAAACCTAGTTGTTTCCTAGGGTTACTAGTCCTTTTTTAGGGTTTTGATTACAATTAGGGTTTCACTTCATTTTTATTATTTTAATCCATAATTTTATAAAATTACTCACAAACCCTAATTATCTCATCTTTCTTTCATAAAAGATCCTAAGATCATCTTTTGGCAACATGAAACCCTAATTTTGGATCAATTACTCTTTTCTTCCCTTTTCCCCTTATTTAGGGTTTCTAAGGATATTAACCATCATATTAGGTTTAAAACCCTAAATCTTGCAATTTAATCTTCAAAACAGATTAAGATTCATCTCTAACATTAAACAAGTTAATAATGCTCAAATTAACTTATTTGTAATGTTAAATCTATCCCTTGTCATCAATTAGGGTTTCTAACCACAAATGAATACCTTTTTTCATCAAAATGATACAATTTTGCAAAAATATACTGATTTAGGTTTTTGAAATATTTTTATTTTATTCCTTGTATTTTCCTGATCAATTTTCATGTATAAACTTTCCTCATACGAGTTTTCTAGCAAAAGATATGATTTTTGCAAAGAAAATCCTATTTATTGATTTATTCAAAAACCCTAGAAAAATGAGAACCGTTTGCTCCATGGTCCGCTGGACCACGCGGCATCCCACGGATCAGGAATCGTGCACCTATCTTTGTGATCTAAAATACACAAAAGATGAAAATAACCTTACCTTGTTAGATGGAGACGGAAGGGCACGTTGGTAAAAGACCACAGGGTCGTCTTCCCCCTTGCACCAAAGCACAGTGAGTCTGTGGTCAACTTGGGCGTTGACTTCTTGATACCGCCCACCTACAAGCATGCCAAAGGGTCAGGGAGCTCCACCTTCCTCCGTCGAACTCATCTAGGGGTTCAATTGTACGCCAAGAACACACCGCGACCTCCTCCGGCGAGGCTTGCCGAGAAGACGAGGGTGCAGGTCAGGGTAGAAGGAGTAATTGGAGGGACGAGAGCACTCCTTGCAATCTTCCACAGCGTTTAGGGTAGCAAATAGGCATGTTGGTACCCTCCCTCACCCTCCCCTGTATATAGGGTTGAAGGTAGGTTCTTGAGAATTGGGAACTTCCCCAAACGATGACCAAACCCCTACAAAGTAGGGATGGTTCTCGTCGGACTCCTCTCTTGAGTCCAAAGGAAACAAATCTCGGCTTGAAACGCTCAGGATCACGAGGAATTTGAGAGGGAAAATCCCTCTGTAACTCGGCCGAGTCCCAGTCCGTGTGGGACTAGATGATGAGATACAAGCATTGGATCAAGATCCAACGGCTCACATTCCACGCGATCAACCAAAGAGGAAAATCTTATTCCTATTTGCAAAATAATTCCATATTTTGGAGATAACTTGAGAAAATCATATCTCCTAAACCATAGCTCCTTTTTATCTCAAATTTTAAGGGAAAATTCATCCTAACATTATCTAGATATTTATTAAATTTGGGAAATAAATTCTATCGAATGAGAAGTCTTCCTTCTCTCCCAAGTTATCCATTAATTAATCCAAAATTAATTAGTATTTCTTTTCCATTTGCCGTTATCTTGTTACCTTGGGTCCCTTGGACCACAAGAAATCCCAAAGGCATGAATTCCCATATTGGGGAATATCTATTTTCCTTTATCCTATTATTTATGTCTATTTCACATATTCTCCTTTTATTAATTAAATCCTTTTCCTTTTTATTTCTCTTTTCTTTTCAATTGGGCTCAATGGCCAACAAAGCCCATTATCAATCAATCAAGGCCATTTCACACGAAATCCATCACAAATCAAAACTAGATTTCATTTATTCTTAAAATGAGAAATACACCTTTCATTACATACTTAGGAATTTGAGGTTATAACATCCTCCCCTCCTTATAGGAATTTTGCCCTCAAAATTCAAGGAATCAAACAAACAAATCAGGATATGCTTTCTCCATGTTTGCCTTCAGCTCCCATGTGGCCTCATCCTCTCCATGGTGCCTCCAAAGAACCTTTACCATCTCTATATTCTTACATATAAGCTCTTTTACCTTGGTATCTAGAATCTGCAAAGGTGTCTCAGGATAAGTCAGCTTCCCTTGAAGCTCAATAGGTTCAATGCTCAACACATGGCTCGGATCATGCACATATCGCTTCAGGTTGGACACATGAAACACATCATGCATCATGCTATACTGAGGGAGTAACGCCAAACGATATGCAGCTTCACCACTCTGTTCTAGCACTTCAAACAGACCCACATATCTGGGACTCAGCTTTCCTTTATTCTTAACTATAGCTCAGAGCGGTTGGATTTTCATAAACACATGCTCTCCTACAGTTAAATGTCCATCAGTCTGCTTTGCATCAACATATGACTTCTGTCGGCTCTCTTCAACCTTTACTTGATCAAAGCAACTTTATTAGCATACACTTGGAGCTCATCTGACCTCAACAGGGTCCTCTCACTCACATCATCCCAGTGAAGTGGGGACCGACACAGTCTCTCGTACAAACATTCATACAGAGGCATCCCAATACTGGCTTGGTAGCTATTGTTGTAGGCAAACTCAACTAAAGGTAGGTACTATTCCAATGAGCCACCCCAATCGAGCACACAAGCTCTCAACATAACTTCTCATGTCTAGATCATCCTTTCCGACTGACCATCCGTCTGGGGTGATAAGAGGTACTAAACTTCAACTTGGTACCAAGTTCTTCTTGAACTTGCTTCCACAACTTGGAAGTAAACTTTGGGTCTCTATCAGAGATGATCAATCCTAGTATGGCATGCAAACACACTATCTCTCTGATATACAGCTCAGCTAGGTCTGACACCTTAGCAGTGGTCTTTAAGGCAATGAAGTGTGCTGACTTGGTAAGACGATCTACCACAACCCATATCGCATCATGACCTTTCCTGGTCCGGGGTAGACCAACCAAAAAATCCATGGTGATCTGCTCCCATTTCCATTTTGGAATCTCTATTGACTATAAAAGCACGTCGGGTCGTTGGTGTTTAGCCTTCACCATCTGGCACGTAAAATAGCTGGCCACACATGCCGCAATGTCTTTCTTCATTCCTGGCCACCAGAAAAACCTCTGCGAGTCCTTGAACATCTTAGTAGTTCATGGGTGCACTGTGTATTTGGATCCATGAGCCTCTTACAGGATATGTTCCTTTATTGATGAATCCACCAGAACCCATATGCAATTCTCAAACCTGATTCCCCCATCTACTCCCACAGATAGACGAGTCTGTGGTTTCATCATCAAACCTTTCATCTTTTCTAGCTCTTTACTGGTCAACTGTCTTGCTATGATCTCACTTAACAACTCAGATTGAATCTGGATATTAGCCAAATGAACTCGATCTTCTAGCGGTTGTGGAGTCCACTCCACCAGCTCCTCCAAACTCTTCCACTGACTGGACAAAACAGCTCCACACTTAAGTTGTTTCTGACTCAAAGCATCTGCTACGACATTCGCCTTAATAGGATGATAGGTGATGGTGAAGTCATAATCCTTCATATACTCCATCCATCATCACTGTCGTAGGTTCAGGTCTCTCTGTGTCAGCAAGTACTTTAAGCTCTTATGGTCGGTGAAGATCTCAAAGGTAGCAATGTACAGGTAATGCCACTACATCTTCAAGGTATGGATAATAGCAGCTAGCTCAAGGTCATGTGTCGGATAATTACCTCATTGGGCTTGAGCTATCGGGAAGCATATGCAACCACGTGTCGATTTTGTACCAACACGCAACCAAGTCCCATCTTGGAAGCATTGGTGAATATCATGAAACCCTCATTGCCGGAAGGTAGAGTCAACACAGGGGCGGTGGTCAGCTTCTCCTTCAACTCTTGGAAGCGAGCTTCACATAAAATAGACCACACAAACTTCACATCGTTATGGGTTAACATGGTCAGCGGCAAAGCAGTCTTTGAGAAATCCTTGATGAAGCGACGATAGTATTCGGCCAACCCCAAGAAGTTGTGAATCTTGGAGGGGTTCTTTGGTGTTGGCGAGTCTCAAACTGCCAATATTTTGGCTGGATCTATGGTGATTGTTCCTCCTAAGATGATGTGTCCAAGAAACATGACTTGGTGTAACCAAAACTCACATTTCGAGAACTTTCCGAAAAACTTATGCTTTCTCAGGATATCAAGGACTCTACCAGGTGGTCACGGTGTTAGGCTAGGTCATCAGATTACACCAAGATGTTTTCTATGAACCCTATCACAAAATAGTCAAGGAAAGGCTAGAACACACTATTCATGAGGTTCATAAAGACACTAGGTGCATTGGATAATCCAAACGGCATGACCACAAACTCATAGTGGCCATATCAGGTTCAGAAAGCTATTTTAGGTATATCCTCACTCCTAACTCTCACATGGTGGTATCCTGACCTCAAATCGATCTTGGAAAAAACTCGAGCTGATTTGAGTTGGTCAAATAGGTCATCTATTCTAGGCAAAGGATACTTGTTCTTAATGGTTGTCTGGTTGATCATCCGATAGTCAATACACATCCAAAGCGACCCATCCTTCTTTTTCACAAAGAGGACTGGTGCTCCCCAAGATGATGTATTGGGCCGGATAAAGCCTTTATCCAACAACTCCTGCAACTGGGTTTTTAACTCAAGCAACTCTTCAGGGGCCATTCTATAGGGTGCCTTAGATATAGGGTTAGTCGCAGGAGATAACTCGATGGAGAAATCTACCTCCCTCTCAGGAAGAATCCCTGGTAGATCATACAGAAACACATCCGCATACTCCTGAACCACCTCTATCTCCTCTAAGGATTGCCCCTTAACCTCAGGTATGGTAACTATGGCTAGGTAGGCTCGACAACCCTTGGATAGCATCCGTTCAGCTTTCATGGCGGACACATAAAGGTTGGTTGTCACATCCTTCCTCCTTCGAATGGTGAAGTGTGGATGGCCAGTTCTCCTAATAAGGATCTTTTTCTCTCTACAGTCAATCCGGGCTCTGTAGGTGGAAAGCCAATCCATTCTAATGATTACATCAAAATCATTCATATCGAGGAGGATGAAGTCAGTGGGAAGCTCATGGTTCAAATACTTAACTAGCAAGACAGGGGTTTTCAAAAGAGATGTATAAATACAACCACTTGGGGTTGTGACATCCAAAACATAACCCGAATCCTTGATATCCAAACAAAGCATAAGTTGCTAGATTTCTTGAAATAAAAGTATTAGTAGAACCAGAATCAAAAATTGCTTTTACATTGTGCCCCATGACTTCTAGCAAGCCTGCATAGTTCATACCACATCAGAAAGCTACTACATGATCTACTGGACTAAAAGGAAAACTCTAGGGGTTATTACCCTCAACCATCCTATTAGCATTTGCATGAGCTTCTTCATTGTCAATGGCGAACACTCTAGCTTGTCTTCTATCTCCAACTAGGGGTGCTCTGACTAGTGCTTCTGCTGGGGGTGTTCCAGCCACCGGTTGTGTTGCCACTGGTTGTGACCCCAAAGGTCCTCTTGGGTTGGGCTGAGGGAAATTGGAGATAAAGTGTCCCTCTTGTTGACATCTGAAACACACCTTCTTCTCAAAGCGACACTTCCCAGCATGTGTTCGTCTGCAGCTGCGACACTGCTGGAGGCGACCACAAGGCTTGCCTTTGTGTCCATGCTTGCTTTTGTTGTGGTTGCACCCCTGTCCCTTCTTGTGCTCATTCTTCTACTCCTGAGTTCCTTCAGTGAAACCCAGGTATCCTTTGGAGGGATTCTATGTAGGCATCACCGTCCTTTCCATGTCCAAGGCGGTGTTGTAGGCTTCAAAGAAGGTCTTCAGCTTACTAGCCATCACATGAGGCTTGATGGCAGGGTGAAGATGCTCTATAAAGTGGTCCACCCTCCTCTCTTTATCCATCATGTGTCCAAAACGTTCCAGGATGCATAACTTGCGACCAAAGTCCACAACTGACGAGCTTCCTTGAGTCATGTTAGTGAACTCTCTTTCCTTTTTGTTCTTGGCTGAGATGGGGGTGAATCTGGCGGTAAAGATGGTCTTAAAATCGGTCCACGTCATAGGTTCTTTACTTGAGTCTCTTCCCGTGATATGGTTCTCCCACCATATCTTGGTTTCACCTTCCAATAGATGAGAAGCAAAGAGAACCTTCTTGTTTGGCTACACCTCGATCATACAGAATCCATTCTCGATTGCAAGCAGCCAAGCCTCGGCCTTGTCGACCACTTCAGACTTATCTTATCCCCAGAACCTCTCGATGTTTAGCTTGACTAAGTGTAATGATCCCGCCTCCCAGTAACCCCCAATTAAGGGAGACCAAAAGGTCGGTGCCGTTATCCCAATTAACAGGATCAAAGGTTCGACAAATAATCAATAACAATTAACAAATTTTACTAACTAAACTGAAAACTGGTACAAAATAAAACTTTGCATACCTTTTCAAAACTGGGATATCTACATCTATCTGCATCAGGATTCTACTCTAACTAATCCTCTTTTGTACTTTAACTCTTAATTAATTTCACATATGCCACTTTACTGTTTGTCCTTTTCAAGCTTGTACCTAAAATGCCGACAAACAAAACGTCGGTCAGCATATCAGAATATGCCGGTATGCGGGGACAAACAAAAATTCACAATTATGGATAACAATATAATGATCACAATCATGATAATTAACAAGCCAATTTACACTTTCCAGTATGACATTCTCCACCGCTTTTACCCTAACCCTGGCATACCCACCTTAGGGTTTCTTTTGCCAATGACTTAAGGCCACCTTCTCAATCTCGAGCTTGGTGCTTGGGGTCACCACTCATGGTGCCCTCTAGTCATGCAATATCATAGGCCACCTTCTCATTCCCGAGCTTGGTGCCTGGGGTCACCACTCATGGTGCCCATGGGTCTACCCACCTGGGCCTGACCTTTGGCATCATCCATCAGGGTGGCATGTAGGTGCGAGAATACACACTTCTTTATAATTTTGATAACCATAGTGACTTTATAATTTTGCAAGTATGAACATCCAACTGTTTAGATTGCACTCAATACAAGGAAACATTCAGAAAACCCTTGGGAAACTAATGTGATTAATCAAAATTAACCACATACCTGTTAGGTAGACTCAGGTGTAGGAATAATCCAAACAAGCAAGTAATCCAGAATCAAGCAAGTACACAGTTCAATCTTTGGGCCAATCCAAGAGTGCCATGTGACCAATCTCATGCAATGCGGCTTGCTTTCTTTGGAAACATTTCGAAATGTCCAGAATACCCTCGGTTAATTTGTTGCTTCATTCTACCCCGGAGAGGTAAAACCGTTCAATGTGCCCAAGCTTCTTCTTCCTGCTCATGAGCTGCCAGGACACCGACCAGCAGCCCTAGTCATGAACAACGTGACCTATCTACCTCCTCCCCGACCCCGAAGGTCGCTAGGGAAGGATCTCCTCCCTCCGCCGCACACCCACGCACCAGATGGTGCCCTCCTTTCCCAGCTAGGGCGGTTGGCCCACGTTGGTCGGGACTGCAATCTGCGGCCGACCTGGTAGTCACGTTGCAGGTTGTTGCACGATGGTGGCGGCCAAGAAAGGTGGAAAACCACCCTAGATCCTAGGAGCAACTTTGTGCCTCCACTAAGATCGCATCACAGCTGATAAAGCCCCCGAAACCGCCCTATGTTCTCTTGGTTAGGGTTAGCATGAAAAGAAGAAGGTAGAAGAATGTGGGGTTCTCTCTTCCCTTCAAACCAAGGCTCTACCCCTTATATAGGGGTGAGAAACGAAGCCATAGGTTGGCTATTCTCGAATCAAAGAGCCCTTTTCCAAGTAGGAAATCAATTCCTTCAATGAGAAGTAACCTTCTCTCTCCTCTTTGATATTCTTATTTCTTGGATAGTTAGGAATTCAAAATTCCTCTCATTATTCTTTATTTTTTCCTTTTACTTTATTGGCCACAAAAACATATTTCCATTAAGTAGAAAATTCCACTCCTTTAACAAAATCACAAAAACCATTAATAATGTATTGCATTATTCTCTTATTTTGATTTATTAGTATTTTCTCTTTCCTATTTCTTCATTGGGGCTCCCTGGACTCCAAGAAACTCCAAGATTTCGAAATCCTTTTTATTGGATACTCATTATCCTTCTAGATGCATCTAAATGCATTATTCTTCATTATTTCTCATTATCTTGTTTATTCCTTACTAAAATAGCTCTTTTTGAGAATTTATCTTTATTTATCTTTTAATTTCCTCATTGGTATTCCTTTTATTATTAGGAATCCTTGGGATACGAAATTCCACTAAGGATAACTCAATTACACCTCTTTCCACTTATTTTCCACATTTTATCATTGTTTTCAATATCTTTCTTAATAAAGAAATACTTAATTGATCTTTTCTTTTCTTTGTGCATTATCTTTGCAACTTTGGACTCCTTGGGACCCAAGGAACCCATGTGGCACGAAATCCACCTTTGGATTAAGTTCTTTTGCCTTCTAGAGGTTTCCACACCTTTCTTTTCTCAAAAACTCAATTATTCATTTACTAATTGAATTTCCTTTTTATTGGGCCCAATAGCCAATAAAGCCCACAACACAATCATCAAGGCTATTGTAAATGAAATCCATTTATTCAAAACAAATTATATCATTATTTGTTCCAATATCTTTAATATGATAAATTATATTTCTCACCAAAGGAACCCAAAAATTGGGGTTGTAACATCCTTCCCCTCTTATAAGAATTTTGTCCTCAAAATTCCATGAGGCACACAAACAAACAGGATAAGCCTTTCTTACGTCCTTCAAGGCTCCCATGTGGCTTCACCCTTTCCATGGTGCTTCCCAAGAACCTTCATTATCTCATATTCTTGCATCTGAGTTCTTTCTTACCTTGGTATATCGTACCCTCATAGGTGACTCAGGACATTTTAGCCTCTCAAAAGCTAAATAGATTTAGGGCTCAGCACATGGCTTGGGTACCTCACATAGTGCTCTAGATCGGACTTATGTAACACCTTATACATCATGTTATCCTGCGGGGTAAGGCTAAACACAACCTTCTCCACCAATCTATCTCAAATGGACCCATATATCGGGGACTCAGCTTTCTCAGCTGTAGCTCAGAGGGGTCGTATTTTCACATTATATTCTCCCACAGTGAACTACATGTCAGTCTGCTTTGCATAAGCTCATGACTCATGTCACCCTTGGGCTCTCTCTCAGCCATTGCATGATCAAGCGACTTCATCTGCACACACTGTGGTTCTTTTCTGACCTTCGCGAGGCCTCTTTCACCAACATCATCATAATGAAGTGGTGACCGACACAACCTCCTTATAGAACTTCTTGCATCCCGATAAAGGCTATGGTGGTTAACATCACATCTTAAGAACTGTCTCTTTGTATCACCCTGAACAAGCACACTTACTCTCATCAGACCCTCTAGTATGGATCATACTAACCATTAGTTAGGGGTGATAGGCGGTACTGACACCGAGTTCTTCATGTACCTTCTTCCACCTTATGGAAGTGAAACTTTAGGTTATTCTCAAAAACTTTGCACTCGCATCATGGTGTAGTTGAACCATCTCTCTCTTATAAGTAGTTCAACCAGATCTGTCTCGTGACAGTACTCTTTCTTTCTCAAGTCATCTCAGTAAGGCGATCTACCATAACCCATATTGCATCTTGACCTTCCTTGGTCTAGGGGAGACTCGCAACATCCATAGTGATGAACTCCCATTCCCTCTCGGAAACTCTTTATGCTTTATATCCATGCACTGGGTTACTGGTGTTCGTCCTTCACCTCCTGGCTTGCATGGCCACATGCTACATGCAACTTCACATCAAGCAGCTAAAGTGCTACTATCACTTACTATATTTGTAGTATCACAGTGTTTGGTGATCTTAAAACCATGATTTCTAGTATGTCATGATTCCTCAAGATCAATACCTCGGAAACCCTAAACCACTCTCATCAGGGTTTCATCACTTTCCTTTCCAAAGAAGTACATCTGAGGTTCGACAACCATCCTTTCGTTATATCACGGACTAGACTGTCTAACCAAACAATCATTTACTTGATTAACCTCTATTGATACATCTGGGTGTTAGCCAAACTTATCTCTTTTTCTCAACTTAAGGTTAGCCTAGCAACCTCAACTTCTTCTAGCTTCCAGCTAAACTAGGCAGCTAAATCTCAACCAGAGCATTCATTACCACTTCTTATCCTTAGGTGTTAGGTATTGTTGAGGACATACACCTCCATGTATTATACTTATCATCTCATCTCAAACTCTAAGTCTATCTTCATCAAGAACACTCTGAGCTCATCCTCTTAGTTATCAGACTCCACCTTGTGATTCCTTGTAACACTTGCAAAAATCCACCTAGTTCAAGATAAAACATCCTCACAAGATGATTTCCTTAATACTCTTACGGTTTGTACCTATCCATGTATCATTCACTTCACAAGGGCACATTATCATATCTGTCCACATTCCTCATGGCAACGTTCCAACTCACATCATCTTTACCCTTGGTGTATGGCATGCGTACTGTCCTATCTCTCACTCCCATAACAAGAGGAAATAAGCATTTGGCGGCCGTCCAAACACAAAGTTCTTCCTATTCTAAGAGTAGAGATGGTACATCCCACATTTCCAGTACACTTTCAAATCAAAGTTGAAACGTGCAACTTATGTCTCTACATCACCATCATCTTGATATCAAAGTTGCTTCCAAGGAAAACTGGTTTCGAACCTACTTGGGTCACTACACAATCCTTGGTCATCTCCTCTAGGTCTATAGGGTGGCGATACTTTTAGGGTCATCCCTCTTCCCTTATGCATCCAGAGAGTGCCCTACTCATCTACCTTTTGGATCCCATGAGTTCATGAAGGTGATCAATCTCCTAACCCATGGCCCTCAGACAATGATAGTTGTTACCTCCCGACCCTATGGTCACGTGCAACTAGGGAATTAGGCAACTCCTACTTTCATCAGTCTTATCCCTATCTGACCCTAGGATAGACTTAGGATTCCATTATAGTACATGTCCAACTTAGAACCTTACCCAAGCCTTCATCATCTCTCTCTGCATTCATGGGTTGTCTTTCATCCTTTCACAGGGGTCATGGCGACCAGCCTACCTTGGTCAGGCCCCATATCGGTTACTTTCATGGTAACACATTCACATGCACGTAGAGATGGTTAACTATGGGTCTACAGGTTCATTCTCATACCATGTACTCTTCACTTAGCTTCTCAAGATCCTGTGACACCTCTTTAGGTTACCTCAAAACCAAAAAACCTGGTATACACCCTACAAAAGGGTCCCTCTCCCAGGATGGGAGGAAACTACACCTTGATAACAACGGTCACAAAAGCCCTTATGTCTAGCATTTACATCCACATGCTTAACCCTAGCAAGCTATTAAGGCACAAGCAGACCACCTACTAAACCATGCTAGGCCATACTTGTTCTCTTTCCTCAACATTAGACCAACTTAGTTGTGAGGGGTTCATCAAACATACATTTTACTTAAGGGGTTTCCTTCACCTCTACACATGAGGAGTACCGTGCTCAAAACTATAGAGACTCAAATCTCATCATGAGCATTGGGTACATTGCTTCCCCTCTTAGGCCTAGGAACCCTTGGTTCACCTTTGGGTGTCCAACTGCATGCTCAAACTCTTAACCACGTCAAGCATGTATAAGTGATGCGAGGATTTTGAGTCATTTTCATAGGCTTGTTTATATTGGTTTTATGCGTGTTCTTGTCATATTTTTGACTGATTTCGCGTGATTTACTTCTTTTAGCCTATAATCTTGTAACACGTCAAATTTACCTTGTTTCACTTGATTTTGTATTAATGATCATATTTATCAAATTTGATTGGTATTCTTCTCTTTGTTTTAGGCAGTTTGCATATCTGGATCCGTCGATACCATCGATGGGAGGTCGATACCATCGACCTGACCACAGTCACTTTGCCAGAGAAGAAGAAGAGCCCGTCGATGCCATCGACACACTGTCGAGGGTATCGAGCTTGCCTCAGCAGGATGAGCTCTAGCGACGGATTCCATAGCAAAAGTGACATTTAAAGAGTCGATACCATCGACTACCTATCGATGCTATCGAGATGACAACAGCATGCCAGGTATTAAGAAGTCGATACCATCAACATCACGTCGATGGTATCGATCCATCTTCAGAGAGGACGCCAGAAATAGAAGGAGTTTCGCTACCCCAGGGGGTCGATACCATCGACCCGCGTCAATGGTATCAACGTCGTCAGATCAGGATTTGCTAAAGATCGCGTCTAATCATATGGTGGTGATTCTTGGGCGACCTAAAGGGGTGCATATACCTAATTAAGGCGGCCCTAAGGGAGGGATCGCGTCATTAGTCATTACACAAGCTTCAAGGAGAGGAGGAGAGATGAACGGAGCCCAGAATCACGCCCCGATCATTCCGAGAGCTGCAGAAGACGTTTTCCACCATAGGAAGGTTGTAGATCACACATTCTACATCAAGGAACACCCGTATATCCTCCGTTCAGGGGTTTACATCACATTCATTCACATTTTCTCCATGTTTTCCCTTTCTCTCATCATGTCTTTCATTGAGATGAACATGCGGGGCTAATCCCCTTTATCTTTAGGACCGGGAGTAGCCCAGGTGATGGTTGTATGAGATTTTTACCGTAGTATTTCATAATTTGTCTCTTAAATCCGTGGTATGATTTTGTTTTCTCCATTATATCATTATGATTGATCACCCTAATGATAATCTAATGCCTTTAATTAATTTGAAAGAAGAATTAACGGTTGAAAAGAGACGAAATTCACATTAACTAATAAATCCTTTGAACAAGGTGATGTACGGTTAATGGTGGAAACCCAGAGTATGGTCTTCATGCACCTAGTTTAGGGTATAGGTTACTACTACCGTGGAACCGACCTAGATTTAGGTAGTGAATTGTATCACGAAAGTGGGCAATTCTGAATACAGGCCACTGCCCGGAATGAGAGATGAATTAGGTTAACTATGTAGAAATTAATATAATGAGAACCTGTGGTGAAATTGTAATCCTAAAGATTTCCATTTGAATTGATTAAACCAAACATTTAATCGATTGTTTTATTTTCTTTCATTTTTCTTTTCTTTTTCAATCAACTCTCAAATCAATTTAGTCGGTCTAGCTGATTGCAAGTAATTAGTAGTAGTCTACTAATAATTACGTTTCACTGAGTTCGACTCGGGCCTCACAAAGGCCTATATTACTCTAAAGCGTGCACTTGCGTTCTATGTACGGTAAATTTGTGTCAAGTTTTTGGCGCCGTTGCCGGGGAAATGACAATTGTTGGCACTACGAGTGTTGTGAGAGGCCACACTAGGCCACTTTTAATTCCTGTAATTTTTCTTTTAATCTTTTGTACTAAATTGCAAATCTTATTAATTGTTTTAATTATTAGTACCGTTTTATACACCACCATTTGAAATTTCAGGTACTAGTAAATTAATAATGGGTGACAGAGCGGCAAATGAGGAGCAGACGATCTGGGAAAGGATTAAGGCTTCTTCTTCTTCTGCGCAAAAAGGGCCAATCAAGAAACAAGCTATCAACATACCCAGTTACAAGATTGATCCAGGGCTTATTCAGTTGGTCAAATCGCAGGCTTTCCATGGACTTAAAAATGAGGATCCGGTGACCCACATCAGCACGTTCGTGGAAAATTGTGATATGATAAAGATTGACAGGTTCCCGCAAGAGACACTCTAGCTGAAACTTTTTACCAGTTCTTCAGTGGGCAATGCTTGGGAATGGTTACACAATCTGGACGATGAGTACATTGAATCTTGGGATCACATGGTTGAGGTGTTCTTTGAGAGGTTCTTCTCGCCTGAAAAGACAAATGATCTAGTGAGGAAGATACACAACTTCAGCCAGCGAGCCGGTGAAACATACTCTGAAACTTGGGAGCGCTTCCAGATCATACTGAGGAAGTTTCCACATCACGGCTTAGACAAGGAGAAGCAAGCTAAAATTTTCTACTTTTCCCTAAATGAACATGATAGGAGCAATTTGGACTCAGCAGGTCTGGTTTCTTTTTTAACAACATAGGCACAAGGTTTTGGGATATTCTAAGGAACATGTCCAAAAAGCAGTCTTGGGGTGAAAGAGATGCACCCGAGCAGGTTGGCGTGACACATGAAGCAAAGGCCATCAAAGCGCTTAATGACAAGATGGATCTTATAGCCAAGAAGCTCCTAGAGTAAGAGGACAATGGGTCTAATGATGAAGAATATGTAAAGTATATGCATCAATAGGGATATAGGAATAACAATTAGGATTGGAGGACGGAACAAAATTTTCAGAAGCTGCAACCTAGCCTAGAGGAAAAGAACAATGAATTGTTTAGTCAGGTGGTGTAGCAAAATCAGGAATTGATGGGCTCACTTGTCAAGACAGTACAGTCACACGGTGAGTACTTGAACCAGTTTGGGCAGCAGATACAGAGCCATAGTGCACAACTGAGGATGCTAGAGACGTCCATAACCCAAATTGCAACTGAGGTGGCTGCCATGAAGCAAATTATTCAACAAAAACCCGCTAGGAATGCAGAGGTTGCTCAAGTACATCATCAAGTGAAGTATACATCCGTGATTAAGGAGACAGATCCCCTGGTGGGGGAGGTCCATGAAAACGGCAAAATGCATTTTGAAACGAAGGCTAAACCCAGTGTTCCATACCCCCGTAGCTTATATGGACTACCTGGAGGATGTAGCCCATTCAGGAAATCCCACCAAGAACCCATCACAATCGTGCCCACACCTAGGAAAGAGGAGTCGGTGAAGGCCATACTTCGCAGAGGAGCTACTACCACCGAGAAGGATGAGCAGCCACGAGCCACACCAACCGTGAATGATGTGCCAAAGCCTACGCCATGGGGTGACATTGAAGCAAGCTTAGGGGAGGAGACCCCAAATAGCCCATATGTGCCACTACACAAGTGCATAAAGGAGCCAAGCGTGCCATTCCCAAATAGTATAAAGTGGAGGAAAGAGCAAAGGCACTTCAAGAAATTTCTTACAATCTTCCGGAAGATCCACATTAACATCCCATTGGTGGAGGCTATAGAGAAAATTCCTTCATATGGAAGATTCATGAAAGACATCACCAACAAGAAACGGAGGATCAAAGATACAGATGTTGTGTGTGTTGATGAAACAGTGAGTTCTATAATCCAAGGACGACTACCAAAGAAGAGGAAAGATCCAGGATGTTTCTACATCCCATGTTCCATAGGCGGCCAACATTTTCCACAAGCACAGTGTGACTCAGGGGCAAGCATTAATCTTATGCCACTTGCCACTTTTCAAAAGTTGGGATTGAAGAAGCCAACACAAACTTCCATGACAATCGAGTTGGCTGATGGATCCATTGTGAAGCCGCAAGGTATATGCGAGGACGTGCTAGTCAAGGTAGACAAATTCATCTTCCCTGTTGACTTTGTGGTCATGGACATGCATGAGATAGAAGGAGGTGAGATGCTATTGGGAAGGCCGTTCCAAGCTATGACTAATGTAATCGTTGCCATTGTGTGAGGTTACTTGACACTTGGGATTGGTGATGATAGAGTTAAATTCAAACTACCAAATGAATCATTGGAGACATCTCTTGACAACCCAGGTTAAAGGTATCTTTATGTCAAGCCTAGGACATTAACCAAGGGCACTTGTTGGGAGGCAACCCAACTTTAGGTTCATTTTATGTTTGGTTAGGTTCTTTAATGTTTATGTACTTAGTTTTTTCTTAGGTTTTGATACATTTTGTAAAAATGGTACCCTAACTCGCGTTTTGAAGTGTGCAGAATTTTAAGATCGATACTATCGACACCCCTGTCGATAGTATCGAGTTTGGATCAGTAAACACTGAAGAAAAGTCGATACCATTGACCTTAGTGTCGATAGTATCGAGATTCCTGAAGATTTTCAGGAAAAATGGTGACAGTAATGTCGATACCATCGACCCTAGTGTCGATAGTATCGACACTTTGATTTCCCAGCCTTTTAGATGCATCGATACACCAAAATTGCTGAGCCTGAGTCGATACCATCGACCTTGGTGTCGATGGTATCGACACCTGCAGGACAACTACATAAAACAAGTCGTAAAAGGTGTCGAAATGAGATTTTTTCAAACCGTTTTTTTGCAGAGCAAAGAAGAAGGAAGCAATTCACGTCTTAGAACCACTAAGACACAAAAATGGGCCACCAAAAAGAGGGAGATAGCAAGCATCACTTGGTCCACTTAAGCATCCAACCATCCTTCTTCACCACACTTCAAAGCGAATGGTACCGCTATTCCACCTTTTAAGTGAGAATGATGACTATGAGGCCATAGTCCTATTCAAGCTTGGGGGGTGTTGGAATAGCCCTCTATCTTAGTTTTTTCTTACATATTCATGTTGCTTTTATTTTTAAAATATTAGTTGTTTTTATTTCTAGGTTTACGGCTTTTGTAGGATCCACATCTAGCTAGTGTAATCCGTGGACGTCTAATGTAGTGTGTCATCTCAATGTTTTATGTGTGCAATCATCTGAAATTGGGCATAATTAAATATTTGTACAGAATTGGAAATCAGAGTTGTTTGAACTTGAACACCTACTTATGAAAATAATTGGGTTTCTCAACTTTAAAACATAAAATCATAACTGTACATCCTTATGATTCAAGAAATGTGGACGGACATGGATGTTGAGCCTAATTTGACCAAACGGTAACGGCACTTTAATCAGAAGTGAGAGAGAGAAGCCCTTTGATTAATTGTTACACAGGTCAGTAAGGAGGTACATATAATATTTTCCAATGGTTTTGTCAATTAATCTTGTGATCTATCCACCCCATTGTATTCATACTCCACCATAAGAACTGGGTGCACATTACGATTTTCATCTTTTGATTGCATATCATTTAGGTAGGATTGCATTATAGTTAGATTTTGCATAGATGAAAAAAATGGAAAATGAAAAGAAATTTTGTAGATGAATCATGCATGCACACATTCTTGAGTGCACGTCATTATAGTTGCATAACTATTCTCATGTAGTTTCACTTTACATATTTATGAGCATATAGGACAGTATGTGCCTTATTTCTTCTGAAAAATAAGAGAAGCAAGTAACTCGTTCTATACTCTCTGGAAATTAAGTTGTAATTCTTCAATGATAGCAGTTATGTGAAAATAAGCCCGAAAAAGAAAAAAATCTAAAAAAAATATTATACATTTCGCAGTAGCCAAATTGAGAGAAAGAAGGGCTTGAAAAAAAAAAGAAAAAAAAAGTGATGCTAGAGGGAGAAAAGAGCTTGTCTCACCTGTATAATAGGAAGAATAAGCACATAATGTAGTTTCTAGACATTCTATCTTGCATGGAGATGGAATAGCAGGAACATGCATCATTCCACCCAAAATGTATGCATTAGGTCATTTTCATATGGATATGCATCATTTAGGTCATTCTTGTTAATTGTGCATGTTAAAACTGTATTGTGCTTCCTTTTCTTCCACTGCCGCCCATTCCATCCACCTGTTGCTTGAAAAATGGTAGGCCGCCATGATTATCTCCTCATGATTGTATATCAGGAGATCTGCTTCCATGTAGATGGTAGTTAGGAATTGAGCAACGTAGATAGAAGATCACAAGATGCACCAAGCCTGAATCAGAGGAATTTATTATACTAACTGCCCTATTTGATAGTGTTTGTGATCTTGGGGTGGGCATCTCTTATGGATGATCATTGTCGCCTTAAGGGTAGTTACCGTTCTGTGGTTAATGAGGGCAGGTGTGCGGATGACATGTGGGAATCATAGTGAGATGTCTTTTATGCTAACATGTTATTTAGTTGACTCTCGCAATTTTATTCTAGAGTTTTGTTGCTCGAGGACGAGCAAGTGCAAGCTTAGGGGAGTTTGATGCGAGGATTTTTGAGTCATTTTCATAGGCTTGTTTATATTGGTTTTATGTGTGTTCTTGTCATATTTTTGACTAATTTCACGTGATTTACTTCTTTTAGCCTATAATCTCATAACGCATCAAATTTACCTTGTTTCACTTGATTTTGTATTAATGATCATATTTATCAAATTTGATTGGTATTCTTCTCTTTGTTTTAGGTAGTTCGCATATATGGATTCGTTGTTACCATCGACCTGACCACAGTGACTTTTCCAGAGAAGAAGAAGAGCTTGTTGATGCCATCGACACACTGTCGAGGGTATCGAGCTTGCCTCAGCAGGATGAGCTCTAGCGACGGATTCCATAGCAAAAGTGATGTTTAAAGAGTCGATACCATCGATTACCTGTCGATGGTATCGAGATGACAACATCGTGCCAGGTATTAACAAGTCGATACCATCGACATCATGTCGATGATATCGAGCCATCTTCAGAGAGGATGCCAGAAATAGAAGGAGTTTAGCTACCCCAGGGGGTCGATACCATTGACCTGCATTGATGGTATCGACGTCGTCAGATCAGGATTTGCTAAAGATCGCGTCTAATCATACGGTGGTGATTCTTGGGCGACCTAAAGGGGTGCATATACCTAATTAAGGCGGCCCTAAGGGAGGGATCATGTCATTAGTCATTGCACAAGTCTCAAGGAGAGGAGGAGAGAAGAACGGAGCCCAGAATCATGCCCCGATCGTTCCGAGAGCCGCAGAAGACGTTTTCCACCACCGGAATGTTGTAGATCGCGCATTCTACGTCAAGGAATGCCCATATCTCCTCCGTTTACATCACTTTCATTCACGTTTTCTCCATATTTTCCCTTTCTCTCATCATGTCTTTCATTTAGATGAACATGCGGGGCTGATCCCCTTTATCTTTAGGACCGGGAGTAGCCCTGGTGATGGTTGTATGACATTTTTAGCATAGTATTTCATAATTTGTCTCTGAAATCCGTGGTATGATTTTGTTTTCTCCATTATATCATTATGATTGATCACCCAAATGATAATCTAATGCCTTTATTTTCTTTGAAAGAAGAATTAACGGTTGAAAAGAGACGAAATTCACATTAACTAATAAATCCTTTGAACAAGGTGATGTACGGTTAATGGTGGAAACCCAGAGTATGGTATTCATGCACCTAGTTTAGGGTATAGGTTACTACTACCGTGGAACTGACCTAGATTTAGGTAGTGAATTGTATCACGAAAGTGAGCAATTCTGAATACAGGCCACTGCCCGGAATGACAGACGAATTAGGTTAACTATGTAGAAATTAATATAATGAGAACCTGTGGTGAAACCGTAATCCTAAAAATTCCCATTTGAATTGATTAAACCAAACATTTAATTGATTGTTTTGTTTTCTTTCATTTTTATTTTCTTTTTCAATCAACTCTCAAATCAATTTAGTCGGTCTAGCTGATTGCAAGTAGTTAGTAGTAGTCTACCAATAATTACGTTTCCCTGAGTTCGACTTGGGCCTCACAAATTCCTATATTACTCTGATGTGTGCACTTGCATTCTACGCATGGTAAATTCGTGTCAATAAGGCATGACATGCACTCCCTGTCCTCCTTCTACTCGAGCAACACATTAGGGTCGAGTCCTCCTCAAGGACAACCAACAAGGTACAAGGCCTCTCAACTTGCTACTTAAGCCTCCTCAGGGTCTAAGGCACTCTTTGTTTCATCTCAGAAGGTAGACACCTTCACCACAGGCACATAGGTACCAGAAGCATCATCCTCCTTCTAGGGTTTGGTTCAGCCTCCAGGGATCAAGCACGAGGCAACCACTATCATTCACTTAGGTTGCATCATCCTCAACTCCTCGTTGTTCCTCATGTATCGGAATCTAAGCTTCCAACCCTCTTGCTTGATTCCTGCTTTCTCTCTCTAGAGCTAACTCCACATCCAACCTTACTACTAGAGGTCCTCTCTCCATGAAGGATCAAGCTCACAAGCATACCTCTACATGGGTGATGCCTATGTTCAACTTATGTTTTCTCAAGGTTATCCTTAGTTCTTTATGCTTATCTCATAAGCTATCCATCGTGCCCTTCTGGCCAGGGTTTCAACCTACTACCGTACCACTGACGTACTCTGGGTGCATGCTATCCCCTACTTGCATAAGCCCATAGGGTTTCTATAGGTTCTCCTCTAACCTCATCCATGAAGGAGCTATCCTTCGCTCTAACATGCACGACCCTCTCCAGGGTTGGGTCACCAAAGGTACTAGGTCATCTAACCTCTTATCACATCCCAAAGGCATGTCCAATCAAACACTCGGTCAACCATGGCGTCTAACTCATCATGTCATCTTTCTCTCTAACCTTCACTTAGGGTCAAGGTTAACATCATCCTCAAAGGATGCGGTAGGTCTCTACTTTTAATGGAGGTCTCTACCTCCACGACTAACTCTCTCTACTCATCCTCCTGACAAAGAGGTCTATCCTCAGGTTTCTCCTGAGAGCAATGACAACTCGTGTCATACGACCTAATTATGTATCTATTCTTTAGTTTGCGCTTAATCTATTAAGCTTATGTCCATGACATCTTATTTATATCCTTTTCATTAATTTGGTGGAGGATTCCTTAGACCTTATTAACCTTACCCATACCTCAAGAGGGTGAGGAGAGAGAAAATCCTAATCCTTAAGGTCCTTAATAGAATTTGATTTGAGAAGGGATGAACAAGATGAGAGAGTCCTAAAGGTATCTTATTTCGGGTCATATCCTAAGACATCGGCCAGGCAGTCACACAATCTGGGAGTCCTCATATTTCAACTAGCGGTGCGGAGGAAAATATTGCCAACCCCCAGATGTGATCCTTTTCTAGACACCTCAATCTTTCAGACAATCCTCTAATAACTCCCTCGGGTTCTACACAATTTGTAAAATTTAATAATTATTAAAGATTAAGTGAGGAACCTACACTCTGATACCAAATGTAACGACCCCGCCTCCCAGTAACCTCCAATTAAGGGAGACCAAAAGGTCGGTGTTGTTATCCCAATTAACAGGATCAAAGGTTCGACAAATAATCAATAACAATTAACAAATTTTACTAACTAAACTGAAAATTGGTACAAAATAAAACTTTGCATACCTTTTCAAAACTGGGATATCTACATCTATCCGCATCAGGAGTCTACACTAACTAATCCTCCTTTGTACTTTAACTCTTAATTAATTTCACATATGCCACTTTACTATTTGTCCTTTTCAAGCTTGTACCTAAAACACCGACAAACAAAACGTCGGTCAGCATATCGGAATATGCCGCTATGTGGGGAAAAACAAAATTCACAATTATGGATAACAATCTAATTATCACAATCACGATAATTAACAAGCCAATTACACTTTCTAGTATGACATTCTCCACTGCTTTTACCCTAACCCTGGCATACCCACCTTAGGGTTTCTTTTGCCAATGACTTAAGGCCACCTTCTCAATCCCGAGCTTGGTGCCTGGGGTCACCACTCATGGTGCCCTCTGGTCATGCAACATCATAGGCCACCTTCTCATTCCCGAGCTTGGTGCCTGGGGTCACCACTCATGGTGCCCATGGGTCTACCCACCTGGGCCTAACCTTTGGCATCGTCCATCAAGGTGGCATGTAGGTGCAAGAATACACACTTCTTTATAATTGTGATAACCATAGTGACTTTATAATTTTGCAAGTATGAACATCCAACTATTTAGATTGCACTCAATACAAGAAAACATTTGGAAAACCCTCGAGAAACTAATGTGATTAATCATAATTAACCACATACCTGTTAGGCAGACTCAGGTGCAGGAATAATCCAAACAAGCAAGTAATCCAGAATCAAGCAAGTACACAGTTCAATCTTTGGGCCAATCCAGGAGCGCCACATGGCCAATCTCATGCAATGCGGCTTGCTTTCTTTGGAAACATTTTGAAATGTCCAGAACAGTGTTTTAAAAATCGCCCTAGGCGGCCGCTTAAGCGTCACAAGGTGGCTGACGATGAAATTGTACTATAAGCGGCGCTTAAATAAATTTGAGAAAAGCGGCCGCTTTTTTCCCGCTTAACCCGCTTTTTCCCGCTTTTTCCCCACTTTTTCTCCGCTTTTTTCCCACTTTTTGCCCGCTTTTTTCAGAAAAACTGATGTAAGCATATAACATTAAGTACATTATATGCCATGTTTAGTATTGACTATAATATATTAAATTAGCATACATTAAATGTTCTATGATATACTTAGTTCTAATTTAGAATGCATACTTTGTAAGCTGTAATGATATGGTACTTTTGTGATGTATCCAAATGAATTGTAGGTAACTATTATCTAATTTAGAATGCATACTTTGATTAAATGTACTACTGTAATGTATGACTATTTGATGATGTGCAAATGTAACAATATGTTTGTTAGCTAGCTATGATAGGTCTATTATTTACTGTTTAGCTATGTAAACATGATACAAAATTGTTGTTTCATCTTGTATATACACTTATTATTTTATGTGTAGGCTGCTTTATCTATGACAAGTATATTGTTTACTATATTATATAGATACAATCGTTGTTGTATAGTTGTATTCTAAACTATTTGGGTGTTTTATATTGTCTTGCACAATGTTTAGATATGTATAAAAATTTCAAAAATATAGTATTTATATACATATGTATGTAATTTTGCATAAAAGTTTATAGGAATTGGAAATCCGCTTTTCTAAAAAGCGCCCGCTTAATCGCCCGCCTGGAGATTAATCGGCTACAAGGTCCTGTCCGCACGCTTCCCGCTTCGTGCTTTTTAAAACCTTGGTCCAGAATACCCTCGGTTAAGTTGTTGCTTCTTTCTACCCCGGAGGGGTAAAACCGTCCAACGTGCCCAAGCTTCTTCTTCCTCCTCGCGAGCTGCCAGGGCGCCGACCTGCAGCCATAGTCACGAACAGCGTGACCCCTCTACCTCCTCCCCGACCCCGAAGGTCGCTAGGGAAGGTTCTCCTCCCTCCGTCGCACACCCACGCACCAGATGGTGCCCTCCTTTTACAGCTAGGGCGGCTGGCCCACGTTGGTCGAGCCTACAATCCACGGCCGACCTGGTAGTCACGTTGTAGGTTGTTGCATGATGGTGGCAGCAAGGAAAGGTGGCAAACCACCCTAGATCCTAGGAGCAACTTCGTGCCAGCACTAAGATCACACCACAGCTGATAAAGCCCCCAAAACCACCCTATGTTCTCTTGGTTAGGGTTAGCACAAAAAGAAGAAGGTAGAAGAATGTGGGGTTCTCTCTTCCCTTCAAACCAAGGCTCTACCCCTTATATAGGGGTGAGAAACGAAGCCATAGGTTGCCTATTCTCAAATCAAAGAGCCCTTTTCCAAGTCGGAAATCAATTCCTTCAATGAGAAGTAACCTTCTCTCTCCTCTTTGATATTCTTATTTCTTAGATAGTTAGGAATTCGAAATTCCTCTCATTATTCTTTATTCTTGCCTTTTACTATATTGGCCACGAAAACATATTTCCATTAAGTAGAAAATACCACTCCTTTAACAGAACCACAAAAACCATTAATAATGTATTACATTATTCTCTTATTTTGCTTTATTGGTATTTTCTCTTTCCTCTTTCTTCATTGGGGCTCCTTGGAGTCCAAGAAACTCCAAGATTTCGAAATCCTTTTTATTGGATACTCATTATCCTTCAAGATGCATCTAAATGCATTATTCTTCATTATTTCTCATTATCTTGTTTATTCCTTATTAAAATAGCTCTTTTTGAGAATTTCTCTTTATTTCTCTTTTATTTTCCTGATTGGTATTCCTTTTATTATTAGGAATCCTTGGGATACGAAATTCTACTAAGGATAACTCAATTACATCTCTTTCCACTTATTTTCCACATTTTATCATTGTTTTCAATATCTTTCTTAATAAAGAAATACTTAATTGATCTTTTCTTTTCTTTTTGCATTATCTTTGCAACTTTGGACTCCTTGGGACCAAGGAACCCATGTGGCACGAAATCCACCTTTGGATTAAGTTCTTTTGCCTTCTAGAGGTTTCCGCAAATTTCTTTTCTCAAAAACTCAATTATTCATTTACTAATTGAATTTCCTTTTTATTGGGCCCAATAGCCAATAAAGCCCACAACACAATCATCAAGTCTATTGTAAATAAAATCCATTTATTCAAAACAAATTATATCATTATTTGTTCCAATATCTTTAATATAAGAAATTATATTTCTCACCAAAGGAACCCAAAAATTGGGGTTGTAACACGAAGTCCAAGATGGTGGCTCCTAGTCGAGGATGAATAGGAAGTGGCTCGCCATTCTCATCTCTAGCCATGTATCTGAGGGTCAGGGCACGGATCGCCTCAATTAGTTGTTTCTGCTGCTCCATTCATACCGCATCCATAGTGTAAACCACCATAATTGGTTTCGGACCACCAGACTGGTCCTCCTCCATCTGGGCTACCACCTTGTACACATGTTGCTCCTCATATCCCGGTCCCTCCTCTTGATCAAGGTTGCTGAAAGGTATTCGTTCAGGGTTGGGGGCCTCATAATCAGTTTCTACAGGTCACTTCCTCTTCTTTGAGGATTCACCACCATGGTTCCGCGTCCTCTTCTCGGAAGACCCCTTCTCCTTGCGAGGAGACCCACCAGTGTTGGCGGCAACCGGGATAGCAACGATCTTTTTACGAGCCATCTACAAAAACATGCAAACCGACCTTTAGTCTATACTCAACTTATTATACTTATGTCAATGACATCTTAATTACGTATCTTTTATTAATTTGGTGGAGGATTCCTTAAACCTTATCAACCTTACCCATACCTCAAGAGGGTGAGGAAGAGAGAGAAAACCCTAATCCTTAAAATCCTAAACAAAATTTGAGTTGAGAAGGGACGAACAAGATGAGAGAGTCCTAAAGGTATCTTATTTCAAGTAAAATCCTGATACATCAGCCAGGAAGTCATACAAATACGGGATTCCTCGTATTCCGACTAGCGGTGCGGAGGAAAATATTGCCAACCTCCGGACGTGATCCTTTTCTAGACACCTCTGTCTTTCGAAAAATCCTCTAATAACTCCCTCGGTTCTATGGAATTTGTAAAATTTAATAATTATTAAAGATTAAATGAGGAACCTATGCTCTGATACCAAATGTAACGACCCTACCTCCCGGTAACCCCCACTTAAGGGAGACCAAGAGGTCAGAGCCATTATCCCAATAAACTGGATCAAATATTCGACAAATAATCAGTAATAATTATGAAATTCTACTAACTAAACTGAAATCTGGTATAAAATAAAACTTTGCATACCTTTTCAAAAATTTTGGAAATCTATTTCTATCCACAACTTGGATCTATTCTATCAAATCCTCCTTGCACTTTATTCTAATTTTCACAATGTGTCGCTTTACTATTTGTTCATTTCATGGTTGTACCTAAAACACCGACAAACAAAATGTCGGTCATCATATAAGAATATGCTGGTATGTGGAGACAACCAAAATTTCACAAATAAGGCTAACAATCTAATTATCACAATTAAGATAATTAACAAGCCAATTTATGTTTTCAATGTGTCATTCTCCACCGCTTTTGCCCTAACCCTGGAATACCCCCTCTAGGGTTTTGCTTTTGCCATTGACTTAAGGCCACCTTCTCAATCCCTAGCTTGGTGCCTGGGGTCACCTCTCATGGTTCTCATTAGTCATGCAACATAGACCACCTTCTCATTCCCGAGCTTGGGGTATGGGGTCACCTCTCATGGTGCCCATTGGTCTTCCCTCCTGGGCTTGACCTTTTTGCATCATCCATCAGGGTGGCATGTAGGTGCGAGAATACACACTTACTTTACAACTGTGATAATCATAGTGACTTTATAATTTGCAAGTATAAACATCCAAACTGATAGGTTGCATTCAATATGATTAACCATCCGGAAAACCTTCGGGAAAACTAATGCGATTAACCATAATTAACCACATACATGTCAAGATGACTTGAGTGCAAAAATAATTCAACCAAGCAAGAAACCAAGCAAGCACACACAAGTTGATCCTGAAATATGCATCCAATTTTCCTATCATTAATCATGCCATCATGGTCTATTAAACCTAGTTGTTTCCTAGGGTTACTAGTCCTTTTTAGGGTTTTGATTACAATTAGGGTTTCACTTCATTTTTATTATTTTAATCCCTAATTTTATAAAATTACTCACAAACCCTAATTATCTCTTCTTTCTTTCACAAAAGATCCTAAGATCATCTTTTGGCAACATGAAACCCTAATTTCGGATCAATTACTCTTTTCTTCCCTTTTCCCTTATTTAGGGTTTCCAAGGATATTAACCATCATATTAGGTTTAAAACCCTAAATCTTGCAATTTAATCTATAAAACAGATTAAGATTGATCTCTAACATTAAACAAGTTAACAATGCTCGAATTAACTTATTTGCAATGTTAAATCTACCCCTTGTCACCAATTAGGGTTTCTAATCACTAATTAATACCTTTTTTCATCAAAATTATACACTTTTACAGAAAGATAGTGATTTAGGTTTCCAAACTATTTTAACTTATTCCTCATATTTTCTTGATCAATTTTTATGTATAAACTTTCCTCATCCGAGTTTTCTAGCAAAAGATATGATTTTTGCAAAGAAAATCCTTTTTACCGATTTATTTGAAAACCCTAGAAAAATGAGGATCGCTTGATCCATGGTCCGTTGGACCACACGACATCCCACGGCTCAGGAATCACGCACCTATCTTTGCGATCTGAAATACGCGAAAGACAAAAATAACCTTACCTTGTTAGACGGAGATGGGAGGGCACGTTGGTAAAAGACCACAGGGTCGTCTTCCTCCTTGTGCCAAAGCACAGCGAGTCCGTGGTCAACTTGGGCGTTGACTTCTCGATCCCGTCCACCTGTGAGCATGCCAAAAGGGTCAGGGAGCTCCGCCTTCCTCCGTCGAACTCGTCTAGGGGTTCAATTGTGCGCCAAGAACACGTCGCGGCCTCCTCCTACTCGTCGGACTCCGTCGAGGCTTGCCGAGAAGACGAGGGTGCAGGTCAGGGTAGAAGGAGCAATTGGAGGCACAAGAGCACTCCTTGCAATCTGCCGCAGCATTTAGGGTAGCAAATAGGTGTGCTGGTACCCTTCCTCACCCTCCCCTATATATAGGGTTAAAGGCAGGTTTGCGAGAATTGGGAACTTCCCCAAACGACGACCAAACCCCTACAAAGTGGGGATGGTTCTCATCAGACTCCTCTCCAGAGTCCAAAGGAAACAAATCCTGGCTTGCAAACGCTCAGGATTGCGAGGAATTTGAGAGGGAAAATCCCTCTGTAACTCGGTAGAGTCCCAGTCCGTGTGGGACTAGACGATGAGTGATAAGCATTGGATCAAGATCCAACGGCTCACATTCCACGCAATCAACCAAAGAGGAGAATCTGATTCCTATTTGCAAAAGAATTCCATATTTTGGAGATAACTTGAGAAAATCATATCTCCTAAACCATAGCTCCTTTTTATCTCAAATTTTAAGGAAAAATTCATCTTGACATTACCTAGCTATTTATTAAATTTGCAAAACAAATTCCATCAGATGAGAAGGCTTCCTTCCATCCCAAGTTATCCATTAATAAATCCAAAATTAATTAGTATTTCTTTTTTCTTTGCCATTATCTTGTTACCTTGGGTCCCTTGGACCTCAAGAAATCCTAAAGGCACGAATTCCCATATTGGGGAATATCTATTTGCCTTTGTCCTCTTATTTATGTCTATTTCACATATTCTCCTTTTATTAATTAAATCCTTTTCCTTTTTATTTCTCTATTCTTTTCAATTGGGCTCAATGGCCAGCAAAGCCCATTATCAATCAATCAAGGCCATTTCACACGAAATCCATCAAAAATCAAAAATAGATTTCATTTATTCTTTAAATGAGAAATAAACCTTTCATTACATACTTAGGAATTTGAGGTTATAACAACAATGATTTAAAATCTAAACTTCATTTAAAAGTTGACACTGATCATATACTCTCTCAATGAAAGTGTGTTTGTGGATCTTCTTAAGGACATTTAAACGACAAGCTACACACCAACAAGTATTCCTATATGTCTACCAATTCCTCTTGGAGACTATAATACTCTCGAGTTTGTTGATGCCACAAAGTACATCTATATTATTAGCAAGCTCTTGTTGTGGGACGTTTGAGTAAGTTTAAGTAAACAACTGCGTGTGATTCAAGTCCTTATATATCTTAGTTATGCTACTAAAAAAGAGACTTCACTACAAAAATTATGGGCATCTTCAACTGTAGGGGTACTTGTTGACTGTTCTGGCGAGAGCATGAGGATACGCTCTACTACATGGTTCTTACCTCCATCGATTACAATCTTGTGACATGGAGAATCAAGAAGCAAAATATTGTGTCACGTTTTAGGGCATAATCTGATTATAGAGTAATGTCTTACACTACATTCAACATATTTAGGCCGATTGTCAAGTTGTTTGAGATAAAGTGATTACCTGGAAGATCTCTACCCCTTACATTCATGTGTATGATCAACTAACAAATGTCATCATGAAACATCTTTGTGTCTTTATATGATATGTTATAAGTTAAGCGTGCATGATATATATGCTCCAATTTGAAGGAGAACGTTGAGATAACGTTTCATATATTATTTATTTGTTTATAGTTCTCTCTCCCTTTTTAAGATAGACTTTCATGCATCTTTTCGTATCAATCATTGAATAGAATTATTCAATCAAATAGATAAATGAAGCACCGTAGGGACCAAGTAACTTCGGATTGATACAATAAGAACTGCTTATTGAATAAGACTGCAACGATCTTATAACCTTATACAGACATTATCTTAAAATTCTAGCTGATATTGAAATGCATACTAGGATAGAAATATATTATATAGCGTGTTGTTTCCTAAACCGCGTGACGGCGCTGTCCAAAGCCAACCAATCCACCTGCGGAAAATACCCAAGTACTCGCTGACTACGGCAGGGTCAACAAATCCTGACAAGTACCGATGCCCCTCGCTGACTATGGCAGGGTCAACAAATCCTGACAAGTACCGATGCCAGTACCATCACAATAAGTACCCAGCGGATTTGCTGCACCCGGTTTGGATACGAGCAGGCTGCTCCTTGCCGCAGATGGTGCCGCGTGTAAGCAATATTTAATCCAAACCGGTATTACACATCTGCATTGGCGCATGAACGGACGTGATAACAGGAGTAGCGTACTCCTGCAAAAAGCAGGAACAGCAAATCCTCGCTACTCCGCCTCCTATTCCGTAGTCAGAAACCATGTTCCCATGCCCCTCCCATCTTCAACCCTCATTATCTCATCGATCAGGTTACCTAAGATCGAGTACCACTAACTGAAATTTCAAAGGTTCCTGGTGTTTGGTGTAGCCATGTTCCGATGGCGCCGCTCCCACTCTTCCCTGCCATTCTTCATCCTTCTCCAGCTCTCTCTACTACCGCCAAACCGCTCGCTGACTTTCGACCTCACCACGTCGGGTATCCAGACGGGGAGCTGCACTACGGGCCGGAACTTCATCTGTTTCCGAGGAAACGCCTCCTCTACTTCCGGCATGATCGACCTCACCCAGAACCAGCCGTTCGACTTAGGCTGGGCTTACTACTCGGACCCGCTCCACCTCTGGGACAGCACGACTGGGGAACAGGCGAGCTTCACCACCCGTTTCACGATCGACATCCGCCTCCGCGACAACAACATGACCGGGTTAGGGTCCGGACTCACCTTCTTCCTCACACCTTACCCGTACCAGACCCCACCAAACTCTACCGCCAAGAACCTCGGCCTGATGAGCGACGGGAAGGAGAACAGAACAACCGGGCTCGTCGCCGTCGAGTTCGACACATACAGAAGTCTCCCTTTCTCTGACCCGGTGAACCCACACATCGGAATCGACATCAACTCCCTGACGTCCGTCAAGACCGTGGAACTCCGGGCGGCGAACAACGTGAGTATCGCGGGCGACGCGACTGTAAGTTACGATTCTAGCTCGCAGAACTTGAGTGTTGTTTTCTTCGACGATGCCGCGGCTAAACCGAGTCAGGCGGTGTCGTTGTCGTACGTCGTTGATTTGGGGAAGGTTCTCCCCCAGTGGGTCGTGATGGGTTTCTCTGCTGCGACGGGTAAGCCTGGGTATATCGAGCTGAACAGGGTAAAATCCTGGGAGTTCAACTCAACTGTCATTAGAGGGGATTCGCCGCAGCAGCCGGCTACTGATTCATTAAAGGGGAAGCAGCAGAGTAAGGTTGGGTTATATATTGGAGTGGCAACTGGCGTCGTGATTGTTGTGGTAGCGGCAGGCTTGCTTGTTTTTGTTTTGCGGAGAAGAAGAAACAGACGGACGACAGATAATGGAGAGCAACAACCCATTCAAGATGCGCCTGCGTATAATGATCATTCCGGACGGCGTTCCTCTATCGACAAGCAGATCGAGCACGACAACGCTCCTCGGAGATTCCCGTACAGAGACCTCGCCGCCGCCACGGCGAGTTTCAGCGAATCCAGGAAGCTCGGCGTCGGAGGGTTCGGATCGGTCTACAGGGGCTTCCTGTCCGATCTTAACCTCGCCGTGGCAATCAAGAGGTTCTCCAATGAATCCAAACAGGGGTCCAAGGAGTACGTCTCAGAGGTGAAGATCATCAGCCAGCTGAGGCACAAGAACCTGGTTCGGCTAGTCGGCTGGTGCCACGACCGCGCAGATCTCCTATTAGTCTACGAGTTCATGCCCAACGGCAGCTTGGATTACCACCTCTTTGGGGAGAAGATGCCGATACTTTCATGGCAAGTGAGGTACAGGATCGCATCAGGCTTGGCCTCAGCGCTGTTGTACCTGCATACGGAGTGGGAGCAGTGCGTGGTTCATCGAGACATCAAGACCAGCAACATCATGCTGGATTCCAGCTTCAACGCCAAGTTGGGGGATTTTGGGCTCGCCAGGGTCGTTGACCATGAGAGCAGCAGGGCCCATACCACGATTATTGCTGGGACTATGGGGTATATGGCCCCTGAATGCATTTCGAGTGGAAAATTTGGTGTGGAATCGGATGTCTACAGCTTTGGGATCGTTCTTCTTGAGATAGCCAGCGGGAGAAGGGCCATTGGCGGGAATCCCAACCTGGTCGACTGGGTTTGGGATCTGTGTAGGAGTGGTCGAGCAATTGAAGTTGCAGATCCGAGGTTAGAAGGAGAGTTCGATGAGAATCAGATGGAGAGGTTAGTTGCTATGGGATTATCGTGTGCCAACCCGGATTACAAATCTCGTCCGTCCATGAAACAAGCAGTAGCCGCACTCAACTTCGACACAGTTGTTCCGATGCCAAGTCTTCCTAAGAAGCTAGCAACCTCTCCCATCATGGAGAACTGGTTACTGCATATGCCACCCACCAGTGGTTCAGGTTCATCTACTGTCCAAACTTCCAATTGGGGAACTAGCTACAGTAGCACGATATCATCCAGAACAACTTTCTAGTTAATGTTCACTACACAATTGACTTATCAAAGAAATTACAAAGAAATCGAAGGGAGACGGGCAACAAGTGATGAGCTACGGTAGCACCATATCATCCAGAACAACTTTCTAGTTAATTACTTTAGCAGGAAGCCAAAGGCAGACGATCGAACATGCATGCTGGTTCTTTTCTTTTGCAGTTCAAACATGTGTGATGAGCTTTTTTTTACCGTTTTATAATTTCTTCATGTCGGCATGCACAAATGTAAACGACTGCTAATTTTTTGTGAATATAATTTTTTTGTCGTGATATATTTGATCTCTTGCACAACAAAAAACAAACATTCATTTTGTGCCCACCTTTTAAAAGGATTTGGGGATAAAGTGAATGACGCTTGCCCCTGACTCTATAGTCACGGGGACACGGTTAACGCTCCAACTTTCTCCTGATATTACTTTTCTAAGTTGAGGCTTTTTTGCTAGTTGCTTTAACATTTGTTAGAAATGTGTGAGCACGGAATAGTCTACACCATATACTCAAATTAATCTAAACTCTTGCTAATCTCATCGGTAGAGTGGTTAATGAGTAATGAAGGGATTACTACATGGCGCTAAGTGGGCAAGCATGGCCATCACACTTATTGATGATTGCATCTTGTTTGTAAAAGTCAGTTTCCAAGGTTCTCAAAGATTGTTGATTTCCACATAATGCACACTGACTCATAACTCATAAGCAAAATCAAAGATAAACCGATTATCACTTTCAACCACAGTGGTATGTGCATTGCAATTGGAAAATAAAGACAAAGCTGAATTTGAGTGAGGTGAGTAAGCATAAAAAATGCTTGGGCATCTCAACAATTGTAAACACGCTATTGAACAGGTCAAAGAAAGGAAGCTTTTATCAAATCTAGGGGCATATGTAGAATAAACTTTGAGGATCGAATTAAACCATTAGTAAAGAAAAATTCTACCAAAATGCATGGTTAATTTTTAAGGTAACTCATACTAAGACTGAAACAAAGTAACTAGTAAGTATGTGTGTGTAGGAGAAGGACTAATTTGCCATTTTGTACATCTGATCTTGTCTCATGTTGTGTCCATGAATTTACAGGGAGGAGAAGGGGTAACTTGTTGACAAGTTCTAGAGGAGCTACAAAGAGCACACATGGCTTAATAAATGTATTATAATCTTTTTGCGCTCATGATGTTATAAGGTAATCTCAATCTATATCAAATTTTTTCTATTACAATCTTACTAGACTAGCTCAGACTCAACCCGTGAAGCGGGTCGATAGATGACAGACATTCCTATGAATTACCCTCTTACAGAACAACATGGTATTTATATATCTGACTAGAATCTTTGTGAATGGAATCTTGGTCAGATTAATTTTATTAACCAGATAAGATTGTCTCTCCATATTCTTAAATTGTTCATGAGTTGGTTATGTGATCCGTGAGGTAATTCAAGTGCTCTTTTATGTCATGTATATGCTTTCGTTAACCGTCATCGTCAACATTTCGTAGGTACTTGACATGAAGAGAAATTGAGCATTTCATCTGTGCATGGTGATAGTCAACATGCCAACAATGAAAGATAGGATCCGTGATAAGATTTTGTGTGCATGGGTAATAGGTACTGAAGCATAATTTTATTCCTTTTTCATTTTATTGCAAACCCCAACATTTATTATTCTCATGTTGACAATTTATCCCTATATTGTCCCGCTAAATCTGTGGCCCTAAACTATGGTCTTTCAAGATAAAACCACGACAATCTATACCCTGTGTTTTGTCACAACTCCCGTCACTGTTAACCTTTGTTTAAGGTCCCTTCTATCATTCTTGGACCAGTCTAGGAGTATATGTTTTTTCACAACAATTTTCTTCTATAGAACAAGAGAAACATACAAGAATGGTTATTTCTAAGATAAAAACTCAATATTGGTGCTTTGCCATCAAAAAGTGCTCATACACAAGTATGGATTTTTATCCAAAAAAAACATGGCACTTTATATATGGGTTCAAATATTATCAGCACAAGCAGTATTCAATTCCCTTCCACCATCTTTTTCTCTCGACTTAGATGACAACTCTCTCTGTTATCATGGTTTGGGGAATACTTCATCCAAGGAGGTTTTGGCCAATGCCATGAGACTTGGGTGGGTTCTAGCCAATAGGAGTAACTTGGTCTCCATTTGCCTAAAAAATAATGACTTTAAGATCAACATCATCAATGCCACTAGAGCCTTAGTGTTGACAATATACCTTGAGAGCTAGTCATATGATGACTTTAAGGACACACTTTGAATTGATTTGATTATTAATAATGGTCATTTCAATTATTATTTTTGCTTTGATATGATGATAAATAAATATAATCCTATGAATGAATGACTCAGTGACATGTAATTTTGGGTTGAGAACAAGTAAATGAGATCATGTGTATGCTAAGAGTACTCATTCTTGTCTAAGTCCCTCATTGAATATTATTGTGGAAATCAGAGCAAAAAATAATATGTGTTTTGGTTAATAACTATGTCTCATTAGTCGCGATATTGGATATCAATTCGAACATAAGTACTTGTTATGAACAAGTGTATTGGACATATCTAACTTGAGTATGTCGCATGGAAGTGACCACTAATAGCTGTAACAATAATATCTCAAGTGACAGTTGTATTTTCATCCTTAGATCTAAAGTCACTATAATGATCACTTGTTATTTAATATGCTTTAATAATCTCCATAAAGATTTTGAATAAGGTTTTCCATAGATGTAGTACTTGGGTGCATTGTGACACATATGGATTTTTGTGAGTGATGTAGATTGAATTTGTCCCTCCTATTAGAGTGATATCCAACTGCATGATGAGTGACAATATAAAATACATGGTCATGCTCATTTGAGTCAATAATGGTGTTAAGCTCATATATATCTCAAATAGTCTACTCTAGATCAAGGAACAAAGATTGAACATTAAGAAAATGAAATGTCCATGCCTCATATCTAATCCATATATTAGAGACAAAGGGATTATGCAATCACTATAGCACTTGTCACTATACTAGGTTTAAGTTGGTATCCAACTTCTACAATAATTTGGGTGGTAATGAAGTCTTGATAGAGAACAATAATTGTCTGCGAAACCATAATATGATTGTAGATATCACTACCAACATAATTTTGATTCTATAGGGTCACATATTATCATGAACTATTTATTACCATATCCAAACTCCTAATGGCTAGACATCCAAAGGAGGGAGGATCCAGATTTTTGTATCTAGAACGGATCACAAAATATATGCATGCATAAAATCACAAATAACAACATAGAAGAACTGAAGTATAAGACAACATTACATATAAGAAGAGTACTAGACTAGTACCTGACATAAGATCTTAGTCCCATGTATAAAACTGTATATATTCCATTTGCATGTCTTTAGACATCATCAGACTAAGAGCAACATATTATCATATTAGTCACAATTGATGTGACAAAAATCATTGGAAGAATCATAGTGCACATGTTGCCTTATTAGAGGATAAGATTAACCACTTGATTTAGAAAAGCAAAATTTACACCTTTGACTAGATCTTGGCAATTAAGTCATCCCAAAGATTTTTTGTCTAAAAAGTGGGGCCATGGGATGAGGGTTCACCATGAACCTGGGTGGATCTTGTGACATCCAATTTCCGCACCCACTAGCATGACAACAAGGGAGGGGAGAGGTAAGACAAAACTTGATCATTATTTGATCCTTCAAATGGGGATTTAATCACAGTTGGAATGTCTGCATCATTTCCCTCATGAGCAGGGGATGTGTGGTGGCATTGTGACAACCGCCCTTTGTTGAAGATTTGATAGTGGGGAAGTAGAGCGCAAAGGAGCTCCTTGGGAATTTTCCATGGGCCACCTCAAACCAATAGAGCCAGTAGTGGCCATGGTTTTTCATGAGAGGGTGCAGGGCCAAAAACCGAAAAAGCAAGCAAAACAGCACTGGATGCAATACCTACTAGGGAGCTGATAGGGGTATGAGAAGAAGTAAATAGAGTACATTAAAATTATGAGAAGTAAGGGAAAATAAATAGGTAAGAAAAATGGAGTGATGAGGGCTATGAATTGGAATCAAGGGGGTGAGATGGGCTCATATTGTCCATGACCAAAGTGGCTGCAAGATTGTTGTACTTGTCCTGATATGAGGTACAAGATAAAATGAGGACCACCACAAGTCTACCTAAGGGGATGGAGAGTGGATCAGTGGTCTCAAAATGGATCCCTCTCATTAGCCGAAATGATCTCCCACACATTTCTGACTTGTTTATGCTAGTTCAAAATTGGTATTTCATTGTAAATATTATAAAATTCATATCTCTGAGCATAATCCTGATTTAGGTGAGGTCATTACCTTAGTTCACACAATTCTCTAACTTCTCATAAAAAAGTTTTTATCCAAGATGATAATGTTTAGAGAACTTAATTTACAAATTCATGGTCAAGAGTCTAAGTATGCACTAAACTTTAGTCACCGAGCTTAATGTGACATTTAATCAAGTCTAATTCATAAATTGATCATAATGTGAGTCAAAGTCATACAATTGAAGGTGGTACGGTAATTGCACACAATGGAGATTCTAATGGTTCAATATGTACATCGATTTAATGAGAGAGAAGCATTAGGTTGTCACATGCTCCCCACCTTACAAGGGACTTTTTTACTTAGCTATTTTTTCAACCTCAAGGATTGCATCTTCCCTCTCCATGCGCTCCTTGAAAATGGTGTCTCTTGTATCTTCCATGAGTGCTTCTCTCTAGGCTAAAAGGGAATAATTCACTCGATGGGTGATTTCTTGCTCATCCATCTTACTTATATTCTCTTTGTTTAGACAATGGGAAGTTTTGTAAATTTCAGGTTTGAAGTCTGGAGGAACTAAAATCAATGTTGGTAGAGCATTACATGCACTAGACTAGTACTTAAAATAAGAAATGAGAAAAAATATATGAAATTAAGTATTCAAGTATATGTGATTTGATATCAATTGAAAAGGAAAATCCTAATTCATCGCTATGATCGGATTCAAAATTATTTTGTTGGCCCCAACAATGGCACCAAATTTAATCTTGAGTTTTACCACACAAGATATAATCTCAAAGTAATGAACCTCAAGTTTATCTATATCCCTACATGCAATATCACTCTCTTGCAACAGGATGAGTCTTATTGTATATAGCTATAGGGTTGAACCCAAACAATCTTTTCAATAAACTATTGATAAATCCAAGGAATTGAGATCAATATTTAGAAATGGTTGATAGATTGATTGAGTTAAACTAATTGCAATAATATTAAACAGAAGTAAAAGGATAATTAAATAAAAGACAAAAGACACCTAGACATTATGTATTTCACTGCATTTTCCTATGTAATCAACCTAATAATTACAACCCACTAAATTATATATAATTATATTATGACCATATGAGTTGACAAGCTTTCAAAATATAAGTTTCAAAAGGATCAATTTTCACATGGTCCCGATGTGTTGTTGCCCACAAATCATAATCTAATTTTCCTAGAGAAACATTTTTGTGATCTGATGAATAATTCAATACAACCAATCAATAACCTAATCATGGATTTGAGATTTCTACATATATGATTATATTAAACATGCAAGTTGATGGACCAAATCAAATAACAAGCATAAAATGATTTGGACTCAGTCAATACAATAATACTGAAAAGTTTGATAACAACTAGAATGAAATATGGATCATGGGGATACACCTTAAGCCCCAATTAGGGAATCACTCACTCATGTCTATGGATATAACATAGATACAAGGAAGAGAAGAAATAATCATGTCATAGAATATGGATAAATATGCATCCAGTGGCTTCATGCATCAGTTCCTCACTCTGGTAGTAGCAAGTCCAATAATCATAATGAAGGGGGAAGTGTTACTCCTCTCTTCTCTAGTCCTTGATCCAAAAAGTGGTTAGAACACAGAGTGATGCCTCTATCATTAATGTGCTATTTTCCTTTAGATGGGTGCCCTTCGACCCATAAAATCTAATTTGGATTGCCACTGGTGTTCTTTTGAGTTCCACATCTTTCATGTTAGTCACTTGACTAGCATAGTTGGGTCACACAATACACCTTTGAGTGGTTGCATGGCTAGAACTTGAGTTGGTTGACTTTTTCACATGAATCCATTGACTTGCTTCTTGATAATTGTAATTTTTTGGGATCCTGATCAACCAAGTGGCATATATAATTGGTCAAGTGGATTATAGTAAGGGTCTTTAGAGAATTCTCATTTGGTTTCCCCGTTGGGCCAGTCATTCGACTAGTTTTGTCTTGGTGAAGTTATTCTACAGTTGGGTTGGGCTACTCAGGTGATCTATTAATCAACATCTATCTCTCAAGGAGGTCTGTAAATCTCAGTAACAGTTGTCCCAAAACTATAGTTTGACTCACTTGGTGATTCAAGAAACTCACTTTCTACATGAGGGGGTGATTATGTGTCTCAACCATTTGGGTTAATGATGAGACCAATCACCCAACTAGCCTCAACAATGATTGTAAGGCCCCTAAACTTGCTTAATGAGTTGAATAAACTTAATTGTCATAATTGTATTTTTATAACCCTAATATAACCTTTTTATATACTTTAAAATCATAAGACAAGCTTAAGTTTCAAATTTGGTTCAATTTGAAAACTGTTTGAGCAAGTTATGCAATTTTATGCACATTTTGGACTTTTCTGCAATTTACCCAATTGAGAGGTTTTCTTTTCAATTTATGACTTGCATTATGTTCCTTGTATATTCTCTCATCATTCTTGAGCTTTTTGAGCCATGGGGAACCTATTTAAACCTTAGTTTGAAGGTGTTTTCTCCAAGGGTATTTTAGGGTTTACCCCTTCATGGATGAGCTACCTTTAGTAGCTATCAACTGATGAGTTATTTGTTTTGCTTGAAAATTCAAGAAACGATGGATAAGCATGTCTCTATGGATGGTGAGGGATCTTCTTGTGTGTGTGCTTGTATATTCTTAATATTTTAAGGCCATGGATAAATGGGGAAGCTACTTTTACACTTCATGCTTGCTCCCATCCTTATCCATGGGCTATATTTACCACTTCCTTGCCCAAGTATGAAACTTTTCTTTCTTTCTCTTCCCCTCTAACCTGGATCAACGAATCCACTCTATTTTTCTGCGGAACCAAGTGCTCTAAGGTAGAAGACAACCTCTTTTTGGAGAAGAAGGTCTCCTAGAGCTTTATTTTGCCCTACGTAGGGTTTCCAAGGTCATCTTCTAGGGATTTTGACCAAGGAAAGTTATTTTCTTCCTTCCTTCTCCATTTCTCTTGCTCTTATCCTTCCTTAGACCTTTCTCCAGGTCGGAACCTTGTTGTTACATGGTAGAAGTTGCTCTAAATCTCTAAAACCCTACCTTTCTTGCTCCTTATGCTTAGGGTTTGCTCATTTGATGAAGAAAGGTGCTAGATGGACGAGTTCATAGCTTATGCTTGGATTTTCTACCCTACCTACTCGAGATTTATTCTGTGTGGGGTTTCATCTTCTTATTAGAGGCAAGTTTTATAACTTGCTCCACATTTATTGCTTACCATAAGCTTTCTAGATCATGTTCTTGCTTGAAAATGATAATCCATGCACTAAAAAGCTATGCTTGACTTGGATTTCAATTTTAATAATGTTCCCTATTCTTATTTCAGTTATAGATGAACCTTTGATCATGTGTACATTATTCCTAAGGTATAATATGACTTGGATCAGGTTGGTTTGACAACCTATGGTGCTAAGCACCTATCAACCAATGGTCAATTTTAGGGTTTTAAGCTGATATCTTCTATAAACCCATGACCCGATGATGGTACCATTGCAACAACCCTATGGTGTTGTCTTCAAGACAATTGATGGTGGTAACCAAGGGTGTCAAATGACGTTCACCCCTTAGGTCATGTTTTGGCCTAATTATAATCCTAGTGATTAACAACTAAGTACCCTAATGATGCTATCAATCAATAGTGATATTAGTTTGATATTTGATATTGATCAATGCATATAGTATTAATCTAACAACCTATGGTGACTTCATGGTCACTAATGATTGTGGATCAGGTCTCCAAAACCTATGGTGAGTTAATCATATATTTTTAGCATCAATTAAGTCCTAGACCAATGGTTTCTTGGGTAACTTGATGCAATGGTCGGACCTATACTGTAATTGATAGTTTTAATATATGAACTTAACCCAATGGTCAAGATATAATGTCTATTCCTCCAATAAAGTGGAATGATGGCTAATTTAATATGTTGGTCCTAATAATGTGATTTATTGGGTTTCCTTTATATGATCAACTTAAGGAGCTTACTTGTTGACAATTGATGGCTTGTTTTAAATGAACAGTCGGTTGTGGGTTTTACCTTACTTTCAATGAAACTTTTTGTGTTGTTAATCAAGGGATGTCTAGGATTAGATGGTGACTCATTATAGAAAACAAATCAAGGAATTCATAGGTGGTTTATCCAAGGTATTTACTTATATATACAACCAATGGTGTTACCTTTTAAACATCCCTTGGTTCTGGGTAACATTGTAGTATGGTGATATGGGTTGAATGATGATGGAACAAATGGAGGGTTATGTTGGGTTTTAGGGGAGACAGAGAAGGCAGCAGAAACAAAAATTTTCTCCCCAACCCATACCGAGGAAACGCGTCAACGTCTATATAATAGGAAAGAATGGTTTGTGGAATCATACCTTGTCCCGAGGCTTGCTCGGCGACAATACCTCGCGTAATGCGCGGTCTTCAACTCCGGACTTCGACGACATCTGTGCAGCTCCTGGTCGCACCGGGACTGACAACTCCTACTCGAACTGGACTGTCGGATGATAGTTGTCCTCCTAAGCGACAGTGTCCTCCCGCCTCTGTAGTAGTCCACACGGACCACCTGGAACTCCACACTCCTTGTCCCACAAGGAAGTGGAAGGAGTCGCACCCTCCTGTTGACGTACTAGTCGCCAACACGCTCTCCTACCTCCTGTTGCAACTACAGTTGTCCTTCCCTTACCGCACCTCCCTTTTTCGGGAAGCACTTGCTTGGGCTCTCTCACGGTTACCAAAACCAGAGAGAACGACAACTCGCAGAGCAATTGGTTGCACTGAGTTGTACCGTGAGAAGCCCCTAAATACCCCTATATATATAGGAGGGTCATGGGACAGGGTTCTCCATCCCGGGCAATGCGGGACTAAAAGCAGCAGTAGAAGGGTTCAGAATTTTCCACAAAAGCAACCACCTCGCAACCTGAACTGATCGGTTCACAAGTGAACCGGTCAGTTGGGGACCTGAACCGGTCGGTTGGAGCACCAACCGATCGGTTGGGACCCATGAGCCGATCGGTTCACTTCTGAACCGGTCGGTTCGTGGTCCTGGTCGGTTCCCGATTGACTTTCCTTGTTTCTTTCCCAATTGGTATCGAATACCAATATTATTCCCAATTGAATTGGGCAATTTGAAACGAAAGGAAAATTCTCACCAATCCTACTTTCCCAAGTTGCTCGATTGCACCAGTTGAACCGATCGGTTCAACACTTGAACCGGTCGTTTCACTCTGTGCATGAGCCGATCGGTTCAACAATTGAGCCGACCGGTTCAACAACCTCAGCCGACCGGTTCATCACCTGAACCGATCGGTTGGGAGTGCAGGTTGTGCAGAATCAGTCAAATGCAATTTCAATCAATCTGATACTCCAATCAATGCGTCCAACACCTTGAACCATATGATATTGAGCTATCGATTAATTGAGTGTTTAATTGAACTACTAAACTCCATTAGTAATCAATCTAAACATTGCTTGTGGACAAAACTCCTCTTCCAGGTTAAATCCTATGTGTGTGACCCTATAGGTCCATTTCACGTTGGCAGTGAAAGCTCATAACACTTATGACTTCACAAGCAAAGAGCGGTGCCTAGTCACACATCAGTGCTACCCAAGTGAAAGTAGAAAGTTGGAGAACAACTTTCATCCTACAATCCGTGAATGGTGTTACAACGAATGTATAATTCCTTTGTCACTGATGTCCCGAATGAACTCGAGGCATGGAACAGTCATCCTGGCAACGTTCATTCACTTTCTTGATCTCAGAGTAGACTGGAAGAGATATGTATGACATCAGTATCACATACTGATTCACACATGCGTGCACGCCTTTCTCAATCCTACTCATCAAGTGGCCATGGATATCAAACTCCCTCAGGAGGGAAAAATCCCATATCTATCACTCACCCCTCAAAAGCCCCATGTGTCAAAGCCACCCAATCATCACCTTTATAACAACCCATGTTTCAGGACTGCGTTTGATGATGTCAAAGTGTGCCCAACAACATGTGTTGAGTGTAGTGATTTCAAGTCTAAGAATCACACTCACCACCATCACTGTGAGTACTGACTGTGACTACCATCTCATGGTTCCATGTGTCAAACTCACGGTGGGTCTGTCTGGTACCTTGTTCTCTAACAAGTACCTATGTGTTTGGTTTGATATCTCTATATCATGACTAATGAGATTCTGTCATCAACCAACACCATAATCTAGTCTTGTGTGTCATTGTTGTCTATCTACCTTCCACAATGACATCCGACTAGGGACATAACAAGAATGTACAAACTCTTAGCATCCGTATGATCTCATCGTTCAGGTCCTTAACTTGAAAGCATACGTCACTGAGTTCTGTCATTGTTTAGACATTCAATATGTTCTATCACTATCTCATATGACTGAACCAGAAAGAATTGGAAGCTCGCCTTTGTTGTTTATCAAATCAATCTTATTGTATCCCACCAATCATCCCATGATTGGCTCTCAGGGCATACATACCAACAGACTCCCACTTGCACTGCGAGCCAATCACTCTTGAATCATATTCATAGTGATCTTCAAACATGTCCCACATGTTATTGTGCTCTTAATGCCATCATAGTGAGTAATGGAAACACCTTGCCAAAGTATATATAAATTGCATGTCTCACATATCTTCGTTGTACGTCATACGTATGAGATGGAGTTGCCGTAATATGTGATCTAGTATTCCTTTGCTAACCTTTAGCCACATTGCATGATCAAGGATTCCAAACTTATCATCAATGAGTGGAATATAAGTTCATCCCATGAACTTTCAGATCCATATAGTATCCACTGCTGTTCACTAACACATAGATACTCGACATTTCCCTTTTAAATGGCTTTGTTGGAACACTTCCAATTATCAACAAACTTTCACTTTTATACATCTTATGTATATATTGCGATTAATTTTCTGTCCTTTCGGAAGTTCGCATCAACGTAACTCTTTACATCGAACTCTTCCTTATCTCCATAGAACTAGTACTTCATAAGTACTTATCAAGTTCTTATGGTATTCCAGTAACTTTTACTGGAAATAGACAGACATCCACTCGTCATGTCCCACATACGAGTTATCAGGATGAGCACATCATATTTCCATGTCCTACATACAAGATGATGAATGCATTTTTGTTCTTGCTATGTCATACATGCAAGATAATGGGATGATTACATACATGATAGATCCATATCTATTCTTAGCATTCACGTTCTTCATAAGAATTGAACACTTGGCCTTGGGATACTAACTCCATGTAACATGGACAAGTTTTCTCCCACTGAATCTGTGCATACTGAACACTTTAGTATAGATTGCCAATGTATGCTTTCTCTTTCCAGGTCAAGAGATTTTAGAGAACTATCTCTATAGATCTCTATTCCTATCACATAGGAAACATCTCTATCTTCCTTAAAGATAATTTCCACTTTTGGATTTCCATTTTAGAACAATTTCATTTCACATCAATATGTGGAATGTGAATACGCTCCCACTAAATCACAAATCCCTTCTTTATCTTTGACATATCAGTCAAACCCTTTGACTATATCATCAAAGTAAAGATCCAATTTTGAGTTGCTTATACTCAATCAATCACATTGATTAGTCCATTGTAACTTCTATACTTCATTTGCATTAGTGAATTCATAAACCTTTTAGGTTGTGTCACATACACACCCTTGTTTTATTCCTCATAGGAATGTGGTTTTAGTATCCATATGAAAAATGTCTCAGTCATTAAGTTGCAATCAACAAGCATCATCCTTCTCAAAATGTTATCCATGTGTCTTAACACTTAAGACTTATTTGCACTTATGGATATGATCCAATGAGTGCTACCATCTAGGTCATACCTTATGGTTCACATGGATGTCATTTAGGATGTAATGGTCATAAACCATAACTCAAGATTCGGTTCCTCATATTCATCTTGATAGTTGACTCATCACATGAACAACTGATCACATAGATAATTGAGGTGTATCTGTTAAAGATATAAGAACTCACAACCCTTGTGATTCTTAATTTCTTTTATTAGTGTGGGGTATTCATTTATTAAGAAGAATTCAGTTATTTGATAATCATTCTCTAACTCCTTAGAGTATGATTCCTTCTTGATTCAGACATCACCATGCCTTAATCATGAGTTCACTATGATACACTATCATAATCACTCATAATAATCTCAAACATTTGGTCCAAGTATTTTATTCATTGATCTCATCAAGAATTAATACTTTACCAAATTTGTAATTCATTTATGATAATCTTGAACACTTCAAGACATTCATATTGGTATTTCTCTAAACACCATTTGAAGTATTAGCATTTATTCCAATATGTATGTAAATACATCACATGTATTATACCTAATAGGATACTCATTCTCCCACTACATTAGTGAAGATTGATTAATCATGTCCAAGATATTCATGTCCCTTACTGGTTCTCTAACCAAAAGAGTCTAGTTTTATCCATCACATGGAAACTAGAATTGAATTTCTCATGATTAATGCTAATTAGATTGTTTGAGTTATCTATAACTTTTAGGTATCGTCTTATCTTATGAATATCAAATATCACAAGATAAATAAGGCATTGCCACAAAGATCACATCTTTAAGATTGAAAACACAACTTTATTGATTGCCATCATTGTCATACAATATGCAAAAATAAAGTGTTTCTATCTATTGGCAAGTATGAAATAGCAGTTCATAACTGTATTACATGCCTTATTGGCTGAAAATAAACTAAAGTATTCCTATCTATAAAGGCAACACTTGCCCCAAGTAAGAATGCTTTACACTTTACATCTTGATATCATATATCTCAAAAGTGTTACAAGTTTACTTTCATGACACCTTTAAGTAGAGGCTTCAGTCGCCTCCTTCTTCTTTTGTTCTTCCAGGTAGAGAGGACAATTCCTTTTCCAATGTCCTGGCTTTTGACAATGGTGGCAATTTCCTTTCTTGGTCACGCCTCCCTTGGCCTTGAGAGCTGAAGATGGCTTGGACTCCTGACTAGTTTCATAACCTTTCTTAGCTTTGCCCTTGCCCTTGCGCTTGGACTTGCCTTTCTTGCTCATAATCACCATCACGGACTTAGGCTTGTCCTTCTTCATCTGTAACTCGGCTGTCCTCAACATGCCCAACAAATCTGACAGTGGCCTATCAAAGTTGTTCATGTTGTAGTTCATCACAAACTGACTGTAAGATTCTGGCAACGATTGTAGTATCACGTCAGTAGCCAACTCTTGGCTCAGTGGAAATCCCAGTCTTTGCAGGTTCTCCACATACCCAATCATCTTGAGTGTGTGAGGACCAACTGGATCTCCTTCTGTCATGACGCACTTGAACAGCACCCTAGAAACATTGTACCTCTCTTGCCGTGCCTGATCTTCATACATGTTCTTGAGATGCTGAATCATCTCTATGACACCCATGTTTTCATGTTGCCTATGCAACTCATGGTTCATTGAACATAGCATCAAGCACTTTGCATCAATGGCATCATCAAAATGCTTCTTGTAAGCATCCCTTTCTGTCCTTGGTGCATTAGGAGCAAGTTCCTCTGGAATTGGAGTATCCAGGACATAGAGCTTACGCTCTTGAGTGAGAACAATTCTCAATGTCCGATACCAGTCGTGGAAGTTTTTCCCATTTAGCTTGTCCTTGTCAAGGACCGATCGCAAAGAAAATTTGTTGTTGTTTGTTGCCATTTGAACTACAAAAGGAAAATATGCAATTTTAGTCCAAAAACTCATTTTTGACTTATTTGATTGATTTGAAAATTTGACGATATAATTAGGCCTTTAATTAATTATCGCTCCCACTATTTTACTTCAAATTGATAGCCCTCACCATCAATTTGGAAGATTGCAGCGTACAACCTTCTAGTGGGCAAGATCCTGAAATCCTCTAAGCCATGGACCAGCTAGGGCTGTCACCCACAACATAGATCTCTCAGGTAGGCAACTTTTGCCAATTGCATCATATGCAACTCTTGATAAGATGTCATCTACAACTCCTTGAAATGATCATCTCCATGCCTCAAGGCGCTAGATCCTATCTAGGTCACCTTGTGAAGTCCGACCCAAAGCAAACATGATGAGCATGCACCCTGCTAGGGCAGACCCACACATTCATCCTTCACGCTTCCACGAGATAGACGGTGCACCACGCTAGGGCGTTCCTACACTTGGTCGATCAACCTTTTCACGTGTGTCACATTTGGAAGGCATCTAAAACTTAATATTTTAATGAGGGATTTGGTTTTATATAAATATACATATCCAATCACCACAATACATAGTACGTATCATATACATTCTATATCCCACAGAAAACATGCACAAACGATAAAAAGCGATGATTATGGCCATCCTAATGTGATTCCTCGAGCCAAGAGGAATCACGGTCATCTAGGTCTACATCACATGCAACCTGTACAAGATGAACTCTGTGCCTTGCCATCCGAGTTGATCAATTCATCACATGAATGATTTGTACTCTCCAGCCGGTCGTCTGGGTGCCACCAGCCGATCGGTTGGCTCCTCCAACCGATCGGTTCGCCTGGTCATCGTACATCTCGTCATGTCCGCCACCCGCTCGTCTTGCTCCTCGAACCGGTCATCAACCGATCGGTTCACTCCTTGAACCGACCGTCTGGAAGGTCAACCGATCAGTTCGCTCCTTGAACCGACCGTCTGAGCAGTCGTCTTGATGTCCGCCAGTCTTTGACATAATAGGAAATAAAATACTATTCTATTTATTACATTGCTTTAAAAGGGAAACCCTGAGTTACATTCGGGGGGAGCAAATGTTGGAAAGAATCTCGAATTATTTTGAGTTACATCAGGAATAAGAGAGGGAAGATCGGTGCGCAGACCGAGATGCAAGCAACCACACACAACCAATCACAGATAGGGGTTTATAGGCCATAATCACGCTACACACATCCACCACAAAACTCGTTTAAGGGCGACGCATATCGAGCGCATTAATAATACATATCATATATGTAATTAGGGATTTGTGGATTTAGGATTGGACATGCATAAAGCCGATATTATTCACATCGTATGCAATAAATAAAGGTGATAAACCAAAATCGATCATATCGATATTCCTATAATATAGAGCAGTTGACGTGGCTCTGATACCACTGTTGGGTTTTAGGGGAGACAGAGAAGGCAGCGGAAACAAAAATTTTCTCCCCAACCTATACCGAGGAAACATGTCAATGTCTATATAATAGGAAAGGATGGTTTGTGGAATCATACCTTGTCCCGAGGCTTGCTCGGCGACAATACCTCGCGCAATGCGTGGTCTTCAACTCCGGACTTCGACGGCGTCTGTGCAGCTCCTGGTTGTACCGAGACTGACAACTCCTACTCGAACCGGACTGTCGGATGACAGTTGTCCTCCTAAGCGGCAGTGTCCTCCCGCCTCTGTAGTAGTCCACACGGACCACCTGGAACTCCACACTCCTTGTCCCACAAGGAAGTGGAAGGAGTCGCACCCTCCTGTTGACGTACTAGTCGCCAACACGCTCTCCTGCCTCCTGTTGCAACTGCAGTTGTCCTTCCCTTGCTGCACCTCCCTTTTTTGGGAAGCACTTGCTCAGGCTCTCTCACGGTTACCAAAACCAGAGAGAATGACAACTCGCAGAGCAACTGGTTGCACTGAGCTGTACCGTGAGAAGCCCCCAAATACCCCTATATATAGGAGGGTCATGGGACAGGGTTCTCCATCCCGGGCAATGCAGGACTAAAAGCAGGAGTAGAAGGGTTCGGAATTTCCACAAAAGCAACCACCTCGCAACCTGAACCGGTCAGTTGGGGACCTGAACCGGTCGGTTGGAGCACCAACCGATCGGTTGGGACCCATGAGCCGATCGGTTCACTTCTAAACCGGTCGGTTCGTGGTCCTGGTCGGTTCCCGATTGACTTTCCTTGTTTCTTTCCCAATTGGTATCGAATACCAATATTATTTCCAATTGAATTGGGCAATTTGAAACGAAAGGAAAATTCTCACCAATCCTACTTTCCCAAGTTGCTCGATTGCACCAGTTGAACCGATCGATTCAACACTTGAACCGGTCATTTCACTCTGTGCATGAGCCGATCGGTTCAACAATTGAGCCGACCAGTTCAGCAACCTCAGCTGACCGGTTCATCACCTGAACCGATCGGTTGGGAGTGCAGGTTGTGCAGAATCAGTCAAATGCGATTTCAATCAATCTGATACTCCAATCAATGCGTCCAACACCTTGAACCATATGATATTGAGCTATCGGTTAATTGAGTGTTTAATTGAACTACTAAACTCCTTTAGTAATCAATCTAAACATTGCTTGTGGACAAAACTCCTCTTCCAGGTTAAATCCTATGTGTGTGACCCTACAGGTCCATTTCACGTTGGCAGTGAAAGCTCATAACACTTATGACTTCACAAGCAAAGAGCGGTGCCTAGTCACACATCAATGCTACCCAAGTGAAAGAAGAAAGTTGGAGAACAACTTTCATCCTACAATCCGTGAATGGTGTTGCAATGAATGTATAATTCCTTTGTCACTGATGTCCTGAATGAACTCAAGGCATGGAACAGTCATCCTGTCAACGTTCATTCACTTTCTTGATCTCAGAGTAGACTGGAAGAGATATGTATGACATCAGTATCACATACTGATTCACACATGCGTGCACGCCTTTCTCAATCCTACTCATCAAGTGGCCATGGACATCAAACTCCCTCAGGAGGGACAAATCCCATATCTATCACTCACCCCTCAAAAGCCCCATGTGTCAAAGCCACCCAATCATCACCTTTATAACAACCCATGTTTCAGGACTGCGTTTGATGATGTCAAAATGTGCCCAACAACATGTGTTGAGTGTAGTGATTTCAGGTCTAAGAATCACACTCACCACCATCACTGTGAGTACTGACGATGACTACCATCTCATGGTTCCATGTGTCAAACTCATGGTGGGTCTGTTCGGTACCTTGTTCTCTAACAAGTACCTATGTGTTTGGTTTGATATCTCTATATCATGACTAATGAGATTCTGTCATCAACCAACACCACAATCTAGTCTTGTGTGTCATTGTTGTCTATCTACCTTCCACAATGACATCCGACTAGGGACATAACAAGAATGTACAAACTCTTAGCATCCGTATGATCTCATCGTTCAGGTCCTTAACCTGAAAGCATACGTCATTGAGTTCTGTCATTCTTTAGACATTCAATCTGTTCTATCACTATCTCATATGACTGAACCAGAAAGAATTGGAAGCTCGCCTTTGATGTTTATCAAATCAATCTTATTGTATCCCACCAATCATCCCATGATTGGCTCTCAGGGCATACATACCAACAGGTTACCCTTAATAAGGTAGTCTTACCTATTCAATCAAATGAATAGAAGGGATGAGAATCATATTGTGTTGATATGTAAACCTAATGAGGTATAGCTTGTTATACCTAGCTTTGATATAACTAAACAATGGTAATTGGGTATGAATAGTCCTTGAATGACTAATACAATCATGAAGTTCTATGTTAATGTTGTTGAAACCTTAGTATGCTATAACCCAATGGTTATACCTTGATTTATGTGTGGGTAGATACTTGAGAATAGTATGGAATGTAATGGTGAAGCTTCACCTTTTGCATCCATGATCCAATGGGGATGTCGTGAGTTAGGGTTTGGGTATAAGTGCTGATTAGTAACATTAATATAATTTATCTTATTGAACCTAACTCTAATGCAAATAAATAACAATGAGTATTCATGTTTAACATTCTTATATGATGGCATGATGGTGAAATAACCTCCATAAAATGATCATAACCTTAATTTGTTAATTAGCCACATGGTTGATACTTACTTATGCAAAACATGTGCATTATGAATATGATGAGGGTTAATCATATTTAGATTTCTTACATGTTGATGTAATGAAGGAATGTTCTTAATGTTAAAATAGCCCTGCTATGATTGTTTATGAATATCTCCTAGCTCATTAATGCAATATTATGTTGATCTGGTGTATTATATGTAAGTGATGTTGTTGAGCCTTGTTATAAGGCATGCAAAGATAATGACGATCTTGCAGGGAATAGTATGATGATCTTAATGATCTTTGGGCATGGTTGATCCCTGAATGAGGTGTAATCCTCTTATGTTGATAAGGGTTGATACCCTATCATATTGTGAAAAGGATCTATATCTTGTGATAGTATGATGACTAGTGTGGTCTCATGAATGGCAATTGAATAGTACCATGTGATGATGAGATGAGAAATTATGTTTCATATGTTTTATATCTTTTCAAAGTTGTGATATTTATATGATTGCTAGAAGTGAATTAGGGTTTGTATGTCCACTTGTTTGATGTAACCTTAATTCGCCCAATTGGCATAGCTAATCAAGTGCAAATCTAATCATGTAGTGCCCTATGTCGTAGAACCATTTTCAATGTCAGAACTTGCTGGATGGTGAAAAGAGTATTCCTAAGGGAAACTCAGAGCGCATACGATTGAGTATGTGGGGGTGGCAGGTTGAGGATATATCCTTGTCATCCACAATGCAGATTGTGGAGGTTGGCTATGGTCATGCCTCATATATCTGATGTGATTGAGAACGGCTACGATCGTGTCTCGGTGATTATAACATGATGTGATTAGAGGACAACAGCGGTTGTACCTCAATGATTGGGTTTGAATACCCTAGATGCTAGCGTTGTGACCTATACCAAGGTGGGCTAGTTACAGGACTATTTGTCACCGTGGTGGCAACTTTGACTGATAAGTCATTGCCTTTTACTCATACTAATTGAGGGGAAGAGATTGTAGGATACCGGCACTCCTAGATCTTGTACGGAACTGAATAGCCCTTTGCAGGGGTCGGTTGGATTGTGAATGGTATGATTCAAATTCCCCAGGACATAATAAAAGATGTAATATAGTCATTTAGCATATTTCTTTAGGGTTATACACAACATTTCACATTGGATGATAACCCTTGTTTGTTATCTTTACATAAAGATGATGCTTAGTGCAATTAAGAGATAGTAGATACACTTAGGTTGTGGATATTCTTAAGATTGTATATGCGTACATACAATAGCTATGCTTGTGTTGATAACTATACTACTACTATTGATTATAATCATGATGCTAGCTATGTCATGTTGTTAGTTATGTTTAGCATGCTAGCCATGCCTTGTAACTGGAGATGCATATACTGCTAATCATGCTTATCCAGATAGTTGTGATTATGTTTTTAGCTCTTCTTATGATGTTGATATGTTCAACCAATTAGACATGCTCATGTTGTTAGCTATGATATGTTACTAGACTTGCTCATGATGCTAGATATGCATATTCTACTGAATTGCTTATATTGTCAACAAGATAAAGGATGATAGTCTGGCTAATGATGATAGTTATTATTTGCTCCTTTAGGTATTTTGTTAATCATCAGTACTACTGATCTTATTTGTTATATCTGATTAAACTTCTTAACTATTTAATTACTTAAATATGTTGTAATCAATAAACATTGTTGGAGGTTATATCTCTTGCTGGGACATGGGTCTCACCCTTGTGGTTTGCCACATTTTTTTAGGTAATCAGAAGTGACAAAAACAAACATGTGGCAGAAAAGAGGAGCTATAGTAATGAATCTTTGATCAATTTGATTAGATGTCTAGGTGTCCCAGAGTCGTCCTTGTACTCTCAGGTCTGGGCAGGAAAAGTTTGTATATGGTGTTTCAAATAAATCAGACTTTTGTTAGCATATTAACTGCTTGTTTGTGTGGCATATATGATTATTGTTTTCCTATATATATGTTGTAGCTAAGACGATACAACAATTTGTATCAAATTCTTGGCATAGTATGGATACAAGAAAAATGTTGGGCTCTTATGCAAATGTTTTTGAGTGGGTGTTGATGTTGAAATCTGTTTTAATTTACCCATATTTTTGGGTATGTGATTAATTAGTGATTGATTGTGTTTTATGTTTTGAGTTATCTCATTTAGTGTAATGGGTTCTCACAAGTTGGTATTAGAGCTTTAGGTTCACTGACTCTACATGGACACTAGGACTTAGGACTGGGATGATGTCTAAGTTAGGAATATGACATAAAAATATGGTGCATACTACCTAATCTCAGTATTTGGGTGCCCTATCCAGGTATTCAATTATTGAAGAAAAGGTAAGTATGGAACTCTTAGATTGTTATCTTTTTGATTACTCTGATCAAGTAGTCCTTTTGAGACAATCTAAAGAGCATCACGAATAAGAAATCATGGTGTGAATATCTCAATCCTACCTTAAAGAAGATGAGAATTGCATCATTATTTATCAAAACTTGAATGTTTGGTAAATATAAGAGAAAGATACAACACCATGAAATCTAAATCTGAATACAAATAAGGAAAAAAGGAGTTCTTGAAGATATGATTTAAGAAGATAATAAAGTAAAAGACAAACAAGTCTATGCTTATAAAGTGAATCAAGGTATGAAATCCACATAAGATAGAGAGAACTCCTATAACAAGTACAAAATGAGAAGATGAATGGGAACAATGACAAAGAAATAAGGTGGAACCTGAGTTAATCTCAGACCAACCTATGTGTGTAAGAAAGTGTTAATGAAAAATCAGCATGGCATGTGAAAGAAATTAAGGGAGATGATCCCAATTTAATGAAGAAAATGTGGAATATGATTATTTACCTGTCGATAAGTTGTTGAAAAACATAATAAAATAAGGTAACATGCCAAGTGTGATAAATAGTCATCAAGGAAGGAGTAATGAGATATATTAATCATGATGATTCCTATGCTAATGGCAAGGAACCTAAAATGAAAAAGGTAAAATGATACATAAGAAGTTGTAACTTGCATAATGAAAATAGAATTGGTTACTTTTTGGCTAGTGACCTTGATTAATGTTGTTATGATGTGGGAAGTGTGTTTCCCTTTGTTTCTTGTCTTTCTAGGGCATAATTTTCAAATGGATCATTGCCACTTGGTATGTATGGATTTGTTGTAAACATGAGGGTGGATAGCTTATTATAGCATAAGGTTGTTTGGACTATGGTTCATAAAGTTTGTGATGATTTTTCTTTTTAACTTTCCAATAATTAGGACGACTCCTCTTATATGTCTTGATATTTGTTATGTTGGTAAAAGTAGATGATATAAGGATGTGAATTGCCTATAGCACATGAGGTGGATACCAAGGTAATGAATCCTAGCATCCAAGATGTATTAATAATATGAGAAATATGTGAAGGTTGGAGATGTTTATTAAATGAACATTCCAAGTATTCCTCTTATGTAGAGAGAGAGGGAGAGAGAGATGATGACCCTCTAAATGGTGTTTGGAAGGAAAAACAAAAGTGATTCAATAATGTTGTGTATAGTTTAGTGATAGCTGGGCAAGACCACTATCAAGGATAGATGGTTTGTTGGTTAATAGATATGTGATACCAGGTTCCTTTAAGATAAACCTATGATCAAATATCAATACATAAGAGTTAGATTGGATGACATAATTCACATGACCATGATGACTGTTATGTCCTTTAGACTAACCAATGTACAAATAGAATTTATGAATAGGAGGAACAAAGTGTTCCATTCATGTCATACAAGTTATATCAAGCTTTGAATGACGACATGTCAAAGTATTTAAAATATGGTCAAAAATATGATCAATATTTCTTCAAAAGCCTTAGGGTTGCCGAAGCAGCAATATCTATGAGACAAGTTGGACAAGAGTGAGATGGGGTTGATTAAATTTCTTTATGGGATCGTGATATGTCTTCTAAGTAGGTTGTATAAATCCTAGTAAGGAGCAGATAGTGTTGTTGTTTCACCCCTAACAAGGTTGACTAGGAATGATGTTTCATTGTATGGAATGACAGGTGCCAGTGTCAGTATTTCTTTTGATGCTGAAAAAGAACTGACAAGTGTTCCAGTGTCAGTGTATCTAGAAAAAAAAGGATGGATACATCGCCTTTTCTATATGCCTCAAGGAATGGTATGGGACACATGCCATGATTGGTAAAAAGCTAGAAAGTATGACTTTTGAGTAATTTTTTGATGCAATATATATAATTTTAGGATGACAGATAGAGTTTAAAGTTGAACATTACTTCTAGAGTTGTATAGATGACACATCAAGTTTCTACATTCCATATTGAGAATGTCTTCTTAGGTGGGGGTTTTTGTGATGACCCAAGAGGATATATGTATGAATGATGTGACATCACCATGATATGCAAGTAATTATGTGAATTTAATAGGATGAGGTGCAAAGGAAGTACTCATCTTTGTTTACCTTAGATTTTGGGGGCAAAATCTAAGTTAGGGGTTTATAGTTGTAAGGCCCCTAAACTTGCTTAATGAGTTGAATAAGCTTAATTATCATAATTTAATTCTTATAACCCTAATATAAACTTGTGATATTCTTTTAAATCATAAGACAAGCTTAAATTTCAACTTTGGTCCAATTTGGACAATGTTTGAGCAATTTTATGCAATTTTATGCACATTTTGGACTTTTCAGCAAGTTACCCAATTGAGAGGTTTTCTTTGCAATTTATCACTTGAATTATGTTCCTTGGATAGTATCTAATCATTCTTGATCTTGTTGAGACATGGGGCACCTATTTAAACCTTGGTTTGAAGGTGTTTTCTCCAAGGGTATTTTAGCGTTTACCCCTTCATGGATGAGCTACCTGTAGTAGCTATCAACTAATGAGTTATTTGTTTTGCTTGGAAATTCAAGAAATTAGGGATAAGCATGTCTATATGAATGGTGGGGGATCTTATTGTGTGTGTGCTTGTATATTCATAATAGTTTAAGGCCATAGACACATGGGGAAGCTACTTTTACACCTCATGCTTGCTCCCATCCTTATCCATGGGCTATATTTACCTCTTCCTTGCCCAAGTATGAAACTTTGCTTGCTTTATCTTTCCTCTAACCTGGACAACGACTCCACTCTGTTTTGATGCAGAACCAAGTGCTCTAAGGTAGAATACAACCTCTTTTTGGAGAAGAAGGTCTCCTAGAGCTCCATTTTGCCCTACCTAGGGTTTCCAAGGTCATCTTCTAGGGATTTCAACCAAGGAAAGTTATTTTCTTCCTTCCTTCTCCGTTTCTTTTGCTCTTATCTTTCCTTATGCCTTCTTCCAGGTTGGAACCTTTCTATTCCATGGTATAAACTTCTCTAAAGCTCTAAAACCCTACCTTTTTTGCTCCTTATGCATAGGGTTTGCTCATTTGATGAAGAAAGGTGCTAGATGGATGAGTTCATAGCTTATTCTTAGATTTTCTACCCTACCTTCTCGAGATTTCTTTTGTTTGGGGTTTCATCTTCTCATTAGAGGCAAGTTTTATAACTTTCTCTACGTTTATTTCATACCATAAACTTTCTAGATCATGTTCTTGCTTGAAAATGATGATCCTTGCACTAAAAAGCTATGCTTGACTTATATTTCGATTTTTATAATGTTCCCTGTTCTGACTTCAGTTATAGATGAACCTGTGATCATGTGTACATTATTCATAAGGTATAATATGACTTGTATCAGGTTGGTTTGACAACCTATGGTGCTAAGCACCTATCAACCAATGGTCAATATTAGGGTTTTAAGTTGATTTCTTCTATAAACCCATGACCCGATGATGGTACCATTGCAACAACCCTATGGTGTTGTCTTCATGATAATTGATGGTGGTAACGAAGGGTGTAAACTGATGTTCACCCCTTAGGTCATGTTTTGGCCTAATTAGAAGCCTTGTGATTAACAACTAAGTACCCTAATAATGCTATCAATCAATGGTGATATTAGTTTGATATTTGAGGTTGATTAATGAATATAGTGATGATCTAACAACCTATGGTGACTTAATGGTCACTAATGATGGTGGATCAGGTCTCCAAAAGCTATGGTGAGTTAATCATATAGTTGTAGCATCAATTAAACCTTATACCAATGGTTTCTTGGGTAACTTGATGCAATGGTCGGACCAATACTGTAATTGATGGTTTTAATATATGAACTTGACCCAATGGTCAAGATATAATGTTTATTCCTCCAATAAAGTGGATATTTGGATAATGTAATATGGTGGTCGATTGTGGGTTTTACCCTACGTTCAATGGAATTTTTGTGTTATTAATCAAGGGATGTCTAGGATTAGATAGTGACTCTTTATGGAGAACAAATCAAGGAATTCATGGGTGGTTTACCCAAAGGTGTTTACTTATGTAAACAACCAATGGTCTTATCTTTTAAACATCCAATGATTCTGGGTGGCATTGTGGTATGGTGATATGGGTTGAATGATGATGGAAAAAATGGAGGGTTACCCTTAGTAAGGTAGTCTTACCTATTCACTCATATGAATAGAAGAGATGATAATCATATTGTGTTGATATGAAAACCTAATGAGGTATAACTTGTTATACCTAGCTTTGATATAACTAAATGATGGTAATTGGGTATGAATAGTCCTTGAATGACTAATACAATCATAAAGTACTATGTTAATGTTGTTGAAACCCTATTATGCTATAACCCAATGGTTACACCTTGATTTATGTGTGGGTTCATACTTGAGAATAGTATGGAATGTGATAGTGATGCTTCACCATATGCATCCATGATCCAATGGGTATGTCATGAGTTAGGGTTTGGGTATAAGTGATGATTAGTAACATTAATATAATTTATCATGTTTAACCTAGCTCTAATGCAAATAGATAAAAATGAGTATTCATGTTTAACTTTCTTATATGATGGCATGATGGTGAAATAACCTCCTTAACATGATCATAACCCTAATGTGTTAATTTGTGGTTGTCATAGCCACATGGATGATACTTGCTTATGCAAAACATGTGCATTATGAATATGATGAGGGTTAATCATATCTAGATTCCTTGCATGTTGATGTAATAATGGAATGTTCTTAATGTTAATATAGCCCTGTTATGATTGTTTATGAATATCTCCTAGCTCATTAATGCAATATTGTTTTGACATAGTGTATTATATGAAATTGATGTTGTTGAGCCTTGTTATAAGGCATGCAAAGATAATGATGATCTTGCAGGGAATAGTATGATGGTCTTAATGACCTTCGAGCATGGTTGAGCCCTGAATGAGGTGTAGTCCTCTTATGTTGATAAGGGTTGATACCCTGTGATATTATGAAAAAGATTTATATCTTGTGATAGTATGATGACTACTGTGGCCTCATGAATGGTAAGTGAATAGTACCATGTGAGAATGAGATGATAAATTATATTTCACACATTTTATATCTTTTCAAAGTTGTGATATTTATATGATTGCTAGAAGTGAATTAGGGTTTGTATGTCCACTTGTTTGATGCAGCCTCAATTCACCCAATTGGCATAACTAATCAAGTGCAACTCTAATCATGTAGTGCCCTATGACATAAAACCATCCTCAGTGTCAAAACTTGCTGGATGGTGAAACAAGTATTCCTAAGGGAAACTCAGAGGGCATATTGTTGAGTATGTGGGGGTGGCAGGTTGAGGATATATCCTTGTCATCCACAATGCAGATTGTGGAGGTTGGCTATGGTCATACCTCATACATCTGATGTGATTGAGAACGGTTGTGGTCGTGTTTCGGTGATTATAACATGATGTGATTAGAGTACAACTACAATTGTACCTCAGTGATTGGGTTTGAATACCCTGGATGCTAGTGTCATGACATGTACCAAGGTGGGCTAGTTACAGGACTATATGTCACTGTGGTGGCAGCTTTAACGGATATGTCACTGCCTTTCACTCATACTGACTGAGGGGAAGATATCTTAGGATATCAGCACTCCTAGATCTTGTACGGAACTGAATAGCCCTTTGCAAGGGTCGGTTGGACTTTGAATGGTAAGATTCATATTCCCTAGTGCATAATAAAAGATGTAATACAACCTTGTAGCATATTTTTTTAGGGTTATACACAATGTTTCACATTGGACGATAACCCTTGTTTGTTATTTTTACATAAAGATGATGCTTAGTGCAATTAAGAGATAGCAGATACACTTAGGTTATGGATATTCTTAAGATTGTAGATGCGTACATACAGTAGCTATGCTTGTGTTGATAACTATACTGCTACTGGTGATTATAATCATGATGCTGGCTATCTCATGTTGTTAGTTATGTTTAGCATGCTAGACTTGCCTTTGTAACTAGAGATGCATATACTTATAATCGTTCTTATCCAGATAGTTGTGCTTATGTTTTTAGCTCTTCTTTTGAAGTTGATATGTTCAACCAATTAGACATGCTCATGTTGTTAGCTATGCTATGTTACTAGACTTTCTCATGATGCTAGATATGCATATGCTACTGAATTGCTTATATTGTCAACAGGATAAAGGATGATAGTTATTATCTTCTCCTTTAGGTATTTTTTTAATCATCAGTATTACTGATCTTATTTGTTATATCTGATTCAACTGCAAAACTGTATAATTACTTTACATTGTTGTAATCAATAAACATTGTTGGAGGTTATATCTCTTGTTGGGACATGGGTCTCACCCTTGTGGTTTGCCACTTTTTTTTTAGGTAATCGGAAGTGACAAAAAAAAACATGTGGCAGCAAAGAGGAGCTATAGTAATGAATCTTTGATAAAGTTGATTAGATGTCTAGTGTGTCCTAGAGTCGTCCTTGTACTCTCAGGTCCGGGCAGGATTTGTATACGATGTTTCAAATAAATCAGACTTTTGTTAGCATATTAATGCTTGTTTGTGTGGCATATATGATTATCGTTCTCCTATATATATATGTTGTGTCTAAGACGATAGAACAATTTGTATCAAATTCTTGGCATAGTATGGATACAAGAAAGATGTTGGGCTCTTATGCAAATATTTTTGAGTGGGTGTTGAAGTTGAAATTTGTTTTAATTTACCCATATTTTTGGGTATGTGATTAATTAGTGATTGATTATATTTTATGTTTTGAGTAATCTCATTTAATGTAACAGGTTCTCATAGTGATGATTGTGTCTTTCATCCCTCAAACACATACAAACATGGAAGATGAGATGGGAAATGGGTCATGGCAACTCTCTTGAACTAGATGAGTATATTTCCCTGCAAAAGAGTAATAATTTCCATTAAAACGCAAATTTTGAGGGTAAAAGCAATATGAGTATTTATGCTACAAATGAAATAAGAAATGCATAGTAATGAATTTAATTTAAAAAATATAATAAATATCATTTGGATATTCATTCATTAAATACCAATTTTAGATTCCAAAATTTTCATTATGTAACAAATGTCTTTTAAGTCATATTTCCTATATACGTCGTCATCATTATTTAGGTTCCAATAGACCCTAAGAGCTCGTCAGTGAAAGAGGGATATCATATGTATACCAGGTTCCACTCCAACCTCACACATATTCATTAAAGAGGGAAGGTTGCATGTATTCACATGTTCCACTCAACCTCACACAAATCAGGTGTGGAAACTTCCTATGTTAATACCAATATCACTATATTGTATGTTGAAAAAATTATTTAATGTTTGGTTTCTTGTAGACAATTTATATAAAACACAAAAATAGTCATGGAACATGTAGTTTATTTAAATACATAGTCAAGAAATATTCAAGAGATAGCTAGAAATATTTATCAACAATATCACTGGTGTGTTTAGTATGAGGTAAAGCATGCCTTTTTGTTTCAAGTTATTTTAATAAAATAAATCAATGGACTGTCTTGATATTTGGATCACACACTAGAAGTAGATACTAAGAAATAGGATATCTGATGGGGATAAAATTCAAATAATTATTCATATTGGATCAACTTGTTCAAAGAAGGTGATTAATTCCTAGTCATCCCAAATGATGACACTGATCATCATTCATCATTATATTCATTATTTATGTTAGATACATATAATCCACATATGTCTTAAATGTATGGTTTATCATTTTCAGTGACTAGATTAATTAAATTATAGAATCAAATAGTAATCATCCTCAATATTACATATAAACAAAGCATATTGTATAAACTAGGTCAAATAATTTAGATCTAGAGTTTTAAGTAGAAAATAGAGAGATTGCTCAAATATAGAGTCTAATATCACTGTAGGCATTTTTTTGAACTAATTATTATTTATTGATAAATCTTTGATAACAAATCTATCTACCATCATTTTTGTAAGTCTGAATGAATCATAAAATTGAGTAAGTAATTAAAGTAATTGATCATATATAGAAAAGGACAAGCTTGGCTCTGTAAAGGCTGGGCCTACTGCCCAAGGCTCTAGTAGAGTTTCAAGAATGTAGAATGGTCCCATAGACCACCACTGGCGTTAACTATGTGGTTTGTCCTTACTCATGCACAATCCAAGATCAACTTCCTGACTAATCACCCATCCTAGTACTAGTCTGGGTTGAGCACACTTAACCACATAGTTCTTTCTTATGGGCTCCAAAAAAGGAAGTGCACCTTGGTGATATGCGTAGTCTAATCATTCCTTTGAGATCATATTATCCAAGGTCTCAAGACCTAGGATGTTACAATCTCCCCCACTTAGACTCTTGACATCCATGTCGAGACTCAACTATAAGGCCTCAAAATCATTCCCCATTTCAGTGTAGACCCCAAAATGACCCATGTACACCCAGATCCCTATTATGGATACTAGAGCAAGGGTGGATACATCCCCATATATATCCCTTTCCAACATGCTTCTACCACATAGCTCAAGACTGGCATGTCACATGCCTATGCGAGCCCCACCTACTAGAGAAAAACATGCTCTGATACCCACTTTTGTAGCATCCCCATGTGCAAAATACATACATGAAATATGAAAGCATTGACCATAAAGATCACACTCAAGGAACGTCACAAACAACATATACCATTCATTGCAATGACCAATAACTTTAATAGGATAAAGTATATTAATTATCATACTTTCTCTTCTCACAAAATTTAGAGTTATAAATATAACACATGATATAACTGGTAAACTAGTTAAACCTTCTTGCATCTTTATATATGGTACCCCAATGAGTATTTAACTTGTACATAGATCCATGATCTAGTCCTTGCATGTCATATGGATTTATCCTCTAAGCTTGCTCCTTACTTGGGGGCATCATGCCCCCAACCATGCATTCAACAAAACATTTGTAACTGGTTGAGTTTCGGTATATATATGAACACAATTTAAATAAACCTTAAACTTATATGAACTTTCATAAACATTAGTTATGGGTTAAGGATGTATTCTTAACTTGATTAAGCCTTTTTGTTAGGGTACCCACGTAATGAACCTTATCTGATCTGATCTCACAACACACATGAGGTGTGCATGCTTCTAAACACACTAAAGTGAACATGATTGGGCTTGAAGCCAATAAACATAAATATACTAGACAAACTAAAAGTGAACAGACTTGGGCTTGTACCCATAAACATAACATCAATGAACACATTAAAAGTGAACATGCTTGGGCTTGAACTCATCAAGTGAGCGGGCGGCCACTAGGAACCAACCTTCCATTAACATGTTCATGAGTAGGGCCTAATTATTAGATCTTATTCTAATATGATCTTATCTTATCTTACTTATGGTTTTCACCCATAACTGCATTACTGATCTTAGACATGAAGAGGTATATTATTTTAACTGATCTGATCTTAACATACATCTTAATGCAGTAAATAATAGTAAGATGTACAAATATACATGATAACATATATAATATGAACTTAATCATGATTAAGAGAGAAAAATTGAATGATGCAGTATTTCAAAACCCAAGACACTGACCACTTACCTAATTTCAGCAAGAATAATTTCTCCTGGTCTCTAGATATCAAAACTTTAATTTTGTTATTATATAATCCAAAACCCTATTTAGATCAAGTCTTGAAATTCAATAAAGTAGAGTAAAAAACATGACTCCTAAACTATCTCGATAGCTAGTTCTCAAAAAATGGATCAAAATTCATACATAACTTGACCACATTCTACCTACCATTTAAATGTTATGATTTATACAAGGTAGTAACATTATTCAAGTAAATTAGAAAATTAATTACCTTATTTGGGTAACTGGATCTAGGGTGGGACGTCTCAAGCGCGATCCCCTTGGCCCACTACATTGTTCCCCTATATTCCAAGCCAAGCATGATGCACTCCCCTATTTGACGCAAGAACATAGCAACATTGGACTATCATTTGTGGGGTTTTCTCCAGCAACCAAGGTTGCAAACCTGGACGGGCAAGGCTATGTTGATGGAACATAAATATCTTCTAGAATCCCACACTCTATTTCCTAGAGCACTCATTCACCCTTCCGTATTCCTCTCCCACTGACCTACTCACAACAACTCAAGCATCCCAACACCTTCAACTAAGATGCTTTAGTTAACTCATTGATTGCCATGGCTCTAGGGTTTAGAGAGAAGATTGGACTTCAGTCCTCCTTGCCCTATCCACATATTCTTCTTAGTTGTTTGTTCTAACCCAAATTATCTTCTTCACCCAACTAATGATCCACCATCCCAGGATTTATAGACTTAATCTTTCTTGATCTCTCAATGATATTTCCCCTAAATATCAATTTTAGTTTTAGACTCAGATCTTTTCGATATGGGGGCTCGTGAGACTGTCTTATTTTCTTTCTAAGTCAGTGTCTCTCAATGAACCAAACCATGTTCAAATGAGTTGGAAAAACTTGGCCATAAACTCGTGGTTCAACACCCATTCCTTTGGTTCATTGCTGAAATAAGCCATCAAAACGATATATTCCACTATATATTATATAGGCTACTGCTTAATCTCCATTGGTCCCAAAATTTGACAAACAACTCATAATCATATTATCATCTTGTAGCAAATCCATAGAACCCAATTCACTACTGAAATTGCTCTACAATACTGTTACTGATTCATCTTGTCCCACTACTAGATCAACAAATTGAACCATTAATCAAACTCCACAATTCACCTAAATCATACAACCTCTTATACATTTCATAAATAACACAGTTTCAATCATAATTTCATTACCACATGCATTTAAGGGCCTATTTTAGAAAAAGGTCCAAAAAAACCCTAGCCTAACATAACTTGTCCTCTAATTATTAGATTGTCATCACACTCTAAACAGACCTTACTCTCATCCTATTTACCAACTCTTAAATTTATTATATACCATAAAGAATCCAATAATGATCAAAATACCCAAAATATTCTTGGGTTTTAGAATTGCATAGTTAGACCCTAAAATCAGCAGAGTAGTATGTAGTTTAGCATATATGTCAATCCTGTTTAAAAAAATATTTTTATCAAAAAAATTAATATTTCTTGTTAGTAGTAACAAAGTTTGGGATTTGACAGTTGTTTCCTACTTATATGAAGTATGTGTGTTTGTATCATGGAACATGTTCAGATAATTAACTACTAAGGTAAATGAATGCTTTTAATTAAATGAACATGTTCATATTCATATTTAAAGTTTTTTTGTATGAGTCTACGTCATGGTTATGAACACAAAATGCTTATGTGGATGAAAAATCCTAAAGTCTTAAGTAAATGAAGATAATTGTATGTAGGACTCTACCTTGGGTTTCATCTATTGAACTATGTGGTGGGACTTAGTTGTTTTAGCTATCAACGTCATGTAGTGGGAATATAGCAACTTATGTTTAAGGTAGCTCACATCACAAGATGAAAATCAACCTATGTTTATGTGCACCATGTTGCATATCATATCAGATCAGTTCTAGGTGTTGATGTCCATACATATCATTCATGAAATGATTAAGTAATGGGAAAATATAGTTAATGAGTCATGGTAGGAGATTTTTCATGATGTTGGTGTTTGTAGTGAAAGTTTTATACTAAGAATGAGAAGCGATGACATATAAAGCATTACAATCTTTTAGAGATATACTTTTGAGGAGTAGATATCATCCTTGTTGGTTGTTGGCTTAATGATTTAAGGAAAAAATAGGTCTTTTCTTAATAGGTATGATGAAGATTAAAAATCTCGCAATGTGTTTCAGGTTTGGTTCCATGGAGGAACCAATGCCACAAGCAAATCTTTTTGGGAATATTCGAAGACTATTTGTAATATAGTAGTATGATGGTGTTTAGATATCGAGTTTAAGTTGGTAATGCAATATTATGATGAAAAAAATAAGAAATTATTCATGATTTAAATCTTAATTTTATGTAGGCATCTTCTCACAAGTTGATTCATGATGTTTATTAAGATAGTAATCATTATATAATACAAGTTTATGTCAGTTAGATAGTAGTTTGAGAATGTCCAAAGCACTAGACAATTATTCGGTTCATGAATGATGATAAATGATATGTAGGGGTATAAATTATGTGGTTCTATGGATAAGTGGTCCAAAATCACAATGTATGCAATTTTTCATTAATGTTGATATAGATCCTATAAAAGGTGATTGATTAATGTTTCTTTATTCCTAGGAATAATAGTGGTTATATGGTAAGACAAAAACTACAAATACCATGGTCTTATCTAGATAAGCTCAACATGGTAAGATGGTCAAAGTTATCAAGAGTAATGTTATAAAGTAATGTTAACTTGGTGATCCTCCAATGTCAATAAAAACATGATGTAATGAGAATTTGGGTGCAATGAGCTCTTGAGAGCAATGAACACTTGGATGCAATGAGCTCTTGGGAGACAAGGAGCACTTCAGGGCAAATTTGTGTGGCGAAATCACTTTTGTAGACCCATTAATGGCAAGTAATAAGATAATGCTAATGATAGACAATCATGATACAATCATTAATGCATATTCTAAGTCTAAAAGGCAATATCATCCCTATAAATCATTTTATACTAAAACTTATATTTTTGTGCAGTGCCAAAGCTCAGTTCCTTGAGAGGAAGCATAGTGTAGGGTCTTCACTATAATGTTAGGATACTTAGAAACCCTTAGCAAGATGGTCAATGGTTCATACCACCTAGGAGTATAATCAATATTTAGAGTTTAAAACCCCTTTGAAAGGTCATTATCTTGACCTAAGTAAATGTATTATATGATTAGAAAGATAAATAAGTAATGACGACTATTGTAAATGAATCCCTAGGTCCAGTGAGGATTTTAAAACAATGTTAAGATGAAATTTCCGTGATGAGAACAAACTTTTTGGATGATACTTTTTTTTCTTGACTCGCAATATCCAAAAGTTGAATGATAAGTAAGGGTCTTAAAAGACATTATAATTTATTTAATTAGAGGAGTTGAAAATATTATAAGTATGAGGGATCACATGATGATATATGTTAGCAGTAAAAAAATGTTGAGGTATGTATGAAATGTATGACTCATAACCATGAACATTTACTTAAACTTAGTAAGAAACATTTATGTAAATAAGGTGCTAAGGCATAGTAAGAAACTTATGTATTAGTATTATCCACAATGTTATGGTGGGTAGCTTCTAAGAGTTGAACTAAATTTCGAGGAAGAAATTCCTTATGTGGTGGATACAATTTTCACACCCCAAACTTCATTATTATTAATATGGAAGATTAATTCTATTAAGAAAAGTCCTATTTCTAAACAAGATTGACATATATGCCAAGCTATATACATTTCAGCCAATTTTAGGGTCTCTAACTATTCAATTTCAAGACACGGAAATGTTTTGGGTATTTTGACCATCATTGGATGCTTTATGGTTCACAAGCAATTTAAGAGTTGGTATATAGGATGAGAGTAAGGTTTGTTTGGAGTGTGATGGCAATATAACAATAAGAGGACAAGTTATGTCAATCTAGGGATTTTTGGGGAATTTTTTCTAAACTAGGCCCTCAGCTGCATGTGGTAATGAAATTATGATTGGTACTATGTTATTTCTGAAATGTATAAGAGTTCATATGATTTTGGTAAATTTTGGAGTTGCATTGATGATTAATACGTTGACCTAGTAGTGGGACAAGTCGAATCACAAACATTATTCTAGAGTAGTTAAGGTAGTGAATTGGTTTTTGCAGATTTAGTACAAGAAAAAAACATGCATATGAGGTGTTGGTCAAATTTTGGGATGAATCATGATTAAGTAGTAGGCTATTGAGTATTTAGAGGAATATATCTTTTTGTGGCCTATTTGTGCAATGAACCAAAGGAATGGGGGATGAACCATGGGTCCATGGCCAAGTTGTCGTCTCTTTTTAACATGGTTTGATTCACTGGGAGACACTTGCCTAGAAAAAAAATACAGAGTCCCGGCGAGCCCCCATCTTGGAAATATTAGAGTCTCAAACTAGAAATTATATTTGTGATATCAAGAAATATCAAGGCTATCAAGCCTAGAACGGTAAATGGTTAGTTGGGTGAATCAATTAGGGCTAGCACAAACAACTGAGAAGAAGATTTGAATAGAACAAGGAGGATTGAAGTCAAGTCTTTTCTCAGAACCGTGGAGCCATGGAAACCGGTGATTTAACTAAAGCATCTTAGCTAAAGGTGTTGGGATACTCAAGTTTCGGTAAGTAGGTCATATCACCTAGCACTAGCTTGTTGATCATGGTATCCAGGATGACACCACACTTGAATCTTTGAACAAAGAAGGGACAGGGGGAGAGCAGGACGAAAGGGAGAAGGAGTGCTCTAGGAATAAGAGTGTGGGAGGCAAGAATATCTTTAGGTTCCATAAATATAGCCTTGCTTGTTCAGGTTTGTAACCTTGGTTGTCAAAGAAAACCCCATAGACAGTGGCCAAAGCATTGCTGTATTCTTGTGGAAAAATAGGCTAGCACATCGTGTGTGGCCTAGAATATGGGGGAACAATGTAGCGGGACAAGGGGATCATGCCTACAATGGATCCCACCCCAGATAAAATTACCCAAATAAGGTAATTACTTTTTGGTTTACTCAAATAATGTTTCTACCTTGTGTAAATAATAGAAATTAATTGGTTGATCCATTGCGGTCAAGTTATAGATGGAATTTTAATGGTTTTTCAAGAATTGGCTATTGGGTTAGCTTAGAAGTCATGTTTCTGACTCTTTTATCGGATTTCAAGACTTAACCTAATTATGGTTTATGATATACTAATTAGGGTTTGGGTTATATAATAGTAAAACTATTAATTTGAGATCATGAGACTAGGAGCAATTGTTTCTACTAAAATTAGTAAGTGGTGCATGCCTTGGGTTTTGATATACAACATCATTCAATTTTGCTCCCTCAATGTTTAAAGTTCATATTATATATGTTATCATGTGAGATCCTAAATGTTTAAGAGGTATTTATATATGCACATCTTGTTAAGATTTACTGCATTAAGATTTATGTTAAGATCAAATCAATTAAAATAATGTACATCTTCATGAAAGATCAGCAGTGCAACTATGGGTGAATGCACTTAGTAAGATAAGATCAGCTCATATCAGAATAAGAACTAACAATTAGGCCCTACTCATGAAAATTTTTATGGAACGTTGGCGTTTCATGAAGCCCTTCACTTTAGGATTTTGATCCCAATCCTATTCACTTTTAGTTAGTTCGGTGATGTTGTAATTATGGGTTCAAGCACAAGCCTGATCACTTTTAGTGTGTTCAATATGTTTATGTTTATTGGGTTAAAGCCCAGTCAAGTTCGCTTCCAATGTGTTCAGAAGCATGAACATCGCATGTGTGTTGTGAGATCAGAGCAGATAATGTTCATTGAGTAGTTCTCTAATAAGAATGCTTAATCAAGTTAAGAATGTGTCCTTAAGCCATAATTAATGTTTGTGCAAGTTCATATCAATTTTAAGCTTCATTTCGATTATGTTGAAGTATCTAGTGAAATCCACCCAATTACAATTGGTTTGTCCACTGCATGGCTAGGTGCATGATGCTTGCTGGTAAGGATCAAATGTAGTGGACAAAGCCATCTGACGTGGAAGGACTAGCTCATGGATCCATATACGACTTCAAGACATGGTAGGGTTCCATCTAAAAAGATACAAGAATATGTTGCTTACCAGTTATATCATGTATTATATTTCTTGTTGTAAGTTTTTTTTAGTAGAATATGTATGAGAATCAATGTATTTTTATCTTATTATAGTTATTTTCATTGTTGCAATGAATGATATACGTTGTTTGTGACGTTCCTTCAGTGTGACCTTTGTGGTCCATGCTTATTGATTGTGTGTGTGTGTCTATATATACTATATATATATATATATATATATATATATATATATATATATATATATATATATATATATATATATATACATATGGACTTCACTCGGAGGATGCTATAGGCTCAAACATAAGAAAGACAAGGGATGAAAAGCCACTCTACATGTTATTGAAATCATAACGCAATAAAGGCCTATTCGTTAAATCATGCCCCTGATCATTTAAATTAAATCAATACAATTTTGTGTCATTGTTGTAGACAAGAAAGGAAGAGTAGGAAAATATAGGCAAGTATGCACCTTGTCAAGGAAAATTAAGGCTGCAATTGACCTCACAATGCTCTGATGCGGTCAATGGGCCATCAAAGGCTCTAAACCATGACCAACAAGGCTAGAAAGAAGAAGCCTTAGCAGGAAAGAGAGAGACATGATTAGTACATATACTAAACATAGAAGCAATTGGGATCAAGAAAGCTATATGAAGGTCCGAGGAGGGATTTTCCACTTCGCAGTACTATTATTGAGGTCAGGATCTCCACTTCTAGGCCCACCATTCAACATCCCAAGTTTGAATTTGAGGGCATTTCTAAACAGCATACCCACACCCTAAATGTGACATCCCCGGATTTTGGCTTCTCCAAACCCTATTGGGAATGAGAGGTCAGAATTTGAGAACATCATCCAATCATACCAGAGAGCGATGTGGAAGCATAATACGCATACATGAACATACAACCATAACATACTCAACATTCAACATGTATTTTTATACAAAATGAATTATTACAAAATGCTTTACATTTACATATTGAATGAAAATCTACAAGTCTGAACATGTATGCTAACATGATCTACACAATAGGTACAACCTGTACAACTTGCTCACATCCTGTACTTTTCTCCCATGCTATCTCTGAACCTAAAACATACGAGAAACAACAAATCAACACACAAGGTGTTGTGTACATGGGCAGAAAGATACATATATTTATGGCTTTCATAATTTTTGAAAAACATATGCAGAAGGAAAGAAAATCATAGAAAACACTTCTTTATTTAGTGAAATATGCCAATTTAAGTCATTTTCCTAGATGAATTGCATTATCAAGGTGGACTAGTACCAAAACATAAATATTGGGCCCATCCCAGTGTACCAAGTACTCTAGGGAAACTCCCCGTACACCGTGTGCTCTAGGGAGGTGTACTGGCCAACATTAATCCATTCCCTCGTAAGGGGGATAATGAACACCTTAAATAACTACAAAGCATCTACTTATCATTTATGTTTACAAGTGATAAAACATTGAGTACTATATAGTGCTACTACATCCAATATTTGCAAATAGAAGAGATCATACATACATATCATGATTGCAAGCAAGAAAACCATAGTCATATACTTAAATAAAACCCACGTACCTGAGTTCAGAGATTTCTAACTTATCCTTGATCATCTAGAAGTCTGCTTATCACCTGATTAAATATAATTGATCATCATTAATATATGTACATCATATTCTTGGTAATTTTAGGTCTAAGTTAGGGTTTGGCCAAATCTAGGTGTTACTGATCAAAAATGTGTCTCTGGTATTTTTATAGTGATCCAGATGTCATTCTAAGGGTCTGGTTCAGATTTCATAATTGTTCAATGATAGGTCTATTTTCTAGAACTAAAAAGAGTTTAAAAGCATTAATTTGCTCATTAATAAGGAAAGACATAACATTTTGGCATTACTATCAGATTCGAGTCCACTTATGGTTTCTAAGTGGTATTAGGGTTCCAATAATATTTTTCTCGTATTTTATTTCCATCATTTGCTAATTATACAAATTAAATGAACCCAAAAGAAGCATTTCACCCTAAATTAAATATCATCAAAAGTTGTGCTTCAAAATCCAAAACTAAGGGTTCAGTAATATAGGGGATCATTTTCTGAGTCTAGAGGTATTTTTGGGGGATTTATAGGCCAAGGGAACTATTTTTAATGAATATTGCAAGACCTAAGCATTTTCTGAGTTTTAGGAAAAAGATTTACCTTTTTGGGCCAGTTACATATCGCCACGTCACCCCACAAGGGGCGCGACTCTTTCTCTGACCTGGGTGGTCTGCCTGCTCTGTCTTGGAGTCGGTTGGTCAAGAATTTGAACTGGTCCGCCTGGCTGACTAGAAGACGGGCCCGGTCCACTCCCCTTTCTTTCTCACGCGGTCGCTGAGTCCTAGAAGGGCTCTTCTCTCGCGCGAGGCATCGCACCGCCGCTGAGTTGGTTTGGGGAGTGCTGTCGCTGGCCCTCATCCGGCGAGCAACAGGTCCCCCTCCTCCAGGTCAACTCTGTTGGGTTTTAGGGGAGACAGATAAGGCAGCGAAAACAAAAAAAAAAAAATTCTCCCCCAACCCATACCGAGGAAACGCGTCAACGTCTATATAATAGGAAAGGATGGTTTGTGGAATCATACCTTGTACCGAGGCTTGCTCGGCGACAATACCTCGCGCAATGCACGGTCTTCAACTCTGGTCTTGGACGGTGTCTGTGCAGCTCCTGGTCGCACCGGAACTGACGACTCCTCCTCCTACCGGACTGTCGGATGACAGTTGTCCTCCTGAGCGGCAGTGTCCTCCCACCTCTGTAGTAGTCCACACGGACCACCTGGAACTCCACTCTCCTTGTCCCACAAGGAAGTGGAAGGAGTCGCACCCTCCTGTTGACGTACTAGTCGCCAACATACTCTCCTACTGCCAGTTGCAACTGCAGTTGTCCTTCCCTTGCTGCACCTCCCTTTTGCGGGAAGCACTTGCTCGGGATCTCTCACGGTTACCAAAACCAGAGAGAACGACAACTTCGCAAAGCAACCGGCTTGCATTGAGTTGTACTTTGAGAAGCCCCCAATACCCCTATATGTATAGGCGGGTCATGGGACAGGGTTCTCTGTGCCCGGCAATACGGGACTAAAGCAGGAGTAGAAGGGTTTGAGAATTTTCCACAAAAGCAACCGGTTCGCAACTTGAAATGATCGGTTCACAACTGAACCGATCAGTTCGACAATTGAGCCGATCGGTTGGACCTGAGCTGATCGTTTGGGGCACTCCAACCGATCGGTTGGTGCCCTGAACCGATCGGTTCATGGTCCTAATCCGGCTCAAAAAGACTTTCCTTGTTTCGTTCTCAATTGGTATCGTATACCAATGTTATTCCCAATCGAATTGGGAAATTTGAAACCAAAGGAAAATTCTTGCCGACATGACTTTCCCAACTGGTCGGTTGCACCAGTTGAGCCGATCGGTTCAACTCTTGAACCGGTCGTTTCAACCTGGGCATGAGCCGATCGGCCTGGACACTCCAGCCGACCGGTTCAGCCCCTCAGCCGACCGGTTCATCACATGAGCCGATCAGTTGGGAGCACGGGTTGGGAAAAATTAGTCCATTGCGATTTCAATCAATCCGATACTCTAATCAATGCGTCCAACACCTTGAACCATATGATATTGAGCTATCGACTGATTGAGTGTTTAATTGAACTACTAAACTCCTTTAGTAATCAATCTAAACATTGCTTTGTGGACAAAACTCCTTTTCCAGGTGAAATCCTATGTGTGTGACCCTGCAGGTCCATTTCACGTTGGCAGTGAAAGTCCATAACACTTATGACTTCACAAGCAAAGAGCGGTGCCTAGTCACACATCAGTGCTACCCAAGTGAAAGTAGAAAGTTGGAGAACAACTTTCATCCTACAATCCGTGAATGGTGTTACAGTGAATGTATAATTCCTTTGTCACTGATATCCCAAATGAACTCAAGGCATGGAACAGTCATCCTGTCAACGTTCATTCACTTTCTTGATCTCAGAGTAGATTGAAGGAGATATGTATGACATCAATATCACATACTGATTCACACATGCGTGCGCATGCCTATCTCAATCCTACTCATCAAGTGGCCTTGGATATCAAACTCCCTCAGGAGGGACAAATCCCATATCTATCACTCACCCCTCAAAAGCCCCATGTGTCAAAGCCACCCAATCATCACCTTTATAACAACCCATGTTTCAGGACTGCGTTTGATGATGTCAAAGTGTGCCCAACGACATGTGTTGAGTGTAGTGATTTCAGGTCTAAGAATCACACTCACCACCATCACTGTGAGTACTGACTGTGACTACCATCTCATGGTTCCATGTGTCAAACTCACGGTGGGTCTGTCCGGTACCTTGTTCTCTAACAAGTACCTATGTGTTTGGTTTGATATCTCTATATCATGACTAATGAGATTATGTCATCAACCAACACCAAAATCTAGTGTTGTGTGTCATTGTTGTCTATCTACCTTCCACAATGACATCCGACTAGGGACATATAAAGAATGTACAAACTCTTAGCATCCGTATGATCTCATCGTTCAGGTCATGAACCTGAAGGCATACGTCATTGAGTACTGTCATTCTCTAGACATTCAATCTGTTCTATCACTATCTCATATGACTGAACCAGAAAGAATTGGAAGCTTGCCTTTGATGTTTATCAAATCAATCTTAATGTATCCCACCAATCATCCCATGATTGGCTCTCAGGGCATACATACCAACAGACTCCAACTTGTACTGCGAGCCAATCACTCTTGAATCATATTCATAGTGATCTTCAAACATGTCCCACATGTCACTGTGCTCTAGTTCCAACATAGTGAGTAATGGCAACACCTTGCCAAAGTCTGTACAAATTGCATGTCTCACATCTCTTCGCTGTACGTCATACATATGAGATGGAGTTGCCGTAATATGCGATCTAGTATTCCTTTGCTAACCTTTAGCCACATTGCATGATCAAGGATTCCAGACTTGTCATCAATTAGTGGAATATGTATAAGTTCATCTCAAGAACTTCTAGATCCATATAGTATCCACTGATGTTCTCTAACACACGTATACTCGACATTTCCTTTTAAATGGTTTTATTGGAACACTTCCAATTATCAACAAACTTTCACTTTTATACATCCTATGTATATTTTGCGATTAATCTTCTGTCCTTTCGGAAGTTCGCATCAATGTAACTCTTTACATCGAACTCTTCCTTATCTCCATAGAACTAGTACTTCCCAAGCACTTATCAAGTTCTCATGGTATTCCAGTAACCCATACTGGAAGCAGACAGACATCCACTCGTCATGTCTTACATACGAGTTATCAGGATGAGCATATCATATTGCCATGTCCTACATACAAGATGATGAATGCATTTTATTCTTGTCATGTCATACATGCAAGACAATGGGATGATTACATACATGATAGATCCATATCTATTCTTAGTGTTCCCATTCTTCATAAGAATTGGACACTTGGCCTTGGGATACTAACTCCATGTAGCATGGACAAGTTTTCTCCCACTGAATCTGTGCATACTGAACACTTCAGTACAGATTGCCAATGTATGCTCTCCTTTTTCAGGTCAAGAGGTTTTTTGAGAACTATCTCTATAGATCTCTATTCCTATCACATAGGAAACATCTCTATCTTCCTTAAAGATAATTTCCACTTTTGGATTTCCATTCTAGAACATTTCCATTTCACATCAATATGTGGAATGTAAATACGCTCCCACTAAATCACAGATCCCTTCCTTATCTTTGACATATCAGTCAAACCCTTTGACTATATCATCAAAGTAAAGATCCAATTTTGAGTTGCTTGTACTCAATCAATCATATTGATTAGTCCATTGTAACTTATAGACTTCATTTGCATTGGTGGATTCATAAACCTTATAGGTTGTGTCACATACACATCCTTGTTTTATTCCTCATAGGAATGCGGTTTTAGTATCCATATGCCAAATGTCTTAGTCATTAAGTTGCAATCAACAAGCATCATCATTCTCAAAATGTTATCCATGTGTCTTAACATTTAAGACTCAATTGCACTTATGGATTTCGTCCAATGAGTGCTACCATCAAGGTCATACCTTATGGTTCACATGGAAGTCATTTAGGATGTAATGGTCATATACTATAACTCAAAATATGGTTCCTCACATTCATCTAGATCACATGAACAACTTATCACATAGATAATTGAGGTGTATCTGTCAAGGATTTAAGAACTCACAACCCTTGTGATTCTTAATTTCCTTCATTAGTGTGGGGTATTCTTTATTAAGAAGAATTCAGTTATTCGATCATCATTCTCTAACTCCTTAGAGTATGATTCCTTCTTGATTTAGACATCACCATGCCTTAATCATGAGTTCACTATGATACACTATCATAATCACTCATAAGGATCTCAAACATTTGGTCCAAGTATTTCATTCATTGATCACATCAAGAATTAATACTTTACCAAATTTGTACTTTATCTATGACAATCTTGAACACTTCAAGATGTTCATATTGGTATTTCTCTAAACACCAATATAAGTATTAGCATTCGCTCCAATAGGTATGTAAATACATCACATGTATTATACCTAATAGGACAATCATTCTCCCACTACCATTAGTGAAGATTGATTAATCATGTACAAGAGATTCATGTCTCGTACTGGTTCTCTAACCAAAAGAGTCTAGATTTATCCATCAAATGGAAACTAGAAATGAATTTCTCATGATTGATGCTAATTTGATCGTTTGAGTTATCAATAACTTTAGGTATCATTTTATCTTATGCATACCATGTATCACAAGATAAACAAGGCATTGCCACAAAGATCATATCTTTGAGATTGAAACATCAACTTTATTAATTGCCATCATTGTCATACAATATGCAATAATAAAGTGTTTCTATCTATTAGCAATATATGAAATAGCAGTTCTCAACTCTATTCCGTGCCCTTTAGGCTGAAATAAACTGAAATATACTCCTATCTATGGCCGCAACACTTTCTCCAATGATGGGTACTTCTTTCTTGGTCCTTTCACAAAGGCCATCACTTCTTTGCGGATATTGCATATCATATATGACATATCCATATCTTGGTATCATATACCTCGGATAAAGAAGTGGTTCATTTCATGATACCGTAGGTGGAGATCTCCATCCCCTCCTTCATCTTCTTTTGTTCTTCCAGATATAGAGGGCAGTTCCCTCATACACCCTTTCCCCATGTGCCTTGAGGCTGAAGACGGCTTGGATTGCTGGCTAGCATCAGAACACTTCTTAGCTTTGCCCTTGCCCTTGCCCTTAATACTTACCTTTTCTTTGATCACATCAAAGATTATGGTTTGTCTTTCTTCATCTTTGCCTCTACTATCCTCAACATGTCCAACAACTCTGTCAACGCTTGTCAAAGTTGTTCATGTTGCAGCTTTTCATGAATTGTATGATTCTCACAACATTTGCAGTATCACACCAATAGCCAACTCTTGGCTCAGAGGGAATCCTTCTTAATCAGGTTTTCCACATACCCAATCACATTGAGTGTGTGAATACCTTACTGGATCTCCTTCTGTCATGACATACTAGGACAGTGTCTTGGAGACATCATATGTCTCATGTTGTCTCTGCAACTCACAGTTCAGAGAACACAACATCAAGCACTCTTCATCAATTTCATCCTTGGTATGCTTCCATAAGCATACTTTCAGCCATTGATGTGGTGGGATCGAGTTCATCTGGTTCTGGTATAACTAGGACTTAGAGCTTTTGCTCCTTGATTGAGAACACTTCTCATCGTCCTAACCAGTCGTGGAAATATTCCCATTTAATTTGTTGGTCTCAAAGACCGATCACAAATAAAGTGATTTGTTGATTAACCATTTATATTAACAAAAAGGAAATATATGCAATTTTAGTCCAAAACTCTTTTGACTTGTTTGATTGATTTGAAAAGTTGACGATAAAATTAGGCCTTTAATTAATTATCTCTTTCACTATTTTACTTCAAATTGATATCCCTCACCATCAATTCGGAAGTTTGCAGTGTACAACCTTCTAGTGGGCAAGATCCTAAAATCCTCTAAGTCATGAGTCAGCTTTGGCTGATCGCCCACAACTTAGATCTCTCAGGTAGGCAACTCTTGCCAATTGCATCATATGCAACTCTTGTTGAATGAACATGCACAACTGCTTTCCATGAACATTCCTTGCCTCTGGGCTTAGACGCTCTAAGAATCACCAGTTAAGTCTAACCCAAAAGCCGACACGGTAAACATGCACCCTGCTTTGGCAGAACCTACATGTCTACCCTTCACACTTCCACAAGATAGATGGCGCACCACGCTTTGGCGTAACCTACGCTTGGTCGATCAAGCTTTTCATGTGTGCCTCTAATGGAAGGCATGTAAGACTTAATATTTTAATGAGGGATTTGGTTTTATATACATATACATATCCAATCACCACAATACATAGTACGTATCATATACATGCTATATCCCACAGAAAACATGCACAAATGATAAAAAGCGATGATTATGGCCATCCTAATGTGATTCCTCGAGCCAAGAGGAATCACGGTCATCTAGGTCTACATCACATGAAACCTTTACAAGATGAACTTCTGTGCCTTGCCTTCTGAGTTGATCAACTCATCTCATGAATGATCTGTACTCTCCAGCCGGTCGTCTGGGTGCCACCAGCTGATCGGTTGGCTCCTCCAACCGATCAGTTCGCCTGGTCGTCGTGCATCTTATCATGTCCGCCACCCGGTCGTCTCGCTCCTCGAACCGGTCATCAACTGATCGGTTCACTCCTTGAACCGAACGTTTGAAACGTCAACCGATCGGTTCACGCCTTGAACCGATCGTTTCCGTTGTCGTCTTGATGTCCTCCGGTCTTTGACATAACAGGAAATAAAAAATCTATCCTATTTATTACATTGCTTTAAAAAGGGAAACCCCGAGTTACATTCGGGGGGAGCAAAGGTAGGAAAGAATCTCGAATTATTTCGAGTTACATCAGGAATAAGAGAGGGAAGATCGGTGCGCAGACCGAGATGCAAGCAACCACAAAAAACCACACACAGATAGGGGTTTATAGGCCATAATCACGCTACACACATCCACCACAAAACTCGTTTAAGGGCGACGCGTATCGAGTGCATTAATACATATCATATATGTAATTAGGGATTTGTGGATTTAGGATTGGACATGCATAAAGCCGATATTATTCGCATCGTATGCAATAAATAAAGGCGACAAACCAAAATCGATCATATCGATATTCTTAAAATATAGAACAGCTGACGTGGCTCTGATACCACTGTTGGGTTTTAGGGGAGACAGATAAGGCAGCGGAAACAAAAAAAAAATTTCTCCCCCAACCCATACCGAGGAAACGCGTCAACGTCTATATAATAGGAAAGGATGGTTTGTGGAATCATACCTTGTCCCGAGGCTTGCTCGGCGACAATACCTCGCGCAATGCGTGGTCTTCAACTCCGGTCTTGGACGGTGTCTGTGCAGCTCCTAGTCGCACCGGGACTGACTCCTCCTCCTCCTACCGGACTGTCGGATGACAGTTGTCCTCCTGAGCGGCAGTGTCCTCCCGCCTCTATAGTAGTCCACACGGACCACCTGGAACTCCACACTCCTTGTCCCACAAGGAAGTGGAAGGAGTCGCACCCTCCTGTTGACGTACTAGTCGCCAACATACTCTCCTGCTGCCAGTTGCAACTGCAGTTGTCCTTCCCTTGCTGCACCTCCCTTTTGCGGGAAGCACTTGCTCGAGATCTCTCACGGTTACCAAAACCAGAGAGAACGACAACTTCACAAAGCAACCAGCTTGCATTGAGTTGTACGTTGAGAAGCCCCCAATACCCCTATATATATAGGCGGGTCATGGGACAGGGTTCTCTGTGCCCGGTAATACGGGACTAAAGCAGGAGTAGAAGGGTTCTAGAATTTTCCACAAAAGCAACCGGTTCGCAACTTGAAATGATCGGTTCACAACTGAACCGATCGGTTCGCCAATTGAGCCGATCGGTTGGACCTGAGCCGATCGTTTGGGGCACTCCAACCGATCGGTTGGTGCCCTGAACCGATCGGTTCATGGTCCTAATCCGGCTCAAAAAGACTTTCCTTGTTTCGTTCTCAATTGGTATCGTATACCAATGTTATTCCCAATCGAATTGGGCAATTTGAAACCAAAGGAAAATTCTTGCCGACATGACTTTCCCAACTGGTCGGTTGCACCAGTTGAGCCGATCGGTTCAAGTCTTGAACCGGTCGTTTCAACCTGGGCATGAGCCGATCGGCCTGGACACTCCAGCCGACCGGTTCAACACCTCAGCCGACCGGTTCATCACATGAGCCGATCAGTTGGGAGCACAGGTTGGGCAAAATCAGTAAATTGCGATTTCAATCAATCCGATACTCTAATCAATGCGTCCAACACCTTGAACCATATGATATTGAGCTATCGACTGATTGAGTGTTTAATTGAACTACTAAACTCCTTTAGTAATCAATATAAACATTGCTTTGTGGACAAAACTCCTCTTCCAGGTTAAATCCTATGTGTGTGACCCTACAGGTCCATTTCACGTTGGCAGTGAAAGTCCATAACACTTATGACTTCACAAGCAAAGAGCGGTGCCTAGTCACACATCAGTGCTACCCAAGTGAAAGTAGAAAGTTGGAGAACAACTTTCATCCTACAATCCGTGAATGGTGTTACAGTGAATGTATAATTCCTTTGTCACTGATATCCCGAATGAACTCAAGGCATGGAACAGTCATCCTGTCAACGTTCATTCACTTTCTTGATCTCAGAGTAGATTGAAGGAGATATGTATGACATCAATATCACATACTAATTCACACATGTGTGTGCACGCCTATCTCAATCCTACTCATCAAGTGGCCTTGGATATCAAACTCCCTCAGGAGGGACAAATCCCATATCTATCACTCACCCCTCAAAAGCCCCATGTGTCAAAGCCACCCAATCATCACCTTTATAACAACCCATGTTTCAGGACTACGTTTGATGATGTCAAAGTGTGCCCAACGACATGTGTTGAGTGTAGTGATTTCAGGTCTAAGAATCACACTCACCACCATCACTGTGAGTACTGACTGTGACTACCATCTCATGGTTCCATGTGTCAAACTCACGGTGGGTCTGTCCGGTACCTTGTTCTCTAACAAGTACCTATGTGTTTGGTTTGATATCTCTATATCATGACTAATGAGATTCTGTCATCAACCAACACCACAATCTAGTCTTGTGTGTCATTGTTGTCTATCTACCTTCCACAATGACATCTGACTAGGGACATATCAAGAATGTACAAACTCTTAGCATCCGTATGATCTCATCGTTCAGGTCATGAACCTGAAGGCATACGTCATTGAGTACTGTCATTCTCTAGACATTCAATCTGTTCTATCACTATCTCATATGACTGAACCAGAAAGAATTGGAAGCTTGCCTTTGATGTTTATCAAATCAATCTTAATGTATCCCACCAATCATCCCATGATTGGCTCTCAGGGCATACTTACCAACAGTCTCGCCCGCCAACAGGTACCTGAGTGTCCTCTCGCTCACGCTATCTCTCTCGTTCGTGTGGTCTGGTCCTACGCGACGATGCACGGAGAACGCCGCCGCATACAGGGACATCGGCGAGCAATCAGCGGCCCACAACTTACTCTCGTCATGAAGTATTGACCCCAGAAGCTTCGTAGAGGAGCATCGACCACAACTGGCTCTCTAAGAGGTGCGATGGGTGCCATAGACACCATGTTGAACTCCGATTTGAGCGCGGGGGAGGAGGCTCTGTGATTGAATCCAGTGAGCAGGGGCAGGGCTTCCATTTCCTCACATAGCCTGGAAATGAGGCAAAGAGCTTCTTCCTTCCGATCCTCATCTTTCCTGCATCTTACTCGTTTCTGTATTGGTGAGAATCACTGAGATAAGATAGGGAAGCCGTTGGTGAGACGCTGCTGTGAGCAGAGAGACCACGATGAGGGATCTCATCACAGACTTTCCATGGAGGCCTGATCCAGTGCAAGGCGAATCTTCATGGAGTCCTCCATAGATTCCCCGACTAGCTTCTATGGCACGGTGACGCTTCAAATTCAAGGTCGTACCATGGATTTGGGACTCCGCCGGCGTAGTGCAGCAGCTTTGGGGCTTTCGTCATCTGGGCTTGGATCAACCTCCTGATGCCTCACGGTGATCCTCTTCTGACCACCGAATCTGGAACGAGGTCTTTGCAGCCTCCAAACAACCCGGGAGGCGCCTATGAGCTCCTCGTTTGGCTGGAAGCCGTGGCGCCACCACGAAGAAGATGCTAGGTGATTGGCATCGGTGTTGGCGGAATTAGAGAAGGGTCATCGTTGGAGCTCACATCTAGGATCCTAGAACCGAAGTGAGGGAGAAGGTAGCACATATGAAGTCTCAAATCTTACCCAGTCTTCGTATATCTCTCCCTTTCTTCCTCCTCTAGACTACAACCTGCGGAGGAGAACACCTGGGAGAAGGTAGTTCGTTCTCTCCGTGATGTGGGTCTTGAAGGTTCAATCTGCTCTGAGTGATGTGTAGATCATTGTCTTGCAAACTATATTTCCCTTGGTCGCCCCCACCTTCTTCAGATCTAAAGGACGCCTAGACCGGTTTCTGTTCCTCCATTTACGGAGGACCTGTTCCCTCTATCAGTGGCTCTCGACGCTGTAAAAGGTAGCGTGACATTAATATGCCACGGATCTAAGGACTAAATAGCTAAAAGAACATAGTTTGATCACATTTATATCCATAATGTCCTCATATTCAAAAAGATACATCTATTTCTAGAAATCTCCAAAAATTCTAATATTTTAGACATAGGTTGATGATAACCTAAAGCAACTCCTATAAATGTTTGAGACACAACTCCATTATTTGATTATGCAGATTAATTATTCAAACAACCATAAAAAATAGATGTATAAGCCTTGAATTCACAATAGACAATCATCAAACATTGGTCTAGCAAGTCCAACAACACTTATTATGATCCTAAAATACCTTAAGGCTTGTCAATTGTCACTTGAGTTTGCTACTTCTGCGAATTGGACCTCTTGACTTCATAAGTACCCAAATCAAATAATAAAAAGAAATATATATCATACTTGGAACTAAAATCAATATCATAATCACCAATCACATCTTTACTTTAACCATACTATTTAAGGTGACGTGATTCAAAATTAGATGATCAATTCCTCAAGTGAGTTCAACCGCCTAAAGAACGCTCATGGTCCTGGAATATCATACTGGGTATCAAAACCCTAAAAATTGAGGTCATCACATTCACCCCACCTTAAATGGAATTTCGTCCTCGAAATTCAAATAATATCAAGATTGATTTGATAGCAAGAGTTTCGAATACCTCCATGCTTGGACTTCTAGGTGCCAAAGTTGTCATACTTTTAGAACCCTAAATTGTCATCTCAAGACATTAATGTGTCTAGGGTGTAACCACCCAACCTTATATAGATTGAAGCATTACATTTTTTTTTTTGGAATTGAAGAACAACTTCATGAGTTAGTCATAACATGACATTCTATTAATATAAGATTCATATCCCTTATTACCCTGATAATTAGGATTTTTTTTGTAGCTCATGATTTCCAATTTATATCTTTCATGCGTGATATAAAAGGGAAAGAGAATATACTAAGACAATCTTATCGTGATTCCAAACTTAGACATTACATGTATGATATAGGAAAGAATTGCATAATAGGTCAACCTTATGTGAGTGACTCCTCATACATAAATCATCCATATAGCTCAAGTGAGGTTTATTGTATCATATATCAAGAAAGAAAAGTGGGAGGAATCGTATTTATGAGTATCTTATGCCCAAGGCATTTTACTCTCAAAACTAGAGTTCATATATCACCTCACTTGCAACTAATGATGAGATTCAAACATATGTCACTGAATCTAGGACCTAAATCAATCAAAAGAACTGACTTCCTCATTATTAGTCGTCTACCCATCATTTCTTTTATAACCCAACTCTCACATATAGGATTGAATCATGAAAAAGGACTCAACTCATCTACTCAGGAGTAACTCAGCTTAGGATACATCATTTCAAATTATCTCATATTTTTCATATATTATAGGGTAGGTCCTATGACCCTCTCCTTGTGGGTCTCACTCTCTCTGGAGTTCACCACATATGTTGTTCTAACACTAGAGGTCCTCCTTTGTAAAAGAGTTTGAGGCTCATGCATATTCAATGTTATCTTAACTTAGCTCATCTTAAGTAGGCAGAGGGAATGTACTTTCATCATCACGGCTCATATACAACTCAAATCTTAATATGTAAACTTATACTATCATAGATCAAAGTTAGATAGGATTCTATATGCTTATTTCCTTCATCTTTCTTTTGTCTATCTATCTATCACATTACCTTATGAGGCTCTCGACATCTAATCTAGATCTATTCTCTCTTCTAGACTGATGTCACTCCCTTTCACTTAGATTGCATGAACACTAACTACTCTCCAGTGTGAGGGACACATTTTTATATTTACATATAGGTAATAAAATATTATATAGTTTTTCTCCAAGATGGCAGACGGTAGAGAAAACTATCGAGGCCCGAGCCGATTGGAAAACAAAACCAAATCAGCAAAACGAGTGTCCCACACATAGTAGATAGTCTAGTGCCATGTCACCTAGTGAAATGGTGAGAACAAGGCGTAGCTAGTGTAGCTACCCAATACATATGAGCTCTATATGGAAAGGGTTTCAGACACTTGTCTAAACCTAGTTCTCGAACATCTAGGTTCTAACTTAGAGGCTAAGTCAAACCTTATCCCTATAGACAACTTACTAAGTTTCTAGGGTTTAAAGTAAAAGGTGAAATTTAGTTTTATGTTTCATGGTGAGCTATTGTCAGGTGTAGATATTGTTCATGCTCTGATACCAACTGTGACGTCCCTGGATTTTGGCTTCTCCAAACCCTATTGGGAATGAGAGGTCAGAATTCGAGAACATCATCCAATCATACCAGAGAGCGATGCGGAAGCATAATACGCATACATGAACATACAACCATAACATACTCAACATTCAACATGTATTTTTATACAAAATGAATTATTACAAAATGTTTTACATTTACATATTGAATGAAAATCTACAAGTCTGAACATGTATGCTAACATGATCTACACAATAGGTACAACTTGTACAACTTGCTCACATCCTATACTTTTCTCCCATGCTATCTCTGAACCTAAAACATACGAGAAACAACAAATCAACACACAAGGTGTTGTGTACATGGGCAGAAAGATACATATATATATGGCTTTCATAATTTTTTAAAAAGATATGCAGAAGGAAAGAAAATCATAGAAAACACTTCTTTATTTAGCGAAATACGCCAATTTAAGTCATTTTCCTAGATGAATTGCATTATCAAGGTGGACTAGTACCAAAACATAAATATTGGGCCCATCCCCGTGTACCAAGTACTCTAGGGAAACTCCCCGTACACCGTGTGCTCTAGGGAGGTGTACTGGCCAACATTAATCCATTCCCTCATAAGGGGGATAATGAACACCTTAAATAACTACAAAGCATCTACTTATCATTTATGTTTACAAGTGATAAAACATCGATTACTATATAGTGCTACTACATCCAATATTTGCAAATAGAAGAGAGCATACATACATATCATGATTGCAAGCAAGAAAACCATAGTCATATACTTGAATAAAACCCACGTACCTGAGTTCAGAGATTTCTAACTTATCCTTGATCATCTAGAAGTCTGCTTATCACCTGATTAAATATAATTGATCATCATTAATATATGTACATCATATTCTTGGTAATTTTAGGTCTAAGTTAGGGTTTGGCCAAATCTAGGTGTTACTGATCTAAAATGTGTCTCTGGTATTTTTATAGTGATCCAGATGTCATTCTAAGGGTCTGGTTCAGATTTCATAATTTTTCAATGATAGGTCTATTTTCTAGAACTAAAAAGAGTTTAAAGGCATTAATTTGCTCATTAATAAGGAAAGACATAACATTTTGGCATTACTATCAGATTAGAGTCCACTTATGGTTTCTAAGTGGTATTAGGGTTCCAATAATATTTTTCTCGTATTTTATTTCCATCATTTTCTAATTATACAAATTAAATGAACCCAAAAGAAGCATTTCACCCTAAATTAAATATCATCAAAAGTTGTGCTTCAAAATCCAAAACTAAGGGTTCAGTAATATAGGGGATCATTTTCTGAGTCTAGAGGTATTTTCGGGGGATTTATAGGCCAAGGGAACTATTTTTAATGAATATTGCAAGACCTGAGCATTTTCTGAGTTTTAGGAAAAATATTTACCTTTTTGGGCCAGTTACATATCGCCAGGTCACCCCACAAGGGGCGCGGCTCTTTCTCTGACCTGGGTGGTCCGCCTGGTCTGGCTTGGAGTCGGTTGGTCCAGAATCTGAACCGGTCCGCCTGGCTGACTAGAAGACGGGCCCGATCCACTCCCCTTTCTTTCTCACGCGGTCGCTGAGTCCTAGCAGGGCTCTGCTCTCGCGTGAGGCATCGCGCCGCCGCTGAGTTGGTTTGGGGAGCGCTGCCGCTGGCCCTCATCCGGCGAGCAACATGTCCCCCTCCTCCAGGTCGTCTCGCCCGCCAACAGGTACCTGAGTGTCCTCTCGCTCACGCTCTCTCTCTCCTTTGTGTGGTCTGGTCCTACGCGACGATGCACGGAGAACGCCGCCGCATACAGGGACATCGGCGAGCAATCATCGACCCACAGCTTACTCTCGTCATGAAGTATTGACCCCAGAAGCTTCGTAGAGGAGCATCGACCAACGACTGGCTCTCCAAGAGGTGCGATGGGTGCCAGAGACACCATGTTGAACTCCGATTTGAGCGCGGCGGAGGAGGCTCTGTGATTGAATCCAGTGAGCGGGGGCAGGGCTTCCATTTCCTCACGTAGCCTGGAAATGAGGCAAAGAGCTTCTTCCTTCCGATCCTCATCTTTCCTGCATCTTACTCATTTCTGTATTGGTGAGAATTGCTGAGATAGGGAAGTCGTTGGTGAGACGCTGCTGTGAGCAGAGAGACCACGATGAGGGATCTCATCACAGACTTTCCATGGAGGCCTGATCCAGTGCAGGGCGAATCTTCATGGAGTCCTCCATAGATTCCCCGACTAGCTTCTATGGCACGGTGACGCTTCAAATTCAAGGTCGTACCCTGGATTTGGGACTCCGCTGGCGTAGTGCAGCAGCTTTGGGGCTTTCGTCATCTGGGCTTGGATCAACCTCCTGATGCCTCACGGAGATCCTCTTCTGACCACTGAATCTGGAACGAGGTCTTTGCAGCCTCCAAACGACCCGGGAGGCGCCTATGAGCTCCTCGTTTGGCTGGCAGCCGTGGCGCCACCACGAAGAAGGTGCTAGGTGATTGGCATCGGTGTTGGCGGAATTAGAGAAGGGTCAGCATTGGAGCTTACAGCTAGGATCCTAGAACCGAAGTGAGGGAGAAGGTAGCACATATGAAGTCTCAAATCTTGCCTAGTCTTCGTATATCTCTCCCTTTCTTCCTCCTCTAGACTACAACCTACGGAGGAGAAAACCTGGGAGAAGGTAGTTCGTTCTCTCCATGATGTGGGTCTTGAAGGTTCAATCTGCTCCGAGTGATGTGTAGATCATGGTCTTGCAAACTATATTTCCCTTGGTTGCCCCCACCTTCTTCGGATCTAAAGGACGCCTAGACTGGTTTCTGTTCCTCCATTTACGGAGGACCTGTTCCCTCTATCAGTGGCTCTCGACGCTGTAAAAGGTAGCGTGACATTAATATGCCACAGATCTAAGGACTAAATAGCTAAAAGAACATAGTTTGATCACATTTATATCCATAATGTCCTCATATTCAAAAAGATACATCTATTTCTAGAAATCTCCAAAAAGTCTAATATTTTAGACATAGGTTGATGATAACCTAAAGCAACTCCTATAAATGTTTGAGACACAACTCCATTATTTGATTATGCAGATTAATTATTCAAACAACCATACAAAATAGATGTATAAGCCTTGAATTCACAATAGACAATCATCAAACATTGGTCTAGCAAGTCCAACAACACTTATTATGATCCTAAAATACCTTAAGGCTTGTCAATTGTCACTTGAGTTTGCTACCTCTGCGAATTGGACCTCTTGACTTCATAAGTACCCAAATCAAATAATAAAAAGAAATATATATCATACTTGGAACTAAAATCAGTATCATAATCACCAATCACATCTTTACTTTAACCATACCATTTAAGGTGACATGATTCAAAATTAGATGATCAATTCCTCAAGTGAGTTCCACCGCCTAAAGAACGCTCATGGTCCTGGAATATCATACTGGGTATCAAAACCCTAAAAATTGAGGTCATCACACTAAAGATCAAGAAAGCTCCACCAAGGTTTGTAAATTGGACTCGAGAAGGGAATTGCCTAAAGGTGTTCACTAGTGCATGAGAATCTTACTAGTAACCAATGACAAAAGGAGAGGTTAAGTGAAGTTATTATAATGTGTTCGGGCTAATTGAAGGTGAAGTTGACGATTAAGAGGAGTAAGGAAGGAGGTATATGGGTTAAATTGGAGTGTGGAGTTTTAGCATGGCATAGTGTGTGGTTGCCAATGTGTCTAACTAATAGTGAACTAGACATTTTACAAATGATGTTTGACAAGGAAGTTGTTAGGGATCATTGGGTAGAGGAGAAGAAATCAAAGCTAATGATGTTTGTTTTCACTTGCAAGGACTTGGGAGAGGGATTATAGGGATTTTCAATTTTAGGTGTTGTGATAGTTGTAGGTGTTGGGTGGGAGATATGACTTCCACAGACATGGTGTCACCAAAAATCAAGTATGGGTGCAGGCCTACTTAGGCTAGGGCTAAGGAATAAAGGTGGTTTTGTGCATATTTCTTCCAAAATTCTCTCTTTCTCATAAAATGACAAAAAAATGAAATTTGGACCATGGTCTTATATTAGGATACTCTAGTTACTGAAAAATTTTCATGACCTAATTCGAAAGTTCAATTTCATAATGATAGTTTGCAAGTGACGGTAAAATAAGTAACGATTTATTTGGAAATGTGATTGAGTTGAAACTTTAAGACTTCACTAATATTTATGAATAAAATTCAAATATAGAAATTTGGGAATCGAAACTAATCCAAAATTTAACCCCTAATTTAAAAATAGAGAGAGGGAGAGAGTTAATTGAAATGCACTTCATCACACATATTATGGTGTTGAATGACGATGAGCATGCAACGTTTTTTATGAATAGAACAAGAAGTTTGGTATGCATATAGTTTGAGATAGGACTGATATTTAAAAAAAAATATATGAGATAAAATCCCTAGGCATATTTGATAATGAAGATATTGTAGACCCAAAGGTAAGTACTAGACATGACAAGGTGAACACATATATAAGGTTGTTGGGTCTGAATTTTGCAACAAAATCCATATCCATTTTAAGAGACCCACTCTAACATGCTAGAATTCAGTGTCCATGGGAGTGGATCTACCCATAAAACTTACTGATTGGTCATGTGATTTATAATGTATAATAACATTGAATCCAGATGTATGACTATCATGGTGTTTGAGAGAATACCACTAATTTGATTTGTAATGTAGATGACATGGAAGGACGTGAGATCATAGGTCCTCACAATGATGGCTCTTATTCTCAAATGTGATCCATATACGGACCCATAAGAGGGAAGTCTAAGAGAATATAATTGCATATTCAATATCTAGAACGTTGGTTGAGACAAGTAGACTTTCATATAAGGTCTTGGATAAATCACTAGTAGTAGGTTCTTATTCATGGATACACTCAAGGGTTGTTGAATCCAAGTCCATAAGTCTTGGTATTGAGTTGAGGAAGGTTGGGGTATGGTTGAGGAAGGTCAGGGTAGGGTTGAGGAAGAAACAAGGTGGATTCATCAGTGGAGGATGAAGTGATTGGTTTCAAAAGGGTGCTAATAAATGTGATTTGTGAGGTTTGTAACAGATGGTCATTGCACATGGGGGAAGTGGTGGTTTGTTTTTACAAGTGGGCTATTACTTAGGTAGATAAGGAGAAATCATATGTAGTAGTCTCACTGTGGTTATGAGTGAAAAGAAACCATCTAACTTGTTATAGAGTGTAGGCATTGTAGTCTTTTATGACAGTAAGTGTAGGGGGGTTTTGTTTCATGGTTATTTTAATTTGACTTGGTATGAGAACAATTGGTTGCAAGGAACAAGTAGGAGGTCAATGAAAATGATTGAGCCACATAAGGCATGCATAGAGGGTGGCATTTTTTAAATCTATGGGATTTTATGTCTCAATGGTTATTTTTTGGAAGTGATCAAATGTGAGTGAAATCTAGGTGGTGTTTGATATTGTTGACGTGTTTTCTGGTGGCTTATAATGTTATTGTTATAATCTAGTCAATGTGATAATAGTGATTTACATCTGCAAGTGTGTTTAGTTATGCCAGTAGGCATTGTAGTTTCTGCGATTTAGGATTGAATTATATTTTTGTATTAGATGAAGATTTCACGTGTGGGTTAATGAGAGTATGGGAATAAATAGGTATATGCTTGATTTTTTACATGTTTAATTACATAATTTTAGCTACTCTGCATTTCTTTAAGCTAATATTAGTACATGCATTTTGGAGCGTCATAAGAAAGTGTTTGAGTTAGTGAAAAGGGGAATGTAATTTACGCATGATTACATTTAAAACACTTATACACGAATTTATTCCCATTACAACAAATAATTATGTAATTCTAGAGCCATTTATGGAAAATTAAAGAAAGAAGGGGTTTGAAACAAGAGAAAATTTTACATTTTAGATAGTAGACAGGGAAAACTTATATGTGTGTAAGTGATGAGAGTGTGTTGAGTCAATTTATGATTTGCGCTAACATTACCCAGTCATATGTTATAAGACTTTTTTGATGAAGGTTTGGTCGATGAGCTTTCCCTAAGGTCAGCTTCACTGAGAGCGTCGATTTTAGTGAGATTTTGGCGTGAAGTTTCATCTTGTGAAGATATTGGAATGCCATCGAGTAAGGATCATATGTGATTATACCTCTATACTCGGGGATACTAGATGGTCCATTTGTGGTAGAGGATGTGTTGTGTCAATGGAAGTCAGATTTAGTGGATTATGGTTGTGGTGTCAGTAGAATGAGTTGACCGTCCTCATCATTTGGGTAGGGAATATTCTCATTATTAATAGACATATCACCATCATTATATGTTTTTGTGTCTTGGATGATGTGGCTAATGGGCTTGACATAGTGGAGGTAGAAGGGTATGAGATTGAGACACTATTGATGTAATGAACCCCAAGGTTTAAGTGATTAGCCATGAGTCACAAGAATGGGAGAGTATACAAAGGTTATCTTCAATGTATCTATCATCTCTAACTAGTAATCAATATGTTGCAAAATGACCAACTCTCTTTGATCTCAATAAGTATGTAATAGGTGGCTCTCTCAACTAAGAGACCGGTCTGGGCTACGTCTTTGGTTGGGACCATTTAGAGCTTAGAAAAGGGGGCGAACATGATAGTCTGGATCATGCATTGGGTTTTGAAGTGTCTATAGAAATTTTTTTATTGTTTTTGATGTTTTAATGGGACAATTGTTAGGGTAGTTGATTTGGAAGATGAGGATGGTGAAGGGCTAGTTGGTTATTAAGCATTGGGATTTTTACTACATCAAGCTTCACTACAAGGTTGGGTTGATGGTGGAGGGTTTTTTGGTCTTGCTAAGGTGAGGGTAGAAACACTTAGTGAATCCATTGTGTTAGTTCCACGGGAGGAATCAAAACCCACATGTAAGGCAACCGTTGCATCTAAAAGTTACGGTTGGTGGTAAACTGTTATGGAAACAAAAGCCTTTGGTCCATGGAGCTTGAGAAGATGTAGAGAGTCTGGGGTTCAGATCCTTTGATGGTTTGGGAGTCAAAGCGTTTGAAGGGTGAGTGATGATATTATGTGTGGGGATGTACTTTGGTTTCTTTTCGCTACATCTATTTGGGGTAATGGTGAACATAACAGTTAAAAGAAGTAGAACTAGTGGGTGTGGGATCACATGGGGTGGACGAATGACGTTGTCTTAGGGCGGTAATCACAAAATGGGCAAGATGATATGGTATGCGTTAGAGAAGAGCAATATCCTAACTAGGCTAGAAGTGTGGATATGATGTCATATGTTAAAGGGAAGGTTTCTCTTAGGCAAATTATAACTAAAATAATTAGTTCATTTAGGTGATTAGATTGTTAAAATTCATCTCAAGACACAACAAGTTTGTTCATCTAAATTATAACGGAGACACAGGTACCAAAATTCTGGAAACTTATTATTTGGGATGGACTCACATATTATGTAACCAACGTCTGTACTCATCTCTATACTCGCAACATTTGATCCATTAACTTGTGGGACCCATCGTAGAGTATATGATCGGGATGTACTGGGTACACTGTCCCGGGTATAGAAGATTTTAAATCAGTTGGGATTTGTCATTGCGACCCAAGAGCAGTTTAATGAATCATCAGTAATTGGATGGTGACTATGCAACTGGTTTGTACCGATGATGTTAGCACATTAACTGGAAACCGACCACTATAATTAGGAATATAAATGGATAGGGAGCATATCTCTCTTTCTCTTAGAACTAATTTGGTTGGATATAGTAGGTCTAGTTGTGTGTGTTAGCAATGTAAAAATGTACAAGAAAATCATTCCTCGTATTCAGACTACACCTTATCAAACAAGCCCTTATATCATAGTGGTTGTCGCGTTGTCATGTGCATGGGCCTACTCCAGTCCACGGCCCATGTTGGAGGTCTTCGGGTTATGTATAATTGAACGAGTAGGCCTGACCAAGTGGGAAATATCAACACTGAAAACTGAAAAGTATGGTTTCCCTTCCTTACCTTTTCTTCCTCTTCATTCCATTTCTGCTATATTCATTTGTATATACAAAAAAATTGGTTTAATTATCATCATTCTTTTTCTATATTCATTCGTCTTTTTTCTTCATTCAACCACCTCGCAGGTTGCGGATAACTACATCTTGGTCCGCTGCAATTGATACACGTATTGGTCTGGATCAAGTGGGATGTGCTTCTGCATTTAGCTATTTCCCTATCTTTCTCTATCTAACATGATTGACTCGGTTTTTTTTTTTTTTGAAAGAACATGATTCACTCGTTAATATAGACTCCATGCATTCTTTCACTGCCGACGGAGCGAGATGCTTTCGATGGGACATAATTACCTTGAATCGCAAGCCATGCATCAGTTGATCTCTCGCTGGTCGACAAACTTAATTAGGATCCGCCCGCGCGCGGCAAGCAAGCCAGCTGCATGTGTTTGCTCCTTGCTAGTTTGTCGCAGTAAAGATGTGTAGTGTTAAGAATGATAGCATCGCTGTACGTCTCGAGCTGGAGAGCTGCACGAGGCTTGGTGAGGCCTACCTGACCCCATCCACCAGCTGGTAAGGTGGCTTAATTTGGCAGTGCTTGATGCTCACGTGGCGCCAAAAACGCGTCAGCGTCGCTTATATCATAATAATACCCAGTCGCTGTCCGGTATCCCCCGAGGATATAGATCGGCGGCGGTGGAAAAGAATGGTTGCCTCTTCCCTGGTCCTCCAGCCACAGGCCTAGTCTAGCAGAAACAGCACCCACCCAACACGACAAGGCCTGGCCTAATTCTTCCCACGGCCTTTAACCCTAATTGCTGATAGACTCCCCACTTCCAGCCTACTATGACTCAGCAATGGTTGTAGGTTGGGGTCCCAAGTCTGAAACTTATATTCATGCGGAGTTCAATTATGAACCACCCCACCCCCATTGAAGTTGGCATTCCGGTCCGACAACCCCCCTCCCCTAGAGATCCATTTATGTATTCGTCTTGACATTCTAAGATAACTCCATGTCCATTAGTTATAACAAACACCTTTAGTTACTTACCCCCTCTTTTCTCACTCCTCTATGGTGGCGAGTGGCTCATAGACCCGCCACTCTTCTTTTAGTATTAGCTTCTTAATAAGTGAGCCCATCCGAATGAGAGTATCTCTCTACTCTTTCTTTTCTTTTCATTTTGAGTTTCCTTGTGATTGTTCTTGAGATCTGTAATTTTGTCCGAGTTGTGTTGTTTTATTACCCTAAACGGTAGTTGAGTTGTGTAGTTAATGATATGATTGTCCTCCTTATGGTGGTCCAAGAAAATAGATCTTTTACATACAACCAGATCTTGAAAAGCATCTATCTCTCCCCTAAGTTAATGTGTTATAAATCAACATATAATAACACATCATGTCAAAATATCAATCTCTTGAGGTTTTATTTGTCTTCGAGATGAGGCAATTTCAAAGTTACTTGGCGTCCTTTTGGATATCATGGAAGTCAATTGTAGATTTCATATGAGCTTACCATTTTTAAATCATTCTTTATTGAGTTGTGTCGTTTTTTACCCTAGAGGGTAGTCGAGTTGTGTAGTTAATGATATGATTGTCCTCATTATGGTGGTCCAAGAAAAATATATCTTTTACATACAACCAGACATTGAAAAGCATCTATCTCTCCCCTAAATAATGTGTTATAAATCAACATATGATAACACATCATGTCAAAATATCAATCTCTTGAGATTTTATTTGTCTTGCAAATGAAGCAAATTTAAAGTTACTAGGCGTCCATTTGGATATCATAGAAGTCATTTGTAGATTTCGTATGAGCTTACTATTTATAAATCATTATTTCCTTTAAAAAAACTTCATTCATCTATAAAACATAAAAAATATATAGACTTCATAATCGTAGAGTCCAAGAAACTTTCTTGACTTCATGAACATATGAATGAACCCTATACATCCACGGATAAGATATCCCTTCAAAAGTCTCTCACGTGAAATTAAAGACCTCAAGTGCTTATTATCAGCAAAGTTATTCTAGGAGTAAGCTTGATGCCATACACGGTCCTATGAAAAAAGCATCCAAGTCACCATTTACTTAGTTCAATACACTTCGAGTTAGTTTACAATAGCTGATTATTTATGTTTTCATTATCTTTGTTTTTATTTGTAACTGTGGAAAAATAAGATGAGATGATAATGAGATATTTCTTATTCCTAAATGGAAAACTCTCCTCCTATATATAGGAGAGGAGGCAAGTACAAGGAAGCACATTTAATCCTAATGGGACATAACAAACACATAATGCAAACAAATTGATAACTCTAACACCCCCCTCAAGCTAGAGTATGGGTGAAACACATATACAGCTTGTCAAACATGAAAATGATATACTAGATCATACAGAAATTTGATCTCCCCTGAAACTTGCAATATAATCATTGAACCTTTCTAACACCCACACTAAAGAAGATAACAAGTAGTAGGTAGTAAGTGATCTTCTCCCCCTAATAATGATAACATCAAAAGAGGAGTAGTAATTACAGATGGGACACTCCTTGAAATTGACAATTGCCAGAACCATAGGAGAAATCTTGAAAAAAAATCTATGGCTCCCCTAAATTAATGTGTTATAAAGCAACATATATTAACACAACATGTCAGACTATCAATCTCGTGAGCTTTCATTTCTCTTGAAGATGAGGTGGTTTCAATGCTGCTAGGTTTTCATTTGCATATCATGGAAGTTGTTGGTAGGTTTTGTATGAGCTTACTATTAATAAATCATTCATTTCTTTTTAAAAAAGCTTCATACAACTATAAAACTTGAAAATATCTAGACTTCATAGTCAGAGTGTCCAGAAAAGTTGTCTTGACTTCATGGTCAATATGAATGAACTCTATCCATACCTGGATAAGGTATCCTCTCACAGGTCACTCCCATGAAAATTAAAGACACCTCAAGTGGATATCTTTTTATTTGCAAAGTTATTCTATGATTAAGCTTGATGCCATACACAGTCGTATTACAAAGTCTTCCAAGTCATCCTCAATATGTTTTGAGACAGTTTACAGTAGGTGACTATTTGTGTTTTCATTATCCATTTTCTTATAACTATGAAAAAATAAAATTGGATACTAATGAGATATTTCTTATTGATAAACAACAAACTCCCCTCCTATAGATAGGAGAGGAGGCAGGTACAAGGAAGGAAACTTAATCTTAATGCAAGACAATTAGACCCATATTATAAACAAAATAATAATTTTAACACTTTCCCTCAAGATGGAGCATGGGTGAAACATTTTCGGAGCATGACGTGTGTAACACTTTAGCAAAATATCAAAATTTTTCGTCCAATAATCTATGTAAGCAAAAGTAATCGAAAAGAAATAATAACATGAACATGCTCTATGATAAAAAATGCAAGGTAACAAATGCAAAAGGAATATATACACATGCCTTGGCTTCTTATAATCTCCCCAAACTTAATCTCAACATTGTCCTCAATGTTGTTTATGAGTGGAGGGATTATTAGAAGACTTACCTATTGATTGTTGTTTGGATGATCAAATGACGATTGTGTAGGTCGTGGTGTCCAACCATATGGATCAGGGTACTAGCATTCTGTGATGGAGGATATGCATAGTGACCTTGTTGTATGTGCCATGAATGCATGACCATTAACATTGCATTATAGTTTTGATGATACCCCAGATGATATTTTTGTGTGGCTTGAATTTCCCTTTGATTAGCATCAAGTCTAGTTAAAATGTTCCCATGCTCAATCAAGGTGGATTGAATGGTCAAGAGAGAGTTGTTTATATAATTGGAATCATATCTAGTATCTCCACATTGGGGCCTAGATGTAGAAGGATAAGAAGGAGGGGAAATTTGTAACCAGTTTCTAAGGAAATGGATTATTTCCCCCACTATCCCCCTCTTCATTTTCTTCATTACCCCCCTCATCTTCCTTATAATGTGGGAAAAGCAAATTATCACCATATTCTAGGGATGTGTAGCATGTTTTAGGAAGCTTTTGAGTTTGTGATCTACCATGGAATACATAGTAAAAATAATATCCAACTCGGTATAAGAAATAAATTGCTTCTAGAACATTCATATCAATAAGAATTGGTCCATTAATAGGCTGCAAGATCCTAGTGGTGCTCCACAATTCTTATCTATCCCAGTGATCGATCAACCAATGTGTATGCGGATGAGATATGAGAAACCTTAGCTAGATGCTTAACAATAAAATGCCTAGAGTTGATTAGCTTATTTTGCATTACCCATAAAAAAATAATTCATTCACTCATGTAGTTCTTGCACTTTCATCCCGGACAAAGATTATGTTTGCTAGGACCCTTTGTATATATCTTGGTTTTGGGTTCCTAATATGGGAGAACTTTCTGTATATAAGCTCAGGTTGTCTGATCCCAATCAATCTTTTCCACGCCATGTTAGGATGAAATTCCTTAGCTGTTAGACATGAGTGATAACCTTGACTTTTTGTGAGATCAAGAGTTGAATTAAAGTAATCCAAAGTTAATGTAAAATCATGATTATTCATCCTAAATGAAATCAATCCAAGTTTGTCATCTCTATAAACCTTTTTTCCCAAAGAGGATAATAAGTCAAGTGTAAATCTCATAAATGTTGGCCAATGATTTCTTACAAGCTCCATCAAACCTATGTCAGAAACATTTCATCAATATCATCTTTCAGTTCTAATTTTATCAAAGTATCGGGATCTGAATATCTAGTTGGTATGATATATCTTTGAGAAAGCACCTGAAACACGAAGATGCAAAAATTATACCATAGGCTTGTACATGTTGGCTGGTAGAGGCAATCTTGTCTCAAGGTGGGGGTTTCTTCCTCTTGGACGTGTTCTGTTTTGATTTTGCCCGTGTAAACTCCTTTGATGCTTAGGTATTTGAAGTACTTGTGGATGAGATTTTTCTCTTTGAAGTCTCTCTTGTTACCCTACAAAATATGGACAATGTTATACATGGTACAAGACAAAATGCATATATGGTAACACCTCCCTGTAATAAACATTGAACGTCATTACAATCCATTTAGTAATATCATCAAAAAGTTGTGGGTGCAACTAAAGTTCATGGTGGACGATAGTTGGTGGAGGTAGGGAGATGATGGAAAAACATACAAATGAAAATGAGGGATAAAAATAGAGATGAGGATGAGAAATCATTTAAAATTTCATAGAATTTGCTATGCAAAACAACAATATGTGTGCCAGAAATGGCCTGGTTTCAGGGCTGAAAGTGCCCTCCTTCCAGCTCTAAGATAGGCAACAATCTGCTTCAGATCTACAAATTGATCAACAATTTAGAATACTATAATCCTTTTACCATTTTTGACTTTCAGTAAAGGAAAAATTAGATGAGCTTTTGCAAAGGTGGCTACTTTTAAAAAAAATCCAGCCAAGTTTGTGGTGACACTTTTCTTTCACCATCAAGAAGGATTAGAAAAGAACATTCTTTGAAATAAACAAATATGGAATGGACTATGCGATTCTCCTTTCTTTTGATCTTTGAAAAACATCTATTTAATTTGATTGACAAGAGAAGTAGTCAGAACATGTAGGTAGAGAGGGTTCCACAACATTACATGAACAGTCAAGTAGATCTAACAATTACAGTCAAGTGGCAGAGAAAGTGGTTTTAAAACTGTAGTAGTTCATAAATTATGGTCAAGTGGGTCGTGTACGGTCATAATGTTAGACCATAAAATAACTATGTGATAATTAACCAGTAAATGAATTTACAGATATGGTCCAGAGATCGTATACGCTCAGTACAAATGACTGTAAAAATAACTTGTGAGAAAGGAAAAAGATCAATTAATTTCCAAATATGATCAAGGTACTATATATGGTCTCAGTCCTGAATGATAAATATTTTTATACGGTCTAGGGACCATATACAGTCTGTTACCCAGACTGTATTTTGCATTGTGCCAAATTGAACATTGTTTTATTTCTCCTACTTTTACACCTAACACCTACAATAAAATTTCTCCATTCAAATGATAAAATTGAAAATTTATTACCAAAATACATGTTATTTATCTATATTTTTCTTATGAAAATGAGTAACAGATAAAAAAATATGGGTTGCATCCCACAATCACTCTATTTAAAGTCTGAGAGCTAGACCATCCATCTTTAATTTTCATCTGGGCTTGCAAGGGATTGTGTGACTCCCTTTTCAATTGATTCCATTGCATTATAACTTTCTAAGTGTTGTCCGTTGAATTTGAATGTGCTCTATTTTTACTGATGTCAATGACACCATGTTCATAAACTTTCACTACTTCAAATGGACCAAACCATCTAGTCTTAAATTTTCCTAGAAATAATTTCAAAAGTGAGTTTAAAAGTAACACTAGATCTCCTTCTTTAAAATATTTACTCGCAATCCTCTTATCATGCCATATTTTCATTCTCCTTATAAATTTTGGCATTTTCATATGCATATGATCAGATCTCTTCTCAATCTTGGAGTTTTAGAAGTCTTCTCTCTCCTACTTTTTTATGTCATTGTTGAGAAATTTGATTGCCCAAAGTGCTCTATGCTCAAGTTCTATAGCTAAATGACAAGATTTTCCATAGATTAGTCTAAACGTCCCAGGCCCACAATGTGTCATCTAATTTTAGTGTCCAATCTTATCTTGAACTGGAGACCGTCTTCTCTAATATTGCTTTCAATTTTCTATTAGAAATTCTAACTTACCTTGAAGTTTTTGGATAGCATGGAGTTGAGATTTTGTGCTTGACTCCATACTTGCTCAACAAATTGTTGAAGTTTCTTTCATTAAAAGGATTTCCTCCACTAGATATGACTGCCCTTGTAATGCTAAATCTAGGAAATATAATCTTTTGAAACAACTTAAGGACTGGTTTTGCATTTAGATCTTATGTAAGAATTTCCTCTATCCATTTTGATACATAGTCGCAAGCGACTACGATGAAGTTATAACCGCATGAAGAGGAAAAGGGGTCCTTGTAGTCTACACAATATCTAGATTAGAATTGAGTGACATCTCATCTTTCTTTTAATTTCCTCCCGATCTTTCACATTTACTGTAAGACCCTTGACCTGATTTTTGAGGTAACCCTATTTGCTTTGGCTTAATCATGTGCTTAGAACCTTTTTCTAATCTCTTGATATGTAATTAGGGCTTGTGGAGAGCTTAAGTTTCAAGTTTGAGCTTGTTTGGATGTTGTTTGTGCCTTATGTGCTAGTTTTGGTGCAAATTACAATCTACCCAAAAATAGGGAGTTGATGTGTAATTTGCCACCTCTATAGTGGTCTTTGTCTCTCTCTTGGCTTTGAGAGGGAGGTTTTGGTGCTTCGAGGTGCCTTGGTGGACCCTTAGTTTAGTGGAATTGCCTTAGTGGTGATGAGGGTTTTCTAGGGTTTGGAGTGTCATGACCTTGTGACCCTTGTTGGTTTGTTTCGACCTAGGTCATGACCTAAGGCCTGGTTGAAGGGTGTTTTGGTCAAGACACCTCCCCTAGGTATGGTTGTCACGACTGGTATTGTCTTGGTTGTCTTGGGTCAAGATGGGTGCTCGTGTGTAGTGTCTCGACCTAGGGTTTGTGGTGACCTTGTGTTGCAACCTAGTGGTTGTGGTGTGTCGTGACCATGGATGATTCCCTTGGTGGGTCATGACCACAACATAGGTATTAGGTGGTCTAGGTGGTTGAGATCCAAACTAAAGTGTATCACCATGTCTTCCATGCATGGTTAAGATGGTTTCATGTGGGTTTATGTTGCTCTTTTGGGTGGACAAGTCTTCTTTTGGAACCTTGGAGTGTTGACACATCATCCCTTGCCTTCTCTCTCATATCTCACCTATATAGTCCCTTATATCTCTATGCTTGTAACCCTTTCATCCCTCCATCTTCTTCCTTCTCTTTTGCTAGTTCTTAGAGGTTGGTGACCAAACTCTTCATGCATGTGATGCTTGTAGTGACCACAACCCATCTTCAACCCTTGGTAAGTGTTTACCTTCCTAGATGGTGTTTATTTTGATCTCCTACCTCCATATTCCTCTCTTACCTCAGCCCTAGATCATGGTTACTCCATGGTGGTCATTTTGGGAGAGAAACTCCTCACCACAAGGTTCATAGACCGTGTTTTGACAAGATAGACCCAAGTCTGGGGAGGGTTTCTTCTCTCTTTCTCCCTTCCCCTTTTTGGCTCAGCCTAGAGCTTTTTAGTTCTCCTTTCTTGGATGATCTTTGACCTTTGTGTCTTCTCCTTCTCGAGGTGATCTTGTGTCTGAGAGTGAAGCTTCTTCAACCCTTAGATTGTGTGCTTGGAGCTCTTGATCTTGGAGCTTGGAATCCTTGGTGATGATCTTCTTAAGGCGGGTTATATAACACTTAACCTACTCCATTATTACACTCTTTTATGAATGTTTCATACTTTCTTTTCTCTCTAAAATGATCTTTATCATGCTAGTAGATAGTGATAATCTCTAGTGCTTGTTAGGTGGAGACACCTTACTTGGTTTGGTGCAAATCTGAAACCGTAATCTACATGTAACAATTTGATGGTTGATATGTTATGAAGGTTTTTCCCCATATTTTGACCTTGGTCTTTCTCTCATGAATGGTGTTAGTGTACCTAGACGTTGGAGGGAGGTTAGGTTCTATTTTGGGTACCTTAACCATGTTTTCTCTTCCTTGGACACAGTTCTTTTGTGGCCCATGTCTTAGGGTTTTTGGTGATCGTTTTCTTGGGCTCTTCCTTCATGGTGAACATAGTTTATCCTTGGTTTTAGTTCTATTCTAAGACTAAGATGCTATCCCTTAGGATGGTCGAGACATCTTCCACTTGATGGTCACGACCATAGCTAATCTTGGTCAAGATGCTCCTCTTATTGATGGGTTGGACCTAGTGTTCCTTAGGTCGCGGCACTTGATGTTCATAGACTAGTTATGCCATGTTTTGATTGGGTTTCTGCCCTTGTCTTAGGTCGCAACATGTTACTAGGCTGGAGGTCGAAATAGTCATGTCTTGGGGTCAAGACACATGTAGGTTGCGACAGTTTAGAGTGGTTGGAGACCTAACCCTAGTTGTCATGGTAAGGACCCCCTAGATTTTGCGGTCGTCACATGTCTAGGTGGTGTGGTCATGACCTAATAGAGGGTATGAGTGGTCGAGACACCATAGGTGTCAGAGTCACAACATGGATCAGGATGGGTGGTTGCAACCTTGTTGTTATGTGTCAACTAATGGTGATGGTAGGTGGTTGAGAGGTATACATGGACACTTAATGATACTCTTATATGTGTGATGCATATGCCATGTATAGTGTTATTTGGAATAATATCTAATCAACTCTAATGATGTTCCTTGACCCTAATATACTCCTAAGATGATGGGAGATAGTGAATCTAGGGTTGATGGTTGAATCTATATTTGTGAATCCTAATCTACTAAGAATGAAATCTAACTCTAATAATGTGCAATGATCATGCTTGTTTTCCTTTCATTGTATGTCTATGATGTGTGATGTCATCTATCATGTTTATGAACTTCTAACCATGTAGGTAATATGAGCTTGATAATCATAGTTTATGTATGCTATGATGACTAGGGTATGAAACAGGCTGAATGAGCCTCCATGAGGCATGTAGGCACTTGTGATACAAGAATGATGAGTTGACGGATTGATATCCCATAGTATGTGACTTTGGTATTGGTTATGTGGAGAATGGCAGTGATACTGGCATCATGTGGTGATAGTGTGACAATTTCACCCCCTATACGTATATATCTTCTTGAGTGTGATATGCCCTTATCTTGTTAGAGTTTGTTATGACCTTATACATTGTAACTTGATTGATGCTAAAATACACTTAATTGACTTAACTAATCAAGTGGAACTTAATCATGTATTTTTTCCCTATGCCACAGATCCATCTCAGTGTCAGTACTTGTTGGATGGTGAAATAGGCTTTCCCTAGTGAAAGCCTGGAGTCATATACTATTGAGTATATGAATTCATATGATTGGCTGTGAGCCATACCCCTGCAAAAGTGTGGCTACAGGTCGTAGCTCAGAGATTTGATGCTTATGAGATTTCACAGGATTGGTCACAGGCCATACCCTGGTAGGAGTGCGTCTGCGGGCCATAGCTCAGTTTCACTAGTGTGAAAGACTGGATTTTAGCTTAATTTCGAGGACGAATTATCTTTTAAGGTGTGTAGGATGTGATGAAGTGGACTTTTGGGAATCTTAAATGTCCAATGACATAAGTGAAATCATATGGTTGAGTTATATTAAGAGTTACAAGCTTTTGACAAAGTAAGTGTGTTGATGTGAGGTTGACATTATGATTAAGATATCTCTTTTTAATGTCTTCTTGATGAATTTAATTGAATGGTCTAATAGTTGAGTTTCGTCACCAAATTGGAGCATAATGTACCTTGAGATGTAGGGAATCTATGGTTAAGATTTGGTGGCAATTGGATGTTCCTAGAGGAAGTTATGAAGGTTGGAAATTTGGGAAATAATGTGCGTTATTGGTGTTTAATGGACCTAAGTGTTGAGTTTCTAGCCTTAGTGCCTGTGTCATGCGTCCAACTAGGTCAACAAAAATTAGGATGCCACAGATTGGGAACGTGGCGCTTTAGTAGCCTTTGGATGGTCAGATCAGGGAGCTAAGATATCGTAGCTACCTGCCAAGAAGCGAAGCATTTTGGCACTCCGACCTTCCAATTACCCACGACGTGATCGTGGCATGAGGACGTGAGGAAGATAGGCTAGTGGGCAGTTGTCTTAGCCTGGGGAAAGATGAGAGAAGTCGACAACATGCCACACCATGGCCGGTCCATCGTCACCTATAGGAGACTGAAGTAGGGAGAACGTCCTCTTAGTCTCCCTCTCATCTCTGTTGCTGAGAGCGAACAAGCAGTGCCAAGCCTGCCATGGCGGCATCACGAAGGCACAATCGGCCTTCCAACCCAGCTAGTGTGGAAATGTTTTGGATCCTCCAAGGTCACTAGAGTCTACATCTTAGCCGCTTGCTTGCCAGAGACCTTCCCATGGTGGCGACCATCTATGGAGAAAGCAGGCGCCGAGCGGAGAGATAGTTTGCATCGGCATAATCGTGGAGGAGGAGGCGCATATCTGAAGCTTGTGGACACGTGCGGTTCATGGAGACGAAGAGCATCCAGAGGAAGGTGATGTGGAACCGAGGAGATCCGCATGGCGGCATACCCTGGCGTCGAGAGGAGATCGACACGACAGCGCACCCTGCTGATAGGAGAACCGAGTCCGGCCAGGCTCAGCACATCAGGGAACGGAGACGCCGGCAGAGCCCTAGGTGGTCCGCTGGGTCTTTTGGTACTGATCGGATATCTTGAGGAGGATGGTCGGGAGTATGCTTGCTCGCTGGAACCAGCCTGGCGGTGGCGGCTGAGAGCGCAGGCTCTAGCGCTGCGTCGAGATCACGAGAACGAAAGGTGGGGGTCAGGTCTCCAGCCTTGAACCTGAGCCAGACCAAGCGTGAGCTGGCAGATCTAAAGCGAACCGGTCTCACTTGGATCAGACCGACTGGCCCAAGCAAGAAGGTACGCCAACATGGAGCCACGTGGCAGCTTATGATATGACCAAGAAGGTAATAATCCCAGTATATATGTTAATCTTCAATAATTCATAGAAAATAGCACAATTATCAGAAAAATACAAATAAAGTACCAAAATTCTCAGGAAAATGAGTAGAACACAATAGAACTATAATATGAGGTTTTTGATGCACTAATCTTAGTGATATCATGTAAGATGTGTAATACTTAGTTCTTGAGTAATAAATATTAAATGATGACATAAAATTATGATAACATGTCAGTAAGTCCATACTTATGTATAGAATGCATATGGTGTCAGATATGGTCATGTTGATGCACGAAATCATGTAATTTGATTAATATGACTAATTAGGGCTAATAACACTAAAGATAATGCAATTAATGCATACATGCTCAATAAAGGATGAAATTTACAGAGTAAGCTCATATCAATATATGGAAACTCAGATTTAACTATGAGATCACGATTATGCACAGAATTCATATTATATGAAGAGCACTTTTAATACATGTGATGTAACCCTGATATGGGTAATGAAAGTGACATAATGTTAATATGTTCACATAATAATGTGACACATATGTTTATCTAGTTGATGAACTATAATCTGGAATATGACATCAGTAATATAAATCTAAGACAAAAATACAAGTAATGATGGGAATATCCTAATCAGATAAGGTAAACCCTAATGAACACGAATAGGATTAAGATGATATGTAAGAAGATGAGAACCTGATGATAGTATATTGTGACGTCCCCAGATTTTCTAAAACTTAATCTGATGTGTGACGTCCAAATTGAAACCCTTACCTCAGCGAGAACCCCAATTTAAACATCCCACACTAGACTAAGAAGAAGAAGATCAAGGGAGTCAGAAGGAAACAATCAGTAGCACATGTACATGAAAAATAATAAAACCATACACACATGTTCACCATTCAACATATAATTACAACATGAATTGTTACAAAATTTGATATTACATATTGAACAGCAAACTAAAACATATACATGTACTACATCTAAACAACAGGATCTTAAGACAACAGGTCCACCTGTACATCAGCTCGCCATACAACTCTCACTATCTTGGATCTTCAAGAGCATAACCACAACCTAAACAAAAATATTACATGCGGTACACGTCAGCACAATATTTCAAGAATATTGTACTGAGTACGCCTATGTGTCTTTTTATATACCTCTCATCATATCTTGGCAATAAGATAAAACTAATACTTGGCAGTAACAGAAGAATATAAGGAAAGTGTATACTTGCACACAGATATTCATTAACAAAAGAGAACACACATATTTTAAGCACATTTTCCATTATATCTCAAGTCCTTTATGATCACTACCAAAGAGTTAGATCATTTGTACAAGGTGACCACTACCAAAGAGTTAGGTCAGACCACTACCAAAAAGTTAGGTCATATGTACAATGTGACCACTACCAAAGAGTTAGGTCACTTCCAAGCACACTACCAAAGAGTTAGTGCTTTCATATAATGGAACAAATATATTATGTTTGATGTGTTCATAACAATAAGTATGAAAAGCTCAAACAAAATAGTATATAAGAACAATCATTTCAATCAATACCATATGCCAAGTCTTTACTACTATATAACACAAGCATATTGTATAATAAGCCAAGCAAGAGGTAATGGCGTACCTTCCAAAGAGATATCCTAATCATCACATATACTCATGATGTCAACTATAACTTGGTCAAACCTGATCAAGACAAGACCATATACTATCATCAGGTTCTCATCCTTTTATATCTCATCTTAACCCTAATCGTGTTCATTAGAGTTTCTCTTAGTTCATTAGGATATGTTTATCATTACTTGTATTCTTATCTTATGAATTATCATACTGATGTCATTTTCCAGATTATGATTCATTATCTGAACATTATCTTCCATAGCATTTTTGTGCACATTAATTAACCCTAGGTTATATCATTAACCTAGATTAGGGTTTTAAAACATGTATTAAAGGTCAACTTCATATCACATGAATTATAAGCATCTAACTGATATCTGATTTACCTCTTAGCTTCAGATTACTGATATGAAGGTATTCTGTAATTATCATGATTTATTGAGCATGCATGTACTTTTTGCATTTTATTTAGGGTTATTAGCCCTAATTAGCCATATTAAGCAAACTACATGATTTCGCACATCAACATGACCATATCTGACATCAGGTGCATTATAAACATTATTATGGAGTTACTGACATGTTTCCATAATTTTAGGCCAACGTTTGATATTTATTATCTATCAATTAAGCATTTCACAACTAACAAGATTTCACTGGTATTATTGCATCAAAAGCCTGACATTATGCTTTCATTGTGTTCTACTTGTTTTTCTGAGAATTTTGGTACCTGGTTTGTATTTTTATGATGAACATGCTAATTATTGTGAATTATTGAAGATAAAGGTATTTATTGGAATTTTGTTACCTTTGGGCCAACCATCAGTCGCCACATGGCTTCAGGGAAACAATTCCTTCTTTGCCTTGCTGGAGTCCGGCCGGTTCGGTCTGGGCACCTGGACGGCTGGACCTGGTTCATGCGTGATTTGGCTGGTTCAGGGCTACCCCTAATTGCCCCTTTCTTTCTCGCGATCAACGCGATGTCTCTCTGCTCTCGTGAAGATAAGCCCGCCTGGGTCTCTTCTTGCGGAGGCGCCGAGGCATGTTTTGCTAGTGATCAAACCCTCGAATGGAGCCACATCGAAAACCTCCTCTACTCCTTTGATATTCGTAGATCCACCAGGCATCATCTGCACCATCGACCCTCCTCTCAAGCTCCTGGGCTCAAGGCCAAGGTGCTCATCGTCTCTCCCCCTTACACAGGACGCCGCCGCAGGGGGAACTCCGAGGGATCACCTGCTCTTCTGTCCTTCTCCTCAACTTCAATGATCTCCTGAGCATAAAACCAGGCCGTGCGTCCACCTTGACATCCCAGGTCGTCCTCCTCGCCTCTCGGTCTGCTCCTACAGGTGGCGCTGCCGCCCTTGGGTCTCCGGTTGGCTACTGCGACTTCTCCTCTACATCGCACGCCGACTTGGTGAGAGACCGGTGCCTCTCTGCTCTCCGCTGTGTGCGCTTGTCTTCTGGATCAGTCGCCACCCTGGCCTGCTTGTGTGAACACCACGGTCCATCTTCTCCTCCGTCAAGCGATGTCCTCGTGGTCCCGATAGCCACACCATGGATCCTCCTCTCCGGCGAGGAATCAGTCACCGCCTGCTACTCCTAGTCAACTAATGAAGGCTCCTTCACGTTGCGTGACAACTAGTCAAAGTCGGCTGCTTCCGTAGTTGTTGTACCTGATGAGGAATCACCCAAATCCACCACTTACTCTCTTCCTTTGACCACGGAAAGGAAGCTCGACACCTCCTAATATCCATCCTTGTGGGCTTGCCACCGGCCGCGGTCTGCTCAGGGTGCCGCCGCTCAGGAAAGGTCTCCGGTGGGCCACTTGGGTTCTCTCCCTGTCGCTCTTCTTCTGCTCCATCTCTTCTGTCGAAGCCACCTACAGTTTGTGGTGGAGAGATGAGGGAGACCGAGCACTCAACTCGTTTAACCCATAATCATAGTACGTGGTTGAGGGGTCATGGAGAGTCTCTGCACTACCAACGATAACTTCCCATCTCTCGCCCCTTCCATCACATGATCATTTATCATGGATGTGTCATGCGTGGAACGTGCTGGTCTTCAAGTTCCATGATCTTGGGGTAGTTTGAGGAGGAGAGCACCTTTTCTGTCGTACGATTACTCCCATCCAAGGGCTTTAAGCAGAGAGCCGACTAGGCCAATCCGTGGCACTCTTCAAATGAAAGGGCAGGCTATCCACATGTTAACTATAATCGTTTGATTTACAACTTGGTCTAAGACTGTGAAACCTTGTTCATCAATCACCAAAAATACCAAAATTTCACCATTTTCAAGTCAACTTGTCTCCTATTAGGAGCATACACATATTATTTAATTTTGGACATAAATTCCTCATCACTCAAGGTACATTGGATCCAAATCATTATATTAACATCATCAACACTCAAACTTATTAAAACATTTGGGATTCTCAAAACAACTCAACATGTGTGACTTCACTTGTGTCATTGGACATTTAAGGATTCTGAAAGTCCACTTCATCACATATATGATCTTGTCTCGATCAGGTTTAACAAGGATATAGTTGACATCAGGAATATGTGATTAGGTTTGTCTTGATCAAGGTACGCCATTACCTCTTACTTGGCTTATTATAAAATATGCTTGTGTTATATGGTAGTAAAGACTTGGCATATGGTATTAAATGAAATGATTGTTCTTGTATGATATGTTGCATGATTTTCCATACTTATTGCTATGAACACATAAAACATAATATATCTGTTCCATTATATATAAGCACTTCAACTCTTTCGTAGTAAAGTGCTGGAAATAAGTACTTCAACTGTTTGGTAGTAAAGTACTTGGAAGTGATCCAACTCTTTGGTAGTAGATCACATTGTGAAATGATCCAACTCTTTGGTAGTAGATCATAAAGGACTTAATGCATTCAACTCCCAGGTAGTAAATGCATGGATGATATAATGGAAAATGTGCTTAAAATATGTGTTCTCTTTTGTTAATGAACATCTTCGTGCAAGTATGGGATTTTCTTATACTTCTTTATAACCGCCAAGTATTAGTTTTATCTTATTGCCAAGATATGATGAGAGGTATATAAAAGACACGTAGGCGTACTCAGTACAATATTTTTGAATATTGTGCTGATGTGTACCGCATGTAATCTTTTGTTTTGGTTGTGGTCTTGTGCTCTTGAAGAACCAAGATAGTTGAGAGTTGTGTGGCGAGCTGATGTACAAGTGGACCTATTGTCTTAAGATCCTGTAGTTTAGTGGTAGTACATGTATATGTATAAGTTTTCTGTTCAATATGTAATATCAAATGTTGTAACAATTCATTATGTAATTATATGTTGAATGGTGAACATGTGTGTATGGTTTTATTATTGTTCATGTACATGTGTTACTGATTGTTTCCTTCTGACTTCCTCTGATTTTGTTCTTCTTAGCCTTGTGTGGGATGTTTAAATTGGGATTGTCGCTGAGGTGAGGGTTTTAATTTGGACGTCACACATCAGATTAAGTTTTAGAAAATCTGGGGACATCACAGGTGGTATCAGAGCATGAACAATAGCAAAACCTGACATTTTCTCATTATGGAACTCAAAACTAAAGAACTTTGAACTTAATAATCTTTAGGATTAGATTAGTCGTCTTTTAGAGACTAGATCTGACTTAGCCTCTAGGTTAGCACCTAGATGTCTGAGAACTAGGTATAGACTGGTGCTTGTTGAGTAGCAAGTTCTTAGATGTCATTCTTTCCTTGTAGTGCAGCGGTATGGGATGTTGCACTATTTGAAAATGATGTGCATCAAGGGAAGAGAAACCCTAAACATATTGCGCACGTTGTCTAGAGTAGCTACACCAGTCTACACCATGTTCTCACCCTTTTTACTAGTTTTCATGACACTGGACTCTCTACTATGTGTGGGACACTCGTTTTCAAGATTTGGTTTTTGATTCCAAATGGATCGAACCTCGATAGTTTTCTCTGATGCTTATTTTATCAGAGAAAAACTATATAATATTTTATTATGTATATGTATTAAAAAATGTGTCCCCACACATGTACGAGTAGGAGGTGGTCATGTAACCTAAGTGAAAGTGAATGACATCAGTCTAGGAGAGAGTAGTTCTAGATTAGATGTCTAGAGCCTTGTTGGAATATATGATATATGAAATAGATGATATAAGTTTTGATAATATGATGTAAGTCTTATATCGATGACATAAGATGGTTATGATGATATATGTTTATCTTTGAGGACCCAAGTTCAGTTTGAGGATGCAAGATGAGTTTTGATGATGCAAGTAACTAGCATTTTATGTGATAAGTTATGTTAAGTTAAGATAAGATGTGAGTCAGCATGAGCCTCAAGCTCTTTTACAAAGGAGGACCTCTAGTGTTGGGACTAGTTTCAGGGTTAACTCCAGAGAGAGTGAGACCCATTGGGAGAAGGTTAGAGAACCTAAACTCCAAGATATGAGAATTATGAGATATGTGATATGTCCTAAACTAGACTACTCCTGAGTGATTGAGATGAGTTGCTTTATGCATGATTCCTATGGTTTTCTTGAACCCTAGATGTCCTTGGGAGGACTAAACCCTAAAGATAGAGAGAGGCTCGATATATGTGTGTAAGTGGAAATGAATATGAGAACCTGCCATATGGGTGAGGGAGAGAGCCCAAGACCCTGGAGGAGGTAGCTATGTTAGTTTATGTGAAGCCTCATGCTCGGGTTGGTGGTTTCCCACCTAGGAATCTAGTGGTGTATATAAGAGAGTTTTGGGTAAGCATATCTCTTGGGTAAAGACCTATGAAGAGTATGTCATAGCATGTTTTGGTTTGTGCTTATGTGGCTAGAGCTAGTAAAACAATCGACTAGTACCAATGAGGTAATCTGAGAACCCTTGACTAAGAGAGGAAAGATAAAGTATATGCATATAAGATACTCATAGAGTTGAGTTAGCTCAGAGAGGATGAGATGGATTTACCCCCATGTTATGGGTCAAGGAGAACCTCAGTTGGACTGGATAAAGTTTTGATATATGTTTGACAAGCCATTTGTATAAGTTTGTTTGGCACAACCATAGTATAACAAAGATAAAAATGTAATATGATCTCGAGACATGATATATATGCATGATGGAAACCTAGAGATGGTTTAATAGATATCAATGCATAAATGGTTAACCATAATTATGAATAACTATGATAATATGATATTGTTGGTTAATCTATTGATGAAATCACTAGTGAATGATGCAGTTTATTATGAACAATGAAATAAGATCATATGAATGAAATATGTTACACGAGGTGTTAATCTTAGTGCTTAATTAAGATGAAAAATATAATTTGATAGTTAGCACAACATAATGCTTTTGACACCTTGATATGATCCAGATGGACAAAGAGAGTTAATGATAAGTAACTCCCTCCTAAAAGGCATGTGTTAATGTTGAACATGTTCTAATAATTAGCTCAATAAAATGTTTATGATACTTTGACATATGGGATAACTTCAGTTATCTCCTTGAGAACATGGTAATATGATATGGGAACCCTAATGCATGGGTTGATATAAGGAAATAACCCTAATATATGAGATATGGAATGACTTAACCTAAGCTTCTAAACCTTGAGTTCAACCCTGAATGGAGTGTTTGTGCACCCAAGATGGTTGTAAACCTCCTAATAGTGCTTTGGATACATGGTTCTAGATAACCTTTACGGATATGTTACACGTAGAATAGTGCCCACATGTGGATGAAGGTAAGATAAGGTCTTCCCTAGAAGTATGAGTATGGTTTACTTTCGAGGATGAAAGTTCTTTTAAGATGTTTATGATGTGTAAGATTGGATTTTAGCTTGATTTCGAGGATGAAATATCTTTTAAGGTGTGTAGGATGTGATGGAGTGGACTTTTGGGAATCTTAAATGTCCAATGACATAAGTGAAATCATATGGTTGAGTTATATTAAGAGTTACAAGCTTTTAACAAAGTAAGTGTGTTGATGTGAGGTTGACATTATGATTAAGATATCTCTTTTTAATGTATTCTTGATGAATTTAATTGAATAGTCTAATAGCTGAGTTTCATCACCAAATTGGAGCAGAATGTACCTTGAGATGTAGGGAATCTACGGTTAAGATTTTGTGGCAATTGGATGTTGCTAGAGGAAGTTATGAAGGTTGGAAATTTGGGAAATAATGTGCGTTATTGGTGTTTAATGGACCTAAGTGTTGAGTTTCTAGACTTAGTGGCTGTGTCACACGTCCAACTAGGTCAAAAAAAATGAGGATGCCATGGATTGGGAACGTGGAGCTTTAGTAGCCTTTGGATGGTCAGATCTGGGAGCTAAGATATCGTAGCTACCTGCCAAGCAACGAATAATTTTGCCACTCTGACCTTCCAATTACCCACGACGTGATCGTGGCATGAGGACGTGAGGAAGATAGGCTAGTGGGTGGTTGTCTTAGCCAAGATATTCCAAGGAAAGATGAGAGAAGTCGACAACATGCCACACCATGGCTGGTCCACCATCACCTACAGGAGACTGAAGTAGGGAGAATGTCCTCTTAGTCTCCCTCTCGTCTCTATTGCTGAGAGCGAACAAGCAGTGCCAAGCCTGCCATGGCGGCATCGCGAAGGCACAATCGGCCTTCCAACCCAGCTGGTGTGGAAATGTTTTGGATCCTCCAAGGTCACTAGAGTCTATAGCATAGCCGCTTGCTTGCCGGAGACCTTCCCATGACGGCGACCATGTCTATGGAGAAAGCAGGCACCGAGCGGAGAGATAGTTTGCGCCGGCATAATCGTGGAGGAGGAGGCGCATGTCTGAAGCTTGTGGACGCGTGCGGTTCATGGAGACAAGGAGCATCCAGAGGACGGTGATGTGGAACCGAGGAGATCTGCACGGCGGCATACCTTGGCATCGAGAGGAGATCGGCACGGCAGCGCACCCTGCTGAGAGGAGAACCCAGTCCGGCTAGGCTCAGCACATCAGGGAACGGAGACGCCGGTGGAGCCCTAGGTGGTCCGCTGGGTCTTTTGATACTGATCAGAGCTCTTGTGGAGGATGGTCGGGAGTATGCTTGCTCGCTGGAACCAGCCTGGAAGTGGCGGCTGAGAGCACAAGCTCTAGCGCTGCGTCGAGATCACGAGAACGAAAGGTGGGGGTCCGGTGTCCAGCCTTGAACCAGAGCCAGACCAAGCGTGAACTGGCGGATCTAGAGCGAACCGATCTCACTTGGATCAGACCAACCGGCCCAAGCAAGAAGGTGTGCCAACCTGGAGCCACGTGGCTGCTTATGATAGGACCAAGAAGGTAATAATCCCAGTATATATGTTAATCTTTAATAATTCATAGAAAATAGCATGATTGTCAGAAAAATACAAATAAAGTACCAAAATTCTCAAGAAAATGAGTAGAACACAGTAGAACTATAATATCATGTTTTTGATGAACTAATCTCAGTGATATCATGTAAGATGTGTAATACTTAGTTCTTGAGTAATAAATATTAAATGATGACATAAAATTATGATAACATGTCAGTAAGTCCATATTTATGTATAGAATGCATATGGTGTCAGATATGGTCATGTTGATGCACAAAATCGTGTAATTTGATTAATATGTCTAATTAGGGCTAATAACACTAAAGATAATGTAATTAATGCATACATGCTCAATAAATGATGAAATTTATAGAGTAAGCTCATATCAGTATATGGAAACTCAGATTTAACTATGAAATCACGATGATGCGCAAAATTCATATTATATGAAGAGCACCTTTAATACATGTGATGTAACCCTGATATGGGTAATGAAAGTGACATAATGTTAATATGTTCACATAATAATGTGACACATATGTTTATCTAGTTGATGAACTATAATCTAGAATATGACATCAGTAATATAAATCTAAGACAAAAAGACAAGTAATGATGGGAATATCCTAATCAGATAAGGTAAACCCTAATGAACACGAATAGGATTAAGATGATATGTAAGAAGATGAGAACCTGATGATAGTATATGATCTTGTCTTGATCAGGTTTAACAAGGATATAGTTGACATCAGGAATATGTGATTAGGTTTGTCTTGATCAAGGTACGCCATTACCTCTTACTCGGCTTATTATACAATATGCTTGTGTTATATGGTAGTAAAGACTTGGCATATGGTATTGATTGAAATGATTGTTCTTGTATGATATGTTGCATGATTTTCCATACTTATTGCTATGAACACATAAAACATAATATATATGTACAATTATATCTAAGCACTTCAACTCTTTGGTAGTAAAGTGTTGCAAATAAGTACTTCAACTCTTTGGTAGTAAAGTACTTGGAAGTGATCCAACTCTTTGGTAGTAGATCACATTGTGAAATGATCCAACTCTTTGGTAGTAGATCATAAAGGCCCTAATGCATTCAACTCCCAGGTAGTAAATGCATGGATGATATAATGGAAAATGTGCTTAAAATATGTGTTCTCTTTTGTTATTGAACATCTTCGTGCAAGTATGGGATTTTCTTATACTTCTTTATAACTGCCAAGTATTAGTTTTATCTTATTGCCAAGATATGATGAGAGGTATATAAAAGACACGTAGGCGTACTCAGTACAATATTTTTGAATATTGTGCTGACGTGTACCGCATGTAATCTTTTTTTAGGTTGTGGTCTTGTGCTCTTGAAGAACCAAGATAGTTGAGAGTTGTTGGCAAGCTGATGTACAGGTGGACCTATTGTTTTAAGATCCTGTAGTTTAGTGGTAGTACATGTATATGTATAAGTTTTCTGTTCAATATGTAATATCAAATGTTGTAACAATTCATTATGTAATTATATGTTGAATGGTGAACATGTGTGTATGATTTTATTATTGTTCATGTACATGTGCTACTGATTGTTTCCTTCCGACTTCCTCTGATTTTTTTCTTCTTAGCCTTGCGTGGGATGTTTAAATTGAGATTCTCGCTGAGGTGAGGGTTTCAATTTGGACGTCACACATCAGATTAAGTTTTAGAAAATCTGGGGACGTCACAACTAGTGTCGTGACCTGTACCAAGGTGGGCTAGGACTTTCACTATTTGACTATATGTCACAGGTTGTAGTGGATTGGTATGTCTGTATTGTGTACTCTTGTACTGACCATGAGGTTTGGTGAGGTTGTGGATTCCATCTCTTCCATAGACGTTGTATGGAATCAATTTTGACTTAGTAGTGGTCAGTTGGATTTGGGTGGTACGACTCAAATCCTAGGGGCATAATAAAATATGTAATCAGCCATGTATATACTTTCTTAGGATCAAATACAAAAACATTGGATGAGGCCTTTCTTGCTTTTATATAGTGTAGTTGATAGTAAATATATATGTTCTTCATATTCCTTTATGATGATAAGATGTTCTACAATCCAATTGCAATTGCTTATAATGTTTAGTAATGATTATCTTCTTATCATTCTTGTCGCTTTATTTTTGTCCTATAATACCTTATCTGTGTTAATAATAGTGTTGGTATAGAGTTATTTCTCACTCTAAGATTTGGATTTTACCCTGTGGGTGTGAGAACCCATTAAACTCAACAAGATTACTCAAAACATAAAACACAATCAATCACTAATTAACCACATATCAAAAAATATGGGTAAATTAAAACTAATTTCAATGTCAACACTCGCTCAAAAACATTTGCATAAGAGCACAATATATTTCTTGTATCCATACTATGCCAAGAATTTGATACAAATTGTTCTATCACCTTAGCTACAACATATCTACCCAAGAGAACAAAATTTGTATATGCCACACAATAAACATTAACATGCTAACAAAATTTTGATTCGTTTGAAATACCATATACAAAATTTTTGTACCCGGACCTAAGAGTATAGGGATGACTCTAGGACACACTAGACATCTAATCAACTTTCTCAAAGATTCATTACTATAGATCCTCTTTGCTGCTACATGTTTGTTTTCGTCACTTTTGATTACCTAAAAAAATGTGGTGAACCACAAGGGTGAGACCCATGTCCCAACAAGAGATATAACCTCCAACAATGCTTATTGAATACAACATTTTAAGTAATTAAGGTCCCGTTTGGGAGCGGCGATTTAGAATCCTGGCAATGTCTATATAAAAGATAATGTATGATTTTGACGAAGCAGCATCCTCATGTATTTGATACACCTAATCACGATATTCATGAAGTCTGCCGGAATCGGTGGGTTTTTCAACTCATGTGGAGGACTCAGCCTGCTAGGCACGTCAGACGGTTCCCGTTGTCATCCAAATGGTAGCCGACAACATTCAGATCTGACAATGTTGGCTGAAATACCAGACTCTATAAGTTTATACAGTTTACTGCAGCATTTGCAAACACCTGACCCAAACTAAGCCTAAACAATATAAGCAGTTTAATCAGATATAACAAATAGGCTCAATAGCAGGGATGATTGACAGAATACATAAAGGAGTAGATAATAATTATCACCACTAGACAGACTATCACCCTTTATCTTGTTGACAATATATGTAATTTAGTAACATATGCATATCTAGCATCATGAGCAAGTCTAGTAACATAGAATCTCTTATGAATAAATCTAGCCACATAAGCATAGCTAACAACATTAGCATGTCTAATAGGTCAAGCATATTAACATCTTAAGAAGAGCTAACAACATAAGAACAACTATCTACATAAGCATGATTAGCAGTATATGCATCTCTAGTAACAAAGGCATGGCTATCATGCTAAACATAACTAACAACATGAGATATCAATCATCATGATTATAATCAGCAGTAGTAGCAGTATAGTTATCAACATAAACATGACTACTATATGTACACATCTACAATCTTAAGCATGCTCACAACATAAGTATATCTACTATCTTTTAATTGCACTAAGAATCATCTTTATGTAAAGATAACAAACAAGGGCTATCACCCAATGTGAAACGTCGTGTATAACCCTAAACAAATATGCTACACGGTTGTATTACATATTTATTGTGCCCTGAGGAATTTGAATCATACCATACAAAGTCCAACCGACCCCTGCGAAGGGCTATTCAGTTCTGTACAATATCTAGGAGTGTTGGTATCCTAAGATCTCTTCCCATCGGTCAATACGAGTAAAAAGGCAGTGACATATCAATCAAAGCAGCCACCACAATGACATATAGTCATGTAACTAGCCGACCTTGGTATAGGTCACGATGCTAGCATCTAGGGTATTCAAACCAATCATTGAGGTACAACTACAGTTGTCCTCTAATCACATCATGTTATAATCACCGAGACACGACCGTAGCCGTTCTCAATCATATCAGATGTATGAGGCATGACCATATCCATTCTCCACAATCTACATTGTGGATGGAAAGGATATATCCTCAACCTTCCACCCCCATATACTCAATAGTATGTGCTTCACATTTTCCTTAGGAATACTCATTTCACAATTCAACAAGTTCTAACACTGAAGAGCACTACATGATTAGAGTTGCACTTGATTAGTTATGCCAATTGGGTAAATTAAGGTTGCATAAAACAAGTGGACATACAAACCCTAGTTCACTTCTAGCAAGCATATAAATATCACAACTTTTAAAAGATATAAAATGTGTTGAACATAATTGCTCATCGCATCATTACATGGTACTATTCACTTTCCATTCATGAGACCACACTAGTCGTCATACTATCACAAGATATAAATCCTTTTCACAATATCACAGGGTATCAACCCTTATCAAAACAAGAGTATTACATCTCATTCAAGGCTCAACCATGCCCAAAGGTCATTAAGACCATCATATTATTCCCTACAAGATTATCATTATCTTTGCATGCCTTATAACAAGACTCAACAACATTACTTACATATAATACACCAGATCAACACAATTTTGCATTAATGAGCTAGGTGATATTCATAAACAATCATAGCAGGGCTATAAAAACATTAAGAACATTCCTTTATTACATCAACATACAAGGAATCTAGATATGATTAACCCTCATCATATTCATAATGCACATGTTTAGCAAGCTTATGGTAAGAAATAAACATGGAGCAAGTTATAAAGCATGCCTCTAATTAGAATAAGAAACCCCAAACAGAAGAAAAATCTAGCAGGTAGGGTAGACAATCCAAGCATAAGTTGTGAACTCGTCCGTCTAGCACCTTTCTTCATCAAATGAGCAAACCCTGAGCATAAGGAACAAGAAAGGTAGGGTTTTAGAGCTTTAGAGAAATTTCTACCATGGAACAGAAAGGTTTATACCTAGAGAAAGGTAGGAGGAAGGATAACAAAGAAATAAATGGAGGAAAGAAGGATATTGTTACTCTTTTATGTCAAGATCACTAGAAGGAATCTTTTCAAACCCTAAAAGGAAGTCATTTGCAACCCTAGATTCTTTTTCCAAGAAGATCCCCTCTTTCTTCTTCCTAGGACAGGAAATTTGCAAAAGCACAGAGGGAGAATACAATTCATAGAAGGAGGGAAGTGGTGGGGATAAAATGGATCATTTTGGTTTTTAGGGATAAGTATATGAAACTTTAAGATAAAGAAAAAGAAAAAAGTTGAAGTTCTAGTATCTTTCCAAGTGTCCATGGCCTTAAACCATTAAGAATACACAAGCACACACACAAGAAGCTCCCCCACCATCCATAGAGACATTCTTATCCCTCGTTTCTTGAATTTTTAATCAAAAAAAAATTCATTAGTTGATAGCTATTAAAGGTAGCTCATCCATGAAGGGGTAAACCCTAAAATACCCTTGAGGAAAACACCTTCAAACTAAGGTTTAAATAGGCTCCCCATGGCTCAACAAGTTCAAGAATGATTAGATAATATCCAAGGAATATAAGGCAAGTGATAAATTGCAAAGAAAACCTCTCAATTGGGTAAATTGCAGAAAAGTCTTAAATGTGCATAAAATTGCATAACTTGCTCAAACAGTGTCCAAATTGGACCAAATTTGAAACTTAAGCTTATCTTATGATTTCAAAGCATATAACAAGGTTATATTAGGATTATAAGAATTCAAAGATAATTAAGCTTATTCAACTCATTAAGCAAGTTTAGGGGCCTTACAACTATAAATCCCTAATAGGGATTTCGCCCCTAAAATACAAGGTAAACAAAGATGGGTACTTCCTTTGCACCTCATCTGATTACCTTCACATGGTTACTTGCATATCATGGTGATGTCACATCATTCATACATATCTCGTCTTGGGTCAACAAAAAAACCCCCGCATAAGAAGACATTTGCAAATATGGAACATAGAAACTTGTTGTGCCACCTGTACAAATCTAATAGTAAATTTCAACTTTAAATTCTAGCTATCATCCTAAAATTATATCTATTGTATCAACAAACCATCTATCCTTGATAGTGGTCTTGCCCAACTATCACTAGACCATACACAACATGATAGAGTCTCTTTTGTTTTTCCTTCCAAACAACATTTATAGGATCATCATCAACTCTCTCTCTCTCTATGGGAGAGGAATACTTGGAATTTTCATTTAATAAACATCTCCAACCTTCACATATTTCTCATAATGTTGATACATCTTGGATACTAGGATTCATTACCTTGGTATCCACCTCATGTGCTATAAGGAACTCACATCATTATCTCATCCACTTTTACCAACATAACAAATATCAAGACATATAAGAGGAGTCTTCCTAATTATTGGAAGGCTCAAAAGCAAACTCATAAAAAAATGATCTTGGGACCACAGTCCAAGCAACCTTCTGCTATAAAGCCAACCAACCTCATGTTTACAATGAATCCACACATACCAAGTGGCAATGATCCACTTGAATGATGTGCCCTAGAAATGAAAGACACAAAGGGAAACACACTTCCCACATCATTGAAGCATTTTTCAAGGGTCCATAGCAAAAAGGTAACCAAATCAATTTTCACTATGCAAGTTACAACTTCGTATGCATCATTTTACCTTTTTCATTTTGGGTTCCTTGTTGTTAGCATAGGAATCATCATGATTAACATATCTCATTACTCCTTCCTTGATGACTATTTATCCCACTAGGGTATGTTCTCTAATTTTATTATGTTTTTCAACCACTTATCAACAGGTAAATCATCATACTCCACATTTTCTTAATTAAACATGGATCATCTGCCTTAATTTCTTTCAAACTCCATGCTTATTTTACATTAACACTTTCTTAGACACATAGGTTGGTCTGAGATTAATCAGGTTCCACCTTATTTCTTTGTCATTGTTCTCATTTATCTTCTCATTTTTACTTATTATAGGAGTTCTCTCCATATTATGTGAATTTCATACCTTGAATCACTTTATAAGGCCATACTTATCTGTCTTTTACTTTATTATCTTCTTGAATTTCATCTTCAAGAACTCCTCTTTTTCTTATTTGTATTCAGATATAGATCTCATGGTGTTATATCTTTCTCTTATAGTTACCAAACATTCAAGTTTTGATAGATAATGATGTAATTCTCATCTTCCCTTGAGGTAATATTGAGTTATTTGCACTATGATTTCTTATTCATTATGCTCTTTAGATTGTCTCAAAATGACTACTTGATCAGAGTAATCAGAAAGATAACAATCTAATAGTTCCATACTTACCTTTCTTCAATAATTTAAAACCTGGCCAGGGCATCCAAGTACTGAGATTAGGTAGTATGCACTATATTTTCAGGTCATGTTCCTAACTTAAACATCATCCTAGTCCTAAGTCCTACTGTCCATGTAGACTCAATGAACCTAAAGCTCTGATACCAACTTGTGAGAACCCGATACACTCAAGGAGATTACTCAAAACATGAAACATAATCAATCACCAATTAACCACATATCAAAAAATATGGGTAAATTAAAACCAATTTCAACATCAACACCTGCTCAGAAACATTTGCATAAGAGCCCAAAATCTTATTTATATCCATACTATGCCAAGAATTTGATACAAATTGTTCTATCGCCTTAGCTACAACATATCTACACAGGAGAACAATATTTGTATATGCCACACAACAAACATTACCATGCTAACAAAATTCAGATTCGTTTGAAACACCATATACAAACTTTTTCTACCCAGACCTAAGAGTACAAGGATGACTCTAGGACACACTAGACATCTAATTAACTTTCTCAAAGATTCATTACTATATCTCCTATTTTCTGCCACATGTTTGTTTTTGTCACTTCCGATTACCTAAAAAAATGTGGCGAACCACATGGGTGAGACCCATGTCCTAGCAAGAGATATAACCTCCAACAACGCTTATTGATTACAACATTTTAAGTAATTAAAAAGTTTAAGGAGTTTAATCATAAATAACAAATAGGCTCAATAGCAAGGATGATTGACAGAATACATACAGGAGCAGATAATATTTATCATTATTAGCCAGACTATCACCCTTTATCTTGTTGACAATATAAGCAATTCAGTAGCATATGCATATCTAGCATCATGAGCAAGTGTAGTAACATAGAATCTCTATCATTATGAATAAGTCTAGCCACATAAGCATAGATAACAACATTAGTATGTCTAATAGGTCGAACATATTAACATCATAAGAAGAGTTAACAACATAAGCACAACTATCTACATAAGCATGATTAGCAGTATATGCATCTCTGGTAACAAAGGCATGGCTAGCATGATAAACGTAACTAACAACATGAGATATCCATCATCATGATTATAATCAACAGTAGCAATATAGTTATCAACATAAACATGTGTATTGTATGTACACATCTACAATCTTAAGAATATCCACAACATAAGTATATCTACTATCTCTTAATTACACTAAGCATCATCTTTATGTAAAGATAACAAACTAGGGTTATCATCCAATGTGAAACGTCATGTATAACCCTAATAAAATATGCTACACAACTGTATTATATCTTTTATTGTGCCCTGGGGAATTTGAATCATACCATCCAAAGTCCAACCAACCCCTGTGAATGGCTATGCGGTTCTGTACAAGAGCTAGGAGTGCCGGTATCCTAAGATCTCTTCCCCTCGGTCAGTACAAGTAAAAAGGCAGTGACATATCAGTCAAAGATACCACCAAAGTGACATATAGTCCTATAACTAGCCCACCTTGGTACAGGTCATGACACTAGCATCTAGGGTATTCAAACCCAATCACTGAGGTACAACAATAGTTGTCCTCTAATCAGGTCATGTTATAATCACCGAGACATGACCACATCCATTCTCAATCACATCAGATGTATGAGGCATGACCATTTCCATCCTTTACAATCTGCATTGTGAATGACAAGGATATATCCTCAACCTTCCACCCCCACATACTCAACAGTATGCGCTCTAAGTTTCCCTTAGGAATACTCGTTTCACCATCCAGCAAGTTCTGACACTGAAGATGGTTCTATAGCACATGGCACTACATGATTAGAGTTGCACTTGATTAGTTATGCCAATTTGGTGAATTAAGGATGCATCAAACAAGTGGACATACAAAACCCTAATTCATTTCTAGAAAGCATATAAATATCACAACTTTTAAAAGATATAAAATGTGTGGAACATAATTTCTCATCTCATCATCACATGGTACTATTCACATACCATTCATGAGACCACACTAATCATCATACTAATACAAGATATAAATCCATTTCACAATATCACAGGGTATCAACCCTTATCAACACGAGGATTACACATTATTCAGGTCTCAACCATGCCCAAAGGTCATTAAGACCATCATACTATTCCCTACAAGATCATCATTATCTTTGCATGCCTTATAACAAAGCTCAACAACATTAATTACATATAATACATAGGATCAACACGATATTGCATTAATGAGCTAGGAGATATTCATAAACAATCATAGCAGGGCTATAAAAACATTCAGAACATTCCTTTATTACATCAACATGCAAGGAATCTAGATATGATTAACCCTCATCATATTCATAATGCACATGTTTAGCATAATAAAGTATCAACCATGTGGCTATGATAACCATCAATTAACACATTAAGGTTATGATCATATTAAGGAGGTTATTCCACCATAATTCCATCATATAAGAATGTTAAACATGAATACTCATTTTATCTATTTGCATTAGAGTTAGGTTCAACACGATAAATTATATCAATGTTACTAATCATCAATTATATCCAAACCCTAACTCATGACATCCCCATGGATCATGGATGCATAAGGTGAAGCATCACCATCACATTCCATACTATTATCAAGTATGAACCCACACATAAATCAAGGTGTAACCATCGGGTCATAGCATACTAGATTTCAACAATATTAACAGAGTACTCTATGATTGTATTAGTCATTCAAGGACTATTCATACCCAATCACCATCATTTAGTTATATTAAAGCTAGGTATAACAAGCTATACCTCATTAGGGTTACATATCCACACAATATGGTTATCATCCCTTCTATTCGTATGACTGAATAGGTAAGACTACCTTGTTAATGGTAACCCTCCATTTGTTCCATCATCATTCAACCCATATCACCATACCAAAATGTCACCCAGACCCATCGAATGTTTAAAAGGTAAGACCTTTGGTTGTTTACATAAGTAAACACCTTGGATAAAACACCTATGAAGTCCTTGATTTGTTCTCTAGAAAGAGTCACCATTTAACCCTAGACATCCCTTGATTAACAACACAAAAAGTTCGATTGAGAGTAGGGTAAAACCCACAATTGACTATTCATTTAAAACAAGCCATCCATTGTCAACAAGTAAGCTCCTTAAGAAGATCATATAAAGGAAACCATATAAATCACATTATTAGGACCAACATATTACATTAGCCATCATTCCACTTTATTGGAGGAATAAATAGTAGATCTTGACCATTGAGTCAAGTTCATATTTTAAAATCATCAATTACAGTATAGGTTGTAGAGAGCTGATCCAAGAAACCATTGGTGTAAGGCTTAATTGATACTACAACTACAATGCTTAACTCAACATAGGTTGTAGAGACCTGATCCACCATCATCAGTGACCATTGAATCACCATAGGTTGTTAGATCAACACTATATTCATTAATCAACATCAAATATTAAGCTAATGTCATCATTGATTGATAACATCAGTAGGGTACTTAATGGTTGATCATTAAACTTCTAATTGATCCAAAACCTGACCTAAGGGGGTGACCATAGGTTGTCACCATCATCTGACACCTTTTATATCTACCATCAGTTGTCATGAAGACAACACCATAGGGTTGTTGCAATGGTACCATCATCAGGTCATGGGTTTATAGAAGAAATCAGCTTTAAACCCTAAAATTGACCATTGGTTGATATATGCTTAACACCATAGGCTGCCAAACCAACCTGATCCAAGTCATATTATACCTTAGGAATAAAGTAAACATGATCAAAGGTTCACCTAGAACTGAAATCATAATAGGGAACATTATAAAAATCAAAATCCAAGTCAAGCATAGTTTTTTAGTGCATGAATCATCATTTTCAAGCAAGAACGTGATCTAGCAAGCTTATGGTAAGCAATAAACATGGAGCAAGTTATAAAACTTGCCTCTAATTATAAGATGAAACTCCAAAAAGAAGAAAAATCCAGTAGGTAGGGTAGAAAATCTAAAATAACTTCTGAACTTGTCCATCTAGCACCTTTCTTCATCAAATGAGCAAACCCTAAGCATAAGGAGCAAGAAAGGTAGGGTTTTAGAGATTTAGAGCCATTTCTACCATGTAACATCAAGGTTTAGACCTAGATAAAGGTAGGAGGAAGGATAAAAAAGAAAACTGAGTAAAGAAGGAGATTCTTACTCTTTTAGGTCAAGATCACTAGAAGGAAGCTTTTCAAACCCTAAAAGGAAGTCAATTACAACCCTAGATTCTTTTTCCAAGAAGATCCCCTCTTTCTTATTCCTTGGACAGGAAATTCACAACAGCACAGAGGGAGAACGAGGTTCATAGAAGGAGGGAAGTGGTGGGGAGAAAATGGCTCTTTTTGGTGCTTAGGGATAAGTATATGAAACTTTAGGATAAAGAAAAAGAAAAAGAAAAAGTTGAAGTTCTAGTATCTTTCCAAGTGTCCATGGCTGTAAACCATTAAGAATATACAAGCACACACACAAGAAGCTCCCCCACTGTTAATAGAGACATGATTATCCCTAGTTTCTTGAATTTTCAAGAAAAACAAATAATTCATTAGTTGATAGCTACTAAAGGTATCTCATCCATGAAGGGGTACACCCTAAAATACCCTTTAGGAAAACACCTTCAAACTAAGGTTTAAATAGGTGCCCCTGGCTCAAAAAGCTCAATAATGATGAGAGAATATACAAGGAACATAATTCAAGTGATGAATTTCAAAGAAAACCTCTCAATTGGGTAAATTACAGAAAAGTCCAAAATGTGCATAAAATTGCATAACTTGGTCCAACGTGGACCAAATTTGAAACTCAAGCTGTTATTATGATTTCAAATAATATCAAAAGGTTACATTAGGATTATAAGAATTAAATTATGATAATGAAGCTTATTCAACTCATTAGGGGCCTTATAGTGGGTTTCTCCACTTCTTTTAGGCAGACGTGAACAAGGAGGTAGAGATCGTGTAGCTGAGGTAGAGCAGCAGCAAGAAGGCTAGTATATGTTAAGGTTGGAAGTGTTGGTAATATTTTAGTCTAGTGTTCTAGAGTCGTCCCTGTATATTTAGGTCTTTGGGATGGTTCGATACATGCTTTTGGTTGGTGTGCCCTTTTGATGTAAAGATCTAGCAGATATGTATATGTTTGGAACATGTTTCTCTTTTAGAAAGCTTATGATAGGAACTATGACGTAGTACCTTATGATATGTCATTTGTGATCCAGGTGTCCTGTTAAGGACTTAAATATAAAGATTTTTGTACCTTTGGTGACTAATAAAATCAGTTTTAATTTCTTGTGTTTTTAGACAATATGTTTGATTAGTTTGGTTTCCTCTTTTAGTTTTGAGTTATCTCATGGTTTGTGGTGTGGGGAACCATAGTTTGGTTAGTATCAGACTTAGGGTTTGTCGAGTCTATAGGAACCTAGGACTAGGGTTTGTGTCTGTTCTTGTTTCCTCTATCTATCTTATAATGATTTCTACTTATGTAAAAGAAGCAGAATAACTTAAAGATGTCAGGAGAACATGAAGAACACACTACTGAAAGTAGTGTTGCTGCACCAGGTGGTGGTGCAAGGAACCAGGCACGAGAAGATCAGGTGCCTGAGGTCCCCAATTCGACCTAGCCATGCTTAAGAATCCTGCTTTTCAGTCTCTTTTTGGACAATTCATGGCTACTATGACGCATATGGAGGGCATGATGCCTGCACCTCAGCCTAGGGAACCGGTTCCCAATGTGGAATCTTTGGGTACTGGGAAGACTTTTAAGTGGCTTTTCCATGTGGGGGTAGTGGAGTATGTTGGGACAGATGATCCGACAGATGTTGATTTCTGGCTTACCAAGCTCGAGAAAGCATTCAAGATCCTTAGCATCCTAGAGGCTGATAAGGTGAAGCATGTTGTGTACCTTTTGAAAGTGAGTGTTGGCCACTGGTGATCCATACAAGAGGAGAAGAGACCTGGTGCTGAGATAGGTTGGGAGGAGTTCTGACGTGAATTCGTCAGTTGGCACTTCCCACAGACATATCTTGATGAAAAGATCAGTCAATTTTAGCGGATTCGGAAGGGAACCATGTCTATCAATGAGTATGAGGCTAAGTTTATGGAGCTTCTATGGTTCTATCCTCACATGACTGCTATAGATGATGAGCAGAGTCAGTGTAATGAGTAGGGGTTGAATGCTAAGTTGTCTACCTTGAAAGCTACTTTGGAGAATCGAGAAAGGTTTGCCATGTTTGTGGAGTCTGTTCGAAGGATAGAAAAGTTCTATGATAGAGAAGCGAGAGGTGAGTGCCAAAAAGAGGCATGCACAATCCCATGGACAGCCATTAGGAGACATTAAGAAGCCTAGGTTTTATATAGTGGTTCAGTGAGCAGACGTAGTGGTCACCAAGTAAAGGTAGAGATTGTAGCCTTCCACCAACTGGATCTCACAACACAATGTTTGTGTTAGTGATGGTCCCACTAGGCCACGATTTGAGACCAGAGCTTGCCATAATTGTGGACAGGTAGGACATCTGAGGAGGGAGTGTCCAGTGAGAGATGATGAGGTGACCCAACAATCGAGGCAGAGCCATCAGGGCTCATAGAGACAACAGTTCAACAGTGTAGGAGGATGAGGACATAGTCATGCATCATAGGGTAGATCGTTTGCTTTGGGAAGCGAGGAAAGGGATGACAACAAGAAACAACTACATTCTACACCATGAGTTAGTCAGAGGTGATGGTCAACCCACGAGTAGTGACATGTCATATGGAGTTATTTCATTTTTATTAGTATTCTTCTTACTTCGTATCTATTTTGGTTGACCCCAATACAACACACTCTTGTATCACTCATGAAGTGCTTGACAATTGTCTTTTTCCTGTTAGTCGTAGGAAAGATAGTTTGTTGTTAGAAACCCTACTAGTTGGTTCTGAAGTGTTGCAGGAGGTGTGTCCTTCCTATATCCTTTCTTTTTTAGGGAACAACATTCAAGTGGATCCCATACCATTTGGTATGCATGGATTCAATGTAATCCTTGGAATGGACACCTTGGATAAGTATAGAGTGGTCTTGGATTGTGGTTCTAAGCAGGCAACATTTGTAGATGGTGATTGAGAGACCCCTGGCCTTGCTAAAAGTGTTGAACAAGCTTAATTACCATACGTTAATGCTTACAACCCTAATCTAACCTTTTTATATTCTTTGGAATCATAACACAAGCTTAAGTTTCAAATTTGGTTCAATTTGGACACTATTTGTGCAAGTTATGTAATTTTATGTACGTTTCGGACTTTTCTAGAATTTACCAAAATCTGAGGTTTTACTTGCAATTTCTCAAATTAATTATGTTCCTGAGATGTTATATTATTATTCTTGAGATTTTTGAGCCATGGGGTGCCTAGTTGAAGCTTGGTTTGGAGGTGTTTTATTCAAGGGTATTTTAGGATTTACCCCTTTATGGATGAGCTACGTTTAGGAGCTATCAACTAGTGTTTTATTTTATTGTCTTGGAAATTCAAAAAACAGTGGTCATATTATTTTTTGGATGCTTGTATATCCTTAATAGTTTAATTCCATGGACACATGGAGGGCTACTAGGACACCTCAAGTTTTTCTTTTTCTTTAACCAAAAGTTTGATATGCCTGTCCTTAAGCACCCAAATAAAACCTTTGGTCCCCTATCTATTCTTATCTCTCCATAGCTCATCTTTCCCCTACTGGTAGGATGAGTATCTGCCCAAGGAAGAAGAAGGTGATGATCTACTGGGTGGAAGAACCTAGGGTTTCAGTTTGCTTCCTTTGGGATTTCTAAAGCTCTTGGTGATCTTGACCTAAAGGAGCAAGTATCCCCTTCTTTCCTCCATTTATTTCTCTTTTATTCTTCCTCTTACCTTTCTCCAGGTTGAAACTTTGTTGTTCCATGGTAGAAGTTGCTCTAGAACTCAAGAATCTACCTTTCTTGCTTCTTCTTCTAGGGTTTTGCTTCTTTGTGGAGAAAAGTTCCTACTTGGCCGAATTTAGATCTATATCTTAGGTTTTCTTACCTTCTTTCCTTGAGACTCTTGTTGTTTGGGATCTGACCTACACTTTTGAGGTGAGTTTTATAACCCTCTTTACTTATATTGCTTACTATAAGCTTGTTAGCTCATGTTCTTATTAAAAATGGTGATTTAAAGAATCTAAGCTTGCTTGAGATTTAGAATTTTATGGTGTTCCATGTTCTGTTCTAGTTCTAGATGAACCTGTAAATAGATGTATGACCTTCCTAAGGTAGAGGATGGTCTAGAATAGTTTGATAGTACAACCGATGGTTTTAAGCACCTAACAATAGATGGTCCAAATTTAGGGTTTTCAAACTTTTTCCTTCACTACCACACAACCAATGGTGATACCATGCAAGAATCGATGGGGTTGCTACCTTGATAACCGATTGTGGTGACCAAGGGTGTGAATCGACGGTGACAACCAATGGTCACCCCTTAGGTCATATTTTGTCTCAATTAGAATCTTAATGATCAACCACTAAGTGCCCTAATGAATATATCAACCAATGGTGACATCAATGCAACAACCAATGGTGAAAGATGATAGTAGTGTTGATCCTATCCACCAATGGTGACACCATGTGTCACAACTGGTAGTAGATCGAATCACCACAACTAATGGTGAGCCAAGGTTTTAGATGTGGCTTCAATTAAGCCCTAAGCTAATGGTTTCTTGGTTCAATTGATCTAATGGTTAGACTTAAACTCCAATGGATGGTTTTAAAATATGAACCTAATCCAATGGTTAGGATCTAACACTTCTGGCATCTAATAGTTTGAAATAATGGATTTGATCCAATGGTTGAGATTGGATGCTTCAACATCCAATGGTTTGGATTGAAACCTATAGTATTAGATGTGATTTCTAATAATATGAATTTACTGGTTTTCCTTATGTGATCAATTTAAAGAGCTTGATGATTGAGATGATGGCTTACTTAAAATGAACAACCAATGATGGGTTTCAACCCCACAACGTATAGTGCCTCTTTATTTTATTAAATAAGGGATGTCTAAGGTTAAATGGTGACTCTTTCTAGGTCACAACTTGATAGCTTTACAAATGGTTTGTTTAGGGTGTTCATTTATGTAAATAACTAATGGTTTTACCTTTTTCAACATCTAATGGTTCTAGGTGATGATGTGGTATGGTGATATGGTTTGAATGTGGTTTAAGCTAATGGAGGTTTTCCATTAATAAGGTAGTAACCTTTTCCCTCATATGAATAGACTGAATAATGAACATATTGTGTCGATATATAACCCTAATGGGTTATAGCTTGCTACACTTAATCCTAATGAACTTAGGTGATAATGATCAACCTTCCTCAGTGGAATAATAAAACGATGAAGTACTCTCTTATTGTTGTGGAACACTGGTATACTATAACCTAGTGGTAGTATTATGAGTTATGCATGAATCCATACTTGAGTATGGTATGAAATGTGATGATGATGTTGTACCTTATGCATCTAAGATTATATGGGGATTCTATGGGTTAAGGTTTGTGAATGAATGTTGAAATATAACGTTAATGTAACCTACCTTGCTAAACCTAACCCTAATGCAAGTAGAAAATGGTGATTAGTCATATTATCCTTTCTTGAATGATTAACATAATAATAGAATATCCTTCCTAATGATTGATTGAAGCTCTAATGTGTTTAACTGGTAGTCATCATAGTTTCATGATCTATGTTTTCTTATAATAAACTTGTACATTGTTAGTGTGATGATGGACAACTATATATCTTCCTTATATGTTGATATAATAAAGGAATGCTCTTAATGCTAAGATGATCGTGCAATCTATCATGTGAACATCTGTTAGTTCTTTAATGCAATATCATGCTAAGCATGTGTATCACGTGAATGGTGATGTTTGTCGAGCCTTGCAATAAGGCATGAAAAGATAATGATGAACTTGTAGGAAATGATATGATGGTGTTAATGACCTTTGGGCATGGTTGATCCCTAAATGAGGTATAATCCTCTTATGTTAACAAGGGTTGATACCCTACGATGTTGTGATGAGGATTTATATCGTGTGACAATATGATGACAAGTGTAGTCTCATGAATGGCAAATGAATAGTACCATATGATGATGAGATGGGGAAAGAATAAGTTTCATATGTTTGATATCTTCTGAAGTGGTTATATGTTAATGCCTACTAGAGATGAATTAGGGTTTTTATGTACACTTGTTTGATGCAGCCTTAATTCATTCATTTGGTAATAACTAATCAAGTGAAATTTTAATCATATAGTGCCATGTGCCATAGATCCATCTGAGTGTCAAAACTTGCTAGATGGTGAAACGAGTATTCCTAAGGGAATCTTGGAGTGCATACTGTTGGGTATGTGGGGTGCTTGTCATCCTGAATCCAAGTGTTTAGGGAGGATTGATGCGGTCATACCTAGACCTCAGTTTAAGAATGACTATTTCTCAGTCATTATATATGTGATGAGATTGGAGGAGAATTGTGATTGTACCTCGAATGGTAGGGTATGTGTACCCACCTCCTTTCACTCTTTCACTAGTGTCATGACCTGTACCAAGGACAGACTAGGCTGTTAGCAGCTTGACCGTATGTGTCACTGTGGCGGACATGTACTGACCAGGGGCGGAGAAGATCTTGGAGTCTGGATCTTCCCTAGATCTTATATGGCATTGATTCTAACTTAGCAGTGGTTCGTTGGATTTTGAGTGGTATCCTCAAATTCCTTAGGGCTTAATAAAAGTTGTAATATAGCCATGTAGCATATTTGTTTAGGGTTATACACAACGCCTCATATTGGACGGTAACCCTTATTTTCTCTTCTTATATAGATATGGTTTATAGTACAATAGGAGATGATAGATATGCTTATGTTGTAGATATGCTCATGTTCTAAACCTATTTATGTTGTCAAATATACTAACATTGATAGTTAAGATTATGCTGCTAGCTATGTCTAATATTCCTAGCCATGCCTCTGTAATGAGAAATGCTTAACCTACTAATCATGCTTATGCAGATAATTGTGCTTTGATGTTAGTTCTACTTATGATGTAGATATGTTCAACTAGTTAGACATGCTAACAATGTTACCTATACTTATGCTGCTAGACATATTCATGATGTTAGAGAATTGTATGCTACTAGATTTCTTATGTGGTTAGAAAGTCATATGATGATAGTCAGACCAATGCTGATGATTGTTATTAGATAAAATCTGAGTAGATATTTGATAGAAGAAAAGGATTTATCTATTACATGTATATACATTCATAGTCATCCTTGTTGCTAAGCTTATTTTCTTAATATGTTTGGCATTCTTGAACTGTTCAATCTGCTCAAATGATTATTAAATACTTCAATTGCTCAGTTATTTACTATTTAATCTAATGTAATCAATATATGTTAGAGAGGGTTATATCTCTCGCTGGTATTGGGTCTCACCTCGTGGGTCACCACATCTTTTTAGGTGATTAACAACATCGACAACAGTAAAATGACAACGAGGATAATCTGAGGTGATGAACCCTAGAGATGGTTGTTTAGTTGTCTAGTGTGCCCTAGATTCATCCATGTACTCTCAGGTCTGGGTGAGAAAAGTTTGTATATGGTGTTTCAAACAAATTGGGCTTTTGTTAACATGTTAATGCTTGTTTGTGTGGCATATATGAATAATGTTCTCATGTGTATATATGTTGTGGCTAGGGCCATAGAACAAATTGTATCAAATTCTTGGCATAGTATGAATACAAGAATGATGTTGGGGTGTTATGCAAATGTTTTTGAGCATGTGTTTATGTTGAAATCAGTTTTAATTTACCCTATTTTCTGGGTATGTGTTTAATTAGTGATTGATCATGTTTAGTATTTTGAGTAATCTCATTTAGTGAAACGAGTTCTCATAGTTATAAGATGTGGATCTTCCAAGGAGATAGGAAGATTCTTCTAACGTATCTGGTGTTGATGATGGTGGTGAAGAAGTTGTTGAGGTAGGGTTGTGAAGTGTTCTTGGTACATGTATTGAATATTAAGGCGAGGAGTCCTAGTATTCCGGAGGGCTATTTTTCAGAGAGTTTGAGGACGTTTTTCCCTAAGGAGCTTTAGGGTGTTCCACCACTCTGAGAGATTGATTATGAGATCAATCTAGTCCTAGAAACGCAACTAATAGACCAAAAAATGTACATATAGGATCAAGCTGAGATGGCAAAGTTGAAGATACAACTACAAGAGCTTCTTGACAAAGGTTTTATCAGGCCGAGTATGTTGTCGTGGGGTGCTCTAGTGCTATTTGTGAAGAAGAAGGATGAGTCCATGAGGCTGTGTATAGACTACAAATAGTTGAACAAGGTGACAATAAAGGACAAGTATCCCTTGCTAAGGATAGACAACATGTTTGATCAGCTATGTGGCGCATCACTGTTCTCAAAGATGGACTTGAGGTTAGGATATCACCAGTTGAGGATCAAGGAGGATGACATACCTAATTCAGGTTTCAGGATGAGGTATGGTCACCATGAATTCGTGGTTATGTCATTTGGGCTAACCAATGCACTGGCAACGTTCATGGACTTGATGAACAGAGTGTTCCGGCTATTTCTTGATCAGTTTATGGTGGTCTTCATATATGACATCTTGATATATAGTCGTGACAGTCAGCAACATGAACAACATCTTCGTCAGGTATTGACAATGTTGAGGCAACATCAGCTATACACTAAGTTTAGCAAGTTCCAATTCTGACTGAAGGAGGTAGCTTTTGTAGGGCATGTTATCTAAATAGAGGGTGTTCGTGTGGACCCGAAGAAGGTTGAGTCCGTGAAAGCATGGGAACAGCCAAAGACACTAACATATTTGCGTAACTTTTTCAATTTGGTAGGATAATACTGGAGGTTCATTAAGAAATTTAGTGTTATATCTCTACTGCTGACTAAGTTGACAAGGAAGGAGAAGTTGGCAAGAGCATCACTTTTGGTCTTACCTGAGCAAGGAAAAGGATACACCATCTTCTGTGATGCGTTCAAGAATGGTTTGGGTTGTGTGCTGATGTAGGATAAGAATATAGTTTCTTTTGCTTCTCGACAGCTTAAGAAACATGAGGAGAACTACCCAACCCACAACTTGGAGTTAGTTGTCGTGGTTCATGCCTTGAAGACCTGGGGACACTACCTTTATGGTGAGAAGTGTTAGATATTCACGGATCACAAGAACTTGAAGTATATCTTTTCACAGAAGGAACTGAATATGAGGCAGTGATATTGGATGGAGCTAATCAAATACTATGACTGCATAATTGATTACCATCCAGGGAAGGCAAATGTCATGGCAGATGTGCTAAGTACGAAGTCCTCTTTGTCATCATCTGTAGAGAAGGCACAGTTGTGTTCCTTGGCATGCCACAAAGCGATACATGCTGATCTCTCTATGTCAGATGAATGTTAAGCTAGAAGTTTCCTTACTAGTAAGATTTTTAGCTCAGTTGTAGGTGAAGCCCATGTTGAGACAATAAATTAGAGAGGCACAAGTAGGATAATGTGCAAAAAGTAGTCGGGATATACGTAGATGCGAATTCATATTTTAATGTAAAGGTTGATATCATGATACATCAGATTAGATCAGAGCTTGATAACGAGAAGTGTGATGGCTTCCATGAATTGATGATGGGATAGTTTTTTACCATGGTAGAGTTGTGGTTCCCAATGATGACGATCTAAGGAATATGGTTCTGGCAGAGTCTCACTCATCTATGTACGCTATGCATCTAGGTATCACCAAGATGTATCATAACCTCAAAGACATGTATTGGTGGCCTGGAATGAAATGGAATGTAGCTGAGTTTGTTGTGAGATGTGTTGTGTGTCAATAGGTTAAGGTCAAGCACCAAAAGCCCCAAGGCGCGTTGCAACCGTTGCCTATACCATAGTGGAAATGGGATCATGTGACCATGGACTTTGTTGTTGGTCTACCTAGAACAACTAAAGGTCATGATTCCATCTGGGTGATCATTGATAGGTTGACCAAGTCAATGCATTTCTTTCATGTGAAGATAACATATACAGCTAAGAAGCTTGCCCAAATCTATGTTGATGAGATAGTGTGTTTGCATAGTGTCCCAGCTATCATCGTGTCTGATAGAGGTCCTCAGTTCACGAGTCACTTTTGGGAGTGATTAGACACAGCTATGGGCACACAGTTGAGGTTCAACACTACTTTCCACCCACAAATAGATGGTAAATATGAAAGGACCATTCAGACCTTGGAGGATCTTTTAAGAGCATGTGTTCTTCAAATTTTTTGGTTGTTGGGATGTACACCTTAGTCTTATAGAGTTTGTCTACAATAACAATTATTAGCAAAGCATCGACATGGCACCATATGAAGCGTTGTATGGGAGGCGTTGCAAGTCTCTGTTGTGTTGGTAAGAGACAAGTGAGTACTAACTTCTTGGTCCTGAGCTTGTGCAATAGACAATAGAAAAGATCAAGGTGATTCAACAATAGTTGAAGGCAGTCAAGGACATGCAAAAGTCATATGTAGACAATTGCCATAAACCTTTGGAGTTCCAAGTGGGGTACATAGTGTACCTCAAGGTCTCTCCTAGAAAGGTGTGCTAAGGTTTTGGAAGAAGGGTAAGTTGGCCCCCAAGTTTATGGGACCTTACCCTATTGTGGCATGTGTTGGAAAGATGGCCTATAAGTTGGAGTTACAACCTGAGTTGCACAAGTTGCATTCTGTGTTTCATGTGAGTAAGTTGAGGAAGTGTCATCCTAATATGGAGTTAGTGTTACATATAATGGAAGTTGAGCTTGACGAGGATATGTCCTATGTGGAAGGTCCAGTGTTTATCCTTGACATAAGAGTGAAAAAGCTAAAGAAGAAAGACATAGTGCTTGTGAAGGTTCTATGGCGTCATTGTGGTGTTGAGGAAGCCATGTGGGAACTCAAGGAAGAGATGAGGAGGAAGAACCCTCTCTTTTCTCGTAGGATTTTGAGGGCTAAATCCTTGTTAGGGGTTTATAGCTTGTAAGACCCCTGACCTGAGATTTGGGGTAACCCTTTTTTCTTTGGCTTAATCATGTTCTTACAACCTTTCTCTAATATCTTGAGATGTAATTAGGGCTTGAGGATACCTTAAATTCTAAGTTTGAGATTGTTTGGATGTTGTTTGTTCCTTATGTGCTAGTTTTGGTGCAAATTGCAATTTACCCAAAACAGGGGGTTGATGGGAAATTTTCCACTTCTAGAGTGTTCTTTCTCTCTCTCTTGTCTTCATGAGGGAGGTTATGGTTCTTTGGGGCGCCTTGGTGGACCCTTAGATGAGTGGAATTAGCCTTAGTGGAGATTTGGGTTTTCTAGGGTTTGGTGTGCCTTGACCTTGTCACCCTTGCTGGTTTGTTTCGATCTAGGTCACAACCTAGGGCCTAGTTGGAGGTTTTTGTGTTTGAAACACCTCCCCTAGGTATGGTTGTCATGTCTGAGATGATCTTGGGTGTCCAGGGTTGAGATGGGTGCTCGTGTGTAGAGTGTCTCGACCTAGGGTTTCTGATGACCTTGTGTCGTGACCTAGTGTTCCTTGGTGGTGTGTCGCGACCATGGACGATTTCCTTGGTGGGTCACGACTTAGGCATAGGTGTTGGGTGGTCTAGGTGGTCGAGATCCAACCTAGATTGTATCACCATGTCTTGCATGCATGGTTAAGATGGTTGCATGTGGGTGCATGTTGGTTTTTTGGGTGGACATGTATTCCTTTGGCACCTTGGAGTGTTGACACATCATGCCTTGCCTTCTCTCTCATCTCTCACCTATATAACCCATTATCTCTCCATGCTTGTAACCCCTTTGGCCCTCCATCTTCTTCCTTTTCTTTTGATTGTTCTTGGACCTTGGTGGAGCAAGGAGATATGTCCTTGGAGCTTGGTGACCAAACTCTTCTTGCATGTGGTGCTTGTAGTGACCGTAGCCCATCTTCAACCCTTGTTAAGTGTGACACCCCACCATCATCCAGACAACGAGATGACATGCAAAAATGTGTGGAACCTCATCTTACCGAAAACACAGGTTAATTAAAACTGATTGCGGAAAGCATACTCAAGGGAACTTTTGCATCCAGATCCTGCAGAGAAAGCATGTTATAAAAATATTTACAGGCTTTGATATATGTTCACCGCTTATCGGAGCTAGTTGTACTGTCAGCACCAGAGTTCATCACATGTTTATATATACATAATGGGCCACATATGGCCAACAGCAGGATAAACCAAAATTACAACAGATAGTCATCGTGAAACATCGTCGAACATCTCCGAGGACCTGAGAGTACAGGGATGACTCTAGGACTCTACTACAAAACCACCAAAACAACAACATGTCCATCTCTTGCCTTCTACTGCTCTTCTTGCTACTCGGCCGCAACCTTACGACCACCACCACATCTAGAGCAATCACCTAAAAAGGGTGTAAACCAGTGGGGTGAGACACACAGTCCCAGTGAGAAACATAACTCCCCACTGAAACTATAAACACTACAGCAAAAATACCCATTTATTCCAGTGGCTTTTATAAAAAAATGCCACTATCTATGTAATCCAGTGGCATTTGTAATTTAAATGCCTCTAAACCACGTATTATGGAGTTTATAGAAAAGACTTACCAATTAAGGCATTTTTATAATTAATTAGTGGCATTTCAAAATTGCCAAATCAAATGAGCGGGCCATAATTAGTAAAAAATTTCTATTCCCGCGAGGCTTCCCCGGCCTGCAAAACGGTTCCTCTTCTCCACGTGTTGAGCAGACATTTACTCCTTACATTTGCTCTGCTCGCAGATTCTGTGAAGTCGACCTAGCTAGCCTTTTCCCCCTAATCTTCCAGACTGTGGACGCTACCTGCTGGAACGCTCTCTGCTCTTCTCCAAGGTGTCGACGATGTTGCCAAGGGTTGGAGGGGATGCCGAGGAAGATATCAGTCTCCCAACTTGTCGGTGAGGACTGCGACGGTTTGCCACACTGCTGCTTCGGCGCACGACAGGTAAGTACACCCCACAAAACAATAAACACACATGGTCTTTCCCATCCATTCTCATAGTTTCCATTCTATCAAGGTATATATGATAATCAGTTTATGAAGATAGTCTTGAGATATGATGATTCCGTTGTTTTATATCCAGCAATCACTTCCTTAATCATTTATATCAAGCCATCGACCATCCTTCTTTGTTAGATTTAAACTTGGATTATTTTACAATCTTGAAATATGATGATCTCGTTGTTTTAATTTACAGTTTCGCATTGGTTTTGGTTATGTATACAAGTTTGCTAAATGTTAGTGTATTCATATAAAAATGTGTGTATTGTTGTATTAAATTGTAAGGAAAATGAGGCATCCACTTTTTAAAAAGTGGTCTCTTAGGTGCTCATGTGATGTCTGCACATCTTCTGTATCTTTGTTTGTAAATCATTAACGAATAAGCAAGTAATGTATCCTTACCTAGGCCACCACCTTTGGTGGGTTGGCGCTCTCTAATGAGAATAGGGGTTCCCACCATTGGGCTAATGAAGGGGAGAGATACTCATCTTTATGTATGTAGGAAGAGGCTAAGGAGAGAACACGGTTTATGAGATGGTCATTTCTTTTGTAATATTCTAGGATTTAGAAATGTCTAAGGAAGTATAAGACCTTTGTATAATTACTTATAGTATACATGTTTTTTTGGGTGTGGTTTCATCAATTTTCCTTTATTTACCGTAAACTTGAATGGTTTATATTCTTTTGCACTACCGATTGACAAAAACCTTCACCATCCCTGAAAATTAGGGTCTTTAAGCAACAATGAAGTAAGGTACCAAGGGCATGTAGACAAGTTGCTATTAACACTAAGCTATGATTGCACAAAATGCAGGGGTTCCATTGTGGAATAACAATAATTTTTTCTCTGCCATAGGAAGTCTGGTTTGCCCTCTTGATTTGTATATTGAACAAATTGCATGGCTTCTATGCAGTGATGTTTACATAATGGTTGATTCATGATTTTTTTGGAGTGTACGTCTTATCTTAGTACTACTTTAATGTAAACACATTGCATTATGGTTACTTCAGTTTCATATCCTAAATCAATTTTTGTCTTTTGATGGCAAGTTTTGTTACTCAAGAAGTTTATAACCAATTATACATCTTTACTATATATGTACTCCAACCTCTCGCCTTGGGCCAGGAACCATCAGCTGGCTGGCACACCAGTTCCTCCAAGTTCTGGGTCTTCTACACTCAGATCTTATACAAGTTGTACACTTGTATGGTCCCTGACCAGGTTTCATCAAACTAGATAATGATGTTGCTCGTTCTCTAATGGGTTCATTCCTGTCGATGTTGATAGAAACCATGGGGAATATGTTTATGGACTATTTGCTTCACTTTAAAAAATATATTGCTCTATATTTTGCAAATTTATACTACTTTTTTTGAAAATTTATAATATTGTTATATATACTTACAATTGTTAGTACTAATATTTTGCAGTCTCTGTTCACCCACAACACTCACTATGCCCTGGGCATCTACCCCCCCCCCCCGCTCCTTTTCCCTGAAGCAGAAAAGCTGGACATCACCCTAGACGAGCGTACACTTGCACAACTCATCATTCCCAGACATTGGCATCATCTGGACGGAAGACGCTACACAGCTGGTCAAATGACCTTAAAGTTTGGGAACTCGACAAATGTAATCAAGGTTCAGTATGATGGTGATGGCAATTTGGTATCCACAACCAGATGGCGTGGGTGGATTGGGATAATGGGAATTGGCCGTACAGACCAGGTATTGCTTCGTCCGATTGGCGACAATACCATACAGTCTTATATACATAACTACAACAATAGTTTGCCTTCTCACCTGAGATGATATATGCACGAGCCAGGCTGTACTATATCCGAGGAGAGGTCATTCGATGAATTCGGCATGCCTAAGGTGCAATCCTTGCCCATTGGTACCTCCTTGTACCTTATGACCATCAGTTCGGATTCGTCTACCAGTGACTCCATCCTCGACACAACATCATCAACAAAATGGAAACGTCACAGTCATAACGGTCGTCACAATTGTGGATGAATTTTTGTAACTTTTAAATTAGGAAATAATAAAAAAATGTAATTTGTGTTGTTTTACTTAATGAACATTAGTAATCAATCAAGTATTGTGAATTTAAGGTACCCAATGTGATCTTGATGATGGCCTGCAAATGTTTTTCTCTGGTGTGGTTTTGAGTGATGTTTTTCTTTGAGGATTGCCTCAAAGTGATGTTCTACTTTTATCCTTATTATAACTATGTTGTTTGTATGATAGACTTACACATAAATATTATATATTTTTACTATTTTTAAGAATGGATAATTGTTGGATGGAAGAGGATGACCGAACGAGTAGTAAATACCTTTTATGTTGTTCAATTTTGTTTTAAGTGTCTTCATTTTTGTGTGACTTGATATACTCAGGATGAGAGAATAGTTAAGTGACAACTTCCATAATAAGACAGCTACAAGGAATGATCAGAACAACATCATTGACTCTTGTACGGGGACTCATTTACCTAGCATTACTCCACAAGGTTGTTGGAAAGCTTTAAACCTGTCATCCAGTAATCGCTCCAAAAAAAATTAGCTTCCCTTCCACCTAATGTTCAAAATGATAGACCAAGGAAATTCAATAACATTGTTGCTAGCTCTGCAGTTACAAGAACACCTTGTGATGGACAAGGTAATCATATCATCGCATTTATAGTGTTGCATTTAATGATATATAATTTCTATATATGTTGTATGCTTTATGAATGAATGCTCAGGTCAAAGACATCGACAACGGGTGCCTAATGGCAATGCTTCGGTGTCCAATCATTCAAGAAGAGTAGACAGTAGAGCTGCCAATAGTCAAAATAGCCATCCTTTTCATGATCACATGGAGCAAAATGGCCTATCTGATCACCATGATGAGTTGTTAAATGCTACAACAACACCTTCTGATGGGCTAGGTAATTGGTTAATTCATTGCATATATAGTGTTGCCTTTAGTGATATATAATTTCCATTTATGTTGTATCCTTTATGAATGAATGCTCAGGTCAAAGACATCGACCACAGGTGCCTAATGGCAATGCTTCGGTGTCCAATCATTCTAGAAGAGTAGACAGTAGAGCTGCCAATAGCCAAAATAGCCATCCATTTCATGACCACATGGATCAAAATGACCTCTCTGATCACAATCAAGAGTCGTTGAATGCTACAACAACACCTTCTGATGGGCTAGGTAATTGGTTAATTCATATCATTGCATTCATAGTGCTGCATCTAAAGATATATAATTCCATTTATGTTGTATCCTTTATGAATGATTGCTCAGGTCAACGACATCGACCCCCGGTGCCTACTGTCAATGTTCCCATGTCCAATCAATCAAGAAGTGTAGATGGTAGAGCTAGCTATAGCCAAAATAGCAATGCATTTCAAGAAACCATGGAGCAAAATGACGTCTCTGATCACCATGATGAGTCGTTGAATGCTATGCCAACACCTACTGATGGGCTAGGTATTTGGTTTATTCATATCATTGCATTTATAGTGCTGCATCTAATGATATATAAATGAATGCTTAGGTCAAAGACATCGCACATGTGGCTGAACATAATGTTTGCAAGTCTGAAAAAAAAAAGCCCGATGATCAAATTCCCATTGAGATAAATCAATTTGGACAACCAGTGGGTAAAAACCAATGTCACTTATCAAGTTTTTTGACAACCATTGTAAGAGATCCCAATCTTTGTCCATTAAACTATGAGGACTGGAGACAATTTCCAGCAAATAAAAAAGAATCCATATGGAATTTTGTGAAGGTACAATATAAAAATTTATTTTTAAATGGTTAAATGAAGCTTTTGATTGATATCCTTATTGTCGGTAGAGTAAATTCATGATGGACATAGAATTAAAGGAGTGGACAATGAAGAGACTGGGAAAGAAATGGAAGGACCACAAGTGGGAGTTATGGAAACTATACTTCATAGAAGATAGTCCATATGAACAACAACTTGAACAAGTTGTTCCCCACGTGGAAACATCTCAATAGAAATTTCTTATAGATTACTGGAGGAGCAATAAAGGAAAGGTATTTTTTTTGTATCTATTAATTGATATTTAATTTACCTCACAGATAATTACTATGGACAATACTGCAATTTTTTTCATAGAGGAAGTGTATAACTAACAAGACAAGCAGAAAATTTCAAAAGGTTAGCCACACAACAGGAACCAAGTCATTTGCTTGTCTGAAACATGATGCAAGTTAGTCAATATTGTGATCCAATTGGACAATTTGGAGACATCCGTTTAAATGATGTTAGCAATTACCTTGTTTGAATGATATAGTTGGAGAAGGAAACAGGCGGGGAAGTTGATCCCATTGAGTTTTTTGAGAAAACTCATCGTAAAAAAGATGGGAGCATAGTTGATATTGAATTCGCCAAAATGTTGGTACAAGGATTCCTATCCTATAGTATTATGTTGCATTTACTACATGGAAACATTTATTTGTTTGGTATAAAATTCATCTCCTATGTTCTTTTGTGTGTAGGAAAAAATTTCTGAGTTAGGTGACGAGCTGCGAAGAAACCAACCTGATGTTACTTTAGCTAAAATTTATAGGCAGGTTATGGGAGAAGAGAGACCATGATATGTTCATGGTTATGGACTTGGACCATCACCTTCTGATATCTGGGGCAAGAGCCATAAATCTCAAGAAGCTGATGAAGCGCAAAGGAAGCATTTCCAGGATCATCTTGAACAACAACGGATGGAATTTGAAGTTAAATTCAAGAACAAAATGCAAAAATAGAGCAGATACTAGCCTTGTCTAGAGCAGGAAACAATCAATCAACACAACATGTACGCACTGGCCAGGTATGAATACATTTTATACGAAATGTGTCGTATCAATTATTTTCCATGTTGAATTTTGATGGCCTTATGACAAAGATAAAATAATTGTGCAGATCAAAATGAGACATTCAATAATTTATAAGGGACAAGTATGTTTGTATTTGTGTAAATTGCACATCATTCTACGTTTATATAAATTTTTATTTAAATTGTATTTTGTTTATAGGAAGTGTATGTGATGAGTATCGCAGATGCAGATGATAAAGTTGCAATCGATCGAGTATCTGAGGTTGACCCCTTGTAAATGGTGGGAGGTGCAATTTTAGGCTCATCATGTGTTGATGTTTATGTAGAGGTTGTGGTGATGGCCAATGAACCTCTAGTCAGACCTTCTGAGCAATATTGATATATGGATGAAGTTATTGGCAATGTCATAGCATGGCCAAAATCACATTTACTGCCAAAGTGAGCATATAGTATTGCTTATAATATGACATAATTGAAAACAAAACTAGTATCTAAAGTCGTTTCCATTTGTTGCAGGTCATGAAGTGTAAAGATAGATAATTGCATTCTTGGATACTATGTAGAGAGATGAAAGCTATAGTTGTGTTTCTTTGGTCGAATTTTTTATTAGTACATAACGATCGAGATACTGTTGTTTCATGTCCATTGTCATAGACAAGTTTGCCAAATGACAATCCTATTTTGCTTTTAGCTATGAGCAGTGTCTTACCTTCTTGTGTGTGACATTTACACAACATATTTTGTTTTGACCTGCTGAATGTGAATGTCTTTTTGTGCTTCCTAAGTCAATAGTTCTCTGTAAATTTTTCTTTCATAACTTGATCACATGTTGCATGATAGCTTACTAAGTCAATATTTCTTTGAAGAATTGTGCATTTTGTGCCTTCCACAACAAACAACATGTCACTGTGTAAAAGGCCAGTTTTTGGAGATCAGATGCCATTCTCGAGAGCTAAGGTTGTCAGCTCATCTCTTGTGAAAGGCTTCTGCTCAGCTCTTGTGAATGACCATTAATATCCAAGAACAGAGCTGATGTTAGGACTTAAAAATGGGATTCCTCACCCTAGAACTGGTCTTATAGGCAGTCCAACAAAATGGTACATCCTTACATGTTCTTTATGTATTGCAGACTAGCCAAAGTAGTATCTAAAAGTAGTATCTAAGGTAGTATTGCAGCCTAGCCAAAGTGGTTTTTAGCTATGAGCAGTGTTTTTGGAATCTTGTGTGTGAGATTTACACAACATATTTTGATATGGTGATTCGCCTCAAGATGGTTTGTGGTTGAGCTTCTATGATTTCTCAATATTTAGGCTATTAAGATGTCTGAAATGTAACTGAGATATTTTAGTCGCATGCTTCTATGCGTCCTAATTTCTCTGCAGAGGTACAACAAGTCATTTTCAACATTTCCATGGTACAACAAGTCATTTACAACATTTCCATACTCTGCTTTGGTTAAGAAGTCAAGGAAGAAGCCTCAAGAAATAATGGGTGCTCTTAGTAATATCGGTTCCTCCATGTTCCCTTAATTGTTAAAACAACATCTACAATAATACCCTTTCTGTAACATGTGGTTGTGATGCAGGCCCTAAAAGCCAATAACTATGGTAAGGATCCTCTACTAAGATCATGTACCGAGAATGACCTTAAATATCCAAGTACAGAGCTGTTGTTTGGACTCAAAAAGGCATGTTTTTGGAGATTAAAGGCCACTCTCGAGAGATAAGGTTGTCATCTCATCTCTTGTGAAAGGCTTCAGCTCAGCTCTTGTGATTGGCCATTAATATCCAAGAACAGAGTTGCTGTTAGGACTCAAAGATGGGATTCCTCACCCTGGAACTGGTCTTACATGCAATCCAACAAAATGGTGCATGCTTACATGTTCTTGATGTATTGCATCCTAGCCAACATTGGTTTCCAGTTTTGCTTTGGGTTGTTTTAAGGATTCCTGGATAAGTTATATTTCACTACTTCACTTTGTTTTTTTTCAGTTGAAGGGGACAGTGAATCTGTTCAGGAAACTCTTCTTGCTTATCAGGGGATAGTGAATCTATTCTTGGTGGCCATGTTAGTATAGATTTGAAGACCTGAAGCCTCCTGTTGATCTACATAGTCAACTTCCATGTTTTGATGTTAGTTGTTTATTACATGTGGTGGTTGCCATGACTGGTGATGGTGTCAATGATGCATCTGCTCTGAAAATGGCAGACATTGGTATTGCCATGGGAATTACTGGAATTGAGGTAAGTATATTCGTTATATGTCAATTTGTATATCTATCTTCTTGTCTTTTAGTAATTATTATCGATAATGATTGTTTCTTCCCTTTTTATGTGTCAGTCCAGGTTACCAGGAGGCTTCAGACATGGTTCTTTCTGATGATAACTTTAGTACAATAGTTATTGCAGTTGGCAAAGGGAGATCTATCTATAACAACATGAAGGCCTTCACCAGGTTCTGCTCTTATTAATCATTATATGCTTTCTTACCTTTCTAAAAATCTTTCAACTTATTATGTATGGACTATAGTTTTATGAGAACCTTGGACGACATTGAGTTTGATAACCATCTTTTGCTTTTTACATAATTGTCAAGATTGTCAGCTTTGCACCCTTTCTATCATGTGCTTAGTTGTGTGCTTAGTCGAATGTCTTCAGCTTTGCTGCATGGCAAACTCTATTCAGCTGACATAATGTGAATGGTACAGTTGAAATTATCACCATTGTTGAACTTATTAGGAAAGGTTAGAAGGTGGGTTCTTCTGAGGGTGCCCTTCTTGCCAAGCTCGGCATCAGGCCCATCTCATATGGATTGGTTGTGCTATCAGTTTATGATAGTGGATTTGTATTCAGTCCTGAGGTCCTTCACCTTACTGAAGATGACCTTATTGATAAATTTGGCAATGGTTCTATCTTCCTTGATACTAACTTAACTGCATGCCAGTGCTGTAAGTGTTTTTGTCTTACATTTGCAGGCAAGTGCTCAACATGTTGCTCACTTCATTGCAGGATCCTAGCAAGTTTGGAGTTGCTGCTGCCCCTATTGCTGCTTCAGGCTATGCAGCTACACCTGCTTCTTCTGCTGCCAAGGTGGAAGAGAAGAAGGAAGAACCTGCTGAGGAATCTGATGAACATATGGCCGTAATGCTATCACTGCAGCTGAGAAGAAGGATGAACCTTCATTGCAGTGTAGTTGGTCTACTCCTGTAGAAGCTCAAAACTACTTGGAATGCTAGAATGGAGATGTATGTTTTTGTAAGAAAATGAGTTTGTATTCCTTTGGGGGGTCACCCAGTGCAAAATGAGTTGTTATCCAGTTAGTGTTCATGTCTACAATGTGTACCATATATAGTCATATGTGATGATGTTGTATTCAATACAAGGGGCAAGGTAAAATGTCCTCCCCATGTAATTGTCATTTGATTATAAATAAAAAAGTTCAATACTTCTGGAATGTGTTCGGCTTCAATTGGCATTCAATTAGAAAACTTGATCATGAACTACAAATTGACAGACTAAAATCCATAAAACATTAGTAATGCAGAACTAGTATGTCATTAGTGGCTTTTTTCATAAGCCACTACATTCAATCAAAACCGTTTTATACAACAACATTATACAAAATAGTGGCATTTGTATAAAAGCCAAATGATGGATAATGGATTTTCTATAAATGCCAAATGATGGTTTAGTGGCCTTTATGTGGCATTTATTCGAAGCCACTAAAGACAAATATTTAGTGGCTTTTACAACTTAAACCACTATCTTCCTAGTGGCATTGGCGCTAGAGGCATTTTTTAAATGTCAACAAATGCCGCTAAACCTGTTTACTGGCTTTTTTTCAGTGGCATTTCTGAAAGGTCGCTGATGTGAATGTTTGTTGTAGTTAAAACCTCAGAAGGTTAAGGCAACAACAGCAGTTAACTGATAAAGTGTATAACAAGAGCAGCATACTGAGTAAGGCTATTATTACCATCAATCTTACCAAGATATCCAAGAGGCATATAACCAAGCATTTCTTTATGGAACATGATTGACAAGATAAGCTTCATAAGAACTTATCACAAAATATAAGGATCATACACGTATCTGCAAGGTATAACTAGATCAACTATATAAGCAAGGCCTCAATCAATGTTCCGTGTTTGTGCTTTAAGCAAGGTATACTATTCGGTTGGATTATGTTTTATTATGCTCTGAGGAAGTGAGCCTTCCCTGCTCAAATCCAACAGTTGGCTGTGAAGCCTGATCCAGTGCCATACAAGGTCTAAGGAGATCCAGACTCCATGACCTCACCTTCTCATGGTCAGTACACGAATCATCAAGCAAGACCACAGTCTTATGCTTATAGGGCCTCAGCCTCTGGGTCAGCTCCGCAAGCTACCCATCTCTCTAGCTCACCTCATCATAGGTGCTAGTACATACATCCGAGCCATGAATGCATCATGCTCATCATCACATATCCTGAGCCATGGGTCTATTCACCATGCTCCATATATCCTGAGTCTGCAACCACAGTTGCACTCAAATCCTCCTATTTTAGGCTAGGAGAAACCTTGCATATTCAACAATATACGCTCCAGGTAATCCCACAGGATAAACTTGTTTCACCATCACCATGATACTGACAATGATGGATCTATGACCAGGGCAAACTACATGATATGTTCATCTATAATTAATTAGTATATTTTAAGCCAATTGTTGAGGCAACCAAAGTTATAAACACAACCTCATAGAATTACATCATTTTTGCCATCATCATACTATCTTGGGACCTCAATACCTCATTATATCAACCACTGCCTATCAAGGCATCATAATCATGCATCAGCATTCTGGGAACGCATCCCTTATCTCATCATCGGAGGATAACACTTTAACTAGGCACTCATCCTTATATCAGGTCCTCAGACCTATCAACTTGTTATCTCATCATCACATGGTGCTACTCAAGCACATACATATCATAGCTCTTACCAAGCTATGAATCCACATAAAAATACCTGCATGGTTAGTATACACATCCATAGAGATAACTGAAGTCATCATGGATTAACATGATTATCATGCTATCAAGTATAGAGCAACATCCATGAGTATATTACACATAAGCTGTAGAAAGCATAGTTTTATAATCAATCTTAAGTATATATCATGCTCCATACATGTAATCATAATCATGAGCCACATCATCATGTGAAGCAACATCATATGCTTCCAAGCTTCCTAGTTCACAACCTATCATCTTAACCCATTATCATATATAAATGATTCAACGTGATTACATCATATTACTTGTATTATCATTATTAACAGAGAACTATCAACTATCTACATTTTGGGTTATCATAACCCTCACCAAAGCTCCTCCAACCCTCACTATAGGTATGTCAAACAGCGCCAACCCTCACCAAAGGGTGTATCGGCGAGGGTTCCATCCCCTAGAGCACTTGTGCCATCATATCGACCAACCACACTTCAACCAACGTGCAACCAGCTCACAAGGTGTCGGGCAACCAGATCTAAGGATGAATCATGCATCATCAGCAGGGACTGTCGGCCAAGGGCCTATCATGCACAAGAATAAGGGTTATGGTTAGAGTTCTATCAGTCCACTCTCTCAACAAGAAACATGTCGACCAAGATCATGGCGCCTAAGACACCCAATCATTCAATTATCAAACCATATCGTCCAAAGGACCCTCATGACGACCAAGGTACTCTATCGTCCAAGGCATCCTATCGTCTGAGAGCATGGTAACCACTAAGGCACCATATCAGCCAACTCACTTAGGGTATGACGGGAAAACAAAAACCCCATGCTCGACACAAGGTTACCCATCTTACTCATATTTCTCAAGGAAGGGGCCAGGGTGTCACCCACCTATAACAAGCAACCCCACAAGAAGACCTATCGTCCAACTAGGTAAAACATCTCATATCGTCCAAGAACTATCACAAGGTGTGTCGTGCAGAGCACACATCAAGGTGTATCGTCCAAGCTCCCACTCCACAAAGGGTATCGACCAAACCCAACTAGGCATATCGGTCAAAGGTACCACCCAAGACAAGGCTATCGAACAACACTACTCTAAGGTCATATCATGCAAGGCACAACCCAACATGGTCATCTTCAACCTCAAGCACAAGGGCACCAAACCCTAAATGATCAAGAAGAACGGCTCACCTCTCAACAACCAAGAGAGAGGAGTTTTGCACAACCTCAATCACAAATCGGGCAACTTACAAGGACCAACCTCAACATAGGTCATCACATATCCAAGAGCTCACCTCTCAAATCCATGGTGAGACGAGGGTGTTGCCCAAGCAACTAGAATGTAGACTCACCTCTCAACTAAAATGAGAGAGGGGTATTGCCTACATCACTAGAGCTCAAACTCACTTCTCTAGACCAAGGAGAGAAAGGGGTGTTGCCACCAAAGAAAACCCTAAACTATGGTTCGGCCAACTAGATCCAAAGGTAGGTAAACATCAACAACATCATGCTCACCATATCCATAAGATCAACAACATGTACTAGAGCAAGAAACATAACATGCATGGCCGATTATCAACATATAAGAATCATGCAACATAAAGAAGGTAGTATAGCTAAGGTTAGAAGTTATGTAACCTGCCTTAAGCAAACTCTTCAAGCTCCAAAGCTCCAAGCTTTAAGCTCCTAGCTCCAAGCACACCACTTTCATACACCTCAAGAAAAGGAACAAGAATCATAACCACTATGGCCGAAGGGTCGGCAAGATGGAGAAGAAGATGCTAAGGAGTGAGGGAAGATGCTTACCAAAGAACAAGACCCACCTAGGGTTCGGCCACCAAGCTAGAGGAAGAAGAAGAGATCTCCACCAAGGGGAAAGGATCGTCCACCAAGCACTCCAAGGAAGGTGTTTCATGCACACAAGGAGGGAGGAGCAACAAAAGAGCGAAAGGGTTCCCAAGGAAGAGAAAGGCAAGGCATATATAGATGAGGGTCAAGGTTAAACCAAGACAAGGTGTCACCTTACCAAGGGACAGTTGTCCACACGTTTTACCACCTTGCAAACCTCATGCACGTGCCATGCCACCACTCAACCAAGGTACGACCACATGTCCAAGCTAGGGTGACACAACCAAAGCAAGAAGGTCAACAAAGTCAAAGGCCGACACACCACCACCACCTTAGCCGACACACCCATGGGCGATACCCCATGGCCGACACAAGGCATCCTTGCCTGATACAGGGCTCAACCAAGCAAGGTAAGGCCCAAACAAGAGAAAACAAGGCCCAGAAGAGCTCAACCAAGCCCAAGGCAACTCAAGGCACGAACCCAAACCTTCCTCTCAACCCTAGAGGAAGCAAAGAGAGAGAAAGAAATCTCTCAAGGTGGCAAACTTGCTCTTCAACCCTAACTTAGGTTATTTTGCAAGTAGCACCTCCAACTCCCAACAAAACACAGGCAAACCCTAATCACCAGTAAAGGTGATTAGAAAGAAACCAAGCACAAGGTTTAGGCAAAACAAATAGGGTAAGCCCAAAATGAAGGTCAAGGTTCTTACAAGCCATAAACCTCTACAAAGGGATTTTGTCCCCAAAATCCAAAGAGAAAAGCGAGGGATACTTCCTCCTCATCTCTTCCTCAAGCTCCCACATGGCTTCCTCAACACTACGATGATGCCAAAGAACTTTCACAAGAACCAGGTCTTTCCTTTTCAACCTCTTTACCCTCATGTCAAGGATCATCACATGATCTTCTTCATAGGTCTAAATATGATTAAACTATTGTGTTTCTTTTCTAAATATGATTCTAAATATGATTAAACTATTGTGTTTCTTTTCCTTTTATACAAATGTTTTTCCATATTTTTTGCTCCTTTATGCTTCCTAGGAGCAGTGATGGAAAGTTGTTTTTTGTTCACCGTTGGTCCCGTTGTTCGTGTCTGCTATTCTGTCTGGGTGTCGTAAGCTCAATAGAAGGCTTGAGTCAATCCTGGTTGTTCTATGATGCAAACCAGCACCTTTCCAATATTTCTCCTACATAAGGTCATTCTAGGACATCTGATCCCCAAGACATGTGCTTAGGTTCATTGTGGTCAGAGAGATCTTGCAAATTCAATCCAAAGTCAAGATTACCAGACTTTCATCGAGTTTAGTCTATGTCGATCAGAGCCTTCTAATTTTTAAACTTTGTTTCAATCACTGTCTAGGTGCAGCAAGATGTGAAGAATGGGTGTCATAAGTTCTCCTTTAGGCCCTCAGTTTGGGTTGTGATTTTCTTAACATCTTCAGGTATATTTCTATATTTTCACATTCTGGTTGTCTTCTTTTATCATGCTGATCTTTGCACCTAGTTGTCTATAGGTCTGTGCTAGTTGGCTAAGAGCGATGGGGCCATGTCAGCAATTTCTCCTCATTTTGGATATCTTTCCTAGCATAGAACTTCTTTATTTTCTGATTGGTCAGAAATTCTAAAATTCCTAGTAAAGTAATTATAGCTCAAAAAAATGTAATAAAATATGTTTTTGGAATATGAAAACTATTCTCTATCCAGTTGTACTATTTTCATTACCTAAATTAGATACCATAATTACGTGATTTTTATGATTTTATATAATTGGTTATAAATTTAACATTCATAACTAATAATCCATGAGTCAAAAAAATAAAGTAAAATATGTTATATAATTAGTAAAATGTAATCTACAAGATGATGTGGTTTTGATTAACTAAGTCACTATAAAAGGTAATTCTTAGGTGTAACATCCCTGACCTGGGTTATGCCTCAACCCTAGGAGTTTTGATTAAGAAATTCATTTATATTCTTGTCTTTATCTTTTGAAAAGTAATTAAGACTAAAGGAGAGCTTATGTTTCAATTTTGGTCCTATTTGAATAATGTTGAAGCAATATTTGCATGTTTTGGACTAAAGTGCAATGTACCCAATATAAGGGGTTACCTTGCAAAATGTTACATGATAAATGTTCCTCAATTTCTATAGCATCATAAGAATGAGAATGATGCTAAGGGATGGCTTGTGGAAGCCTAGGTTCCAAGAAGGAGCTTGTTTGAATAATACTTGTGCATTGAATACTAGTTTTGGTGTAATTTGTAATTTACCCAAAACCTAGGGTTGAATATGTAAAATACCACCTCAAGAGTGTCCCTACTATCTCTTGGTATCATTTAGAGAAAAGCAAAAGAAAGGGACGTCTTGTTTGAACCATATTTGAGAAATGATACTCTTGATAATAAAATAATCAAGAAATAAGCATAATTGAAACCCTAAGTTATTTTGTAGCAAAAATATATATATTAAATGAAGTTTCCATCAACTAAAAAGCTATGGGAGAAATTCGATAATGAAATGGTGGCCAAAACACCTTCGAGGTGCCGCTATAATCTCAAGAAGGTGAAAATATATACCTACATTTTTAATTAAAAAGTAATGTCCACTAAAATAAAGGTACTAATGGATAATAGTATTATATTCATTAAGGAGCTTAATGGTCGACTATAATTTAGGGATAATTCAAAGGAATTAAAGTAAAAGAAAGATGACTTCGCAGGTAAGAAAGTGGAGGGGGCATGTGGCACCTAGTAAGGAAGGTTGATGACTTCCCTCCTACTCTCTCTCTCTTATGAATTCAATTATATATACTCAACCATTCACCTACTTGAAAGGCTATTTGCGCACCACACTCACTCCTCACTTAGGCCAACGACCAAGGAAGCAAAGGAGAAGGAGGATATCATTTCCCAAGCTTAAGGTAAGATCCATGGTCATCTTCAACCTTGGGTTGAAGGCTAAAATCAAGTTATAACTCTCTTTTCTTCTCTCTTCCATCCAATGCTCAACTTTGGCAATCCTTTACATCAAAAGGGTTGAGAACGTGCCTTGGATAATTTGAGGAGCTATCTTCACCATTAGAGATGAAAATATTGGAGCTTTGAAGTTGCTTTGGAGGCGGGTTATATAACTTGAACCCATTGATATTATTATTTGATTTCAATCTTACAATATATGTGGATCTTTTCTTCTTCTCAAACTTTTCTTGAGTAATTGATGAATCAATGAATCCAGCAGTTGTATGGACAATAGAATGAAGGTCTGAAGCTTGATGAAGATGACATCATCTTAGCACACACCTCTAGATCAACAATATCAAAAGGTTTCAGTTTTGTATGGCCAAACGGTTTCAAACCGTTTAAGGTTCAAACGGTTTCAACTTTGGATAGGCCAAACGGTTTCAAATCATTTAAGGTTCAAACGGTTTCAACTTTGGATAGGACAAACAGTTTCAAACCATTTAGAGTTCAAACGGTTTCAACTTTAGATAGGCCAAACGGTTTCAAATCGTTTAGAGTGCAAACGGTTTCAGCCTAATTTAGTCCAAACGGTTTCAAACCGTTTGGAGGTCAAAAGGTTCCCAAACCGTTTAGAGGTCAAAAAGGTCCCAAACCGTTTAGAGGTTCAAACGGTCTCAAATTGTTTAGAGGTCAAAGTGATCTCAAGACCGTTTGAAGGTCAAAGAGGTCTCAAGACCATTTGAAGGTCAAAGTGATCTCAAGACATTTTGAAGGTCAAAGTGAACTCAAGACCATGTGAAGGTCAAAGAGGTCTCAAGACCGTTTGAAGGTCAAAGAGGTCTCAAGACCATTTGAAGGTCAAAGTGATCTCAAGACCGTTTGTAGGTCAAAGTTATCTCAAGACCGTTTGAAGGTCAAAGAGATATCAAGACCGTTTTAAGTTCAAAGTGATCTCAAGACTGTTTGAAGGTCAAAATGATCTCAAGACCGTTTGAAGGTCAAAGTGGTCTCATGACCGTTTGAAGGTCAAAGGGGTCTCAAGACCGTTTGAAGGTCAAATGATCTCAAGACTATTTGAAGGTTAAAGGGGTTTTCAATGTCATTTGAGGATTAAATAATCTCAAACCGTTTAGAGACCAAATAGTCTCAAAACCATGTAAGGTCAAACAACCCTATGAGTGTTTGTAAAGTATCTCAAAATTGACTGCAATGGAAGTATCTCTAAAGTACTTAGGTGAATAGTATACTTAAGTGTGATTTTCATTTGATGCCTATGAAAGTAATAAACTGTGATAGCCCGTATTTTATGGTTTTGACATGTAGTATAGTATTTAAGGCCAACAATGTTGTGAAATAGTTTGGCATCAAACTATGGAATTGGTTAAATGATTTGTGTACTTATGAGGCCAAGAAGTCAATGTAGTAGTCATAATGAGATATAGTAGCCAATTGATGAGCCTTGATGCATTTTAATAACATAACAAGTGTTCATAGACTCGTCTGATCAAGATTTGAAAAAGTATTTGAATTGAATTTAAGCTTTACACACTCATTTATGAGGTCATTTGAGAAAGAAAATTTAATGAACAAATCTTGGATTTTTGGTATTAAACCTTGCTAAATGCTAGATCACATGTTGAGGAACTAATGTTTATAATTTTCATCATCTAGATTAGAGATGATTGGGTTTGAAGTATTAGTTTAATGACTAAGGTTCTAAATAAGTAGAAGTACGCTTGATATTTATTCATCTACTTTAGCCCAATTATCATGCAGCCATACTGCAGTTGGGACTCACGCAAGAAGTACACCATGGACCCACATTTGGGAAATCTAACCCTGGCCCTAAATAATGATCTAATGGTGGTGTGTTTTTCCTCAACTGCCGACTAAAACAGGGCTAAAGTCTGACCGAGCCATGATCTTGGCAGTCTGAGAATGTGAAGTTTGCAAGTCTAATCCAGACCTAGGTGGTAGAATAGATCCGCAATGTGTGGCACTACTTAGCTACCGATAAGTCCCCCCCCCCAATAGAAAAGATTGCAACCTCTCGTCCTCCGCTCCCACTCCACTTCTGTTAGAACTAACTGAAATAGACGAGGTTCAAGGCAAGAAAGGGGGGGGATCGAGACTGGTTTTGAGGTGAAGGAATCATCTACCAAACTCTAGGGAGATGACTAAGAATTCTCGGGTGTGTAGGGACTTAACGGAGGCTTCCTAATCCTGGCCATAGAGAGAACTCGTAGGTCTATAGCTCTGCCTCGACGAAGAAGAAAACAGACCCCGACCTCACAACTCCTAGCTAGGCTGTTGATGGAGCCGCAGAACTTGCAAGCGGCGCCGTTTCAAGAAGATGAAGCAGATGGGATGGTCTGGAGTCCCCCGACGAAGAGGCTTTTTGCCCCTTTCTGTCCAGCCACAGTGGGAGTAGTGCCGATGAGATCACCCATCTGCGAGGAAGAGACACCCTCTGTGATACAGATAGACCGGCGGTGCATAAGATTCATGGAAGGATGGGAGTTCTGTAGAAGATCCTAGGCGCTTCTGATGCAAGCTTTGAAGAGGGGAGTCCTAGTTCCCCTTTCAAACCACCAGCATGGCAACTGGCGCCGGCGAGCCCACCTGGGTTGTGGCTTGTGATTTGGAAAGCCATGGATACTTTCTGCCTCAAGCCTCCTACGTGGTGTGATGCCTGTAGAAGAATCATAAGTTAGCGAGGAGGAGCCACTGATCTCATGCCGGAGATCTCCCCTGTAGCAGCGGTGCTTGCTGGGACTGAGAAAAGCGGACAAGCCGCGGCCGTGGGGAAAGAAGGAACGCGTAAAGAAAATGGAGTCTAGATCCAATGCTAGAAGAGGCTGAGGATGAAGAAAAGGGTGCCTATTGCCCACCGGAACAAATCGTCGACGGCCCTCACGCTCGACCAGATCAGGGCCTCCCTCAAGCAGCGGCCAGGTTGCACAGAAGGCAGACGCCTCGTGTGGATCGCGAGAAAAGAAGCAAGAAAAGGAGGTAGCGGGCAGTCTAGCCAAACCAAGAGAACCAGATTGAATCGGTCGGCCCGCCTGTGACCCAAACGAGAGCCAGGAGGCGCCCTAGTGGCCATGTGGCGGGTCCTGAGTGGCCGAAAGAGGTAAATAGTTTAGTAATGTTCAGATCTTCCAAAATTTGTAGAAAATAGCTCGAATGTCTGAAAAATACAAATAAGGTACCTAAATTCTCAGAAAAATGTGTAGAACAATATGAAATCATAATATCAGGCTTTTGATGCACTAATATCAGTGATATCTTATTAGTTGTAAAATGCTTAGTTCAGGAGTAATAAATATCAAATGATGATATTAAATTATGGAAAAATGTTAGTTAGTCTATAATCATGTTTATAATGCATGTGATGTTCAAAACCATATAATTTGATTAATATGGCTAATTAGGGCTAATAACACTAAAGATAATGTATTAAATGCATACATGCTCAATAAATGATGAGATTTACAGAAAACCCTCATATCTGTAACTGGAATATAATATATAAATCTTAGATCAGTTATATGTATATAATTCATGGTATATGAAGATGACCCTTAATACATGGGTTGTAACCCTAAATTGAATAATGTATATACACTAGGGTTAATATGTGCACTAAAAAGAATATGGAGCCTAATATTCAGATAATGAATCACAATCTGGAAAATGACATATGTAGGATAAATATAAGACAATAATGCAAGTAAACGTTGGAATATCCTAATGAGATAATATAAACCCTAATGAACATGACTAGGGTTAAGATGATGAGAATCTGATGATAGTATGTGGTCTTCTCTTAATCAGGTGATGACCAGACTTCTAGATGATCAAATATGTAGATGATCGAGAATGTAAATAGGAATATCTGAACTGAGGTACGTGGGTTTATTTAATTATATGACTATGGTTTTCTTGCTTGCAATCATGATATGTATGTATGCTCTCTTCTATTTGCAAATATTGGATGTAGTATTGCTATGTAGTACCCGTTGTTTTGTCACTTGAAAACATAAATTATGAGTAGATGTTTTGTAGTTATTTAAGGTGTTCATTATCCCCCTTACGAGGGAATGGATTAATGTTGGCTAGTACACCTCCCTAGAGCACACGGTGTACGGGGAGTTTCCCTAGAGTACTTGGTACACGGGGATGGGCCCATATTTATGTTTTGGTACTAGTCCACCTTGATAATGCAATTCATCTAAGAAAATGACTTAAATTGGCGTATTTCGCTTAATAAAGAAGTGTTTTCTATGATTTTATTTCCTTCTGCAAATCTTTTTCAAAGATTATGAAAGCCATAAATATATGTATCTTCCTGCCCACATGCACAACACCTTGTGTGTTGATTCGTTGTTTCACGTATGTTTTAGGTTCAGAGCTAGCTTGGGAGATTAAGCCGGGAAGTGAGCAGTTGTCCAGGTTGTACCTTTTGTGTTAAGATCCTGTTAGCATACATGTTCATAGATTGTAAAAAAAAATTCATTCAATATGTAATTGTAAATCATTGTGTAATAATTCATGTTGTATAAATTTACATGTTGAATGTTGAGAATGTTATGGTTGTATGTTCATGTATGTGTATTATGCTTCTGCATCGCTTTCTGATATGATTGGATGATGTTTTCGGATTCTGACATCCCATTCCCAATAGGGTTTGGAGAAATCAAAATCCGGGGACGTCACAGTTGGTATCAGAGCATGAACAATAGCTACACCTAACAATTGCTCACCATGATATATATAACAAAATCCTCAGCTTTCACCTTAAACCCTAGAAACTTAGTAAGTTGTTATGTAGGAATAAGGTTTGACTTAGCCTCTAAGTTAGAACCTAGATGTTCGAGAACTAGGTTTAGATAAGTGTGTGAAACCCTTTCCATATAGAGCTCATATGTATTGGGTAGCTACACTAATCTACACCATGTTCTCACCATTTCACTAGGTGACATGACACTAGACTATCTTCTGTGTGTTGGACACTCATTTTGCTGATTTGGTTTTGTTTTCCAATCGGCTCGAGCCTCGACAGTTTTCTCTGAAATCTGTCTTCTCGGAGAAAAACTATATCATATTTTATTACCTATATGTAAATATGCAAATGTGTCCCTCACACTGGAGAGTAGTTAGTGTTCATGCAATCTAAGTGAAAGGGAGTGACATTAGTCTAGAAGAGAGAATAGATCTAGATTAGATGTCTAGAGCCTCATAAGTATGTGATAGATAGATAGACAAAAGAAAGATGAAGGAAATAAGTATATAGAATCTTATCTATGTTTGATCTCTGATGGTATAAGTTTCCTTATAAAGATTTAAATTGTATATTAGTTGAATCCAATTTTGGAGAATTTATGCAAAATCTTGATGATGAAAGTGCATTCCCTTTTTCTACTTAAGATAAGCTAAGTTAAGATAGAGATGAGTGTGCATGAGCCTCAAGCTCTTATACAAGGGGGATATCTAGTGGTAGGATGAGATATGTGGTGAACTCAGAGAGAGTAAGACCCACAGGGAGAAGGTCATAGGACCTAGCCTCCAATATATGGGATATGTGTAACAAAAAAAAAGTCCTACACTAGATTACTCTTGAGTGTTGAGTTGAGTCCTTATGCACGATTCAAATCTATATGTGAGAATTGGGTAAAAAGAAAAGTATGGGTAGATGACCCATATGATAAAGTCAATCCTTTGGCTGAGTTAGGTCCTAGCTGGAGTGACATATTTTGTGAATCTCATCATTAGTTGCAAGTGAGGTAATATATGAACTATAGTTATGAGAGTATGATGCTTTGTGCAAAAGATACTCAAAATACATATTCTCCCTTCTTCTTCTTCTCTTTCTTAATATATGATGATAGAGACCTCACTTGAGCTATATAGATGATTTAGATATGAGGAGTCACTCGTATAAGCTTGACCTATTCTATATTTCCCCCCTGTATCATACATGTAGCACCCAAGATTGAAATCATGATAAGTTTGACTTTAAAATATTCTCTTCCCCTTCATGTGAAACATGAAAGATATGATGCTGAGATCATGGGATAAACTTAGTATATTCTCTTTTTCCCTTCACATAATACATGCAAGACATAAAAATTTGAACTCATGAACTCGATATAAAGATATTTTTGGATCATACGATATAGGATCGGAAATATAGTTTGCAACTTCGATCCTTTTCAATGTGTGCTTCTAAGTTGAGTATGAATATCACACCATAGGGTGAAACCCTAATGGTCAAACATGTTACGTAAGCCTTCTTAAGTAGGAAAAAATTCTAATATCAAGGATGAAGATAAATCTCCCCTAATGCTGAAATCATTGTAAGATGTTAATGATGTTAGATTTGAATGATCTGAATATCACATCATATAAATGAAATCCTCTTGAACTTTAAAAGTATGAACAAAAACCGTATCCTTAGGGGTGATGTAATCCTAAGATATCATAATGTCATGCTATGGCTACGACATTAAATGATGCGTCAACCTATATAAGGTGGGGTGGGTACACCTCCTATGCTCTAATACCTAAGTTGATAACTTAGGGTACATCTACAACTATGATAGCCTTGGCACCAAAAAGCGGTGACTATATCAAGCTATGCCTCTTGATACCACCTTGAGTATAAGATCAATTGAATTTCGAGGACGAAATTTCACATAAGGTGGGGTGAATGTGATAGCCCGTATTTTATGGTTTTGACATGTAGTATAGTATTTAAGGCCAACAATGTTGTGAAATAGTTTGGCATCAAACTATGGAATTGGTTAAATGATTCGTGTACTTATGAGGCCAAGAAGTCAATGTAGTAGTCATAATGAGATATAGTAGCCAATTGATGAGCCTTGATGCATTTTAATAACATAACAAGTGTTCATAGACTCATCTGATCAAGATTTGAAAAGTATTTGAATTGAATTTAAGCTTTACACACTCATTTATGAGGTCATTTGAGAAAGCAAATTTAATGAACAAATCTTGGATTTTTGGTATTAAACCTTGCTAAATGCTAGATCGCATGTTGAGGAACTAATGTTTATAATTTTCATCATCTAGATTAGAGATGATTGGGTTTGAAGTATTAGTTTAATGACTAAGGTTCTAAATAAGTAGAAGTAAGCTTGATATTTATTCATCTACTTTAGCCCAATTATCATACAACCATACTGCAGTTGGGACTCACACAAGAAGTACACCATGGACCCACATTTGGGAAATCTAACCCTGGCCCTAAATAATGATCTAATGGTGGTGTGTTTTTCCTCAACTGCCGACTAAAACAGGGCTAAAGTCTGACTGAGCCATGATCTTGGCAGTCTGAGAATGTGAAGTTTGCAAGTCTAATCCAGACCTAGGTGGTAGAATAGATCCGCAATGTGTGGCACTACTTAGCTACCGATAAGTCCCCCCCCAATAGAAAAGATTGCAACCTCTCGTCCTCCGCTCCCACTCCATTTCTGTTAGAACTAACTGAAACAGACGAGGTTCAAGGCAAGAAAGGGGGGGATCGAGACTGGTTTTGAGGTGAAGGAATCGTCACCAAACTCTAGGGAGATGACTAAGCATTCTCGGGTGTGTAGGGACTTAACGGAGGCTTCCTAATCCTGGCCATAGAGAGAACTCGTAGGTCTATAGCTCTTCCTCGACGAAGAAGAAAACAGACCCCGACCTCGCAACTCCTAGCTAGGTTGTTGATGGAGCCGCAGAACTTGCAAGCGGCGCCGTTTCAAGAAGATGAAGCAGATGGGATGGTCTGGAGTCCCCCGACGAAGAGGCTTTTTGCCCCTTTCTGTCCAGCCACATTGGGAGTAGTGCCGATGAGATCACCCATCTGTGAGGAAGAGACACCCTCTACGATACAGATAGACCGGCGGTGCAGAAGATTCATGGAAGGATGGGAGTTCTGTAGAAGATCCTAGGCGCTTCTGATGCAAGCTTTGAAGAGGGGAGTCCTAGTTCCCCTTTCAAACCACCAGCATGGCAACTGGCGCCGGCGAGCCCACCTGGGTTGTGGCTTGTGATTTGGAAAGCCATGGATACTTTCTGCCTCAAGCCTCCTACGTGTTGTGACGCCTGTAGAAGAATCAGAAGTTAGTGAGGAGGAGCCACTGATCTCATGTCGGAGATCTCCCCTGTAGCAGCTGTGCTTGCTGGGACTGAGAAAAGCGGACAAGCCGCGGCCGTGGGGAAAGAAGGAACGCGTAAAGAAAATGGAGTCTAGATCTGACGCTAGAAGAGGATGAGGATGAAGAAAAGGGCGCCTATTGCCCACCAGAACAAATCGTCGACGGCCCTCACGCTCGCCCAGATCAGGGCCTCCCTCAAGCAGCGGCCAGGTTGCACAGAAGGCAGACGCCTCGTGTGGATCGCGAGAAAAGAAGCAAGAAAAGGAGGTAGCGGGCAGTCTAGCCAAACCAAGAGAACCAGATTGAATCGGCCGGCCCGCCTGTGACCCAAACGAGAGCCAGGAGGCGCCCTAGTGGCCACGTGGCGGGTCCTGAGTGGCTGAAAGAGGTAAATAGTTTAGTAATGTTCAGATCTTCCAAAATTTGTAGAAAATAGCTCGAATGTCTGAAAAATACAAATAAGGTACCTAAATTCTCAGAAAAATGTGTAGAAAAATATGAAATCATAATATCAGGCTTTTGATGCACTAATATCAGTGATATCTTATTAGTTGTAAAATGCTTAGTTCAGGAGTAATAAATATCAAATGATGATATTAAATTATGGAAAAATGTTAGTTAGTCTATAATCATGTTTATAATGCATGTGATGTCAAATATAGTCATGTTGATGTTCAAAACCATATAATTTGATTAATATGGCTAATTAGGGCTAATAACACTAAAGACAATGTATTAAATGCATACATGCTCAATAAATGATGAGATTTACAGAAAACCCTCATATCTGTAACTGGAATATAATATATAAATCTTAGATTAGTTATATGTATAGAATTCATGGTATATGAAGATGACCCTTAATACATGGGTTGTAACCCTAAATTGAATAATGTATATACACTAGGGTTAATATGTGCACTAAAAAGAATATGGAGCCTAATATTCAGATAATGAATCATAATCTGGAAAATGACATATGTAGGATAAATATAAGATAATAATGCAAGTAAACGTTGGAATATCCTAATGAGATAATATAAACCCTAATGAACATGACTAGGGTTAAGATGATGAGAATCTGTTGATATTATGTGGTCTTCTCTTAATCAGGTGATGACCAGACTTCTAGATGATAAAATATGTAGATGATCGAGAATGTAAATAGGAATCTCTGAACTCAGGTATGTGGGTTTATTTAATTATATGACTATGGTTTTCTTGCTTGCAATCATGATATGTATGTATGCTCTCTTCTATTTGCAAATATTGGATGTAGTATTGCTATGTAGTACCCGTTGTTTTGTCACTTGAAAACATAAATTATGAGTAGATGTTTTGTAGTTATTTAAGGTGTTCATTATCCCCCTTATGAGGGAATGGATTAATGTTGGCTAGTACACCTCCCTAGAGCACACGGTGTACGGGGAGTTTCCCTAGAGTACTTGGTACACGGGGATGGGCCCATATTTATGTTTTGGTACTAGTCCACCTTGATAATGCAATTCATCTAAGAAAATGACTTAAATTGGCATATTTCGCTTAATAAAGAAGTGTTTTCTATGATTTTATTTCCTTCTGCAAATCTTTTTCAAAGATTATGAAAGCCATAAATATATGTATCTTTCTGCCCACGTGCACAACACCTTGTGTGTTGATTCGTTGTTTCACGTATGTTTTAGGTTCAGAGCTAGCTTGGGAGATTAAGACGGGAAGTGAGCAGTTGTCCAGGTTGTACCTTTTGTGTTAAGATCCTGTTAGCATACATGTTCATAGATTGTAAAAAAAAAATTCATTCAATATGTAATTGTAAATCATTGTGTAATAATTCATGTTGTATAAATTTACATGTTGAATGTTGAGAATGTTATGGTTGTATGTTCATGTATGTGTATTATGCTTCCGCATCGCTTTCTGATATGATTGGATGATGTTTTCAGATTCTGACATCCCATTCCCAATAGGGTTTGGAGAAATCAAAATCCGAGGACGTCACATAAACTCAATACACTATGATAAGCATAGGTGCATGTACTTTAGTGAACGGTTGAGCCAACTTAATAAAGTAAGGAGTAATCAACATCCTAGAGAGAATGAGAGAGAAACTCATACTTGTGTAATAAATATGTAATGTGCATACATTGATACTTTTAATAAGTGTAGAGTATGAATTAGGGTTTGATCTTTGATAATGTGATCATGAAACCCTAATTGATAAATAATGGGAAACCCTAACCCTAATTTCAGGTAATGGTATGAGAAACCCTAATTGATAAAGAATGGGAAACCCAAACCCTAATTTTGGGTAATGGTATGAGAAACCCTAATTGATAAAGAATGGGGAACCCTAACCCTAATTTTGGGTAATGGTATGAGAAACCCTAATTGATAAATAATGGGAAACCCTAACCCTTATTTCAGTTAATGGTATGAGAAACCCTAATTGATAAAGAATGGGAAACCCTAAACCTAATGAGGGAATAGTGGTGTTACCCTTGTATTGCATAGTGTTGATATGTAATTGATATGGTTGTTATGTTTACTAACCATGCAGGTATTAGGAGTTGATGAGCATATCCATGTATGTGCTATGATGTTTAATGTGCCTTGTAATCTATGTGAGATGCTTGTGTAACAAGTATCATGTATACTTTGGTCAGATGACATGGAGGTAATGGTTACCTGATAAGTGATAACAATGTTCAGTGATGAACTAAGGGTTTGAATACCCAGATCTAGTAAACATGATGATGATATTATTAAGGGATGAGAATTACCGGTAATGAGATAAGGGATTATAATCCCAATGTTTTATAAAGTTTTGAAAAGTACTTGATAGATGTATTACACATTTCTTTGTAGCATTTGTCATAATAATACATGTTTGAAAACTTGGCTGATGCTAAAAGAATATGGTAATGCACTTAATTAATCAAGTGAAATCTTATCATGTAGAGCCCTGGCCATAGATCCATCATCGTCAGTAGCTGGTGATGGTAAACCAGGTTTTCCCACGGGATCTCCTGGAGGGCATATTTTTTAATATGTGGGGGTAATGGGTGCGAATATCCTTACGCCCTAATGTGGGGTTGACATGAGATAAACACAAGATCTCTCAATCCTTCATTATATGTGCCGGGATGGATGTATCACGAATCTCCCGATGATGATTAATGTCAGATTTATGTGAGATAAACATGAAATCTCTCGATTGTGAAGAGAGTGCAGCCGCCACTGTATCTCTATAGTGAAGTTGCCAGTATACCCTGAAAAGCTATTTAGTAGTGACATTAGATGTCCTGCATGTGGTCTCACACTGACCGAGACAGATGAGGTCATGGAGTCTGGCTCTTCGATTGACCTAGGTATGGAACCGATGCTTTACGTCGTCGTGGTCAGTTGGAGTATGAGCGGTTTACCTCATCTCCTCAGGGCATAAGTGTGATTGTAAAATGTAATCAGCCGTGTAGCGTATTTGCTTAAAGATGAAATACGGAAATCATTGGTTGATTCTACATTGCTTGATGTATCCTAAAATGTATAAATGTTATACATGTTCTTCATATTCCTTATTAAATAGATGTTTTACTGCTTTATCATATTTAGTTGTAATGCTTTAAAAGATGATATTGTTATATTCTGCTTAAACAATGATTTATCGTATTTATTGATATAATAGAATCATCTGCTCAGTTTAATACTGTTTATCTACAATGATAATATTTTTGGCGGAGATTTATATCTCTCGTTGGGACATGGATCTCACCCCTTTAGTCACCAACATTTTTTAGGTGGACGCGGACGAGGAGGTAGGGACCATACAGTAGGGGAAGGATAACAACATCAGGGACATCAGTAACATCTCAGGTGGAGATACTGACTGTCGTGTCTTGTAGATATGAGTCATATGTGTCGTCTTTGCACTCTCAGGTCCTTGGAGTCAGTACTCAGTGTTTTCATGATCGATCTGAAATTTTGGCTTAAATGCCTCGAGGTTTTATGTTGCTTATGTATACTTTTGGCAAAACAACTATTGTAAATATATATACTCCTCTAGAAGAGACGGTACATGGTATGTACAATGTGAACTATAATGTATACAGTACTTTGGTTCTCTTTATGAGAGTTTCCTGGAATTGGATCTCTTTGCAAAAGGTTTTAATTTTTAGTGTTTTATTTGTTATTCTGTTGATTATGGTTAATTTCGCAATTAATTACACAGTAACGGTCTGATTTGTTGTCAGGTCGTCACAAGGTTTTGGTATCAGAGCCTAAGGTTCGCTGAGCCTACAAAGACATAGGATTAAGTAGAGTCTTTGTAGTGTCCTCCAATTTATCTTATAGTGACTTCTTCTCTTATAGGAGGAGGAGAAGAACTTAAAGATGGTTGGATCACATGAGGAACATGCTGCTGAAAGAAGTATTACTTCACTGGGAGGAGGTGCAAGGGATCAGGCTAGAGAGGAATTAGTACATGAGAATCCCCAGCCTGACCAAGCTTCGATAGAAAACCCAGCTTTCCATGCCCTCTTTGGGCAGTTCATGGCGACAATGACACATATGGTGGATAGGATGCCACCACCTGCACCTAGGGCACCAGTCCCCGATGAGAGACATGGAGCTGGTAAGACTTCTGAACAACTTCGACGGGTAGGAGCCACTGATTATACTGGTACAACTGACCCAGCAGACGTACACTTGTGGCTGACTGAGTTGGAGAAGGCCTTCAGAATTCTTAATATCCCAGAAGTTGAGAAGGTTAGGCATGCGGTGTACCTATTGAAAGGGAGTGTTGGCCAATGGTGGGCCATTGAGGAAGAGAAACGACTAGGAGTTGAGGTCGAATGGAGAGAGTTCCGACAAGAGTTTGTTAGTAGATATTTTCCCAAGACTTACCTAGATGAGAAAATCTCTCAGTTTGAATGGATATGGCAAGGACCGATGATCATTAGTGAGTATGAAGCTAAGTTCATGGAGCTTCTACGGTTTTGTCCGCACATGGCTACTACGGATGAAGAGAGGATTCAACATTTTGAGAAGGGTTTGAACACTGATTTGACCACACCTGCATCTTCTCTAGAGAATAGAGAGAGGTTTGCCACCTTTGTGGAGTTAGTTAGGCGGATAGAAATGTATGTGACCGAGAAATGTCAAGCCAACAGTAAGAAAGTATATACACAGTTCCAAGGACAGAGGTCCAAAAGTTTTAAGAAACCAAGGTTTTCTGCACCAACAGTACCACCGAGGTTCAATACTCAGACGCAATGGACATCCAGCAAGGGTAGAGGCCGTAGTTTACCACCAGAGGGAGACCACAACTCAGCATCAATGTCGGTAACATGACCATCTAGGCCACAGTGGGAGAACAGAAGCTGTTATAAATGTGGGAAGATGGGACATCTGATGAAAGATTGTCTGGCTAGAGACGTGAGTGTAACCCAACCACCGAGGCAGAGTCAACAAGGCTCTTAGAGGTGACAGTTTAGCAGTGGCACACGAGGACATGGACATGCATCCCAAGCTGGTTCATCTGCACCCAACAATAGGGCGAGTGGTCAACAACCAGCAACGACAAGATTCTATGCTATGAATCAGCCAGAAGCAGTGGTCAACCCACATGTCGTGACAGGTCAGATGGAATTATTTCATTCTGATATGTCTTCATCCTGCTTTGTATCTCTTTTGATTGATCCAGGTGCTACACATTCCTTTATCACTCGAGAAGTGATTCATGACTGCAATATGACTGTCAGTCATAGAGAAGATAACTTGTTATTAGAAACTATGTTAGTTGGATCTGTAGTGTTGCGGGAGGTATGTTCTCCCTATCTTCTTTCTTTTTTAGAACTTAGCATTCAGGTGGATCTTATACCACTTGAGATGCACGGGTTTGACATAATCCTTGGGATGGACACCCTAGAAAAGTATAAGGTTGTCTTGGATTGCGGTTCCAAGAAGGCTATGTTCACAGATAATGGTGATACATGGGTCTTTCAGGGGGACAAAAAGATTCTTCCAACTTGTCTAGTGTCAATAATGGTAGCTGAGAAACTGTTGTGACAAGGATGTGAAGCATTCGTGGCACATGTGGCAGATACCAAAGCAGAGAGTCCTAATCTTTTTGAAGTTCCGATTGTTAGGGAATTTGAGGATGTGTTTCCTGAGGAACTTCTAGGTGTTCCTCCACCCCGAGAGATTAATTTCGAGATTAATCTCATCCCGGGTACACAACCAATAGCTCAAACACCTTATAGAATGGCACCTACTGAGATGGAAGAACTTAAGAAACAGTTACAGGAGTTGCTTGAGAAGGGTTTTATTCGACCAAGTACTTCACCTTGGGGTGCTCCAGTTCTTTTTGTTAAAAAGAAAGATGGGTCTATGCGATTATGCATCGACTATAGACAGCTAAACAAAGTAACCATAAAGAACAAATATCCGTTGCCAAGAATAGATGATTTGTTTGACCAGTTGCGTGGTGCAACTATATTCTCTAAAATAGATCTGAGGTCAGGATACCATTAGTTACACATCAAGGAGAGTGACATACCTAAATCAGCCTTCAGAACAAGGTATGGTCACTATGAGTTCATAGTTATGTCATTTGGACTAACTAATGCACTAGTTGCATTCATGGAACTCATGAATAGAATCTTCCGGCCATTCCTTGATCAATTCATAGTAGTCTTTATAGATGACATCTTGATTTATAGTAGAGATGCTCAACAACATGACCAACACCTCCGTCAGGCCCTGACTTTACTGAGAGAGCACAAGCTATACGCCAAGTTTAGCAAGTGTGAATTCTGGTTATCAGAAGTGTCTTTCCTAGGACATGTAATATCTGCCTTAGGTATCCATGTTGATCCTAAAAAGGTAGAATCTGTCTTGGAGTGGGAACAACCAAAGACACCAACGGAGATACACAGTTTTCTAAGGCTGGCAGGCTACTATAGGAGGTTCATTAAGAACTTCAGTTTTGTAGCATTACCCCTTACTAGGTTAACCAGGAAGGAGGTTCCTTTGGACTGGAATGACAAGTGTCAACATTCTTTCCAGTTGTTGAAAGAAAGGTTAACAAGTGTGCATGTGTTAGTGTTACCTGAGCAGGGAAAGGGGTATATTGTATTTTGTGACGCTTCTAAGAATGTGTAACATACTGAAATCTCCTTTGTACCTCTTTGTACTCTTTTCTATAAGCTTTGATCTTCATTTTCGTTCCATTTGTCCTTGGTTTTGATTTAAAAGAAATTAAGATGGTTATTGGTTAAATGTTTCCCATATATTCTTATTTTGAGGTTGCATGCACAAATGCCTTAGTTAGAATTAGATAATGGGCCTAAAGTGCAAATTCACATTTAGTAATAAAAAGAGTAAAATAATTCGTCCTAGAATCTTCTAGTGTTTCCTAGAATATAAGAGATAAGAAGAAAATCCGAATTTTTGTAAAAGAAAGAAGATGAATATAATAAGTAAAGGAAATATGAGAATTTATGAGTAAAGAAGATAATTACATAGATTTTTGCAACAAATATGATAATCTGAAACCATCATGATAATTTGATAGTTTAATTCGTTTCCTTGAGCAAAGAGTAACTTAAGGGTCAAGTATTATTTAAAATAAAAATATTAATGACATGATCAATGGAATATAGGAAATAAGCCAATAAAAAGAAATAAAATACTTAATGCTTTCAAATCGGGGAAATAACTTCAAATTCGTATTCTAAACATAAAAATAAGCCTCTGTGCAAATTTGCAACTAATTTGGATAATATATGAATAATAAGAAAAATAGGAGAGAGAAAGTGAGTAGAATGTTCTAATTAATTTAATAAATATAAATATAATGTCAACTTGTAAAGATAATTGCAAAATCGTGTTCCAACCCATTAAGGAGACTTAAGGGTGAAGTTACATTAATTTTAGATATTGTTATCACCTCTTTTGAGGGAGGAAAGAGAAAATGACATATTAATTATTTCACCTAATAAACTTTCTCAAAATGAAAAACTAACTCCATATTTGGATTCTACGCGTCGAAATAAGCCATAATATAAATTTGCATAATTTTTGGGCAACGTTTGAGCCTCCAAAAGAAGAAAGAGAAAAACATTTAAAATCTAATAGATTTTAATCGACTTTTGATCAGGGATATTTCCCTGATCTAATTCGCGATCAAACGGCTCATATTGCTTGATGGACTCGCGTCCACCAATCCAACGGCGCACGGTCATCTTCTACCTTGAGTCGGATTTGGCAACAGATTCGATTTTTCGTTTTCTTAAAATCACAATAACTTGAGATTTACTCTATGATTTTCCTTGATTTTTTTTGCGTTGGATTCCTTACGAGATTTCGCACAGGTTTATCCCAAACGTTTCGAGCTTTGACGCGTATTTGGGAAACGCCCAAACTGGCCGCCGACTCCCTCACCTTGCCCCTAGCTAAACCCTAGCCTAGGGCATGTTGCCTATATATATCTAGGTACCTAGGACTGCCACGACCTTAGCAACTCCCCTATACCTTTGATTTCAAGCTTCGTGGACGTTTGGACCGCCATCGAGCCGCCGGTTGCTCCTTCTCTTGCGGCGCTTCTCCCTCTCTATTCCAGCCACCTCGGTTCGAATCACAGGTACCATTGAGTTCGTCTCGTCCTCCTCTTTCTTTCGAGTACCTAAGTGTTCGATTTCGTCAAGTATTGCGGTTTTGCCCAAATCGGCCGAGCAAGCCTGCTCGCGCGTGATCGAGGAAGAAGATGATGCGCAAAAGACCTTTTTGCCCCTCCGGGTTCTTCTCTTTTCGTTTTCTCGCCAAGAACACGACGGTCCTTTACCCCTGTTTAGCCGCCGGGCCGCTCGACCAGTTGCGAGAGGCCCTGAGACGCGGGTCGCCGCTCTCAGTCGCCCGCGACCGCTCGATGCGGTCGGCTTTGCCTCCGTGGCAAGCTGCCATTGGTCGGAGTAAAATAATTTTTATAAATTATTTCGTTGGTCAAAAATAATAAATAAATAGTGTTTTGAAATCAGGAAAACGAGATCTATTTAATAAAAATGTTTTTGAGATCTGGTTTTGAGTTTTTCGAAAAGTTGTTTTTAAAATCGATTTAATTAACTAAAAAATCCCTAAAATTAACCCTAAAAATCTATATTTCCAAAATATACAATATTATATGTTATTTTGATCAGGAAAACCTAACTAAGACGATTATGAGGTTTTTGAAGTCTGAATCGAGAGTTTGTGCAAAAAGTTGGTAAATTAGGGTTTTCAATCTTTTAAATGAATGCATGTAATTCTAATATATATATAATGATGTAATAGGAATTTTGGGTTTATAGTTCGTGTGAAGAGTTGAAAAAGGGAAAACTTAGGACACCTGTGGCCAAGTTATGTGTTTAGTATAAGTTTTGTTGTGCATCTACCTATCAGTTGGGAAATACTTAATCTAATACCTAAATTTCTTCTATGAGGTTTAACTTGATCTAAACCATTGAATTTCTTGAAACCTAAATGTCTTATTTGCCTCAAAAATCAGATATAGTATTCTCTTGTTTTGGTATTCATACCCCACTGCCATTATATATATTCTTTTGCTTATCTTGCCATAAATCTCTTATTAGCATGAAATTAAATGTTCTATTTAATCTTTAAGTAGTGGTACTTATGTACAACCACCCATAGAGGGCATGTATAAAATCACCCTAGGGGAATGTTTATTATTCTCCCCATTAAAAATTTGTAGGTGATTTGGAAATGTTTATAATTCTTCCCTCACCTAAGGTTAGAGGTTCGGTAGGTGCCTCAACCCTACTTAGTTAGATAGACATATTAATAAACATGCTAAAACCTTTACTTACTTTGTTAATGGCAAGTTCTCTTATGAAAACCTCACACTTTTTGATATCTTCTTACACCAAATATCTAGCCTAAATTTACTTGTTACAACTTTCTTTTCCTTTGATAGATTATTAGTGTAACACATACTCTTCTTGTTTTCCCTCTTGCTGGGTGCCTTCCTAACCACCCAGGTGTTGGAGCGGTTCAAGGAGAAGGAAGGGCTTGAAGAAAGAATCCTTGCTGTGATTGTTTGCTTGACAAGAAGGATGGCTAGGTTGCTATAGCTAGATCCTCTATTCTATCTTATCTTTTCTTTTAGAAAGCAATGATGTAATAAATAATAAAGCCATTAGAAGGCTTGATATTCTTTATTTCCGCTGCTATTGACATTTTATTATGTATCTGGAATCATTCTTATTTATTTGGAATATTGTGCAATCATCCTCAAAAGTCTCAATTTTAGTTAAAAATTGTGGATGTTGTATTTCCTTCAAATTTTAGTAGAGAGGTGATCTCGCCTCTTTACAACATGGTATCAGAGCCTTTAGGCGACTATTAGGGCATGTAGTTGAGGCAAGGGTGTCTAGAAAGGATCAGGGCATGGGGGCTGGCAAGATTTTCCTCCGACCCACTAGCTTGGCATACGGGGACTCCCATGCCCATATGATCCGACCTGGCCTGCACCAATACGAACTGCCCTCGTTTCCAGCAAGGGCATAATCTTGTTCAGCATCCACAACAGACAAGACAGAATCCTCCACCACGGAACAACAACAACAATAAAAACAACAACCAGAACCCGAGACGTCCGCCAGCTGAGAGGCGGAATGGGAGAGTGTTTGCTCTCAATGCTGAAGAAGATGGTGAAGGCAATGAAGTGATTGAAAGTACACTACACCTCAATATGCATCCTTTAAAAGCTCTGTTTGACTCTTGTTCCTCCAATACCTTCATATCTAGCCAGTTTGCCTCTATGCTTGAAATCGAATCTGAGTTTATGGACCATGTATTAGATGTAAAAACTCCTAGTGGAAAAATCTGCTCCTCATATCTCCAAACTCCTACCTTGAACCTCTGTATATCTGGAATAATGTTTCCCACAGTTTTTGTCTTGCTTGATATGTCTGTCTTTGACATAATCCTGGGCATGGATTGGTTAAAGAAATATAAAGCTGTTCTGTTCTGTGAGGAATCCAAGGTTAACCTGTTCCATCCTGATGAAGGAAGAGTGTGTGTAAAGGGAAAGAAGCGAGGAGAGCGACAGTTCGTCATCTCTGCCATCAAAGCTGAAAAGCTCGTCTCTCAAGGGTGTAGAGCCTTCCTAGCCTCCATTATTCTCGATGCTACACCTCCTGCCCTAGACCATGTTGATGTGGTGAAGGACTTCCCAGATGTCTTTCCTGAGGAGTTACCCGGGTTGCCACCAAATTGTGAGGTGGAATTCTCCATCGAGCTCATACCTGGAACTTCACCGATATCGAAGCCACCTTACCGCTTGGCTCCTGCTGAGCTGGCAGAGTTGAAGAAGCAGCTTGAAGAGCTTCTTGACATGGGTTTCATTCGCCCCAGTGTTTCCCCTTGGGGAGCCCCTGTCCTGTTGGTGAAGAAGAAAGATGGCTCCTTGCGGATGTGTATGGATTACCGCATGCTCAACCAGGTGACAGTGAAGAATCGTTATCCGTTGTCACGCATCGACGACCTATTCGATTAGCTGAAGTCAGCCACCATGTTCTCCAAGATGGATCTGCGAAGTGGCTACTATCAGATGCATGTGAAAGATGATGATGTTCCGAAGACAGCGTTCAGAACTCGCTATGGGCATTATGAATTCTTGGTCATGCCTTTTGGTTGACAAATGCCCCTGCTGCGTTTATGGACCTGATGAACCGAGTATTCCGCCCATACCTCGACAAGTTTGTGGTGGTGTTTATTGATGACGTTTTGGTTTATTCCGAGATGTTGGAATAACATCGCGAACACCTGCGGATTGTACTCAACACATTGCAAGAAAATCAATTATATGCAAAATTCTCAAAATGTGAGTTCTGGATAAAGGAAGTGATGTTTCTTGGTCACGTGATTTCAGCCGGCCATATAGTTGTAGATCCCGCAAAGGTAGAAGTTGTGACAAAGTGGTGTGCTCTGAGAAACCCGTCTGAAATATGTAGTTTCCTTGGTCTAGCTGGTTACTATTGGAAGTTTATCAAAGGGTTTTCTGAGTTGGCTTTACCTTTGACCAAGCTGACTCGGAAGGAAGTTAAGTTCTCATGGACCCCTGAATGTGAGGACAGTTTTCAGAAGTTGAAGATGAGTTTGACTTCTGCTCTCGTGCTTGCTTTGCCTGTTGAGGGTATACCCTATGTCATCTACACTGATGCATCCCGACAAGGCTTAGGGTGTGTTCTGATGCAAGATGGAAAGGTGATCGCCTATGCTTCACGACAGTTGAAACCTAATGAAGCTAATTGGCCTACGCACGATTTAGAGCCGGCTGCCATAGTGCATGCTTTGAAGATCTGGCGACACTACCTCTATGGAGAAAAGTTTGAAGTCTTTTCTGATCACAAGAGTCTGAGATATCTGCTGACTCAGAAGGATATGAACTTGCGACAATGTAGGTGGATGGAATATCTTAAAGATTATAATTTCACCATCACCTATCATCCTGGGAAAGCAAACGTTGTAGCTGATGCTTTAAGTCGCAAGAAGGATGTTGTTTGTGCTGCTCTGAGATGTTCTGTGTGGGAAAACCTTGAACATGTGGCCAGTTGGAAACCTCAACCTATCGATTCAATAGATGAAGATAAGTTGTGTGTTCATATGGCCAGTCTGACTGTCACACCAACCTGGATCTCAGAAGTTGTGTCTGCACAGTTGGAGAGTTTAGAGCTTGAAGAGTTGAAAGCTTTATCTGAGAAACCGCAATCTGACTTCTCTGTCGGAGTGGATGGAGCTATCCGCTTCAGACAAAGGTTGTGGATACCTGATGCTGGTGATCTGAGACAGAAGGTTCTAAGTGAAGCTCATGGTTCCAAGTACACTATTCACCCTGGCACAACCAAGATGTACAAGGACCTACAACGAAGTTTCTGGTGGAAGAACATGAAGAACGATATAGCTCTGTTTGTGGCGAAGTGCTTGACATGTCAGCAAGTCAAGATTGAACATCAACGACCTGGTGGTCTTCTTCATCCTCTTGAGATTCCAGAATGGAAGTGGGAGAAGATCACAATGGACTTTGTTACTGGTTTCCCCAAGTCTAAGAGAGGTTATGATGTTGTCTGGCTGGTGATTGATCGGATTACAAAATCTGCTCATTTCTTGCCATTCAAAACCACGTATAAAGTTGCTGAGATGGCTCAGTTGTATGTGGAGTGGATAGTTCGTCTGCATGGTGTCCCTGCCGTGATAGTTTTTGATCGAGACCCGAAATTCACTTCTCGTTTATGGGGTCAGATTTAGGAAGAGATGGGTACTGATCTGTGTTTCAACACTGCTTACCATCTGCAAACTGATGGTCAGTCAGAGAGAACAGTTCAGATTCTGTAGGACTTGCTTCGTGCTTGTGTGATGGATTGGGGTGGTGCCTGGGATCGGTATCTACCTTTAGCAGAGTTCGCTTACAACAATAGCTACCAAGCCAGTATTGGTATGCCACCTTTTGAAGCACTCTATGGTAGACCTTGTCGTTCACCTTTGCACTGGGATGATGTTGGTGAGTGTTCTCTAGTAAAGATTGATGACATGCATATGATGCTTGAGAAGATACAGTTGATTAAGAAACGGATGAAAGCTGCTCAAGACAGACAGAAGATGTATGCTGATAAGAAGAGGTCTGATGTAAGCTTCTTAGTGGGTGACTATGCTTTTCTAAAGATCAAGCCTATACGTTCTATTGCAAGATCTAAAGTAAAAGGCAAGTTGAGTCCTCGCTATGTTGGACCATTTGAGATCTTAGATAAAGTGGGAGATTGTGCATATCGTCTAGCTTTGCCTCCTGCTTATGATAAGATTCATAATGTGTTCCATGTTTCTGTGTTGAGGAAGTACGTTAAGGATCCGTTTCATGTGCTCACCTTTGAACCTGTGGAGATTAATGAGAATCTGACTTATGAAGAACTACCTGTGAAGATCCTTGACTCCCGAGTAAAGTAGCTGAAGAATAAGGAGATAGAGTTAGTGAAGGTTTTGTGGAGGTATCATGGTTTAGAAGAAACCACTTGGGAGTTGAGAGATGAGATGTTGCGTACTCACCCTTCCCTCTTTGTATGAGATTTCGGGGAGGAAATCCTTTTTAAGGGGTGGAGTGCTGTAACATACTGAAATCTCCTTTGTACCTCTTTGTACTCTTTTCTATAAGCTTTGATCTTCATTTTCGTTCCATTTGTCCTTGGTTTTGATTTAAAATAAATTAAGATGGTTATTGGTTAAATGTTTCCCATATATTCTTATTTTGAGGTTGCATGCACAAATGCCTTAGTTAGAATTAGATAATGGGCCTAAAGTGCAAATTCACATTTAGTAATAAAAAGAGTAAAATAATTCGTCCTAGAATCTTCTAGTGTTTCCTAGAATATAAGAGATAAGAAGAAAATCCGAATTTTTGTAAAAGAAAGAAGATGAATATAATAAGTAAAGGAAATATGAGAATTTATGAGTAAAGAAGATAATTACATAGATTTTTGCAACAAATATGATAATTTGAAACCATCATGATAATATGATAGTTTAATTCGTTTCCTTGAGCAAAGAGTAACTTAAGGGTCAAGTATTATTTAAAATAAAAATATTAATGACATGATCAATGGAATATAGGAAATAAGCCAATAAAAAGAAATAAAATACTTAATGCTTTCAAATCGGGGAAATAACTTCAAATTCGTATTCTAAACATAAAAATAAGCCTCTGTGCAAATTTGCAACTAATTTGGATAATATATGAATAATAAGAAAAATAGGAGAGAGAAAGTGAGTAGAATGTTCTAATTAATTTAATAAATATAAAGATAATGTCAACTTGTGAAGATAATTGCAAAATTGTGTTCCAACCCATTAAGGAGACTTAAGGGTGAAGTTACATTAATTTTAGATATTGTTATCACCTCTTTTGAGGGAGGAAAGAGAAAATGACATATTAATTATTTCACCTAATAAACTTTCTCAAAATGAAAAACTAACTCCATATTTGGATTCTACGCATCGAAATAAGCCATAATATAAATTTTCATAATTTTTGGGCAACGTTTGAGCCTCCAAAAGAAGAAAGAGAAAAACATTTAAAATCTAATAGATTTTAATCGACTTTTGATCAGGGATATTTCCCTGATCTAATTCGCGATCAAATGGCTCAGATTGCTTGATGGACTCGCGTCCACCGATCCAACGGCGCACGGTCATCTTCTACCTTGAGTCGGATTTGGCAACAGATTCGATTTTTCGTTTTCTTAAAATCACAATAACTTGAGATTTACTCTATGATTTTCCTTGATTTTTGTTGCGTTGGATTCCTTGCGAGATTTCGCACAAGTTTATCCCAAACTTTTCGAGCTTTGACGCGTATTTGGGAAACGCCCAAACTGGCCGCCGAATCCCTCACCTTACCCCTAGCTAAACCCTAGCCTAGGGCATGTTGCCTATATATATCTAGGTACCTAGGACCGCCACGACCTTAGCAACTCCCCTATACCTTTGATTTCAAGCTTCGTGGACTTTTGGACCGCCATCGAGCCGCCGGTTGCTCCTGCTCTTGCGGCGCTTCTCCCTCTCTATTCCGGCCACCTCGGTTCGAATCACAGGTACCATTGAGTTCGTCTCGTCCTCCTCTTTCTTTCGAGTACCTAAGCGTTCGATTTCGTCAAGTATTGCGGTTTTGCCCAAATCGGCCGAGCAAGCCTGCTCGCGCGCGATCGAGGAAGAAGATGATGCGCAAAAGACCTTTTTGCCCCTCCGGGTTCTTCTCTTTTCGTTTTCTTGCCAAGGACACGACGGTCCTTTACCCCTGTTTAGCCGCCGGGCCGCTCGACTGGTTGCGAGAGGCCCTGAGACGCGGGTCGCCGCTCTCAGTCGCCCGCGACCGCTCGATGCGGTCGGCTTTGCCTACGTGGCAAGCTGCCATTGGTCGGAGTAAAATAATTTTTATAAATTATTTCGTTGGTAAAAAATAATAAATAAATAGTGTTTTGAAATCAGGAAAACGAGATCTATTTAATAAAAATGTTTTTGAGATTTGGTTTTGAGTTTTTAGAAAAGGTATTTTTAAAATCGATTTAATTAACTTAAAAATCCCTAAAATTAACCCTAAAAATCTATATTTCCAAAATATACAATATTATATGTTATTTTGATCAGGAAAACCTAACTAAGACGATTATGAGGTTTTTGAAGTCTGAATCGAGAGTTTGTGCAAAAAGTTGGTAAATTAGGGTTTTCAATCTTTTAAATGAATGCATGTAATTCTAATATATATATATAATGATGTAATAGGAAGTTTGGGTTTATAGTTCGTGTGAAGAGTTGAAAAAGGGAAAACTTAGGACACCTGTGGCCAAGGTATGTGTTTAGTATAAGTTTTGTTGTGCATCTACCTATCAGTTGGGAAATACTTAATCTAATACCTAAATTTCTTCTATGAGGTTTAACTTGATCTAAACCATTGAATTTCTTGAAACCTAAATGTCTTATTTGCCTCAAAAATCAGATATAGCATTCTCTTGTTTGGGTATTCATACCCCACTGCCATTATATATATTCTTTTGCTTATCTTTCCATAAATCTCTTATTAGCATGAAATTAAATGTTCTATTTAATCTTTAAGTAGTGGTACTTATGTACAACCACCCATAGAGGGCATGTATAAAATCTCCCTAGGGGAATGTTTATTATTCTCCCCATTAAAATTTTGTAGGTGATTTGGAAATGTTTATAATTCTTCCCTCACCTAAGGTTAGAGGTTTGGTAGGTGCCTCAACCCTACTTAGTTAGATAGACATATTAATAAACATGCTAAAACCTTTACTTACTTTGTTAATGGCAAGTTCTCTTATGAAAACCTCATACTTTTTGATATCTTCTTACACCAAATATCTAGCCTAAATTTAATTGTTACAACTTTATTTTCCTTTGATAGATTATTAGTGTAACACAGACTCTTCTTGTTTTCCCTCTTGCTAGGTGCCTTCCCAACCACCCAGGTGTTGGAGCGGTTCAATGAGAAGGAAGGGCTTGAAGAAAGAATCCTTGATGTGATCGTTTGCTTGACAAGAAGGATGGCTAGGTTGCTATAGCTAGATCCTCTATTCTATCTTATCTTTTCTTTTAGAAAGCAATGATGTAATAAACAATAAAGCCATTAGAAGGCTTGATATTCTTTCTTTCCGCTGCTATTGACATTTTATTATGTATCTGGAATCATGCTTATTTATTTGGAATATTGTGCAATCATCCTCAAAAGTCTCAATTTTAGTTAAAAATTGTGGATGTTGTATTTCCTTTAAATTTTAGTAGAGAGGTGATCTCGCCTCTTTACAGAATGGTCTAGGATGTGTGTTGATGCAGGATAAACAAGTGATTTCTTTTGCTTCTCGACATCTTAAGAAACACGAGGAAAATTATCTGACACATGATCTAGAATTAGCTATAGTGGTTCATGCGTTGAACATCTGAAGACATTATCTCTATGAAGAGACATTCTATATTTTCACAGACCATAGGAACCTAAAATACATCTTTTCACAACATGATTTGAACATGAGACAACGCCTCTAGATGGAGTTAATCAAGGACTATGATTGTACGATTGATTATCATCTGGGAAAGGCTAATGTAGTGGTTGATGCACTAAGTAGAAAATCATCTTCGCCAATCATAGACAAAGCACAGTTGAACTCTTTAGTGTGCTTTAAACAAGACCTACTTGTCTCTTTGAGGCAAAACAATGTACAACTTAAAGTATCCTTGTTAGCTGGACTGTTAGCTGAAATGAAAGTGAAACCTGGTTTGAAACAACAGATCAAAGAGGCACAATAGGTTGATACTATGATTCAGCAGATCATGTCAGAGTATGGTAGTGAGAAACGAGATGGTTTTCATGAGTCAGATGATGAGATAGTTTGTTACCATGGTAGGATGATAGTACATGATGCCAATGACATAAGGAAGTTAGTCAGGGAGGAAGATCATTCATCTATGCATGCAATGCATCCAAGGAGCACCAAAATGTATCATAACTTGAAAGATATGTATTGGTGGCCTGGTTTGAAGAAAGATGTAGCTGAGTTTGTTATGTGGTGTCCAGTGTGTCAGCAGGTTAAAGCTGAACATCAGAAGCCCGCAGGAACAATGCAACTATTACCTATACCACAGTGGAAATGGGATCACGTGACCATGGAGTTTGTGGTTGGTTTACCCAGAACAACCAAAAGTCATGATTCCATTTGGGTGATAGTTGATAGGTTGACTAAGTCAGCACATTTTCTTCCTATCAAAACAACCTATACTGCTGAGAAACTTGCACAGTTATATATAGATGAGATAGTGCGGTTACACGGGGTTCCAGATACAATTGTTTCTGATAGAGGTCCCCAGTTTACAAGTCATTTTTGGGAACGACTACATAAAGCATTGGGTATGCAGTTAAGATTCAGTACCGCCTTTCACCCCCATACGGATGGACAATCTGAGAGGACTATACAAACCTTGGAGGATTTTCTTAGGGCATGTGTCCTTCAGTTTGTAGGAAGTTAGGATCTACACTTGAGCTTAATAGAATTCGCTTACAACAATAGTTATCAGCACAATATTGATATGGAACCATATGAAGCATTATATGGTAGACGTTGTAGATCTCCATTGTGCTGGTATGAAATAGGAGAATACCAACTTTTGGGTCCTGAATTAGTGCAACAGACAACTGAAAATATCAAAGTAATACAAAAACAGTTAAAGGTTGCACAAGATAGAAAAAAGTCATACGCTGATAAACCGTGAAGACCCCTAGAATTCCAAGTTGGAGACAGAGTATATCTCAAAGTCTCACCTTGGAAAGGTGTTCTTAGATTTGGGAAAAGTGTAAGTTAGCTCGTAGATTTATGGGGCCTTATCCAATCACTGAACGGATTGGAAAAGTAGCCTATAAGTTGGAGTTGCCACCTGAACTACATAGATTGCATCCAGTATTCCATATATCCATGCTGAGAAAGTGTCACCCTGATACAGAGTTAGTATTTCAACCTGTAGAGGTGGAGTTAAATGAAGATATATCCTATGTAGAAGGACCAATGATGATTCTTGACAGGAGAAACAAAAAGTTGAAAAAGAGAGACATAATTCTTGTGAAAGTTCTCTGGCATCATCGTGGTGTTGAAGAGGCTATGTGGGAACTGGAGGAAGAGATGAGGAGGAAGTACCCTTCTCTTTTCTCTTGATGATTTTGGGGACGAAATCCCTATTAGGGGTGGATAATTATAACATCCCTGACCTGGGTTATGCCTTAACCCTAGGATTTTTGCTTAAGTAAGTCATTTATATTCTTGTCTTTATCTTTTTAAAAGTAATTAAGACTAAAGGAGAGCTTATGTTTCAATTTTGGTCCTATTTGAATAATGTTGAAGCAATATTTGCTTGTTTTGGACTGAAGTGCAATTTACCCAATATAAGGGGTTACCTTGCAAAATGTTACATGATAAATGTTCCTCAAGTGCTATAGCATCATAAGAATGATAATTATGCTAAGGGATGGCTTGTGGAAGCCTAGGTTCCAAGAAGGAGCTTGTTTGAATAATACTTCTGCATTGAATACTAGTTTTGGTCTAATTTGTAATTTACCCAAAATCTAGGGTTGAATATGTAAAATACCATCTCAAGAGTGTTACTACTATCTCTTGGTATCATTTATAGAAAAGAAAAAGAAAGGGTCGTCTTGTTTGAACCATATTTGAGAAATGATACTCTTGATAATAAAATAATCAAGAAATAAGCATAATTGAAACCCTAAGTTATTTTGTAGCAAAAGCATATATATTAAATGAAGTGCCCATCAACTAAAAAGCTATGGGATAAATCCTATAATGAAACGGTGGCCAAAACACCTTGGATGCGCCGCTATAATCTCAAGAAGGTGAAAATATCTACCTACATTTTTAATTAAAAAGTAATGTCCACTAAAATAAAGGTGTTAATGGATAATAGTATTATATTCATTAGGGAGCTTAATGATCGACTATAATTCAGGGATAATTCAAAGGAATTAAAGGAAAAGAAAGGTAGCTTCAGAGGTAAGAAAGTGGAGGGGGAATGTGGCACCTAGTAATGAAGGTTGATGACTTCCCTCCTACTCTCTCTCTTATAAATTCAATTCTATATACTCAACCATTCACCTACTAGAAAGGCTATTTGTGCACCACACTCACTCCTCACTTAGGCCAACGACCAAGGAAGCAAAGGAGAAGGAGGAGATCATTTCCCAAGCTTAAGGTAAGATCCATGGTCATCTTCAGCCTTGGGTTGAAGGCTAAAATCGAGTTATAACTCTTCTTTTCTTCTCCCTTCCATCCAATGCTCAACTTCGGCAATCTTTTACATCAAAAGGGTTGAGAACGTGCCTTGGATATTTGGAGGAAATATCTTCACCATTAGAGATGAAAATCTTGGAGCTTTGAAGTTGCTTTGGAGGCGGGTTATATAACTTGAACCCATTGATATTATTATTTGATTTCAATCTTGCAATATATGTTGATCTTTTCTTCTTCTCGAACTTTTCTTGAGTAATTGATGAATCAATGAATCCAGCAGTTGTATGGACAATAGAACGAAGGTCTAAAGCTTGATTAAGATGACATCATCTTAGCACACACCTCTAGATCAACAATATCAAATGGTTTCCATTTTGTATGGCCAAATGGTTTCAAACCGTTTAAGGTTCAATCTGTTTCAACTTTGGATAGGCCAAACGGTTTCAAACTGTTTAAGGTTCAAACGGCTTCAACTTTGGATAGGCCAAATGGTTTCAAACCGTTTAGAGTTCAAACGGTTTCAACTTTAGATAGGCCAAATGGTTTCAAACTGTTTAGAGTGCAAACGGTTTCAACCTAATTTAGTGCAAACAGTTTCAAACCGTTTAGAGGTCAAAATGGTCCCAAACCGTTTAGAGGTTCAAACGGTCTCTAGCCGTTTAGAGGTCAAAGTGATCTCAAGACCATTTGAAGGTCAAATAGGTCTCAAGATCGTTTGAAGGTCAAAGTGATCTTAAGACCGTTTGAAGGTCAAAGTGGTCTCAAGACATTTTGAAGGTCAAAGAGGTCTCAATACCGTTTGAAGGTCAAAGAGGTCTCAAGACCGTTTGAAGCTAAGAAACAAATTATTGTTGCTCGTTCTAGTATTGAAGCTGAGTATAGAGCTATGATTCATACTACTTGTGAATTTTTGTGGTTTTGTGGTATTCTGAAGGAGTATGACAATTCTGATCATGATCTTATTCCTATGTATTGTGACAACAAAGTGCTATATTCATTTCCAACAATCCAACTTTTCATGAGCACACCAAGCATATTGAAGTGGATTGTCATTTTGTCCGAGAAGCTATCTTATCTGGAAACATCTCTACTCCATATACTCATACTATTGACTTGAGAGTTATACATTTCCCATATTTTGATAATGACTTAACCATTTGATTTCTATGTATCTAATATGTTTGTTCAAGATTTATTTCAGGTTTTAGGTACATGAAAAGGATCAGATTACACAAACCCTAGCTTGTTCAAGTTCAAGTCAAATGCAATGCAAGTGTACAATTTGGAAAATTACTCCAAATGACCTTAGATGATTTTTGTAATCACTTGTATTGATGATATGGCTCGTAACTAAGATGAGAAAATCAATAACACTTAATTCCATGGTTTAATCACTCAAATGTCAATCTAGAAAATTTATCACAGGCTGTTCATCAATTGAGTTAGAAACTCGACCAATCCTATGACGAATTTTCTGAAGATGACCCATTGGTCGAGTTGCACACTCACAGAACTTGACCGACTGACTCACGGAGCAAAACTAATTTTAGCTCATCAGTTGAGTTTCCCTGAACAAACTTGACCGATAGTTTGAAAATTGGCTTTGTCATTTAGTGGATCGGTCGAGTTAGCTTTCTTGAAACTCGACCGAATGTACTGTATGGAAAATACAGAAAAAGTGATTATAGCCATTGGTGAGCTATTTTGGGTGAAAATAGATCTATTGCATCTTGGAAACGGCTATATTTTGACCCTAAATGATCCCACACTCAAGGGAACACCCCCAGCTATAAATAGGACCCCTTGGAGTTCATTTCAAGTTTGTTCATTCATGTTATTCTAAGTCCTTGCTATAGTTGAGTGTGTTGCAACTCCTTGAGCCCCTTTCTCTCTCTAGTTTACACTTCATTTCATGATTATGAGTGAGATAGGCTTGTTGTAAGAGAGCTACTTCCTTGTTCTTGTAAAGCTCTCATCCACTCCATCTTCCCTTCCCTTTTCTCCATGAAGCAAAGGTGAAGCAAGCTACTCTGAGTGATGGTGGAGTTGTTGTTGTTCTTATTCAAGGTTGAAGAAGAGGTGAAGATCTTCTCCAGGTGAAGGAGAAGACAAAGGATGAAGATCCAAGAAGAGTAGAAAAGTCCTTGAAGGAGGAAGACTTGTGCAAGGGTGGGTAATGTGACACACCGATCACAAAAACATGATTTACTTAACCGGAAGCATTCGTTAGCAGCGGATTACCGAAAATCACTAAAAATTAAAACCATTTTACAGAGAGGTCCACACATAGGAAATGTGGCATCCAACTTACAAAAACAAGATTTACTTAAGCAGAAGTGAATCATTTGCAGCGGATTATTAAAAATCACTAAAAGTTAAAACTTTTTGCAAAGAGATCCAATCATAGGAAATCTTTTACAACAAGAACCATAGTATAACATTTACATCCTGTTTCAAACCACGTGTTTTGTACTTTCTCTTCTCGAGAATTACAACATCAGCTATCCTATGACATTATATATAGACAGCATAAAACCCCGAGGCATCAAGCCAAAATCTCAGATCGATTCATTAAAACACTTAACTATAAACTCCGAGGACCTGAGAGTACAGAGACGACACATAGGAATTTCTAACTATATGACTTGACAGCCGTCATCTCCACCTGAGATCACACTGCTATCCAAGGTGTTGCTTTCCTTTTCCTGTAAAAGAGTATTTGCTTCTTTGCCCGCGTCCACCTAAAAATGTTGGATCCCACGGGGATGAGACAATTGTAAATTGCCCCAGCGGGAGATATAACTCTCTGCCAAAACATTGTTATAGCAGTTTATTATAATTAAAACTGAACAGGAGTTCTTATATATTAACACCAATATTAAACATTGATTGAACAGAGTAATATAATCTCCTTCCCTAAGGAGAACATTGCATCTACTCATGGTAGATTCATAATTCATCCATCTACTTGAAATATATAGAAAGAGGTATAAATGACATTTATCAACTAGAGATGCATAAAAGAAATATAACATCAGCCAATGAATTTCCGTATTTAATCCTTAAGCAAACATGCTATTCGGCTGATTACATTTTACAATCACACCTATGCCCTGAGGAGATGAGGTATACCACTCATGCTCCAACCGACCACTGCGAAGTCGAAATTGGTACCATACATAGGTCAATAGAAGAGCCAGATTTCTATGACCTCATCCTCCTCAGTCAGTGTGAGGACCAACTGCAGGACATCTTGTGTCTATGCTAAATATAGCTTTCCAGGGTATACTGGCAACTTCTCTATTAGAGTTACAGTGGCGTGATGCACTCTCTTCGTGATCGTGAGATTTCATGTTTATCTCCATCGATCCGGTATTAACATTATTGGGAGACGTGTATGGCATCTAACTCAATCTTTGGGAGATTCGTGATACATCCATCCCGGTACATATAATGAAGGATCGAGAGATTTAATGTTTATTTTACATCAATTCCTCCATTAGGGCGTAAGGATATTCGTGCCCATAACCCCCACATACTCAAAAGTATGCCGTCCGGGTTTTGCCGCGGAGCATCCCGTTTCACCATCATCAATTTGCTGACGATGATTAGGGCTCTACATGACTATGGTCAGGGCTCTACATGATATGATTTCACTTAATTAATTAAGTACATTAGCATATTATTTTAGCATCAGTCAAGTTATAAAACATAACTTATTCAGACAAATGCTATGAAGAAACATGTACTATTTTCATTAATCACTTCTCATTCTTTATAAGACATTGGGACCTCAGTCCCTCATTTCATTTCTTTTGAAAGTTCACATCCCTCAACAACATCATTATCACACTTATCAACTTTGGGTATTCATATCTTCAATTCATCACTATCACTGTACCACTTGTTAGGTAACCATTACCTCTAGGTCCTCAGACCGAGGTATACATAATACTTGTTACACAAGTATCTCACATGACTCACAAGGCCTATTAAATGTTCTACTACCTTTCACTAGGCAACAACTTATTCAACAAACTCATAAGGTTCATGCACATTTTGTTACTCTTACTAAGCAACAACAACATTAGGCACATAAGGTCATTCAATATATTTATTATATGAATGTCATAGCTCAAACCTGGCTATGTTCATCATCTCATGATGTCTGCATGATTAATAGACATTTTTTTTATTGAAGCCAGGGGGATTTCTATTCATCCCACCCCCCTCTTGTGGGCATAATCTTCGCAAACATACATCTCCCGCTTATATGCAGGTGGGGTCCCATTACAACAAAAACCAACACACACATCTACCATCCATCATACCCCATACAAACACAAGAAAGGACTAGTCATACATAGCAGACGTCAATAAGAAGATTTACCCTCCTCTCTCTCATCAGTTTGATATTCCTTGCATCTCAGCACAACGGAAGGAGTTTTCCTCTTCTCCAGAGTGATCATACCTCTAATCTTTGATGGAAAGATTCTATAGTCAGAGCAGACGTAGGTTTCTCTGTCTCGAGCTCCCAGCCATCCCAGAGCAGCCGAGATTGAGTTTATAACCTTCTGCACATGAGAACCCATAATATCTTCTTCCTGCAGCACCTTTCTGAGCTCCCTAACCACGGTGATGGCTCTCCATGGTTCCTTCTTCCCTCACCACAAAATGTCATAAACTTGTCTGTCATCAATCTCAATATAGGAAACCTTCAGCTGCTGGTCACTGGCAATTTTAATGCCGATTATACAAGCATGTATGTACGCCACCAAGGGTTCAGTAGCTCGAAGCCATACTCTGAAAGCCATACAAGCATCTGCATTGTGGTTTCTCACAATACCTGCTGCCCATCTTCGGTTGGTACCGCTCGGGTCACTACACATGCCGATAGTGATGTTCATCTTAAGGTTCCACAAATCCGGTGGCTGCCATTTGAGGAGTTGAATTTCTCTAAGTCTGGAGTGTGGGGTTGTGATCCTCGCGGTATCCAAGGCTGTGTAGAAGTCCACGTTGTCACTTATATCAAAAGCCTGGTGTTGAGTTAGCTTGTTGATATGGAAGACAATATGATCCCATTCTCTGATGGACGAACTAAGATGACCATCGTATCTCACCGCACATCTCATTCTCCAAATACTATAGATAATTAGAATGGATAATCTACTAGCCATCCAATTTATGATGGATTTCGTACCCCCTTTCACACATATCTCCATCAAATTGGGTATGGTACAAGGTGTCGCCTGTCCAGTAATATGAGTGAACTTCTTCCATAAGAAGAGGGCCATTTTTCCATGGAACAACAAGTGTGAAGTTCTCTCTATCATTGGTTCATCACAAGAGTTGCATCAGGATACCATGGGGATGGTACACCTGCTAGTAGACATGATAACAGTCATGTAAATCATTTATCACCTCATATGAAACAATAATAACACCACCATTCTTTATTAGGATTAGGGATATCTATCAAATAGGGCATTTCATTCCCTTTACTCAAAATTAGGGTTAGGGTTTCCCATCTTACATTAACTAGGGTTTCATGCTCACATTATTAGTTCAACCCTAGTATATTGCTCCACGCCTCTAGGAGCATTCATAGATATCATAAGTATTTGCTTATGATCACCATTCTCATCATATATCATTAATGATCATCAATTCAAGGTATGAGTTCATTTCTCATCCTTGTCATGGTATGATTACATCGTACTCACTGATTTGGCTTTCCCCATTCTCAAGATATATCTTAATCAACATTTGTCAAAGTACATTGAGTTCATTACATCTTTATTGTAACAATTACATATCACACACTCCATGTGTTTCTTATCCAAGAATACTGGATTAGAGGTTCATCAAGGTATGTTTACTCTGAAATGTTGAATGTGATATCTATCATGTCTTGATGTATCACTTTCTTCTCATTTCTATCTTTCTTAAGTTAATCAACTAGCCTTGTATTAATGTATTTCCCTCTTAATACTTTACCCACAAACTTGTCACTTCCATCATATGGTGCATAAATTACATATTAGAACTATCCCACTATTTTTTTTCTATGTGGACTTATCCAATGGTTAAGCAATGTTGAATATAGGATAAACCATTATCCATCACTTTAGATATTTCAACTCTTAGGATGTTATCCTCATCCTTATTTAATATAGCATACATCATTCTTAAGGATTTCATGTCTTCATCATTGTAAGGTATATAGGGTTGTTACACTTGCATGAAATGAGATACATAATGATCTAAGCATCATCTTGTCCCTTAGACCCTTACTCATTATAGTAACCACATTATCAATCATATGGTTCATCAACCTTACCCTACATGGTTATAACATTCTCACCTTATTTTATTACATTAGCCACACCACACTTTAGTATATTGGCTGATATACCATCACTAGGTTTTCACATATCATAGTATCATTACATGGCATCATCCTGAATTGAGTCTTACATCACCTCATTGCATCAGGGTTCCATATAACATCATTCTAATTTAGGGTTTCATATGACATTATTCTAGATCAGGGTTTCACATTCCATAACCCACAATTAGGGTTTACTATTCACATCACATTATCCTAGATTAGGGTTTATAATCAACAACCCATGATTAGGGTTTACTATTCACCCCAAGTAAGAATGATCGTCAAAATACCCTGAATTAGGGTTTCTCATATCATTACCATGAATTAGGATCATGTCATCATCTTATATTAGGATTTCACCTATCAATGTCCTCAATTAGGGTTATGATTCATTAACCTTCATAATTAGGGTTTCACGATCTCACTATTAAGGAGCATACCCTAATTAGACATTCATTCATATTGAAAGTCCACTACATGATTATCATTCATGTAGGAAGTCTTCCCACTCTCATCCTCTATAGGATGATGTTTGCTTCAGCCTTGATTAGGCTAAGTCAACTCAACTTGAAAGAAGAATTGACATCATGAGTTATATCATTACCACCATAATCATTAAAGCTTAATTATTCAAAGGGTACTAATCACCCTATCTCATTAAGAGTACCATTATTATAATCACCATTGGTTTACATCATGCAATTGTTCACTTAAACAATTGACCTTTAACCACTTTAATTGTTCATATGGTTTAGTTGATTAACTACGAAACGATCTTGGTCTCTTAGACCCCAAACGGTCTTGACCAATCAGACCTCAAACGGTCTTGCTTATAATACCTCCAAATGGTCTAAGACCGTTTAGACCTTCACACGGTCTTGAACCTACCATTGAAACCGTTTGGTAAAGTAGGAGGTTGAAATCGTTTGCTAAAGTAACATTTGAAACTAATTGCTAAAGTTGGAGTTGAAACCGTTTAGGTCTCAACCGGTTTGGGATCATTTGGTCCCAAATGATCTTGAGACTGTTTGGTCCCAAATGGTCTTGAGACTATTTGGACTCAAACAGTCTTGAGACCGTTTGGTCCAAACGTCCTCAAAACTGAATGGACCAAATATGGTCTCAACCACTCAAGTTGAATTAGGGTTTTCAATGTTGATTCCTTGATCAATTGAACTCATATAACCACTCATCAATTGAAGTTAACATCATGCTTCAATTGAGCTTAATAGGTCATCCTTCAACTGATTTAACCCTCATTTGATCATCAATTAGGGTTTTGAATCAATTGGATTAGGGATTGAAATTGATGAACCTTCAATGTTAGTCAATGTGTTATCAATTACTTTGAAACTATTGGACCATCATTCAAATTAGACATGACCTGACCTCAAATGGTCTTGAGGTCGTTTGGATTACCTCCAAACGGTCTTGAGACCATTTTACCATCACATCATCAAAATCCATGACCTCCAATTAGGGTTTGGGTCATTGGATTGACCATCAAATCAGAAATTGATTGCAATTCTATTTGGTAACTCTAGATCTTCAAACACTCAACCATACTTGACCCTAGACCTCCAAACGGTCTTGGGTGACCCCAAAATGGTCTTGAGACCGTTTGGGTGATCCCCAAATGGTTTTGAAACCGTTTGCGCTAATCAACCCAAAGGTCCAAGTCAATTAATCATGAAATTAGCACTTAACCCGATTAGGGTTTGGTGATTGATTGTCCTTCAACTCATGAACCAATTGGAACTAACCAATTATAATTAGTGGGTCATTAACCAACATCATTATCAACAAATCTCCAAATGGGCAACCCTGGTCAACACCTCCAAACGGTTTGAAACCGTTTGTCCTCAAACAATTTGATGAAATTGTTTCCTTTCAAACAGTTTGAAACCGTTTGCTCCCAAACGGTGAAACTGATTGAGCAACTTTGTTGAAACCGTTTGCACTTGATATTTGGAGAGGTGTGTGCTTATCATCCTCAAGATCTAAACTCACGAAACCTACTATTGTTTCCATGGTGATTGCATCAATCAACCAAATCAAATTTTGGAAATGTAAAAAGGATCATCAAGTGATAAGGAATTGATTGAAATAACAATATTAAGGGTTCAAAGTTATAAAACCCGCCTCCATTTGAGCTCCAAAGCTCCAAGATCACGGAAACAATGGTGGATTAAGCTTTTTCAACTCCCACTAAGCTCGTCCTCAAGCTTTTGGTTGAAAAGATTGGCTAGGGTTGAAGATGGAGTGAAGAAAAGAAGAAATCGATGATTTATTTTCAATTTCCACCATGGAATCAAGGTGAAACGGGTCAAGAACCTTACCAACAGGTTGGGGGTCATCCTTCTGGTCCTACCTAGCTCCCTTGGTCGGTTTCCAAGCAAAGCGAAGATGTGGAAACGGAAAAGCCTTTCATTTGGCTTGGAAAGGGCCTTTTTATTAGAAATTCCATGAGAGAGAAAATGTTTTATAAAAATCTATTAATTCTGAAATTGTTTCCACCATTTCCCCCCTTGGTTTCTTGCATACAAAGGCATCTCTATCCCACCGACCTCTCTTCCATTATCCAATAATTAAGGGAAAATAAATTAAGCACCTCAACCCTTATAATAGTAATTTCCATATTTGAGTGGAAATTCTTTTTCTTATAATAATGGTGAGTGGAGTTTTTCACCTCCTTGGGATATACTCGTGCCTTTTCAATGATCAAGGATGTCCAAACACATCTGAATCCAACCATATTAATTTTGGTTGAAGGCCCTTCAATTATTTTATTTATTTTTGCATTAAATTGAATTAGGGTTTCAATTAGGCTTAAATCTTAATTATTTTAACATCAAAATTCTCTCTCCTCCAACTTAATTCAAATGAGGCACCCCTCTCATTTTCTTTGCTCTACATGGTGTCAAGAAACATTACAGACCTTATTGAAGTGGTAATTTGCATATTGAACCCTAGGTTTTGCGTAAATTGCACTTTACACCAAAACTAGGTTTTAAAGCACAAACATTGTTTTATCAGCTCTTTCTTGGTACTCAGGCTACCATAAGCCATACCTCTGAATCATATTCATTCTCATGATGCTTCAACACATGAGGAACATCTTACCATGTAACATTTGCAATTTAACCCCTCATACTGGGTAATTTGCACATTAGTCCAAAATAAGCAAACATTGCTTCAACATTATTAAAACAGGACCAAAATTGAAACATAAGTTCCTCTTGAGCCTTAATTACTTTTCACCAAATAAGATTAAGGATTTAATTAGCTTTCTTAAGAAAAACTCCTAGGGTTAAGGCATAACCCAGGTCAGGGATGTTACAAATTATAAACCCCTAACAAGGATTTCGTCCCCAAAATCCCAGATAAAGGGAAACATATATTATTCATGCATCATGTCATCATGTCATCACATAACATCTCATTGTTATGGAGACACCATAGAGTTTTAATCAATACAAAGTTATTCCATACAAGTTTATCATGGAATGATTCACATGGAACATATACTCCCATGTTCCTTAGTTAGTTCAGTATTTCTCTTTCAAGATCACTATTATATTCTGTCATCCACTTGAGGCTATAAGTCTTTTCATACCCTAATTGTGTCATCTCGCCTGATAACACCATACTAGCTTTCCTTATTACTTTCACTAACTATCTTATTAGTTGTACATTCTCTTATCATAAGGAAAGTTTACTTATCAATCAAGAACTTATCTCAAAGATATATTCAATTGTTATGTTTATGAAAAACATAAACCCCTAACATGTGATGTTCATATTATTTTTCATGATTAATTTGATTTCATGGTTGACCATTCCAGATAGTCCAAATAAATCATCAGATATTTCTTAGATACCAGAATTTCTTACCTTGATACCTATCACATGAGTTGAAAACACATCACATCTTTGTCTTCCTTTCATCTTGGGATATTGCTTGTTACATACATCTTCACCTTAGACCCAAAGTCCAAGATAAACTGATACCTTTCTAAGTATCCATCACATAAACATCTTTATATTATGCACATCAAGTGTCCTATGACCCACTTGATTGCCATGTCCCTAAAAGGAAAGAAAATAAGGAATCATATTCCTCTTATTATTTCATGTATTTTCAACTATTCATGAATCATTACTCTTTTATCTCATCCTAGGTTCTTTGCCCTCAGCATAGGAATTCATAAGGATGATTGCATAACATCATTCCTTTCATGTTTATGATCATCTTAGGATCTCATCACATTTTCCATTTCTTCATTATGTGAAAAGACCTTTATTATTCTTACAACTTTATTGGATAAGATTCATATCCCTTATTCTCATTCTTATCTTATGAGGAATATACTTTTAATTCCTCATACAAACATGCTCATCTGAGATTATCTCAGACTTCTCTTTCTTATGCTTAGGATATGTCACATTTATTCATTCCATATTTTGATTTCATGATACTCATTAGATTGTCTCAGAATGACTACTTGATCAGAGCAATAAAAAAGATAACAATCTAAGAGTTTCCATACTCACTTTATCATCAATAATTGTATACCTGGCCGGGTATATAAATACTGAGATTTAGTGGTATGGACTTTGTATACTATCATATTCCTTCTTTTTCATATTATCATAAACATAAGATTTAACATTCCTGAATTTTTATCCAGGCATCTCTTATGTACCTCATCTTTTCTCATAGAGGTAAGAACAACATTAAACATTTATAATGTTTACTATGCAAAATATAAGTCCTCTCAGGACTAATCAAAGAAAACTCAATCAATTACTTTCCCAATTAACTCAGGAAACCATAAAAAGACATATTAAAATGGCATTATTTTGTCTAACCTGTCATGATTCGTGGATTATTCACTGCCTCAAGTTGACTCTACCTCAGAGGTTGATTCACCATAACATTTCTGGCTGAACAATCTCTTGCCAGATGTCCTACATGTCTGCATTGGTAGAAAATTCTGGGTGCCAGGTATGGTCTAGAGGGTTCTTTACCCTTTCTAGATAACCATTGCCTTGGTGCACTAGGCCCTGATTGTACTGGTGATACCAAAGTCTTTCCCTTTTTGGAACTACTAGGCCTCTATTCCTGGATTTGGATAGGCCTTTTCTCAATTCTCTCTTCCTTATTCTTTGTTGGAAATTTCTTTACAATATGTCCAGGCTTTCTACACCTATAGCAAATTTTGCTTTTGGGTTGTAACCTATTCTTGCCCTCACTATTTATTGATTCAACAGGCTGAGGTTGAGCACAGACTTGTTCTAAGTCTAGAACTTCATCATTTTCCATTGCTTCCACCTGCTGATGTGGATTACATATCCTGTTGATGTCCAAAACATCATCATTAGGGGCTGGTAATCTAGGTTGGATTGCTAGTGCTCGATCCACTAAATACATCATGGTTGCCCTAAGTTTCCCAACAGTGATACCTACGGAAGGATTTCTTATCATGGTTGGATTAGCTAGGGGGTTCTCAGGCAATTGTCCCTCTCTTGCCTGCTCCCCAACACCTCTTCTTGGTTTAGCATTGCTGCTTTCTGTAGCAAACTCCTCATATGACCCAGTCATCTTCAAGTTCTTCTTCTCCTATATGAGTAGAAGACACTATCAGATACACTGGAAAACACTAGAACATACTCTATTACCTTAGTCCTATGTCTCTGTAGACTCAGCGAACCTAGAGCTCTGATACCACTAAATTGTGGCATCCAACTTACAAAAACAAGATTTACTTAAGCGGAAGAAAATCATTTGCAGCGGATTACTGAAAATCACTAAAAAATTTAACTTTTTGCAAAGAGATCCAATCATAGGAAATCTTTTACAACAAGAACCATAGTATAACATTTACATCCTGTTTCAAAGTACATGTTTTGTACTATCTCTTCTCGAGAATTACAACATCAGCTGTCCTATGACATTATATAAAAATAGCATAAAACCCCGAGGCATCAAGCCAAAATCTCAGATCGATTCATTAAAACACTTAACTATAAACTCCGAGGACCCGAGAGTACAGAGACGACACATAGGCCTTTCTAACTATATGACTTGACAGCCGACATCTCCACCTGAGATCTCACTGTTGTCCAAGTTGTTGCTTTCCTTTTCCTGTAAAAGAGTATTTGCTTCTTTGTCCGCATCCACCTAAAAATGTTAGATCCCACGGGGGTGAGACAATTGTAAATTGCCCCAGCGGGAGATATAACTCTCCGCCAAAACATTGTTATAGCAGTTTATTATAATTAAAACTGAACAGGAGTTCTTATATATTAACACCAATATTAAACATTGATTGAACAGAGTAATATAATCTCCTTCCCTAAGGAGAACATTGCATCTACTCATGGTAGATTCATAATTCATCCATTACTTTAAATAAATAGAAAGAGGTATAAATGACATTTATCAACTAGAGATGTATAAAAGAAATATAACATCAGCCAATGAATTTATGTATTCAATCCTTAAGCAAACATGCTATTCGGCTGATTACATTTTACAATCACACTTATGCCCTGAGGAGATGAGGTATACCACTCATGCTCCAACCGACCACTGCGAAGTCGAAATCGGTACCATACATAGGTCAATAGAAGAGCCGGATTTCTATGACCTCATCCTCCTCAGTCAACGTGAGGACCAAATGCATGACATCTTGTGTCTCTGCTAAATATAGCTTTCCAGGGTATACTAGAAACTTCACTATTAGAGTTACAGTGGCGTGATGCACTCTCTTCGCGATCGTGAGATTTTATGTTTATCTCCATCGATCCGGTATTAACATTATTGGGAGATGTGTACATCATCTAACCCAATCTTCGGGAGATTTGTGATACATCCATCCCGGTACATATAATGAAGGATTGAGAGATTTAATGTTTATCTTACATCAATTCCTCCATTAGGGCGTAAGGATATTCACGCCCATAACCCCCACATACTCAAAAGTATGCCGTCTGGGTTTTGCCGCGGAGCATCCCGTTTCACCATCACCAATTTGCTGACGATGATGGATCTATGGTCAGGGCTCTACATGATATGATTTCACTTAATTAATTAAGTACATTAGCATATTCTTTTAGCATCAGTCAAGTTCTCAAACATAACTAATTCATACAAGTGCTATAAAGAAACATGTACTATTTTCATTAATCACTTCTCAGTCTTTATAAGATTGGGACCTCAGTCCCTCATTTCATTTCTTTTGAAAGTTCACATCCCTCAACAACATCATTATCACACTTATCAACTTTGGGTATTCATACCTTCAATTCATCACTATCACTGTACCACTTGTTAGGTAACCATTACCTCCAGGTCCTCAGACCGAGCTATACATAATACTTGTTACACAAGTATCTCACATGACTCACAAGGCCTATTAAATGTTTTACCACCTTTCACTAGGAAACAACTTATTCATGGAACTCATAAGGTTCATGCACATTTTGTTACTCTTACTAAGCAACAACAACATTAGGCACCTAAGGCCATTCAACACAAGTATCTTACATTAACTAGGGTTTCATGCTCACATTATTAGTTCAACGCTAGTATATTGCTCCACACCTCGAGGAGCATTCAAAGATATCATAAGTATTTTCTTATGATCACCATTCTCATCATATATCATTAATGATCATCAATTCAAGGTATGAGTTCATTTCTCATCCTTGTCATGGTATGATTACATCATACTCACTGATTTGGCTTTCCCCATTCTCAAGATATACCTTAATCAACATTTGTCAAGGTACATTGAGTTCATTACATCTTTATTGTAACAATTACATATCACACACTCCATGTGTTTCTTATCCAAGAATATTGGATTAGAGGTTCATCAAGGTATGTTTACTCTGAAATGCTGAATGTGATATCTATCATGTCTTGATGTATCACTTTCTTCTCATTTTTATCTTTCTTAAGTTAATCAACTAGCCTTGTATTAAGGTATTTCCCTCTTAATACTTTACCCACCAACTTGTCACTTCCATCATATGTTGCATAAATTACACATTAGATCTGTCCTACTATTTTCTTTTGATATGGACATATCCAATGGTTAAGCAATGTTGAATACAGGATAAACCATTATCCATCACTTTAGATATTTCAACTCTTAGGATGTTATCCTCATCCTTATTTAATATAGCATACATCATTCTTAAGATTTTATGTCTTCATCATTGTAAGGTATATATGGTTGTTACACTTGCATGAAATGAGATACATAATGATCTAAGCATCATCTTGTCCCTTAGACCCTTACTCATTATAGTAACCACATTATCAATCATATGGTTCATCAACCTTACCCTACATGGTTATAACATTCTCACCTTATTTGATTATATTAGCCACACTGTAAAGAGGCGAGATCACCTCTCTACTAAAATTTAAAGGAAATACAACATCCACAATTTTTAACTAAAATTGAGACTTTTGAGGATGATTGCGCAATATTCCAAATAAATAAGCATGATTCCAGATACATAATAAAATGTCAATAGCAGTGGAAAGAAAGAAATATCAAGCCTTCTAATGGCTTTATAGTTTATTACATCATTGCTTTCTAAAAGAAAAGATAAGATAGAATAGAGGATCAAGGTATAGCAACCTAGCCATCCTTCTTCTCAAGCAAACGATCACAGCAAGGATTCTTTCTTCAAGCCCTTCCTTCTCCTTGGATAGCTCCAACACCTGGGTGGTTGGGAAGGCTCCCAGCAAGAGGGAAAACAAGAAAAGTATGTGTTACACTAATAATCTTTCAAAGGCAAAGAAAAGATGTAACAAGTAAACTAGACTAAGTATTTGGTGTAAAAGGATATCAAGGAGTATGAGGTTTTTATAAGAGAACTTGCCATTAACAAAGTAAGTAAAAGGTTTTAGCATGTTTATTAATATGTCTATCTAACTAAGTAGGGTTGAGGCACCTACCGAACCTCTAACCTTAGGTGAGGGAAGAATTATAAACATTTCCAAATCACCTACAAATTTTTAATGGGGAGAATAATAAACATTCCCCTAGGGCGATTTTATACATGCCCTCTATGGGTGGTTGTACATAAGTACCACTACTTAAAATTTAAATAGAACATTTAATTTCATGCTAATAAGAGATTTATGGCAAGAATAAGCAAAAGATATTCAACATGGCAATGGGGTATGAATACCCAAACAAGAGAATACTATATCTGATTTTTGAGGCAAATAAGACATTTTAGATTTCAAGAAAATTCAACGGTTTAGATCAAATTAAACCTCATAGAAGAAATCTTGGTATTGGATTAAGTATTTCCCAACTAATAGGTAGATGTACAACAAGACTCATAAAAACACATACTAATCACATACAAATCACATACCTTGGCCACAGGTGTCCTAAGTTCCCTTTTTCAAGTCTTCACACGAACTATAACCCCAAACTTCCTAATACATCATTTAATTCATTTATTAGAATTACATGTATTCACTTAAAAGATTGAAAGCCCTAATTTACTAACTTTCTATACAAACTCTCGATTCAGACTTCAAAAACCTCATAATCGTCTTAGTTAGGTTTTCCTGATCAAAATAACATATAATATTGTATATTTTGGAAATATAGATTTTTAGGATTAATTTTAGGGATTTTTAAGTTAATTAAATCGATATTAAAAACACCTTTTCGAAAAACTCAAAAACAGATCTCAAGAATATTTTTATTAAATAGATCTCATTTTCCTGATTTCAAAACACTATTTATTTTTATTTTTTGACCACAGGATCAATTAATAAAAATTATTTAACCTCGACCAATCACAGCCTGCCACGTAGGCAGGGCTGGATGGCCGAGCGGCGACGAGCGCTCGGCAGCGGCGACCCGCGTCCTGCGGTCGCTCTCCACAAGCCGCGTGGTGCGGTCGGGCGGACCGGCAAAAGGACGAAAAAACCACGCGCGAGAAACGAAAGAAGAAGAGGACGGAGGGGCAAAAACGTCAAATACGCATCGTCTTCAAGCTCTGTCGTGCGCGAGCTGCTTGCTCGGCCGATTTGGGCAAAATCGCTATACTCGACGAAAACGTGCGTTTAGATAGTCGAAAGAAAGATAACGAGAAGACGAAGTTGGTAGTACCTTTAATTTGGACGGAGATGAAGCGGGTAGGGAGCAATATGCGCCGCAAGAGCAGGGGCAAATGGCGGCTCGATGGTGGTCCAAATGTCGACGAAAATCCAAATTGGAGGTACGAACAGGTTGCTAAGGTGATTGCGGTTGCGAGGGTGGAGTTATTTATAGGCAAGGAACCCTAGAATAGGATGTGGGTAGGAGCAAAGGAAAGTGGCCGGCGGCTACTTTGGGCGTTTCTCAAATACGCGTTAAAGCTCGCAAAAGTTGGGAAAATCTTGTGCGAAATCTCGCAAGGAAACCAACGCAACAAAAATCAAGGAAAATCGTTGAGTAAATCTCAAGTTATTGCGATTTTAAGAAAACGAAAAACCAAGTCTGTTGCCTAATCCGACTCAAGGTAGAAGATGACCGCGCACCGTCGGATCGATGGATGCGGGTCCATCAAGCAATTTGGGCCGTTCGATCGCGTATTAGATCAGGGAAATATCCCTGAGCAAAAGTCGATTAAAACTATTAGATTTTAAATGTTTTTCTCTTTCTTATTTTGGAGGCTCAAACGTTGCCCAAAAATTATGAAAATTTATATTCTGACTTATTTCGACGCGTAGAATCCGAATATGGAGTTAGTTTTTCATTTTGAGGAAGTTTAATAGGTGAAATAATTAATATGTCATTTTCTCTTTCCTCCCTCAAAAGAAGTGATAACATTATCTAAAATTAATGTAACTTCACCCTTAAGTCTCCTTAATGGTTTGAAACACGATTTTGCAATTATCTTCACAAGTTGATATTATCTTTTTATTTATTAAATTAATTAGAACTTTCTACACACTTTCTCTCTCCCATTTTTTTCTATTTATTCATATATTATCCAAATTAGTTGCAAATTTGCACAGAGGCTTATTTTTATGTTTAGAATACGAATTTGAAGTTATTTCCCTGATTTGAGAGCATTAAATATTTTACTTCTTTTTATTGGCTTATTTCCTATATTCCTTTGATAATGTTATTAATATTTTTATTTTAAATAATACTTGACCCTTTAGTTACTCTTTACCCAAGGAAACGAATTAAACTATCAAATTATCATGATGGTTTCAGATTATCTTATTTGTTACAAAATCTTTGTAATTATCTCCTTTACTCATATTTTCTCATATTTCCTTTACTTATTATATCTATCTTCTTTCTTTTATAAAATTCGGATTTTCTTCTTATTTCTTATGTTCTAGGAAACACTAGAAGATTCTAGGACGAATTATTTTATCCCCTTTTTATTTCTTAAGGTGAAATTGCATATTAAACCCCTTGTCTAATTTTTAACTGAGTCTTTTGTACATGAAACCTTGAAATAAGAACATATGGGAAATATTTAACCAATAACCATCTTAATCTCTTTTAAATCAAGACCAAGGACAAAAGGAACGAAAATGAAGGTCAAAGCTTTATAGAAAAGAGTACAAAGAGGCACAAAGGAGATTTTAGTATGTTACATCACTCCACCCCTTAAAAAGGATTTCGTCCCCGAAATCTCATACAAAGAGGGAAGGGTGAGTACGTAACATCTCATCTCTCAACTCCCAAGTGGTTTCTTCTAAACCATGATACCTCCACAAAACCTTCACTAACTCGATCTCCTTATTCTTCAGCTACTTTACTCGGGAGTCAAGGATCTTCACAGGTAGTTCTTCATAAGTCAGATTCTCATTAATCTCCACAGGTTCGATGGTGAGCACATGAGACAGATCCTTAATGTACTTCCTCAGCACAGAAACATGGAATACATTGTGAATCCTATCATAAGCAGGAGGCAAATCTAGACGATATGCATAATCTCCCACTTTATCTAAGATCTCAAATGGTCCAACATAGCGAGGACTCAACTTACCTTTTATTTTAGATCTTGCAATAGAACGTATAGGCTTGATCTTTAGAAAAGCATAGTCACCCACTAAGAATCTTACATCAGACCTCTTCTTATCAGCATACATCTTCTGTCTGTCTTGAGCAGCTTTCATCCGTTTCTTTATCAACTGTATCTTCTCCAGCATCATCTGCATGTCATCAAACTTCACTAAGGAATGTTCACCAACATCATCCCAGTGCAAAGGTGAACGACATGGTCTACCATAGAGAGCTTCAAAAGGTGGCATACCAATACTGGCTTGGTAGCTATTGTTATAAGCAAACTCTGCTAATGGTAAATACTGATCCCAAGCACCACTCCAATCCATCACACAAGCACGAAGCAAGTCCTCCAGAATCTGAACTGTTCTCTCGGACTGACCATCAGTTTGCGGATGGTAGGCAGTGCTGAAACGCAGATCAGTACCCATCTCTTCCTGAATCTGACCCCACAAACGAGAAGTAAATTTCGGGTCTCGATCAGAAACTATCACAGCAGGGACACCATGCAGACGAACTATCCACTCCACATACAACTGAGCCATCTCAGCAACTTTATGCGTGGTTTTGAAAGGCAAGAAATGAGCAGATTTGGTAAGCCGATCAATCACCACCCAAACAACATCATAACCTCTCTTGGACTTAGGGAAACCAGTAACAAAGTCCATTGTGATCTTCTCCCACTTCCATTCTGGAATCTCAAGAGGATGAAGAAGACCACCAGGTCGTTGATGTTCAATCTTAACTTGCTGACATGTCAAGCACTTTGCCACAAACAGAGCTATATCATTCTTCATATTCTTCCACCAGAAACTTCGATGTAGGTCCTTGTACATCTTGGTTGTGCCAGGGTGAATAGTGTACTTGGAACCATGAGCTTCACTCAAAACCTTCTATCTCAGATCACCAACATCAGGTATACACAACCTTTGTCTATAGAGGATAGCACCATCCATTCCGACAGAGAAGTCAGATTGCGGTTTTTCAGATAAAGCTTTCACCTCTTCAAGCTCTGAACTCTCCAACTGTGCAGACACAACTTCTGAGATCCAAGTTGGTGTAACGGTCAGACTGGCCATATGAACACACAACTTATCTTCATCTATTGAATCGACAGGTTGAGGTCTCCAACTGGCCACAAGCTCAAGGTTTTCCCACACAGAACATCTCAGAGCAGCACAAACAACATCCTTCTTGCGACTTAAAACATCAGCTACAACATTTGCTTTACCAGGATGATAGGTGATGGTGAAATTGTAATCTTTAAGATATTCCATCCACCTACGTTGTCGCAAGTTCAGATCCTTCTGAGTCAACAAATATCTCAGACTCTTGTGATCAGAAAAGACTTCAAACTTTTCTCCATAGAGGTAGTGTCGCCAGATCTTCAAAGCATGAACTATGGCAGCCAGCTCTAAATCATGCATAGGCCAATTAGCTTCATTAGGTTTCAACTGTCGAGAAGCATAGGCGATCACCTTTCCGTCTTGCATCAGAACACACCCTAAGCCTTGTCGGGAAGCATCAGTGTAGATGACATAGGGTATGCCCTCTACAGGCAAAGCAAGCACTGGAGCAGAAGTCAGACTCATCTTCAACTTCTGAAAACTGTCCTCACACTCAGGGGTCCATGAGAACTTGACTTCCTTCCGAGTCAGCTTGGTCAAAGGTAAAGCCAACTCAGAAAACCATTTGATAAACTTCCGATAGTAACCAGCTAGACCAAGGAAACTACGGATTTCAGACGGGGGGTCTCGGAGCATCCCACTTTGTCACAGCTTCTACCTTTGCAGGATCAACAGCTATATGGCCGACAGAAATCACATGACCAAGAAACATCACTTCCTTTATCCAGAACTCACATTTCGAGAATTTTGCATATAATTGATTTTCTCTCAATGTGTTGAGTACAATCCGCAAGTATTCGCGATGTTGTTCCAACGTCTCGGAATAAACCAAAACGTAATCAATAAACACCACCACAAACTTGTCGAGGTATGGGAGGAATACTCGGTTCATCAGGTCCATAAACGCAGTAGGGGCATTTGTCAAACCAAAAGGCATGACCAAGAATTCATAATGCCCATAGCGAGTTCTGAACGTTGTCTTCGGAACATCATCATCCTTCACCCGCATCTGGTAGTAGCCACTCCGCATATCCACCTTGGAGAACACTGTGGCTGACTTCAGCTGATCAAATAAGTCGTCGATGCATGGCAACGGATAACGATTCTTCACTGTCACCTGGTTGAGCATGTGGTAGTCCATACACATCCGCAAAGAGCCATCTTTCTTCTTCATGAACAGGACAGGGGCTCCCCAAGGGGAAACACTGGGGCGAATGAAACCCATGTCAAGAAGCTCTTCAAGCTGCTTCTTCAACTCCGCCAGTTCAGCAGGAGCTAAGCGATAAGGTGGCTTCGATATCGGTGAAGTTCCAGGTATGAGCTCGATGGAGAATTCCACCTCGCGATTTGGTGGCAACCCGGGTAACTCCTCAGGAAAGACATCTGGGAAGTCCTTCACCACATCAACATGGTCTAGGGCAGGAGGTGTAGCATCGAGAACTATGGATGCTAGGAAGGCTCTACACCCTTGAGTGACGAGCTTTTCAGCTTTGATGGCAGAGATGATGAACTGTCGGTCTCCTTGCTTCTTGCCCTTGACACACACTCTTCCTTCATCAGGATGGAACAGACTAACCTTGGATTCCTCACAGAACAGAACAGCTTTAAACTTCTTCAACCAATCCATGCCCAGGATGATGTCAAAGACAGTCATATCAAGCAAAACAAAAACTGTGGGAAACATTATCCCGGATATACAGAGGTTCAGGGTAGGAGTTTGGAGATAAGAGGAGCAGATTTTTCCACTAGGAGTTTTTACATCTAACACATGATCCATGAATTCAGATTCAATTTCAAGCATAGAGGCAAACTGACTTGATATGAAGGTATTGGAGGAACCAGAGTCAAACAGAGCTTTTAAAGGATGCATATTGAGGTGTAGTGTACCTTCAATCACTTCATTACCTTCAACATCTTCTTCAGCATTGAGAGCAAACACTCTCCCATTCCGCCTCTCAGCTGGCGGACGTCTCAGATTCTGGTTATTGTTGTTTCGCGGTGGAGGATTCTGTCTCGGCTATTGTGGTTGATGAGAAGGATTCTGCCCTTGCTGGAAACGAGGGCAGTTAGGTCGGATGTGCCCAACCTGGCCACACTCATGAAAGGTCAGTGGAGGACGGTTGCCAACACGAGCAGGTGCATTGTTGGCGGGACATCTTCCAGGAGGATGGTGGCGATTGCATCTGTTGCAGCGATCACGACCACAGTTCTCATGCTAGTTTGGATTCTTCCTTTTGTTATTGTTGAAGCTACTGGAAGACTGAAATCCCAGATAAGACTCGATGGAGAGAGCCTTGTCCACCATCTGTTGAAACGTGAGTGGCAGCTGTGGAACGAGGCTTCGACCAACGTGGTAGTTCAGGCCCTCCAAGAACAAGGTTGCTCTCCTGTCAGCTCCAAGGTCGGTGGCGTAACATTCCAGCAGCAGAAACTTCTGAACATAGTCTGCCACACTCATGCTTCCTTGCTTGAGACTGTAAAACTCAGCCTCCTTCTTCCTCAGGAACGCAAGACAGATGTACTTCTCTCTGAACAGCTTCAGGAACTGAGTCCACTCCATGGAGGAGGTGTCTCGAGTACGGGCAACTCCATTCCACCAGACACGTGCAGGTCCATCCAGCACGTACGTCACGAACCGAACCTTCTGGTGAGGAGGGCAAGCCATACCCTCGAACACCCAGTCATCAGCTTTGTCCACCATGTTAGGCTCACTCTCACCCTTGAAGTAGGGTGGCTGCATCTTGATGAAATCAGTGAGGGTGAACTCCCTCAGCTTGGTGGCAACCGCAGCAATGGTGTTGAGTTGTCCCATCATGGTGGAGGACAACAGTTTTCGCATCATCGCCAGTTCTTGCTCAGGTGTGAAAGCAGGTACACCAGAGGTTGGTTGAGTAACAACAGGAGTCGCAGGAGTGTCGAGGTTGTCAGTGTTGGACTCCTGGTTTGAGTTGTCAAATAGGTCACCTCTCCTGAAATTAGGGTTATCATATTAAATTTTCAGGAGTAATGAATCATAGATGAGAGGGAAAAGAAATAGAGATGAGAAAAGGATAACTAGAATGCTATTGCCTAAAAGCATACTACTTCGGGTAGTTCGTATCGGCGCAGGCCAGGCCAGATCATATGGGCACGGGAGTCCCCGTATGCCAAGCTAGTGGGTCGGAGGAAAATCTTGCCAGCCCCCATGCCCTGATCCTTTCTAGACACCCTTGCCTCAACTGCATGCCCTAATAGTCGCCTAAAGGCTCTGATACCATGCTGTAAAGAGGCGAGATCACCTCTCTACTAAAATTTAAAGGAAATACAACATCCACAATTTTTAACTAAAATTGAGACTTTTGAGGATGATTGCACAATATTCCAAATAAATAAGCATGATTCCAGATACATAATAAAATGTCAATAGCAGCGGAAAGAAAGAAATATCAAGCCTTCTAATGGCTTTATAGTTTATTACATCATTGCTTTCTAAAAGAAAAGATAAGATAGAATAGAGGATCTAGATATAGCAACCTAGCCATCCTTCTTCTCAAGCAAACGATCACAACAAGGATTCTTTCTTCAAGCCCTTCCTTCTCCTTGGACAGCTCCAACACCTGGGTGGTTGGGAAGGCACCCAGCAAGAGGGAAAACAAGAAAAGTATGTGTTACACTAATAATCTTTCAAAGGCAAAGAAAAGATGTAACAAGTAAACTAGACTAAGTATTTGGTGTAAAAGGATATCAAGGAGTATGAGGTTTTTATAAGAGAACTTGCCATTAACAAAGTAAGTAAAAGGTTTTAGCATGTTTATTAATATGTCTATCTAACTAAGTAGGGTTGAGGCACCTACCGAACCTCTAACCTTAGGTGAGGGAAGAATTATAAACATTTCCAAATCACCTACAAATTTTTAATGGGGAGAATAATAAACATTCCCCTAGGGCGATTTTATACATGCCCTCTATGGGTGGTTGTACATAAGTACCACTACTTAAAATTTAAATAGAACATTTAATTTCATGCTAATAAGAGATTTATGGCAAGAATAAGCAAAAGATATTCAACATGGCAATGGGGTATGAATACCCAAACAAGAGAATACTATATCTGATTTTTGAGGCAAATAAGACATTTTAGATTTCAAGAAAATTCAACGGTTGAGATCAAATTAAACCTCATAGAAGAAATCTAGGTATTGGATTAAGTATTTCCCAACTAATAGGTAGATGTACAACAAGACTCATAAAAACACATACTAATCACATACAAATCACATACCTTGGCCACAGGTGTCCTAAGTTCCCTTTTCAAGTCTTCACACAAACTATAACCCCAAACTTCCTAATACATCATTTAATTCATTTATTAGAATTACATGTATTCACTTAAAAGATTGAAAGCCCTAATTTACTAACTTTCTGTACAAACTCTCGATTCAGACTTCAAAAACCTCATAATCGTCTTAGTTAGGTTTTCCTGATCAAAATAACATATAATATTGTATATTTTGGAAATATAGATTTTTAAGATTAATTTTAGGGATTTTTAAGTTAATTAAATCGATATTAAAAACATCTTTTCGAAAAACTCAAAACCAGATCTCAAGAATATTTTTATTAAATAGATCTCGTTTTCCTAATTTCAAAACACTATTTATTTTTAATTTTTGACCACAGGATTAATTAATAAAAATTATTTAACCTCGACCAATCACAGCCTGCCACGTAGGCAGGGCTGGATGGCCGAGCGGCGACGAGCGCTCGGCAGCGGCGACCCGCGTCCCGCGGTCGCTCGCCACCAGCCGCGCGGTGCGGTCGGGCGGACCGGCGAAAGGACGAAAAAACCACGCGCGAGAAACGAAAGAAGAAGAGGACGGAGGGGCAAAAACGTCAAATACGCATCGTCTTCAAGCTCTATCATACGCGAGCTGCTTGCTCGGCCGATTTGGGCAAAATCACTATACTCGACGAAAACGTGCGTTTAGATAGTCGAAAGAAAGATAACGAGAAGACGAAGTTGGTAGTACCTTTAATTTGGACGGAGATGAAGCGGGTAGGGAGCAATATGCGCCGTAAGAGCAGGGGCAAACGACGGCTCGATGGTGGTCCAAATGTCGACGAAAATCCAAATTGGAGGTACGAACAGGTTGCTAAGGTGATTGCGGTTGCGAGGGTGGAGTTATTTATAGGCAAGGAACCCTAGAATAGGATGTGGGTAGGAGAAAAGGAAAGTGGCCGGCGGCTACTTTGGGCGTTTCTCAAATACGCGTTAAAGCTCGCAAAAGTTGGGAAAATCTTGTGCAAAATCTCGCAAGGAAACCAACGCAACAAAAATCAAGGAAAATCGTTGAGTAAATCTCAAGTTATTGCGATTTTAAGAAAATGAAAAACCAAGTCTGTTGCCTAATCCGACTCAAGGTAGAAGATGACCGCGCACCGTCGGATCGATGGACGCGGGTCCATCAAGCAATCTGGGCCGTTCGATCACGTATTAGATCAGGGAAATATCCCTGAGCAAAAGTCGATTAAAACTATTAGATTTTTAATGTTTTTCTCTTTCTTATTTTGGAGGCTCAAACGTTGCCCAAAAATTATGAAAATTTATATTCTGACTTATTTCGACGCGTAGAATCCGAATATGGAGTTAGTTTTTCATTTTGAGAAAGTTTAATAGGTTAAATAATTAATATGTCATTTTCTCTTTCCTCCCTCAAAAGAAGTGATAAAATTATCTAAAATTAATGTAACTTCACCCTTAAGTCTCCTTAATGGTTTGAAACACGATTTTGCAATTATCTTCACAAGTTGAAATTATCTTTTTATTTATCAAATTAATTAGAACTTTCTACACACTTTCTCTCTCCCATTTTTTTCTATTTATTCATATATTATCCAAATTAGTTGCAAATTTGCACAGAGGCTTATTTTTATGTTTAGAATACGAATTTGAAGTTATTTCCCTAATTTGAGAGCATTAAATATTTTACTTCTTTTTATTGGCTTATTTCCTATATTCCTTTGATAATGTTATTAATATTTTTATTTTAAATAATACTTGACCCTTTAGTTACTCTTTACCCAAGGAAACAAATTAAACTATCAAATTATCATGATGGTTTCAGATTATCTTATTTGTTACAAAATCTTTGTAATTATCTCCTTTACTCATATTTTCTCATATTTCCTTTACTTATTATATTTATCTTCTTTCTTTTATAAAATTCGGATTTTCTTCTTATTTCTTATGTTCTAGGAAACACTAGAAGATTCTAGGACGAATTATTTTATCCCCTTTTTATTTCTTAAGGTGAAATTGCATATTAAACCCCTTGTCTAATTTTTAACTGAGTCTTTTGTACATGAAACCTTGAAATAAGAACATATGGGAAATATTTAACCAATAACCATCTTAATCTCTTTTAAATCAAGACCAAGGACAAAAGGAACGAAAATGAAGGTCAAAGATTTATAGAAAAGAGTACAAAGAGGCACAAAGGAGATTTCAGTATGTTACACACACCACACTTTAGTATATTGGCTGATATACCATCACTAGGGTTTCACATATCATAGTATCATTACATGGCATCATCCTGAATTGAGTCTTACATCACCTCATTGCATCAGGGTTCCATATAACATCATTCTAATTAAGGGTTTCATATGGCATTATTCAAGATCAGGGTTTCTCATTCCATAACCCACAATTAGGGTTTACTATTCACATCACATTACCCTTGATTAGGGTTTATAATCAACAACCCATGATTAGGGTTCACTATTCACCCCAAGTAAGAATGATTGTCAAAATACCCTGAATTAGAGTTTGTCATATCATTACCATGAATTAGGATCATGGCATCATCATATATTAGGATTTCACCTATCAATGCCCTCAATTAGGGTTATGATTCATTAACCTTCATAATTAGGGTTTCATGATCTCACTATTAACGATCATACCCTAATTAGACATTAATTCATATTGAAAGTCCACTACATGATTATCATTCATGTAGGAAGTCTTTTCACTCTCATCCTCTATAGGATGATGTTTGCTTCAGCCTTGATTAGGCTAAGTCAACTCAACTTGAAAGAAGAATTGACACCATGAGTTATATCATTACCACCATAATCATTAAAGCTTAATTATTCAAAGGGTACTAATCACCCTATCTCATTAAGAGTACCATTATTATAATCACCATTGGTTTACATCATGTAATTGTTCACTTAAACAATTGACCTTTAACCACTTTCATTGTTCATACGGTTTAGTTGATTAACTACCAAGCGATCTTGGTCTCTTAGACCCCAAACGGTCTTGACCAATCAGACCTCAAACGGTCTTGCTTATTATACCTCCAAACGGTCTAAGACCGTTTAGACCTTCAAACGGTCTTGACCCTACCATTGAAACCGTTTGGTAAAGTAGGAGGTTGAAACCGTTTGCTAAAGTAACATTTGAAAACCGATTGGTAAAGTTGGAGTTGAAACCGTTTAGGTCTCAACCGGTTTGGAATCGTTTGGTCCCAAACGGTCTTGAGACCGTTTGGTCCAAACCTCCTCAAAACCGAATGGACCAAATATGGTCTCAACCACTCAAGTTGAATTAGGGTTTTCAATGTTGATTCCTTGATCGATTGAACTCATATAACCACTCATCAATTGAACTTAACATCATGCTTCAATTGAACTTAATAGGTCATCCTTCAACTGATTTAACCCTCATTTGATCATCAATTAGGGTTTTGAATCAATTGGATTAGGGATTGAAATTGATGAACCTTCAATGTTAGTCAATGTGTTATCAATTACTTTGAAACTATTGGACCATCAGTCAAATTAGACATGACCTGACCTCAAACGGTCTTGAGGTCGTTTGGATTACCTACAAATGGTCTTGAGACCGTTTTCCCATCACATCATCAAAATCCATGACCTCCAATTAGGGTTTGGGTCATTGGATTGACCATCAAATCAGCAATTGATTGCAATTCTATTTGGTAACTCTAGATCTTCAAACACTCAACCATACTTGACCCTAGACCTCCAAACGGTCTTGGGTGACCCCTAAACGGTCTTGAGACCATTTGGGTGATCCCCAAACGGTTTTGAAACCATTTGGGCTAATCAACCCAAAGGTCCAAGTCAATTAATCATGAAATTAACACTTAACCCGATTAGGGTTTTGTGATTGATTGTCCTTCAACTTATGAACCAATTCGAACTAACCAATTATAATTAGTGGGTCATTAACCAACATCATTATTAAAAAATATCCAAATGGTCAACCCTGGTCAACACCTCCAAATGGTTTGAAACCGTTTTCCCTCTAACAAATTGATGAAACTGTTTCCTTTCAAATGGTTTGAAACTGTTTTCTCCCAAACGGTTTGTGAAACCGATTGAGCAACTTTGTTGAAACTGTTTGCACTTGATATTTGGAGATGTGTGCTTATCATCCTCAATCTCTAAACTCACAAAACCTGCTGTGGTATCCATGGTAATTGCATCAATCAACCAAATCAAATTTTGGAAATGTAAAAAGGATCATCAAGTGATAAGGAATTTATTGAAATAACAATATTAAGGGTTCAAGTTATAAAACCCGCCACCAATTGAGCTCCAAAGATCCAAGCTCATGGAAACAATGGTGGACGAAGTTTTTGCAACCCCCCCTAAGGTCTTCCTTAAGCTTTTGGTTGAAAAGATTGGCTAGGGTTGAAGATGGAGTGAAGAAAAGAAGAAATCAATTATTTATTTTCGATTTCCACCATGGAATCAAGGTGAAAAGGGTCAAGAACCTTACCAACAGGTTGGGGGTCGTCCTCCTGGTCCTCCCTATCTCCCTTGGTTGGTTTCCAAGCAAAGAGAAGAAGTGGAAACAGAAAATCCTTTCATTTGGCTTGGAAAGGGCCTTTTTATTAGAAATTCCATGAGAGAGAAAATGTTTTATAAAAATCTATTAATTCCGAAATTGTTTCCACCATTTTCCCCCTTGGTTTCTTGCATACAAAGGCATCTCTATCCCACCGAGCTCCCTTCCATTATCCAAGAATTAAGGGAAAAGAAATTAAGCACCTCAACCCTTATAATAGTAATTTCCATATTTGAGTGGAAATTCTTTTTCTTATTATAATGGTGAGTGGAGTTTTCACCTCCTTGGGATATACTCGTGCCTTTGCAAGGATCAAGGATGTCCACACACATATGAATCCAACCATATTAATTTTAGTTGAAGGCCCTTCAATTATTTTATTTATTTTTGCATTAAATTGAATTAGGGTTTCAATTAGGCTTAAATCTTGATTATTTTAACATCAAGATTCTCTCTCCTCCAACTTAATTCAAATGAAGAGCCCCTCTCATTTTATTTGCTCTACATGGTGTCAAGAAACATTAGGGACCTTATTGGAGTGGTAATTTGCATATTGAACCCTAGGTTTTGGGTAAATTGCACTTTACACCAAAACTAGGTTTTAAAGCACAAACATTGTTTTATCAGCTCTTTCTTGGTACTCATGCTACCATAAGCCATACCTCTGCATCATATTCATTATCATGATGCTTAAACACATGAGAAACATCTTACCATGTAATATTTGCAATTTAACCCCTCATATTGGGTAATTTGCACATTAGTCCAAAATCAGCAAACATTGCTTCAACATTATTCAAACATGACCAAAATTGAAACATAAGTTCCTCTTGAGCCTTAATTACTTTTCACCAAATAAGATTAAGGATTTAATTAGATTGATTAAGAAAAACTCCTAGGGTTAAGGCATAACCCAGGTCAGGGATGTTACAGGAAAATTCTTTCACAAAGAACTGAAGTAATTTAATTATATACTAGTTCACAAGTACATGTCATGTATCATCTTTTGTTTAGAATTACAAGCATCAACTGCCCTGTTAAACTAAACAGAAGCAGTATAAAATCTCAAGGCACTGAGCCAAAATCTCGAAAGCACTAACTACTGCTCCGAGGACCTGAGAGTACAGAGACGACACATAGGACTCTATGTACATCTATACAAGGCATATCAACCGGTGTCTCCACCTGAGAATTCACTATTATCCTAGTTGTTGCTGTTGTTGACCTTCACCTACTGAGGGATTCCTACCTCCTCATCCACGTCCACCTAAAAATGTGATTCCCCCGGGGGTGAGACAATTGTAAATTGTCCCAACGAGAGATATAACTCTCCGCCAGAAACATTATTATTGCAGTTTAATAGGATAAACCTGGACAGAGGAATCATAATTGTTTAACATCAGTTATTTCATTATCTAACAGATTGGAACATTATTCTTATCTAAAGCATTGCAGCTATAACTTGATAGAGCAACATGTCACTTATCCATGAAGGAATATGAAGAACATGTATAACATTTATTCACTATAGAGTTATAACTGCAGCATATACTCTCTTCAGGCTTAGATCACATAGCTAATGCCTGGCATTGTCTTTGTGGAGTCATGTCCTGTAGCCATATTCTTTTAACAAAGTATTGGGATCTTAATCCCTCATCTCATCATGCACATTTCCATTTCTTAACAAGTCCATCATCATGATTATAGAATATGGGTATTCAAACCCTTAACTCATCATAGAATACTTGTTACCACTTATTAGGTAACTTAATAACTTCAGGTCATCTGACCAAGGATATTATGATTCTTTCTAACAAAGCATTCCACATAGTTCATAAAGCTCATAACACCTCTTGTTACACCTTAATAGGAAACAAGGCATATTATGGCTTATGAAACCCATAAACAATTTCAATAATTAAAACATCATATGGCACACAGGGCTCATTAATTTTTAGATTACCTCTCACTGAGCAACAAAGCATATGAAGGCTTACAAGGCCTATAAAACATTTTCAATATACAGAGTATCATAGCCCCTACCTGGCTATGCTCATCATCTCAACATGCCTGCATGATTAGCACTCATGATAACAATCATATATCAGTACCATGCAATACAAGGGTTTTCTTATTACATTCATAACTCATCAATCTGTATTCGAGCTTCACATAGGATTACTCCGTGTTAAGACATCACATAGAATCACCCTGTATTAGGGTTTCACATAGCATTACCCTGTATTAGGGTTTATTATATCCTATTGCCCAATTTAGGGTTAGGATGCACTATTCACATCAGATTAGGGTTCATCATGTCCTTTTACCGAATTTAGGGTTTACTATAACATTACATAACATCACCCTGGATTAGGGTTTTGTATCACATTCATCATCCTATATTAGGGATTTACACATCATTACCCTGGATTAGGGTTTTCCATAAGAAACCATATAGGTTCTCAAGATCATATTATTAATGATCAAGTCCTATTTCATTGCTTCACACAGCTAGGAATCAATATGGATAACATAAGTATTCAATCATACTTATTTATTCTCATCATTCATCATTAAATGAATTATCAACACAAAGTATGAGTTTCTCTCTCATCTTTACCAGAATATGATTGCATCATAGTTTATTGCTTTGGATTAACCTTTTCATAAGGCATGTTATCCTACACTTATCAAAGTGCATTACATCTCAATTTAACAATTGACATGACACACTTCATGTGCCACTTATCTAAATATATTGGATTTAAAACACATCAAGGTATATCAGTCTTGAGGTGTTGGATGTGATATCTATCATATCTTGATGTATCACTTCCCTCATCACCTTTATCTTACTTGAGTTCATACACTTAGCTTGTATTAGGGTGTTCCTCATCTTAATACTTTATGCACCAGTTCATCACATATATCATGTAATGTATTGGTCATAAGTCACTTATTTAGAATATACAACCATTGCCAATGATATGGACTCATCCTTGAGTTAGGAACTATTGCTATAAGGATATCCATTATCAACCTCTTTAGGTGTTACATTTTTCAATACATTAATCACTATTCCATTGTTAGGAATAGGATTTTCCATATTTATAAATTGAGGTTCACATAGCATCTCCCATATATATGGATTTCACCTAATATCACTTCTTCATTAGAGTTTCACATAACATCCTTCTATATCAGGGTTTCACATAGTATTACCTGAAATTTGGATTTTACTTGACATCTCCCTCAATTAGGGTTTCACCTAGATTCTCCCTAATTTAGGGTTTCACATAGCTTTGCCCTAAATTTGGGTCAAGGCTCATTAATCTTTTCAATGAGGGTTTCATGATCTCATTATTATGGATCAAACCCTGATTACATATTTATTCATAATGAGAGAATTAGGGCTTAATTATGTAAGCAATCCTCTCTCTCTTTCTCTCTCTCATCCTCTCTAGGATGTTAAGCACTCCAAGATTGATCTAGGTCAGCTCTTCATTTAAGTACACACAGTTAGGGTTAACCATTATGATCACCTTTAATCTACATCATTATCAATCAAGTAGCTAACTGACCTTTAATCATATTAGGTGTCCAAATGGTTTAACCATTTTGAACCTCAAAAAGTCTTGGTCACTTAGACCCCAAACGGTCTTGGTCACTTAGACCTCAAATGGTCTTGACCAATTAAGTTCAAACAGTGTGAAACCGTTTAGCAAGGTTGGTGCTTGAAACCGTTTAGACAAAAACATATTGAAACCGAATGAACTTGGGTCTCCAAACGGTTTGAGACCGTTTGGTCCCAACTCTCTCAAAACCGAATGGACCAAAAGGGTCTTCCATCACTTAGTCAATTTAGGATTGCAATCATTGAATAACCACTTAGCTATGTCATTGACTGACCTCAAACGGTCTTGCAATCATTTGGATGACCTCCAAACGGTCTTGAGACCATTTGACTCAATCCACCATTGAAATCTATGACATCCAGTTAGGGTTTGCATCATTGATTCAATCATCAATTGAGCCATCGATTGTATTTCAACTTGAAGTCACTAGATCTTCAACAATCCAATCATACTCAACCATAGGCTTTCAAACGGTCTTAGATGACCTCCAAACGGTCTTGAGACCATTTGTGTGACCTACAAATGGTCTTGAGACCGTTTGGGCTAGTCAACCCAAAAATTAAATCAATCAATTTAGGATTTCAGCACTCAACCCGATTAGGGTTTCTAATTGGAGGATTGTCTATATATAGAATCAATCAATTGGATCAATTGGATCATCATCCAACATATACTAGGGTCCTGACCTCAAATAATAAACCCATCCAAATGGTCAACCCATCCAAATGGTTTGGGATCCAAACCTCCAAACGGTTTGCAAACTGTTTGGTCTCCAAACAGTTTGGTGAAACCGTTTGGGCCAAGGTTACAAAACCGTTTGCAAAAGATATTTGTGGAGGTGTGTGCTTATGATGATGTCATCATAATTATAGCTATAAAACCATGAAGCTTTCTGCGATTTTCATGGTGATTGCAACAATCATTCAAATAAAATTTCGGCAATAAAGAAGGAATCAATAATTGTTAAAGATGTGGAATCAATAACAAAGTTCAAGGGTTCAAGTTATATAACCCGCCTTCAATTGAGCTTCCAAGCTTCAACCTCCACGTCTTTAATGGTGAAATCAACACCTTTCACTATCCCAAGCTCGTCCTTAAGATTTGAGTGAAAAGGAATGGCTAGAATTGAAGATGGAATGGAGATAAGAAGAAATCATGCATTGATTTTCGATTTCTATCATGGAATCAAGGTGAAAGAAGGTCAAAAGCTTACCAACAGGTTGGGGGTCGTCCTCCAGTTGCTCCAAGATCCCTTGGTCGTTTTTGCAAGCAAGAAGTGAAAGTGGTTTCGAAATTACCCTTTCAACTCATGGATAAAGGAGCATATATATGAATTTTATTGAAAATTCATTTAAGAGAGAGAAAGTAGGGATTATCTCCTCCATTTCCTTGCCACTCACTCCCTTCCCTTCCTTAGATACGAGGCTATCTTCCTTGCCTCATATTCCTCTCAATTATCCATGATTTAAGGGAAAACAAACTAAGCACCTTAAATCATATTATAATAATATCCATAAGTGAGTGGATATTTCTTTTTCTTATAATAATGTGAGTGGGTTCTCCACTCACGTAGATATTTCCATTGCCTTTTCAAGGCACATGTTCGTCCAGCCTTATCTAATTTTCAACCATTACCATTTTGGTTGAAGGCACATCGATTAACACATTTATTTTTGCATTAATTTGAAGTAAAGTTCCACTTATGCTTAAATCTTGATTATTTTAATATCAAGATTCTCTCTCTTCCAAAATGATTCAAATGAGGCGCCCATCTCAAATTATTTTCTCTACATGATGCCAAGAATCATGAGGGACCCTCTTGAAGTGGCATTTTGCATATTGAACCCTAGGTTTTGGGTAAATTGCACATTACACCAAAACTAGGTTTTAATGCACAAACATTGCTCAACATGCTCTTTCTTGTTATTCAGGCTTGTAAAAGCCATACAACTGCATCATACTCACTCCAAGATGCTTCAACATATGAGGAACATTTTTCCATACACAATTTGCAATTTAACCCCTCAACTTGGGTAATGTGCATTTTAGTCCAACACAAGTAAAACATTATTTCAACATTATTTAGAAAGGACTAAAATTGAAATATAAGTTTCTCTTGAGCCTTAATTACTTTTTAAGAGATAAGAGAAAGCATATAATCAACTTTATTAATTAAAACATCTAGGTTTAAGCATAACCCAGATCAGGGATGTTACAGGTAAGACCTTGGAGAAGGTTGAAGACTCTTGACAAAGTGGCTAAGTCCTTGGTAAGGTGGAAGACTCTTGGAGCTTGGATGGGTAAGTCCTTTGGTGGTCTTGTGTTGTAACTCTTATTGGTGAATATATAGAGAAAAGTACTTGCAAAGTCCTAGAGGCTGACTTCTCTAGGTAGTGGACTAACTCTCTCCTAGTTTGGAGAGTGGAACCACTCTACATGACCTTGTCAAGTACTTGTTATCAACTCCTCTCATCCTTGTTATTGCTTGTTAGTTAGGACTTCAGATTGCACTTAAGCTTTTGGTTTTAATTTGATATAATTTGGACGTCTAATCTATCTTGTGAGAATTTTTGAAGCTCTATTCACCCCCCTCTAGAGCCCTAGATCCAACAAGTGGTATCAGAGCTAAGGGTCTTCTCCAAAAATCTCCCACAAGACGAGAAGATGGGAGACAACCTACTTGGTTCTCTCAACCTAGAGGGAGGCTTCTCCATGCGTCCTCCAATCTTTGATGGCACCAACTTCCTCTATTGGAAGCGACATGTGGAAGGTGATGTTCACACCTTACAAGGAGCCAACCGGAGCTGTTGCAACATGGAGTGAAGTTTCACTCAAAGAAGCTGAACTCAATGCCAAAGCCATAAGCATCCTTTATACAACCCTTACCCCAATGGAGATCAACCAGAGCTCATCTTGGGACATCGCCTATGAGATTTGGGACAAATTGTGCATCACCTATGAAGGCACAAAGCAAGTCAAGGAGGCCAAGATCTACATGTTGAACAACCTTCTAGAGAACTTCAAGATGGGTAAGAAAGAAGGGATTGCATAGATGTACTCAAGACTCAATGTCATCATGAATGGGATGGTTGCATTGGGCAACACTTAGGATAGAGGTGTAATCAAATCCAAGATCTTGAGGATACTACCAAAGAGATGGGAATCAAAGGTCACCTCCATTGAAGGTGTGAGGAGCCTTGATGACATCCCAACCGAAGAGCTCATTGGCAACCTCCAAGCCCATGGGCTAAGGCTTGACAAATAAGAAGAAGAAGAAGCCAAGTAAGATGAAAAGGAATCCAAGAAGATCAAAGATAGTTCTTTCAAAGCAGAAGTGGAGGTGGTCATCCTTTAAAAACAACTTGCTTGTCGGACTTCTCCTTCCTCCTCTAGTGAAGATGATGGCCCAAGTGAGCATGAAGCTAATTACATCAAGGGCAAAGACTTCAAAGAAAAGAAAGCATCCTCCTCCTCTACTCCTAGATGATACAAGTGTGGACAAAAGGGGCACTACAAGAGTGAATGTCCCAAGTCAAGAAAGACACACCACAAGGGAAGCTCAAAGAAGGAAGAGGGGAACAAGCAGGAGAGCAAGTACAAGAGGAAGGAGAAGAGACACAAGAATGCAACTCATGCATCTTGAGAAGCTTCATCTTCAAGTAGCTCAAGCTCCGAAAAAGATGGAGAGTGACACCTTGCACTCATGGCCTCTACTAGTGAAGAAATTAGTGAGGTAAGTGAGGTAAGTTTGCATGAGTTATCTAAGGAACCTAATATTGACATGTTTATCTCTACCCATTCATCTTTTGCTAAATGTAAATCTAAAAGAAAATAGTTAGGAAAAATCATTGATGATCTATATGCTAAACTTGAAATCCTTGAGCTGAATGAGAAAACTAAACTTAAGAGTATTGACAATTTGCAAGGGAAATACCTTGATCTTGAGATCCAATACAATGGAGTTGAAGTTGAGAGTGGTATCTACCTTAAGAACATTGAAAATCTTAAGGAAGAAAACCAAAATTGCCTAAAAGAGCTTGAAATGATTAAAACTGAAAATGTTGAATTTAAGCTTCTTATTGATGCTCGTAGAGATGAAAGAGATGTCTATCTTAAAGAAATCCAAAGGCTTAAATCTGAAAATGCTTGGTTTCTTGGTCAAGTTAATGATTTATATTCTAGACCTATATTGCCTAGTGCTAATTTTGCTTCCATTTCCCTTGAGAAGGGTTCATATTTAACTAAATCCCTCTATCTTGAGGCCAATCTTGTTCATGCTAGGGATGACATAGCTAGCTTATCTTCTACCATTATTTCTCTAAATAATGATAACCATATATTGAGAGCATCCCTATAGAAATTCCTCAAAGGGAAGAACTCCCTAAATAAAATCATTGACCATTCTACTAAACAAAGTGGTACTAGTGGTTTGGGATTTCTAGGGGGAGCACTAAAGGGCAAGATCAAAGCCAAAGGTAAGAAAAAGAGCAAGGAGACCTCTTTTTTTGTAGGAGAGTCTTCCGGTACTAAGAATCATCTGGTTTGTTCTTATTGCAAATGTGATGATCATTATTCTACTTATTGTCTTTACAAGCCTAAGGGGACCAACCCAAATATGATATGGGTCCCCAAGATAACTCCGGATCTCAAAGTTTGAGTTGGGAACTAACATTCTCCTTTCTTGCAAGAAAAAGAAATATGGATTGTTGATAGTGTCTACACAAAGCATATGACAGGTGATATAAGCTAATTCAACAACTTCACCAAAAATAAAGGAGCTTCGGTCACCTTTGGGGACAAGAAGAAAGGTAAAGTCAAAGGTGAGGGTGATGTAGGTAAATCCTTGTGTATCAAGAATGTTCTCTTTGTGGATGGCCTACATCACAATTTAATTAGTGTTACTCAATTATGTGACAATGGTTACCTTGTGTTATTTACTTCCTTTGAATGATTGATTATAGATTCCCTCACCTACCAAGTTATACATAAGGGAACTAGAAATGGTAATGTTTATGTTATTGTTCTTGACTCTATTAAGACTATTGTTGGTAGATTCCTAGTAGTCAACTTGAATAATATTTATCTTTAGCACCATCGGCTTGGTCATGTAAATATGCATCAGTTGAAGAAGTTGAGCAAAAAGGACATGGTCAAGGGACTTCCCAAATCGGATTTTGAAAAGGATGAGGAAAGCCAACCTTGTACCCAAGGAAAGCAAACCAAGTCCTCCTTCAAATCTAAAGGAGTCCTTAGTACCAAGAGAGCTCTTGAGCTTCTTCACATTGATCTATTTGGACCAATGAGAACTCAATCGCTTCGTGGTTCTAAGTATTGCCTTGTTATTATCGATCATTTCTCTAGATATACTTGGACCTTCTTTCTCGTTTCTAAGAGTGATACACTTGATGTTTTCTCGAGCTTTTGTAAAGGAGTTGAGAATGAAGCTTCGTGCCGCATCGTTTCCATCTGTACTGATCGTGGAGGATAATTTGAAAATGAGCTTTTTGAACCTTTTGTCAAGAATATGATTATGCAAACAACTTCTCTTCACCTCAAACACCTCAACAAAATGGGGTTGTAGAGAGGAATAATAGGTCTTTACAGAAGATTTCTAGGACCATGCTTCTAGAGTATGATACTCCAAAGAAATTATGGGCTAAAGTTGTTAGTACCTCATGTTTTGTGTAAAATCGGGTTTTTACTCATCCTTCTTTGAAGAAAACCCCCTATGAGCTATGGCGTGGTAGGAAGCCTTCTATCGAGTATTTTCATATTTTCAGATGTCCTTATTTTGTTTTGAATACGAAAGATTATCTCGACACGTTTGATCCAAAATCTTACAAGGCTTTCTTTCTTGGCTATAGCACTACTAGCAAGGCTTATAGAGTATTTAATGTTGATCTTGCTAAAGTAGAAGAATCCATAAATGTTAAGTTTATTGAGACTAACCTCTCTATTTTCGAAGATATTGTTCCAAATGATGATGTTGTAGGTGAAGTAATTCCTATCCTAAAAGAGCTCAACATCACCCAAAACGGAAAAGAGGTGGTTACTCAAGAAGAAGAGAAAGATGAAGAGAAGAAGAATCCAACCCCCCAGTTTGCAAAGAATCATCCAAAAGAGCTGATTTTAGGTGATCCATTTGAAAGAGTGAAGATGAGAGTTGCATTCAACAAAGAACAAGCCAACAATGCCTTTATCTCACAACTCGAGCCAAAGAACGTCAAGGAAGCTCTTGGGGATAATGAGTGGATCCTAACTATGCAAGAAGAGTTGGAGCAATTTGAAAAGAACAAAGTTTGGGCCCTAGTACCAAGACCAGGTGATAGAAAAATCATTGACACCAAATGGGTCTACCGTAACAAGCTTGATGAAAGCGACAAAGTGGTAAGGAACAAAGTAAGGTTAGTGGCTCAAGGCTACAATCAACATGAAGGTATAGATTTTGATGAAACATATGCACTTGTGGCTAGACTTGAGTCCATTCGTATGTTGTTTGTCTTTTCTAGTTATAAAAACTTTCTTCTGTATCAAAAGGATGTTAAAAGTGCGTTTTTGAATGGTACAATTGAGGAGGAAGTGTACGTTGCACAACGCCCGGGCTTTAAACATGATAGTTTATGTAACCATGTTTATTTGTTGCAAAAAGCTCTCTATGGACTCAAACAAGCACTTAGAGCTTGGTATGAGAAATTAAAGAACTTTTTGTTATATCATGGGTATATCATGGGCAAAGTGGATTCTATCTTATTTCTAAAGCACACTTCTAACAATTTTCTTATCATATAAATATATGTTGATGATATCATTTTTGGGAAAACTAACATTGATCTTTGCAAAAAAATTAGTGATCTTATACAGAACGAATTCGAGATGAGTATGATAGGTGATCTCACGATCTTCCTCGGATTTCAAATCAAGAAAACAAAAGATGGAAACTTCATCAACCAAGGCAAGTATACAAGTGAACTACTCAAATGCTTTGGGATGGAGAATACCAAGCTGATGGATACACCCATGTCAAACACCACCAAACTTGAAAAAGATGTATAAGGTGAGAAGGTAGATGAGAAGCTCTATAGAGGTATGATTGGAAGTTTATTTTACTTAACTGTCTCTAAACTTGATATAATATTTAGTGTTGGCTTGTGTGCTCGCATTCAATCAAATCCTAAGAAATCACATCTTATCGTTGTTAAGAGGATTTTAAGGTACTTAGTCAAAACCTAAAATTTTGGACTATGGTATCCCAAGTCAAGGACTTTACTCTTACTTCTTATAGTAATGTGGATTATACATGGTGCTTGATTGATAGAAAGTACACAAGTGGCACTTGTTTCCTCCTAGGACCATGCTTGGTATCTTGGTTCTTCAAGAAACAGAGCACATGCAGTGGCATTATCAACCACCGAGGCTGAATACATTGCAGCTGAAAGTTGTTGTGTCCAAGTCCTATGGATGAAGCAAATGTTCCCAGACTTTAACATTCATTTTGATGCTTCTCTTGTCTATTGTGATAATACTAGTGAAATTAACTTGTTATATAACCTTATCTTGCATAGTAGAGCTAAACATAGAGGTTCGCCATCATTTTTTCTGTGATCACATTGCCAAGAAGGATATATATATCACGCATGTAGATACGAAAAATCAGTTGGCGGAAATTTTTACTAAATCCTTAGCTAAAAGAAATTTATTTTTATTAGATCTAAACTGCTCATAACTGCTTTGAATGAATCTGATCTGTCTTCTAGCTAGTTATCATCTATCCTATATGTTTTGCCTCTATTTTGATCACCATTGCTTACCGACATGCTTAAAATCAGTTTTTCATGTTCATTTTGGCGTGTTTTTCTCTTGTTTTTGGGTATTTCTTACAAATGCATGTTTTACCGCAAAATAGTACCCAATTATGAGTGATATATGCCTAAGTATGTTCAAAATACATGATGGACTTGAAAAATAAATTTAATTAGCACGCTAACGACTAGTTTTGTAAGTTTAGGTCAGGTTGACCATCGGTCGAGTTGCCAACTCGACCGATCGGAGGACGAGAGCTTTTTTAAAAGAGCATATTGGTCGAGTTTCTGAGTTCACAGAACTCAACCGATAGTCGAGCTGGAGCAAATTCAAGATAGGTTCGACCGACTAATCTCCCTCTCAACTAGAGAAAATTCGACTGATCTGACCTCCAGCTCCCCTAAGCTCTCTACCCTAGCCCTAACCTTCCTCTCCCTCGCCCTAGTTTGACCTAGCTTGACCTCCCTTGACCTTCCCCCTTGTTAACCTAGGTATGTGGATGAGTTTTGGTGGTGAGTCTTTAGCTTTTGCTCTCTCCTTCCTCTCCTTTTTGTCTCTATGGCATCCAATAGGAGGAAGAAGGCTGCCCCAACTAATGCACCTTCATCTTCGTCCAACTCCCGCTTGATTCCGTTTGATGACACTTTCTTTGTCTCAAATGAGGCTCTAAATAGGTATAAGGAGCTCCTTCCCCAAAACCCTTTTCCTTTTTGTGCCCTATTTGAGCCTAAACCACGAATACAAGAGGTCATAGATCAAGTAGAATAGTTACTTTATGATCACCATCTCTCTACCTTGGGTGTTGAATGCGTGTGCTACAACAATTCCATCACTATCACGAAAGCGGTTCATGAATTCTACACTAACTTGTGTTGGAATGACGACACCCTCGTACCCCCACCTGATAATCAAGTACTCCTCACATCCATGATAGCCGAGAAGAGATTTCAAGTCTCTGAGGATACTCTGAACATCTTCTTTTCAGGTATCGAAGTGACTGACACCTGGCGTAAGGACTACCCAGAGTACTTTGACTTAGTTGAGTTTGAGGTCTTCTACAAGCAATATGCTCATACTCTCCCTGATATTCATCAGTTCTTGAAAAAGCCTTAATTACCATATAGGAATAAGTGCACCCTTCCCTCCTCTTCCTTGGACCTCAAGAGACGCATCCTCGCCCTAGTTGTTAACTGTAATATTCACCGGAAGAAGAATTAAACTGAGATTGCAGAAAATACTGCGGTGATCATGTATTGTATCTTGAAGAACATCGGAGTCAAGTGGTCAAGATATGTTCTCCATCATATGACATGCTTTGACTCATGCAAGAACACCCGTGGCACCCACCCACCCTACCCAGCCCTGATCTATGGTCTATTCTAGCTTACCACTGGCAAATCTCTTTTCCATGACCTTCATTACAAACCTTCCCGGAAAGGAGTTTGCATCAGTGAGACCACTCTTCAGAAGTGTGTGCCTATTTTATCCTCTACCACACCTGGCACCTCTACCTCTGCCTCTACCCGAGCACCTCCACCACCTCAGCCTTCCTGACCTGCCCGTGCCTCGTTCCATGTATCCAATGAAACCCTTATGGGCTACATGATGCATCAACAGGCATACAACTTTCAAGTTCAGGAGAACCTACGTCAGGGTCTTTGTTCCATCATGTCCAACATGAACATGTCATGTGCACACCCCTACCCAGCCTACCAGCCCTACCCAGGAGGTGACTATGCATCCTATGCATATGATCACTTTTACCCTACCCTCCACCTGCATCTTCTGCTGCTACACCCTCTGTTGTTGGTTGATCTACCCCTGGTGTGTTGCCTCTGACTGTTGGCCCCTTGGCCACTCCGCTTGCCAGGATCGGTAGTTCTGCTCCTTCCCACAGGCCAATGAGCTCCATGCTCTTGGTATGTCTTGGGATGAGCAGAATGCACATTGGCCCGATCAAGGTTTTGGTTCTCTTGCTGATGAGGAGATGCCAGACTAGGCTGATGAGGTGACTGGTGCTGACGAGGGGACTGCTAGTGATGATGAGGATGATGGTGAGCCATCTAATGATGATGGCTCTGATGGTTTTGCTGGTGCCTCCGGTGATGAAGGCGATGATGACTACAAGCCTGATGCTTCTGATGTTGAGGATGATGATGTTGTGGACATATATAGCTTAGATTTTTAGTTGTCTTAGTTTTTAGTCTAGATGTTGATCATATATATCTTTCAAGGCTATTTGTATTAGAAACATCTGGGCACATGTTCTGAGTTGTATTATTTTATCATCTAGCTTTCATCGTTTTGGCTTGTAGCTATTTTTTTTCTTTCTGAGAACTTGTTTTCTGGGTTGTAATCTTAATTATGTGCATACTTACTCTTTGATTTACTATATCTCATGAGTTGATGCCATGTTTTATCATATTTTGATTATGCCTTAGATTGTTTGTTTCTCTCATCTCTATTTGATGTATGCTTTGAGTTTGTATGTTATGGATGTATGCTTTGGTTGTTCTTGGATAAGACTTGTTTCTATGCTCCTCTACCCCCTTCCTTTCTGATAATGTCAAAAGGGGGAGAAAAGTTCAATGTTTTGAAGCTCAACCATATTGTTTGTATTGCCTATGTGATCCTTTTCTTGTTCATTATATGCTTTATCATGTGACTTTCTAAAGGACCATATAGTACATATGTGTTATATTGTTTTGAGTAGATAGACTAACTATGTAGGTATGAGTAAGCATATATTGAGGGGGAGCAATTCACATTGTTCAAATCTTGAATCCCCTTACAATTCACAAGGCAAAGGTATAACTTCAATATCATTTTCAATATGATTGAGGAATGGTTTGTCATTGTCAAAAGGGGGAGAATGTTGAGTTGAGAGTCATACATTGCCCATATTTTGATAATGACCTAACCATTTCATTCCTATGTATCTAGTATGTTTGTTCAAGATTGATTTCAAGTTTTAGGTACATGAAAATGTTCGAATTACACATGCCCTAGCTTGTTCAAGTTCAAGTCAAATGCAATGCAAGTGTGCAATTTGGGAAATCACTCCAGATGATCTTAGATGATTTTTGTAATCACTTGTATTGATGGTATGACTTGTAACTAAGATGAGAAAAAATCAGGGACACTTAATTCCATGGTTTAATCACTCAAATGTCAATTTAGAAAATTTTTCATAGATTGTTCATCGGTTGAGTTCGAAACTCGACGATCCTATGATGGATTTTCTAAAGATGACCCATCGGTCAAGTTGCACACTCACACAACTCGACCGACCGACTCACTGAGAAAAACTAATTTTAGCTCATCGGTCGAGTTTCCCAGAACAAACTCGACTGATAGTTTGAAAAATTGGTTGTCATTTAGTGGATCGGTCGAGTTATGTTTATTGAAACTCAATCGAATGTATTGTACAAAAAACGTAGAAGAAGTGATTATAACCGTTGGCGAAATTAGATCGGTTGCATCTTGGAAAACGGCTATATTTTGACCCTAAGTGATCCCACACTCAAGGGAACACCCCCATCTATAAATGGGATGCCTTGGAGTTCATTCCAAGTTTGCTCATTTATGTTATTCTAAGTCCTTGCTATAGTTGAGTGTGATGAAACTCCTTGAACCTCTTTCTCTCTCTAGTTTACACTTCATTTTGTGATTATGAGTGACATAGGTCTGTTGTAAGAGAGCTACTTCCTTGTGCTTGTAAAGTTCTCATCCACTCCATCTTTCCTACCCTTTTCTCCATGAAGTAAAGGTGAAGCAAGCTACTTTGAGTGAAGGTGGAGTTGTTGTTGTTCTTCTTCAAGGTTGAAGAAGAGGTGAAGATCTTCTCCAGGTGAAGGAGAAGGCAAAGGTTGAAGATCCAAGAAGAGTAGAAAAGTCCTTGAAGGTGGATGATTTGTGCAAGAGTGGGTAAGATCTTGGAGAAGGCTAAAGACTCTTGGCAAAGTGGGTAAGTCCTTGGTAAGGTGGAAGACTCTTGGCGCTTGGATGGGTAAGTCCTTTGGTGGTCTTGTGTTGTAACTCTTATTGGTGAATATGTAGAGAAAAATACTCACAAAGTCCTAGAGGTTGACCTCTCTAGGTAGTGTAATGACTCTTTCCTAGTTTTGAGAGTGGAACCACTCTACATGACCTTGTTAAGTGCTTGCTATCAATTCCTCTCATCCTTGCTATGCTTGTTAGTTAGGATTTCAAATTGCACTTAAGCTATTGGTTTTAATTTGATCTAATTTGAAGGTCTAATTTATCTTGTGAGAATTTTTGAAGCTCTATTCACCTCCCCCCCCCTAGAGCACTAGATCCAACACATACTTCTGATCGAGTATCAAATATTTTCACAAAGCTTCTTCCCCAGGCCAGATTTACTACCATGGTGGACAAGCTGGGATGATTGATACCTATGGTCCAACTTGAGGGGGAGTATTAGTATATATGCTCTATTGAATTATGATATGTTATGTGTTGTGTTGTGTGCTTCAGACATGTCTTTGAATTATGATATGTTATGTGTTGTGTTGTGTGCTTCAGACTTAACTTATCTTTAGCCTTTCGTGTATCCCATATTGCCTAGTTATGTTTCTTACTTACTCTCTTATCCTATAAAAGAGAGAATTGTATCGGTTATAACACATCAATGTAAGACTTTTCACTTCTATATAGACCATATAGAGCAATTTCAGCCTCAATCGGACCAACATTTAGGCACCCGATTTCTTCATTGGTACAGTAGCCACAATCACTCCATCTTAGTTTCTATCAACCACTCTCATCCGAGAACCATTAGCAGTAGTCCAACCATCATCTTAGTTAACTTTTAGGTAGTCAAGGTGAGTACCCTCTCTCCTAACAAAGGATGTTCTGAAACATTGGAAAGTGAAAACCATGTCGCAATTGGACAATATCTTTGATGACTAGGGTCTATAGTAGCATCTAGGCTTAGCTTTCTTAATCCAACTGAAAATGTTCTAGTCATCACATTGTAGGTGGACTTTTGTGGCATTAAAAACAGTAGAAACTTTGAGACAAATAAAACAACTTCCTCCTGAACTAGACTAGAATTTTAGGTACCTGATTTCTTCATCGCACAGTAGCCACAATCACTCCACTTTTATTTCTAACTACTAATCCCAAAGGAGCACTATATTAGCAATCCAACCATCATCATATTTAATTTTCTGGTAGTCATTAGCTGGTTTCAGCCACAGCGATGGGTGGTCATCTAGATCTGTAATTATGGCTGTAAAACTGACTTTAGCTTTGTAGAAGTAGAGTTTTAGCTTATTACCAACCCCCATGACCAGAGAGAGTGGGTTGGAGATCTTGTGATTGAACACTGAATCATTTATCCCTTTCTCGATGGACTAATGATAGGCATAGATATTCAAAAGATCATCATCCGAGTAGCAGCTACGCCATTTACCAAACTGGCTACAAAAATCGGTTACAAGCTAGCAAGGCCCTGCCCACTAAAGGTAGTTCACCCCAGAATCTCTTGGCCCAACCACAATTGAGGAGTTGAGGAGGAAAAATGTGATTTCATTAGTGGGAATGGTATCAGGTGGTTAATCTGGTTGTTGTCAAAGATCAATGCCTCGCTGCTAAGTTTTGAAGTTTATAAGATGATCTAACTGTAAAGATGCCCTTCTTCTCAGGCAAACAGTAAGGAGAATCAATAGTGTAGAAGTATCATTAATCATGGTTGCTATCACATTAAGGAAAAGAACATTGAGACAATTCCGATACATTCTTCAACCATATAGAGTTGAATACATTCTTCTACATATCCCTAGAAAGCTTCTCTCAGTGGTCATTCAGTTCAATTCACATTTAGCACATATGTAGATGGGCATACAACAGTCAACCCCACACTAATACACACTAGTCTACACTCAAATGGACAAGGTGGGGGCTGACGAGTTTTACAAAAATTGACATTATGCACATCGTTTATAATATATGGTACATATGTCCATGTGTGCTTTGCCAATAGCATACTGAGAGAAAGTCAACTGTAGTTTTGGTAGTAAACTTCAGTTTACATATACACTATTCATTTCTCTTGAATGCGGATAGTTCTCATTGTTTCTGGAGAATTAGTGACTTATGTTATTCAAGTTAGAGTGTAGTATGGCCAATCTGTTCTGCTTTTCTTCTTCTTCACGTGTTCACGTCGCTTGAAATGAAAAAAAGGGACAATTAGTGGTTGTGAGTGGTTAGTTTTTTAGGTGGTTGCAATATATAGGCCTATTGCTGCTTGGACAATTGGTTTGAATGAAAGAACAACCTGTGTTTTCAGAACCCATTTATAATGCCATGGTGAGCAAATTACATTGTGACTTTGGACTCAATGACTTAAGCTGAAACTCTTGAGAGTTTTGGAGTTTGTTTGTTTTTATTGTAGTTGTACCTAACCTGTGAATCCTGCACTGCATATATTCTGTTTGAAGGATTGACCTTTTTCTGATTATGTTCTTTTATTCATCCATCGAAGTATGTAGAATTGAATTGAATACTTCTTGAGCTTAATTCATTTTTGTTTTACATGTTTTTGAACTCTGGATTTGTTTCCATTGAGGTCTGTTTCTGTTCTTTTGCCGATAAGGCTTTGTTTGCAGTCTTCTTTTTCTACATATTCCTATATGGTAGACCTTTGTGTTAACAACCTCTCAGGATAACTTCAGAGAGCACGATATTGAAAAAATATTAAGTAAATTACCCCTTTGTTTAATTACATATTTCGGTTCAGAAATGGATTTTCCCAATCACGTCTAGTATGGGCTCAAATCAAGGAAGCACAGACACATTTTTAGACACGGACACGGACACGGAAAATTTCAAAAATATAGGACACGGACACGACACTGGATGAGGGAAAATATTTTTTTAATATATACATATATGTGGGTGTATCATATATTAACTGGAATATGTTTTCAAATTTATCGAGATCAACGTATCTTTGTATATATAATCGTATATGCATATAGAGGTGTGTCTTTGTGTGTAGTAGAGACAATGTGAAGAAGAAAAATAAACGTGTATTTCTATAAATATAGTATATTACAAATTTTTTATATATACGAGTTCATATTACTCATTTAACCAACTTATTAGACCATAATTTGATTCATAATATCTGATTCAGCTTAGACTTTACATATTGTTTTTTTCCAACAGATTAGCTTGTAATTGTGATCAGATATGAGCTCTATGTTACATTTTCTCAGTAATAGGACATAACAATAGTTGTATATTCAACATTTGTGTTGTAAAATAGGCTATTACAACAGCTATTATTGTAATGACGTGTCCAGGAAGTGTCCGGGCAGTGTTTGGGGTGCATAAAAAGATCAAAATGAACTGGACACGTCCCATCCATGTCCAAAACGTTTTGGGCTGTGTTCGGGAAGTGTCCGTGTTCAAAACGTGTCCGACACGGACACGGGGGCTGTCTATAAGTGTCCGTGCTTCCTTGGCTCAAATATTCAGGTTCATAAAATGAATAGGTGGTTTGATCTAATCTTGTCTGAGCTTATCCTTGAACTATAAAAACACCTACTTTATAGCTTTTGAACATGAATCATAACTTTATTGTGACAAAATACTATTGTTTGAACGATAAAAGATTATTGACATGCACTACTTGCCTAAGACGTCCCTAGCCAACATGGTAGAATGTTAGAATTGGCTCCTCTTGGAAAATTGATATTCAGGCTATTACCAAGGTGATTATGCTTGTGTTACCACTTGAAAGATAATAAACACCATTTTAAGTCTAAAGGCAACATCCTTACTTTGTTAGCTTGGTTCGAAAATCAGTTGTAAGTGGTATACTAAATTCTGCTTTCAGCAATGCTACTTGTGATATAACCTTTATCTGCTGGCCCCCCCCTACATAAGCTATTGGATACTGCTACATGTTTTATTTAATATAGAGTTTTCTATATTTTCAGACCAGTGAATGGAGGTCTGCTTTGTTTAATGACTACATTATGGTATGGATCCAAAATATGGGGCTCGTCATTCTTAGAACTATTAACTTGTTTTTGTTTGTGTTTCTGCTTGTCAATTCTTTCTTTAAGTAGTCATAAACAACTATTGAACATGATTCACTTTGTCGATCCTTTTGCTCCTGAAAAACCCATGTTTTGTGGCTTAAACTTTCCTTCCTTGCTATCAGCTTCGCTTGCCAAGTTAATAACCTGGAGGGTGGAAAACGCGGCCATAAGGGACAACCAAAATTAATTGGGTAATGTAAAATGGTGTGAAAAAATCATTAGGAAATGTTAGTTTACAAGTCTTTCATTAGTTAGGATAGTATCAGAGTAGCCATTCAAATTTTTGTGAGGGGGCACCTTGTGTCCATATAGAGTTTCATATATTATGTCGGTTAATCCGGTTGGTTTCAAATATAGTCCTCAAGTATATTCTATTTGTTAGTTGGCCTTAGAGATATTTAATTGTCCTCTATATATAAAATTTTCTAGTAAAGGAATTTCAAAGTCGAAAATCAAGTTTTCATGGCCAAGTAGCTCTGCAATTTTCCTTACAAAAGTCAAGTTATGCAGTAAAGTAGAAACAGCCATGGGGATATTTTTTAGTTTCAGTTCAGCCATCAGCACAGCCTCCAACAACATCATCTGGAGTTGTTGGTGCCTCTTGCCAAGGTCCACTCATGGCTTCTGCAAATCCATGTATTTTGTATCGAGCAGTGCATTCCCAAATGAAAACGCAATCCCCTTTCTTGATGAGCAATGGGGATGAACTCCCAACGCCCTCACACATCCTACATTTTATCGATGGGTTTCCTTTTTTTTCACTGCCTAAGAACTCATGGAATTTTGGACCTCCACTCACCACTCATGACTACCCGAACCTTCCACCACTCTTAAGTTTTACTTTGAAGTATAAAATGCATGGATTGTATTCGCACCTAGAGCACTGGTATGAAGATCCACCCCCAAAGTTTGGAGAGTGAGAAACAACAACAGCGTTGTGACATAAGGGAAATATTCTCATCCGATCCCCATGCTTTCTTTATGTATTGTTTTATATAAGGGCCATCGAAGTGAAGTTGTGTAGCTAGACAATAGTAGGCAGAGCACATGGTCTCATTTGGAACAACTCAATGTCATGAACAATGAGTGTCTAATAGTTAAAGTATGAGTTTACGTGCTGCTAACAAACATGACTATAGATTATAGCATACGCTTGGGCTCTTCCCTAAAGCAGATATCAGTGAGTGAAGCAGACAAAAATCAGTTGTTATTGTCTCCATTTTATGGAGAAATAGTTTTTTTTGCTGAAAAGCTGAATAGTGAAAACTAACACAAACTGAAAGTAACCAGAAAATTAAAGGCAGAGAGGTATAGAGAGAATTAGCTAGAACTGTCTTCTTCCAAGGAGGTACAGAAATAGAGGCTTCCAAGGAGGTACAGAAATAGAGGCTGACGAGGGAAAAAGTCTTGAGAGTATTCCCATGGGTTTGCTGCTGCCACCTGTCTGGGTTAGTAGTTCAGACATCTATAGCCACCAGGAAGAGTTCAGAAGGTTGTCCAGATATTTTTTTTTAGTTTAGCAAGTAGAATAAATTTATTTAATTGATCAATTAAATACAAAAGGTATCCATTTCTACATAGGATATTTTTTTGGTCTCAATCAACGCAAGTGAGGTGGTGACAGATGGACCGTACTCTTCTACTGTTTAGAGTTGGATACATTCTTCTCCATATCCCTAGCAAGCTTCTTTCAGTGGTTATTCAGTTCTGCTCACTGTTAGCATATATGTAGATGGGCATACAACAGTCAAACCAAAACTAATACACACTAGACAATCTACTCTACACTCGAGTGGGGAAAGGTGGAGCAGGGCCGACAAGAATTTTGACAAGACCTATCATCAGTGTGGTTCATCAATTCTAATATATGGTATATTTGTCGTACTTGCTTTGCTGATAACAGACTGAAAGAAAGTTGACTCTCGGTTTCATAGTGAAGTTTAGTTTACATATATCTTATTCATTTCTCTTGAGTGCGGACATTGTTCTTTGTTTTTGTGGAATTAGTGACTTCTTTTATTCAAGTTGGAGTGTAGTGTGGTCAAACTTTTCTGCTTTTCTCCTCCATGTGGTCACGTCAGGTGAAATGAAATAAAAGACAAAGATGGACGATTAGTGGTTGCATATGGTTATGTTTTCAGATGATCATTGTATTACATGCCTATAGCTGCCTGCACAATCGATGTGTATAAAATAACAACCTAAATTTTCAGAACCCATGTATAATGACATGAAGAGCTAATTGTAATATAACAAATTTAGTAGGCGTACTTCTTCGTTGACCTTCATAAAAGTTTATATACTTAAAGTAGCAATGAAACTTCAGAATATATATTTCCTCTCCCTTTTACTTCCAGTTTGTTGAAATTCATTCTAGTTTTTTGGTTGTGAATATCGTGATCTTTGCAGCGGTGACTGAGGCAGTGGTGGGAGATACCAAATTTGTTGATACAACATTGCATTCAGATACGAGGATGTACAATTGGCTTCTATCAGTGATAAAATGGACATCGAGTATGCTGCAAGATTCTTTTCAAATTAGTTTGACTTACTCATAGTTATGTGACTGCAAATTTATTCTCTTATAAAGACTTTTTTATAAAATAGAAAGCTAGAATAATAAAAGTTTACTAAGTTTGTGTGTAATGTCTACATGATTATAGTAACTAATATGTTGCGAAATTTCTTGTTATCATTTCTCATTTTATGCCACATGATACTTAAGTGATAAAATTCCAACTTGCAAATTTTTGTTTCACAAATAATATAAATTCCCCCCTCCAGGCTTTAATGTAAAGTACTGGCTAGGAGAAGATATCTCATTTTGTAATGATAACACTCAAGACTTTTGCAGTCCTCAATCATCATGTATAACATTACATAAACCAGCTAGTAAGATGTAAAGAGTGGGTCTGAAAAATGTCAATATCAGGGGGTTTCTCAGTGACAGGAAATGGATGAGTAGGCATGGAAATTTTTTAAGGCATGTAGTTCGCAGATAGCTCCACATAAGAAAACTCATGGATGAATCCCATGATAGTGAAAGTAATATTCAATAGTTCGTTCTAACCTGCACTTAACATTGCAACTCTTTTGATATTTTTCTTACATATAACCGCGTTCCTAAGTGATCAGTCAGTTGGGCATCTGGACTTAACATCACAACACTTTTGATATTTTTGACATACAGTCATGTGCGTAAGAAGTTATCATCCAGCTGGGTATTACTTTTCCAATTACCAATCCACACTATTTCATATACGTAAACATATGAGGAACCCACTTTATCAGTTCAGAAAATTAATCACTGACCAACATGGTTGTTTTAGCGCCTTATGCTTGATATTATGCTGCTACTCTGATTCAAATGAGGTACGAGCTACCTACTATGTGCCCTGAGTAGCTTTTCTTTTATTCTTTCCATGAATTCTCCATTAAATAAATTGCATGAATCATAGTATGTGTTCACTGTAATAAATGGTCATTTATATCTCACTCTCTCCCCTTAGGTTGAGTTAGGGCTAGGTCAACTAGGAAGCACAAACACACCACGGTTGAGTCGGGGCTAGATCGGCGGCCTAGTCCTCAAATTTGTGAGTGGGGTAAGTGATCAACTTCCATAACAAAAGGGTTGTCAACCTCGTTATGCTTGCTTCTTTTGTGAAAGACCAGACTACTAGCTAAGAGATAGTTGTCTTGTTCTTGTACAATATAGGTAGAGGAGTGGTTAGATAAATACTTATAGAAGATCTTTCTCCCACACAACTCCTAGGTTGCATGAGCCATAGCCCTAAAACCAATATTTGCACTACACCCTTTGACCACATATTTTTGACCTCAAAGTTTTACAAGATTGGTTTCCAAGACCTATAACATGTAGAGGTATACTGCTTATCACCATGAATGCCACAAGCTTTAGCATATCAAGAAAATTGAGTACTGTCTATGTTTTCCATACATGAGCCTCTATCCTGGTGAGCATTTAAGGTTTATAACTACAATAAATGTCATTCATACCAGATTGCTTTGCCTTGTCTAGTAATCTACAAACTGAGCCAACAAGAAAGGTAATATTATTACCTACCACAATGAGACCCAGAAGAGCTTGCACAAATAATCAGGTGAGAGTTTGAGGCAGAATCTGATGAATGAGCTCTATATCGTTTCTCTGTAGTGTCTCTTTATAAAAGGTCAGCCATTTTCTGTTTTCTTTCTCTTGCACTCATAACTGCATACTGCTGAAACTTGCACCTCTCTTTCAGAATTCATGTGTAGGCCTTTCCCTTGTATATTCCTTATAGTAAATGCCTATAGATCGTGGGTTGAGATAAAATTGTCAAGTAAGCTAAAAATATGGCAGAAAAGCATAGATATCTCTTTGAAAGTTCATATCTTGCAACTAGGAGCAAATAATGTGGAGAAAGAAAATCTAAAATTCGGAAAAGTAATGATCTGACCAGTTATTAGAATGAAGTGTATTGAAGAAACAATTTGAGATTTCATTCTATACGAATTATTGATTTCAACAATAGTTTTGTATAGCTTTATACTATTTGCTCCAATTATAAAATATAATTGTCTTTGAATTGTACTCTAAACTATTTATAAACAATGTGTGGCTAAGCTAATTACCAAAGATGCAATGCTAGTTGGGTCTAGAATGAGGCATTCTACTACTAATATGTGACAACAATTGTCTCGTTTCTATGTTTTTTCTTTGGAAGCATATGAAGCATCTGATGTGTCGCCGTGAACACAACAAACCGACTAGGGAAATTATCCCTAGAGTTTACCCTTTTAACGGCAAACTACCCACTTGTAAACAAGGGGGTTGATTTGAGTATAGAAGGGATCGGTCCCAAGGAACGACGTTATTAAGCGTCAATCAAAAACAAATTGCGATGAACAAAACATAAATTCCCGTTTTAAGAGTTTGAATAAACTAAAACAAGAAAGTAAAACTACAGAATTAAAATAATTTATCAAAAGAACTAGAACAAAAGGAAGTGAACTTGCAGAAAGGAGAATTGATTGGGTTTTAATTCAATTGATGGGAAATGTTGGAAGTACGAGTTTCACCCCCATGGGCCTTCATAATATCTTAACCAGATTTAATTCCTTTTTAGATAAAGTTAGATTAGGACCATGTAGATTTGTTCCTTTTAGAAACAGATCCCATGGATCAAACTACCCGTAGATTCGAGGTCTCATCATTCTGCAGGTCATGGTTCAATCATTCAACAAGTTCATGTTCAAGGTCTCATCAAGGAACATGTGAGTTCTATTCGATGTCCTGGTTCACAAGTCTGAGGTCTCATCGTTATGAATAATAACGATCATGAAGTACAAATGATCAGTTCATAATTCACGTTGTTAAATGAATAAAGACTCATCTTTTATTATTTTAAGGGAATCACAGTTTGCTAAGACAAGTTATGGGGCTCATGGGGCTACTCCCCATGTCCCAGCAATGGAAGGACTACTCCATATCACTCATAGAAACAAGAACACAGCTAGGAAGAATAGAGATTATGTTGCTAACAACACGTTGCAGACTCTATTTCTCCTTTCCTTGCTTTGTTCCCTCGGGCAAAGTTCTAGATCATAGAGGGGTTGATGATGTGTTAGTGCACTTCCCCCTCCTTTTATAGTGGAGAAAGCATCCTTAGAACCCTAGAATAGGGCATGGCAGCGGCTGGAAAATCCTTGAGTCGGGGTGCCAATCAATCGACTGGGTGGCCAGTCAATCGACCAGCTTAAATGTTGTGTTATTCTCAAGCAAGGGATGCTTAACTGTTTGACTTGATGCTTCGGCGCCAAGAATTCTAGTCGAATGGTTCGAGGCGAGTCAACTGCTTTGACCATGCAAAACACGCCTTAATAGGGTTGAGTCGAGCGACTAGGGTGGCCAGTCGAGCGGTTGGCAATTTGCGGCTTCTCCATGTCTGCTATTGAGTCAATCGATCGGAGGGGGCGAGTCGACCGACTGGGCTTCTAGGAGGCTGAAGTTGGCCTCTTAATCTTCAAATCTCTCGAGGAAATGAAGTTACAATCTTGGACTTGAACGAGTGACAAGGGACATAATACCTACAAAATGAGGAAAAAATAATGCGAAATCTAATTAAAGAAAGAAAAATAAGAAAATTGTAATTAGTTCCCAAAATTAAAGAATATAAGGAACGTAATGTCCTAAATAATTGACCTAAACATTGTGATCAAAGTGATGAATATGCATTCATCAGTATCCTAACTAACGTAAAATATGTTTGAAGAGTCCTAAATATAGTGAATGTTCATAAAAAATATCTTAACCTAACTCCTTACCCTCGTTTACCTTTTACAATTTGAATAATGATTTTTATAATGAGCTATGGTTGATGTAAGTGTGATGGTGAATATCAGCAAATCCAATTTAGGTTTCTTTGCTGAACACTAGGAAATTATGCATATGGACAGGTACTTAGAAGTTTTTAGAACCAAATTTGATTGAGGGGATAATTATCTCTTAGAAAGAGCTCTACAAGTTACTTGAGTGGAATGAGTGGACTATTGTACATGTTGCTAGATTTTTTTTTCAGCTTTTATGTGGATATAAGAAATATAATCTATCAAAAAATATATATATAAGTGAAGTGCATTTTGTAAAATAGAATTTTAGTAGTACAAAAGGATTAGAAAGATCTGTTTGTGGTTGGTTGTTCGGGCATGCTTCAAAGTGATGAATCATTGAATAATCAAACCCATATGTGTTATGAGTTTTCTCAGTAGATATCCTAAGTTTTTTAAGAAGAAAATGCTTTATGCAAGATATTCTTTGATTTTCTACTTTATAGAGTAATATATGGAAACAAAAGTTGTGTGGGTAGGGTCTCTACGATGTGACGATCATGTGCAAAAAAAACCTTCATAAAAGGATGTTTATGCTCAAAGGAGAGAAGTAATATATAGATGAAAGAAAAGGCTAGTAAATCAGTAGAAAGATCTTCAAAAAAGTGATCGGATAGAAAACTAGAGAAGAACGAAAAATCCAAACACTCTCATCACAAACTGAACTGAACAGGTGGTAACATAGAATCATGTGGTCTAAACAATGATTCTTGCACTAGATACTGAGGGATACGAATTTAGAATGGCTTATGTACTATCTCTGAGGGATACGAATCTACAATGGCTTATGTACTATCTGAATGCGGCTCCACGCACTAGGAAATATTTCCTAGTTACATTTGTAAATGAGACATTATACTCAATGTTTTTTCCAAATGTATGCTTGTACGTTTTTTATACTATATACAAATCTGAATCGGTTTGTTACAATGTTGATCCGCAATCTACCTCATGCAAAACTTTAAAAGTACAGAGATCAGACCTGCAAAATTTCATGGCTTAATCCGTTCGTTTTGTTTTCAAAATGGGAGCTGTTGCATTTATCAAAACTTTCTTCAAAATTTCCAAAAAAATTTCTGTTTCCACATCGTCAAAACAGCATTCAAATTGGAATCTGGATACCTCATTCCTTGCTTATTTTCCACTTCTAGAGATGGCCGCTTAGAGAGGCCATCCTGGTAGTGTTCCAATTTAAGAACTAGATCAACTGACTGCTCCCAAGAAGGAATCTTTTATTGCCATCCAGGCTAGAGGCCAAGTCCACAAGATAAGCTAGTACTTTGTTCTGCTAAATTGCAAAGGAAACCAAGACCCAACCCGCAGTTCGTGGGAGCACCTTTGATGGTTCTTTGTATATCAACAATAGTCATGAAGAACTAAAGAAGTCAGTACAGATTCATCTCCCTAAGTTCGGCCTCAGAGTTGTGAAAGCCTCGTGATGAATCCATATGCATCATGATATTCAGTCGCCATCTAGGGCCCAATTCGACTCAATACTTTCACTTTCATCTACTAAATCTTGCAAAATGCAAAATTGCTTAATTGGTTCAATTATAAAGATTATTAACTAGGTTTATATTGATTTCATGCAGGTCACGATTATGTCATTTGGGCCCACCTTCACTCAAGACCCTCTCCTCAACCCTAAATCCATCTTCATCAACATCATCCTTCTACCTTCACCACCCTCACCTCCACTCTCAACCATCCGATCACAAATCAACGCTTCCTCACGATTTGACCATTCGGTTTGCCCAAGCGGTCTTCGCCTCTCGGTTTGATCTGCCCTAACAGTCTGCCCCCCCCACACAATCTCCTTCTCACGGTCTCAAGATCGTGAGAGCTCTCACAGTCTCAAGATCGTGAGAGCCCTCACGATCACTCAAACTGCGAGGGATCCTTTTCAAAACTGCGAAGAGCTCTACACCGCAACACCTACAACAACAACAACGTTCTCCATCCATGTCCATCTCTCCACCGACCACCGCTCCTCTCCGACCTGCAAAGAGCAGCATCGACGCCACCTGCTTCTCCTCTGCACCGCACGCTCCCATGAGCGATCTCCACCTGCTCCCATCACGCCTCCATCCTCTTCCTTCCCCTCTTCCTCTCACTGCCTCCATGACGACCTGCACTTACCGTCATCCCTTCTCTTCCATCACCGCGACTAGGGCACAAGACCGTGAGGGCGTCAGAGACCGCATGAACCTGAGGACCGCGAGAACGGAGAAGCAAAGACCGGTTGGACCAGTGACTGAAGTCCAAGACCAAGAAAGCGCTAGAGAACAGGACTGAGAGAGTCCCCAGACCGAGAACTGGAAACCGAGAGAAGCGTGAAGACAGCGAGGCCAGCGATCGTCGCTTCAAGACCGCTAGGGTTGTGTTCATTTTCAAGAACGAGAGAAACCTCTCGGTTTCCCAAACCAAGAAGGAACAAACGGTTTTCCAAACTGTGTGAAGCAGGCTAATCCCAAACTGTGAAAGATGTTAACGGTCTCCCAAGACCGTGAGAAGAACCAGACCGGTCCTCCTAGACCGTGAAGAATATACTAACAGGTCCAAACTGTTTAAGACTCCATCCATGCATATAAATAGGACCAGAGGGGTCCTCACTTGGGCATCGGATCCGAGACACCGCCAGGCTGCCTGAACACAGGCCTGACCCCTGGAAAGGGATCCCGATCCATCACTCTTCTCCACAATCCATCTACGTGCATCCACACTACATACGCATCCAAAGATTGCTCCTCCTGCTGCGAGCAAGAACGACGAGAAGAGAAGGAAGGTGGAGAAGAAGATCTGCCCGGTCTGCCTTGGTGGTTCTTCCTCCTTGTTCAGATCTGCTCTGACGTGGCGTAGAAGATCGTATCTTCACCGAGCTACGACTATCTTCTGCATCATGCTCGTGGCGGAATCTTCCCTCTCTCTTGTTCTTTTTGTTCCTCGCTTCATGAGCAAGTAGTTCCATTTTGCTGGGGTGCGGGGACTAGCCCCGCTGCCCATGCTTATATGTCTTTTCATTACACATTCCATGGCATGTATACAGTGTATTAAAAAAACGGCCCAGTCAGCCACTTAATCGGCCAAGACACCCATCCGCTTAATTTTGCCCTTAAGCGCCCGCTTACTCGGTTTGAAGAAAAGCGCCCGTTTTTTTCCCGCTTCACCCGCTTTTTCCCGATTTTTGAAAAAAATGTTGTTGTAAGCATGTAATGTTAATTAAATATATAATCCAAGTACTATTGAGTATAATATATGAATCTTGTATACATTAAATGTTCTATGATAGACCTACTCCTACTTTAGAATGCAAACTTTGTATGTAAGATGTATATAATAGGGTACTGGTGTAATATATCCAAGTAAATATTGTATTACTCTATTATACTTCTAATGGTTTTACTGATTTTCTTGCAGATTTCGTTCATTACTAATTGATACTACTGGTTAATATACTGATTTCCTTAGAAATTTATTTTTTATATACACATACATGTAATTTTGTATATAAATATATAAGTTTTTAAGCATCCGCTTTTTCAAAAATCGTCTGCCTGCCGCTTAATCGACTACAAGGTCCCGTCCGCACGCCTCCCGCTTCACGCTTTTTAAAACATTGCATGTATATAACTTTTCATTTCGTTGTTAATCGTCGATGTGTGTTTGTGGATTGATCACCTGCTTGCATTTATCTTGTTCTTTCCTATGTTGCGAGAACTTCAATATGTAGGTTTGAATGTCGATTAACGTGGTTGACTCCCTGATGAGAAATCAGATGGGATTCCCTGAGGTCGTAAGTGTGTGATCCGTGAGGGGACGAGCCATCTAGCCCACAGTGATGCTTCTGTGTGCCTAACACCTGTATAGGGGGCCCGCAGCTTCAGTTGGATATCTGTATCTTCAGAACCGTAAGTGCATGATCCGGATGGCGACGAGAAATCTGATGCCTAAGGTGATGCTTACGCGAACCTAAACATCCTTCCGGGAGGGTTCACAGCAGTTCTATTTGGACAGTTAGATCTTGCCTGGATGTTTGGTGATTGGATATTGTAAAGAGGAGAAGTGTTGTTTATTTGATGATCATAAAAGAATACATAGGAGTCTCTTATATAGCAAACATAACAAGAGACTAAACTAAGCGCTACCCATATGGGACTAAACAACATAAGAAAAGGAGTAAGTGAGGCACATGCTAAGCACATGACACTCAAGGTAAAGGAACAGAAAAATACATGAAACTACATATCTCTATACTCCCCCTCAAGCTGGAGCGAAGATGTTGAAGAAGTCCAGCTTGGAACACAAATTCTGAAAGCGAGTCTTGGGTAGCACTTTGGTGAAGATATCCGCAAGCTGTTGTTCTGTACTGATGTATGTAGTGTAGATCTGACCAGAAAGAACCTTTTCCCATACAAAGTGGCAGTCGACCTCAATGTGCTTGGTTATTTCGTGGAAGGTTGGGTTGCTCGCAATGAAAATGGCCGCCTTATTATCACAGAACATGGACATAGGGCTAGGTGGAGAGATGTCAAACACCTTCAGAAGACTATGAACCCATAGCAGCTCGCATGTAGTATGAGCCATCGCTCTATATTCTACCTCAGCGCTTGATCTTGCCACAACGGTTTTTTTTTTACTGCGCCAGGTGACTAGATTGCCACCCACAAATGTGCAGTATCCAGAAGTGGATTTCCTGTCAGACCGACTCCCTGCATAATCTGAATCAGAAAAACCAGATAAGTCACAGTGACCATTTTTCTTATACAGAAGGCCTTTTCCAGGGGCACTTTTAAGATACCGAAGAATATGAATAATAGCATCCCAGTGGCATTGTCTTGGTTTATCAAGATAGCGGCTAACAAATCCCACAGTAGCAGCTAAATCAGCTCTAGTGACAGTCAGATAAATGAGTTTGCCCACTATTCTTCGGAACTGGTGGCGGTCAGCATATGTAGAAGATGAATCACTGTCCCAATCCATATTGGGATCCAGAGGAGTGGTGGCTGGCTTGCATCCCAACATTCCTATTTCTTGTAATAAGTCAAGTACATATTTGCGTTGAGAGAGAGAAATGCCTACAGAGGATCGAGCAACCTCAATTCCCAGAAAATAACGCAATTTTCCAAGGTCTTTTGTAATGAAGTGTTGTGCGAGATAATGCTTAGTTTCTTGTATCCCTGCGGGGTCACTGCCAGATAAGATGATGTCATCTACATACACAATAAGAATAACCAGCCCTGTTGTGGTTTTGCGTATGAAAACAGAGTGATCAGCCTGCGACCGTCGAAATCCAAAGGACATTAAGATTTTGCTAAGTTTGTCGAACCATGCGCGTGGACTTTGTTTTAAACCATAAATCGCCTTGCGAAGCTTGAAGATTTGAGAAGCAGACTCCCCCTGAGCAAAAAATCCTGGGGGTTGCTCCATATAGACATCCTCCTGAAGGTCGCCATATAAGAAAGGATTTTTCACATCCAGTTGATAAAGAGGCCAATCTTTATTGACAGCAACAGATATCATAATACGAACAGAATTAAGACGTGTGACCGGAGAAAACGTCTCAAAGTAATCAACGCCATAAATTTGCGTATATCCTTTCGCCACTAATCGAGCTTTCAAACGTGCAACAGTGCCATCTGGTTGATATTTAATAGTAAAGATCCATCGACAGCCAACTGGATGACAAGAAGAAGGCTTATCAACTAGATCCCAGGTATGTTGTTCATATAGAGCTTGCATTTCTTGTTCCATGGCATGTCTCCAGGTAGGGTGTTGAAGAGCTTCATCAGCATTTTTAGGAATGTGCACAACAGATAATGCAGATGAAAAGTATGCAAGACTGTCACTCAGATGATCAGTAGAACAAAAGTGACTAATAGGATGCTGAGTACATGAACGAACCCCTTTTTGTAAACTAATAGGAATATGCAAATCAGAAAATATCTCAGCCTGTGGTGGATCCTCCGCGGACGCAGGATTTGGTTCGACCGGGGTAGTGAGGGGCTTTTGTCTTCGCTTGTACACCTGTAGTGGTTTCTCTGGTGAAGTAGGAACAGAAGGTATTTCTTCAACCAATGGAAGAGGGGTGCTAGCCAAAATATCAGTAGTCAGCCGGTCCCCAGCAGTAGAGTAGAACGGCATGTGTTCAAAGAATATCACATCCGCACTTACAAACCATTGTTTCTTATCTGGATCGAAACATCGATAGCCTTTCTGAGTCCGGGAATATCCCAAAAACACACATTTCACAGACCGGGCATCCAACTTCGTGAGAACATGGCGAAGGTTTGTAACAAAACACGTACATCCAAAGATGTGAGGCGGCAGAGAGAATAAGTGTTTATAAGGAAATAACAGAGTGTAGGGAACTTTGTTTTTCAAAACAGAAGAAGGCATGCGATTAATAAGATAGCATGCCGTCGAAACTACATCAGGCGAAAAACATTGAGGCACCTTGTAATGAATCAGGAGAGTGCGAGCAACCTCAAGAAGATGTCGATTTTTCTGTTCCGCTACACCATTCTGTTGTGGAGTGTATGGGCAAGTAGTTTGGTGGAGTGTTCCATGGGAGATGCAAAACTGAGTCACAAATTGTTGCATAAATTCTAGTGCATTGTCAGTCCGGAAGGTTTTAATAGGCCGATCAAATTGAGTTTTAATTTCAGCAAAAAAGGTACGAATGCAATCTAAGACAGTGTTTCAACCTTTGAGTAAAAACAGCCAAGTAAGACGAGAGTAATCATCAATAAAGGTCATAAAATATTTCACACCAGAATGACTGGGCACAGAACATGGCCCCCAAATATCCGCATGCACAAGTTCAAAAGGTTTTGTAGAAGAAATAAGTTTCTTTGCAGGAAAAACAGATCTTGTATGCTTGCCCATTACACAAGTTTCACAAGTAAAGGTATCGCCAGAGATGCCAGGAAAAAGATGCTTTAGTTTCGCCGCAGATGGATGACCAAGTCTAACATGCAGTTGAAGTCCTGTCACGGAAGTAGAGAGCATCGCCTTCGGAGTAGGTGGTCCATCCAGGTAGTACAGCCCATCTGGTCCCTCACTGCCCGAACCAATCCTCGTCTTCGTGCGGAGGTCCTTCATAATACAACCAGAGGGGTCAAATTTAACAAAGTAGTTTAATTGTTTAACCATTTTGCTGACCGAAAGTAAATTGACAGGAAAGTTTGGGATATATAAAACTGAATGGAGAAATAATTCCCTTGATAGAGGAACAATTCCAGTGCCACTAACAGTAGTTTTTGAACCATTTGCCACAGTGACAGAAGAAATAGGAGTACAGGTGGTAAGGTGGGAAAATAAATGACGAGTACTGGTCATATGAGTGGAAGCACCAGAGTCGATGCACCACTTTGTGTTACCAGAGGAGGACGAGGCAAGCATGGCTGAGGAGTCTGAGGTAGAAGGTAGTTGTGCCAGACGTTCCTGAAACATTCTTTCAAACTCCGAGCGCAACCATTCAGTGTTAGGTGGTGCAGCAGATTAATCCACAAAAGAAGCAGCAGGAGTAGTATCATCAGCCGCTTGGTTGGCCCAAGCAGGTTTACCATGCTTTATCCAGCAGCGATCCTCAGTATGGTTATCACGACCACACCAGCCACAGTGGCGTGGGTTAGGTGAAGTGCCCCATCCAGGTGCAGGAGTGCCTCATCCGCTAGAAGTAGGAGGTCGGCCACCACGGCCTCGTCCGGTAGAGAACCAAGCAAGGATGGCTCAAGAGGAGGAAATAACCTGGAGGGTAGCTCAAGCCCATAATGCACAAAGAGATTGTAACGACCCCACCTCCCGGTAACCCTCAATTAAGGGAGACCAAAAGGTCAGAGTCGTTAACCCAATTAATAGGATCAAAGGTTTGACAAATAATCAGTAATAATTATTAAATTCTACCATGACTATACTGAAAGCTAGAATAAAATAAAACTTTGTATACCTTTTCAAAAACTTGGATATCTAACCTCTATTTACATCTGGACTCTATTCTAACTAATCCTCCTTGCACTTTATTTCTTAATTTCACAATATGCCACTTTACTATTTGTCCTTTTCAATTTGTACCTAAAACGCCGACAAACAAAACGTCGGTCAGCATAAATGAATATGCCGGTATGTGGGGGAAACAATAATCGTGCAATTAACTGTAACAACATATTGTAGTCAATTATGATTTAACAAACAACTTTACATTTTAAACATAACTGCTCAATCCATACATATCCTAGCATCTGCATTGTCCCTGCAGTGGACCTGGATGCTACCTTTCTTATGGTAGATCCCCATTAAACCCCTCATGATCCTACCTAACAGGTGAATCAATTTCTAGGGTTTAGTCACATGGCACTACATATAGGTAGTCCACTCCTTAACTCATGGTGTGATAAAGAGTCTCATGGCACTACACGTGGGTAGCCCAATTTCCATCTCATGATACCATATGTCCTACTTAACAAATAGGCATTGTACCTGGTTACCCTTTTCATCATTAGCAAAGCCACAGAGGAGGACCAGGATCTGAGCTAGTCATGTGATAATCATAGTCACTTTATAGTTGCATGAAATAAAAGTCATCCAAGCAGTTATTTTCAAGCAACCGATAAAACATCCGAGAATCGCCGTGAAACTAAAGTGATTAACCATAAGCGTAACCACACACCTATTTTGCAGATCTTTGAGATAGAATCAACCAAACAATGCAAGAAATCCAATAGGCAAGCAAGCACACAAAGCGATCCTAAAACATGCATCCAATTTTCCTATCATTGATCAGGCCATCAAGGTCTATTAAACCTAGCTTGCTTCCTAGGGTTTCTAGTCCACTTTTAGGGTTTCCATTGCAAGTAGGGTTTCACTTCATTTTTACTATTTTAACCCTAATTTTATACAATTACTCACAAACCCTAATTATCTCATCTACTCCTCATGAAAGATATTAAGGTTACTTCTTAACAACATATAACCCTAATTTAGGATTAAAGGCACAATTAAAAGTCAAATAAGTATATTATGCCCCTTTTACATTAAAACTACCATTTTTCTCCTTTTAATTCATGATACGATCTTTAGGCCCAATTATCATCTTTGGTTCCTTCCGGATTAACAACTCATAGTTCATTATGGTCTAATTCACATATGAACTCTTTTATCATTAATTCCACCTTTATCCATTAGAAAACTCTAATTACCATATTAAGGGTATTCATCTACAATTAGAAACGTTTATACTCAAAATAGCTTAGAATCATCATATCTCAACTTTATTCATGGATTTGAACAATTAAATCCATTAAGGGTCATAATTATCCAAATTAAGGTTTCAAGGCTCATTAAAGCATATTCACGTACATGGAACCTTAAATTAATCAAATTACGCATGAAGATCATCCTTTTAGATCTAATGTGTCCTTTTTATAATCAACAGGTTAATATCAACTTTAAACATCCTTATAACCCTTCCCAATTCGTTAATCATCATAGATTAGGGTTTCTTAATCATTAATGCATTAAAGTTGATAACTTTAGCTAGTTTTCGAATTAGAAGCAAAACTTGGCTCTATTATTATTTTTATTGAATTCCTTGTATTTTTCTGAGCAAGATTCATATATAATTTTCTTTAATTTGAGCTAGCAGTAATAAGTTACGAATTATGCTATTTTAATCATTCCCAACCAATGGTTGATTGACACGTCAGCAAGCGACAACGACTAAAGAAAACTAAAAGACATTTGCGCCCCTTACCTTGATGCGTTCCACTCAGGGGTATAGATATCTTTTCGTTAGCCGCTTCTTCAACCTCGCGAGCCCGCTCTCGCTCACGATGCAGTGTCAGGTCGTGGTCAACCTCAGGGTTGACTTTGAGATCCAACTTCTCGAAGCAAACGACTAAGCTTCCATGACCTCCGCCGCACTCGTATGAACTCATCGGTGCTTCGAATTGCTCCCGACATGGCCGGAATTGCTGAGACAAAAAAGGGGTCTCCAACGGAAACCAGGGGGGTCTGCGGTGCAAGGGAGGTTCGAGAGGGAAGAATTGGGGGCTAGAACTTGGTCTGTAGGTCCTGTAGGATCTCGCGGAATAATGTTCAATCTCACAGAGGGGTTACATCCTCTTTTATAGCCTATAGCCAGGGTAGGCGGCCGGAGAGAGTCCTGATGATTTGGGGGTTCTTCTAGATGCCCCCAAGATAGGCAAAACCTAGGGTAGGGATGGCCGCAAGGATCTCACGAATCCAGCTGGTTGGTTTCCAAATTTGCTCGCGCACTCAATCGCAAGAGATCGGATTTGGAAAGATCATGCTCCCTATTCTGACTTTCCTTATCTGTCTCGAGGTAGGAGATGGTTGCCTGATCATCGGATCTCGATCCTACGGTCAGAAGTTCAGGCGGCAATAACACAGAGTCTAAGTCAGAGTAAACTTTGTGACATTTAGAGATTATCCATTCCTTTTAGGGATTTTCAAAAATCCATATCTCTTAAAATGTACATCCAAATAATCCCAAATTTTAAAGGAAAGTCTATAATGACTTAATCTGCTTATATTCCAAGTTTGGAACCGAAACCCAAAAGGAATAACTCCTTTTCTTCATTTGCAAGTCAATGACTTAAAAAGCATGTATTATGCATTAAAACATATATTTTCTCTCTCTCTCTTATCTTTCTATTTTCTTTATTTGAATTCACTTTACCATTAGAAACCTTATGGATACAAAAATCCACCCATGATGACTTAATCATACATCTTTCCACTTATTTCCATATTTTATCATTATCTCCAATTTCCTTCTTAATAAAGCAATAATTAATTGATCTTTTCTCTTTCTTGTTGCATTATATTTGCAATTTGGACTCCTTGGAACCCAAGGAAACCAAAAGGCATGAAATCCCCTTTGGGGAATATTCCTTTTCCTTCTAGAGGTTTCTATGTATTTCTCATAAATATATTGCTTAATATCCATTATCTTTTATCTTTTTCCATTATTTGGACTTTTCTCCTTTTCTTCTCTTTTATATCCATTATTGGATTAATATAATAATACAAATTACGAAATTCTTATCAAAAGGGATATTTGCAAATAAATCCATCTTTTGAAGCAAAGCATACAACCCTTTCAATTAAGTCCATATTCACAAAATCTTTACAATTCAATTATGAAAACATATGCAAAATTTGGGTTGTAACATCCTTCCCCTCTTATAAGAATTTTGTCCTCAAAATTCCATCAAGCAAATAAACAATTCAGGATAAGTATTTTCTATGTCCATCATTGGCCCCTATGTGGCTTTACCCTATCTGTGACGCTTCCAAAGAACCTTTATCATCACATATTCTTTTGTCTGAGTTCTTTCATCTTGGCATCTATAATCCTCACAGGTGACTCAGGACATTTCAGCCTCCCTTGGGGCTCACTAGGTTCATTGCTCAGCACATGACTTGGGTACCTCACATAGTGCTCTAAATTGGACACATGGAACTCATCACACTTTACATTATCCTGAGGGGTAAGGCTAAACATAACCATCTCCACCAATCCATCTCAAATGGACCCATGTATTGGGGACTCAACTTTCTCATCTATAGCTCAGAGGGGTCGGATTTTCATATCAAATATTCTACTTTGCATCAGCTCACGACTCATGTCGTCCCTAGGCTCTCTTTTCTAGCTATTGTACGATCAAAGCGACTTCATATGCACACACTGTGGTCTTTTTCTAACCCTCACGAGGTCCCTTCACCAACATCATCTTAATGAAGTGGTGACCGACACAACCTCCCTTACAGAGCTTCTTTACATCCCGGTACTGGCTATGGTGGCTATAATCACAACATTTCATAGGACGAGAACTGTCTCTGTGTATCCCCCTGAATGAGCACACATGCTCTCATCAGACCCTCTAGTCTGGATCATTCTAACCATTAGTTAGGGGTGATAAACTGTACTAACATCGAGTTCTTCATGTATCTACCTCCACTTCATGGAAGTGAATCTTTAGGTCATACTCAAGAACTTTTGAACTCGTATCATGGTATAGTTGAACTATCTCTCTTACATGTAGTTCAACCAGATCTATCTCCCGACAGGATTCTCTCTTTCTCTTAGATCATGTCATATAGGTAAGGTGATCTACCATAACCCATATTGCATCTTAACCTTCCTTGGTCCATGGGAGACTTACCACAACATCCATAGTGATGAACTCCCATTCCCTCTCGGGGACTCTTTATCCTCTATATCAACTCACTGGGTTACTGGTGTTCGTCCTTCATCTTTTGGCATGTATGGCGACAAGTCACATGCAACTTCATACCGACCGTCACTAGCGACTCTAAACCCGTCATCAAGATGTTCAAGAATATTATTTTTCCCCATTTCGGAGTCCCACAAACCGTGATATCCGACGGAGGTTCTCATTTTCTGGAAAGAAGTTTTAAAGCATTGAACACACAAGGTAGCCTCCCCCTACCATCCACAAACGAGTGGGCAGGTAGAAGTTTTTAACCGTCAACTCAAGGCTATCTTGGAAAAGACAGTAGGACGCAACCAAAAAGATTGGTCAGTGAAATCAATGACGCCTTGTGCGCCTACAGAACTGCTTTTAAGATTCCTCTTGGAACTACACCATTTCGATTGGTCTATGGAAAGTCTTATCACCTGCCTATAGAACTGCAACACAAAGCATGGTGGGCAATCAAACAGCTAAATTTTGACATGAAGAAAGTTGGCCAAGCCAGGATTCTACAACTTCAAGAGCTGTATGAACTCCAGATGACATCTTATAAGAATGAACGAATCTACAAAGAACGCACAAAGCTTTGGCATGATGGTCATCTGAAAAGAAAAGGCATTCAAGTGGGAGACCAAGTTCTACTGTTCAACTCAAGACTGAGGTTATTACCAGGGAAACTCCGTTCTTGCTGGTCTGGACCTTACATTGTCAAGAGCATCCACCCGCATTGTGCTTTCGTTCTATGGAGTGAACAGTGAGGAGAATTTGTGGCTAATGGTCAACGCTTGAAGAGATATTTCACCTCAGCCGACATAGGCACCAAAGCAATGATGGATCTTACCAATCCAACGTATCCACCAGAAAATTGAAAGATTCACGTCGAGCCATTGACATAAAACAAAGGCGCTTGTTGGGAGGCAACCCGATCAATAACTTTGTTTTTACTTTTAGTTTTGAATTAGAAAATTTCCTTAAATTTTGTTTTTACTTTTTAGAAAATTTTGCACTGAACAAATATCGCATTACACGATGCTATCTTAAGTTCTGACTAGTCTTCATTTTTGAGATTTTCAGATGGAGAATGCGTGCTGATTGGAACGCAACCACATCTGGGGGTCCACCCGGCATGAATTCTCCCCTCCATCTCGGACTTCGAGTTTTCTCAGGACGAGCAAATCTAAGTTCGGGGTGGAGGGTGGGTGGTACGTAGTTTACTTTCCACCCACACCCATCTATTTCAGACTTAAGATTTCATCATTGCTTTTTTGATCAAAATTTTCAAATTTTTAAGTTTTCAAAGAAATTGTATAGAAACTTGATGAAGTTTTGACACTTTCTGTTTCAATAAAAGACATTACCTAGCTGGATAGTTTCTCCTTCTATGCATTTTGAATCATTACACCCTCCTTATTCGAAGCAAATCCTCAAGAGGACCACTTTTTGAAACTAGTCTGTTGATTGAAATCATCTTGTGAAGCTTATGAATCCTAACATCATGATCCTTCTGCAAAAATGGCAAGTGTCTGTCGAACTGATAGGGATCAAACACGTCGTGCTTCCTAACTGACTAGTGGAACAACAACATTGAATCTCCACCAGATCCTCATCAAGTCATGATTTGAGCAGAGTACGATAAAGATAACGACCCGGTACACGGAATTGTAAATCAAGTTGCATTCTGATCTGAACTCTCTTCTACACTTCTTCTATCATCTTCTTACCCCTCCGTCCATCAAAAAGAAACAAACAATAGCCAAAATAGTGTCAAACCCTAAGTTCGGGGTGGCACACCATCTCTCTCTATATCCGCTTCTTCCATACCCCTCGTTATTTCATAGGGGCGTACCACCAAGAAAAGATGTCAATGCGCACACACACACACACAAAATGCAATCTCGAGTCGAATAGAGGAGAGATTCTCACAAAAAAATACAATCAATGTAATTGCAACCATATAATAAATCTCGAGTCGAATAGAGGAGAGATATACAATTTCCTTCCATACCACCCTTCACTCCTTTTTCCACCTAAAGGCACAATGAATTCCCCCACTATCCTGAAAAAGACCAGTGTCAGATCAGGTGCACCTTAGTTGTTCTGTGGGTGTCTCTGGACTCTTACGAAACTCTTAGAAATGCTTGTTGTTGGAAAAAGTGAGGAAGTGATGTTGGAAAACAAACTAAGGAATGAAGATATGGTAAGATGTGTTCAGTGATCTCAGGAAGTTGAGATGCTTAATCATACTAAGCAGAAAGGAAACAATCGTGATGTGAAGATGAGGCAAATGACACGAGTTGAAAGTATTCATTTGGCGACTGTCTCAAATTTTGTGTCACTCGAGGACGAGCAACGCTTAAATTCAGGGTGTTTTGATGAATCCATATTCATCATGGTATTCAGTCGCCATCTTAGGGCCCAATTTGACTCAATACTTTCACTTTCATCTACTAAATCTTGCAAAATGCAAAATTGCTTAATTGGTTCAATTATCAAGATTATTAACTAGGTTTATATTGATTTCATGCAGGTCACGATTATGTCATCTGGGCCCACCTTCACTCAAGACCCTCTCCTCAACCCTAAATCCATCTTCATCAACATCATCCTTCTACCTTCACCACCCTCACCTCCACTCTCAACCATCCAATCACAAATCAACGATTCCTCACGATTTGACCATTTGGTTTGCCCAAGCGGTCTTGGCCTCTCGGTTTGATCTGCCCTAACGGCTTGCCCCCCCTCACACGATCTCCTTCTCACGATCTCAAGACCGTGAGAGCGCTCACAGTCCCAAGACCGTGAGAGACCTCACGATCACTCAAACTGTGAGGGATCCTTTTCAAAACCGCGAAGAGCTCTCCACCGTGACACCTACAACAGCAACAACCTTCTCCATCCACGTCCATCTCTCCACCGACCACCGCTCCTCTCCGACCTGCAAGGAGCAGCATCAACGCCACCTGCTTCTCCTCTGCACCGCACACTCCCATGAGCGATCTCCACCTGCTCCCATCGCACCTTCGTCCTCTTCCTTCCCCTCTTCCTCTGACTGCCTCCATGACGACCTACACTTACCGTCGTCCCTTCTCTTCCAGCACCGTGACTAGGGCACAAGACCGTGAGGGCGTCGGAGACCGCATGAATCTGAGGACCGTGAGAACGGAGAAGCAAAGACCAGTTGGACCAGTGACCGAAGTCCAAGACCAAGAAAGCACTAGAGTGCAGGACCGAGAGAGTCCCCAGACCGAGAACTGGAAACTGAGAGAAGCGTGAAGACCGCGAGGCCAGCTATCGTCGCTTCAAGACCGCTAGGGCTGTGTTCGTTTTCAAGAATGAGCGAAACCTCTCAGTTTCCCAAACCGAGAAGGAAGAAACGGTTTTCCAAACCGTGTGAAGCAGGCTAATCCCAAACCATGAAAGATGTTAACGGTCTCCCAAGACCGTGAGAAGAACCAGACCGGTCCTCCTAGACCGTGAAGAATATACTAACAAGTCCAAACTGTTCAATACTCCATCCATGCCTATAAATAGGACCAGAGGGGTCCTCACTTGGGCATCGGATCCGAGACACCGCCAGGCTGCCTGAACACAGGCACGACCCCTGGAAAGGGATCCCAATCCATCACTCTTCTCTACGATCCATCTACGTGCATCCACGCTACATACGCATCCAAAGATTGCTCCTCCTCCTGCGAGCAAGAACGACGAGAAGAGAAGGAAGGTGGAGAAGAAGATCTGCCAGGTTTGCCTTGGTGGTTCTTCCTCCTCGTCCAGATCTGCTCCGACATGGCGTAGAAGACCGTATCTTCACCGAGCTACAACTATCTTCTGCATCATGCTCGTGGCGGAATCTTCCATCTCTCTTGTTCTTTTTGTTCCTCGCATCATGAGCGAGTAGTTCCATTTCGCTGGGGTGCGGGGACTAGCCCCTCTTCCCTTGCTTATATGTCTTTTCATTAAACATTCCATGGCATGTATATAACTTTTCATTTTGTTGTTAATCGTCGATGTGTGTTTGTGGATTGATCACCTGCTTGCATTTATCTTGTTCTTTCCTATGTTGCGAGAACTTCAATATGTAGGTTTGAATGTCGATTAATGCGGTTGCCTCCCTGATGAGAAATCAGATGGGATTCCCTGAGGTCGTAAGTGTGTGATCCGTGAGGGGACGAGCCATCTAGCCCACGGTGACGCTTCTGTGTGCCTAACGCCTGTATAGGGGGCCCGCAGCTTCAGTTGGATATCTGTATCTTCGGAACCGTAAGTGCATGATCTGGATGGCGACGAGAAATCTGATGCCTGAGGTGATGTTTACGCGAACCTAAACATCCTTCCAGGAGGGTTCGCAGCAGTTCTATTTGGACAGTTAGATCTTGCCTGGATGTTTGGTGATTGGATATGTTTGCATGTGTAGTGGTGGTGAAACCCAGGACCGCCCCAGTGATCCCCATCATTAATCTAGATCCGACTTTAATTCCGCTCTTTACTTTCTTGCAATTAGTTTAATTAATTTCAAACCAACCTTTGTTCTAAATATTAGCCTTACTTGAACTAGACTAGACAAGCAACGATTCTTTAAAACGTTGTCCCTTGGGATTCGATCCTTAACTATACTGCGATAAGACCCATCCGCTTGCGGATGGTATTATTGCACAAGTCTTGGTTAAAAAATTCAGGGATTTCAACCCCGAGTGAATTTGTTAGTGCGATAATAGACCACGTCACGTAGTTGCCCACAATAGGCTTGGCCCTGGAGATGACACCTAATAGGGTGCTTTTGCTAGAATTGGGCATGCCAACGAGGGCAATATCTGCAAAGCTCTTCAGTTCTAGCCTCTAGGATTGTTTATCTACCAGAAAAACCAGAAGTTAGTGAAGACTCATCATCATTCATATCGTGAACTCTAGATTCAGAGGAATCAAACTCTAAATGATCTTCATCTTTCTTTTCACAACCAACATTTGCTTCCCATTTCTTTAACTTTTTATAATGTCCAGGAGCTCTATCAAAATATGCACTATCAAGGCCACCTTTTCCTCCACGGGCTATTGTAATTGTTCGGCTTTGCTGCATTAGCTCAACACCTCCGTGCTTAATGAATGTCTTAATGAATGCATCTACTAAATGAAAAGATTATACTTCGAATCTATTTATGTATGATTGATCATGATGTAAGTTCAGCTCTGTGCTTCTCATTTTGAGAAGTAGATTCCAGATATGTCCTCTTAAAGAGCCCTTCATGCCTTCCTGGTAGTGTTCTAGTTTGAGAAATAGACCCATCAATTTCTCCCCGGGAGGAATCCCTTTATTGCCATCCAGACTCGTCATCATTCATATATTTAACTCTGGGTTCAGAGGAATCAAACTCTAAACAATCCATGTTTTTCGGTTCACAACCAGCACCTGCTTCCCATTTCTTTAAATTTTATGATGTTCAGCAGCTGAAAACTAAAGCAGCCGGCAAAGTGAACTGCAAAGTGCTTTCCTTGAAGACTCCCATGAGAATGTTATGAAAACTGAAGTTGTTTTCCATTCAAGAACTAGAAGTGAATTCCTCAAATGATTCTATCTCTGAGTCTAGGCTTTCCCATAATGAACCAGACAACTCCAGTGTTATCTCCAATACTATAAGCTTAGTGTTTGTCAAGGAAACTGCAAACAGAATCGTGGAAGTAAGCTTCAGCTTCAGTTTCTCCTTTTAATCCTAGTTCCTTACTGCCTCCGTATGTGTAATAAAATCTGCTGTAAAGTGAGCTCGTCCAGGATGGTCTCATAGCTGTAGCGAATGCTTTTTCTTATACTTGGCATGTTTCTGCAAATGCTATTCCAAAATGCACTCTCTAGATGTTGGTATGAATGATACTTATGATCATGATGTGTATGCTTGCATTTCATGTTAAATCCGATTAATTTGAAATGACACGCTCATGATTTATTATCTAGGTTGCTTAAAAAGTCTTGTAGTCAGGGGCAAATCTAGGGGAGAGGGTACGGGGGCCCTCCCAAATTCAAAAATTAAAATGTAATTATAAACTTATGTGTGAAGAAGTGTATACGGTAATGTTGAGTTGTTATATTGATATGTACAGCCCTATCCTATATATAGGAAAGGAGGCTATTACAAGGAAGCACAAAGGAAGCGGAATAACCCTAATGGGCCATGGGCAACAGGCCCATGTAGACAATAGACTTATAACCTATTAACTAAATAGGCTATATTCTAACACTCCCCCTCAAGATGGAGCATGGGTGAACGCATGTCCAAGCTTGGAGTTACATGACTTAATTGAATGATAAGAAATAAATGACAAATGAAAGATAGATATGTCATTCACTATACAAAATTATTACTCCCCTTAAACAATAATTTCAAACTGAAAAGATATGATGACGCCTCTTTGAGATGTGTTCTGTAGGTTGGAGAAGCTCGAGCTTTGAAAAGGGTTTTTCTCTTGAAGTGCATCTGGAATGAAAAACATCTGAAGCAGACAATCATAAATACCACGACTACGTCGTCTTCACTGGAGAGGAACATGGAGTGGAATAAGTGCACTTAACACATGACACGTACATAAAGTGGCACAAACGCAGAGGCACACTGTCGATGAAGCAGTGGAGATGTCTCTGAATTGTCTGAGAAGTGTAGTCAACTGGAATTAGGGCAGATGACCACCAACGTGCATAACATGTCACGAACACGCTGGCGAGGTGCTGAGGTGGCGTCTCAACACAGAAGTAGCATATGCAACTCGAAGAAGACATGACGAAGTAACTCGGTGAAGATCACTCTGGATGAATCCTTGCAGATACAATTTTGGCACAGGCTTGAAGAAGACGAGCTTTGAGGATGAAGAAGCAACCATCTGGAACACCATCAACGCAGCACAGATGATCAGCTGGAACGTCATCAACACCAAAGGGACTAGAGGCCGGAATATGCGCAGCAAGCTCTTATCCTGGCGTGCATAATGCAGTATGAACGCGGGAGTCTTGGTGTCAATGTTGCAACTGTGAGATCCTTCAATGTTGTCTGAAAAGTAATGTGATGCTAAGTGGGAATGACGTGCCACAAAGACATCAAGGAACCATATGTGGTGAACAATACGAAGCTCCATGAAGATAGCCTGGAATATATTATCTTATCTCATCTCATCTCATGTTTGTCTCCTCATATCCTCTCCTCACATCCTCTCTCTCATGTTCTCTTCATACCCTCCTCTCTATCTCTCTCTTTCCTCTATTCCCCCCCCCACACCAAATACGATGAGAGTGAGTAGATGGTGTGGAAAAAGGAAAATATGAACCCCCGCACATGGAAAGACACACACGAGGGATGGGAGGGTGGGAAAGGAAAAAGATTAAATGAGAGGTGCAAAATGTAGAGAAGAACAAAAAGAAGACTACCAGAATGGAAGCATCGGTAGAAAGAGGAGATACAATACTAGAATTTTGCTCAGCAAGGGAGGAAGTGGCACTGCCGGAATGGTTTCTCGACATGAAAATCGATAATCGGAATCAATATGCAAAAATACCCAGATTAAGATCCAGATAGGGAAATTAAATGGATCTTAACCTGAAAAGGACATTTGTCCGACCCTTAGGTCGACAAATGTGGGGGTGTGGGGGCGGAGCCCCCAGAAAAAAAATTTTTTGCTGGGTCAAAAAATAATAGTAGGATCTGATTATCATAAGTACTGGAGGAGAGATGGACCTTTGGAGGATGTCATTACTGAATTTGGAAGTGGTCTGACTGCTTCGGACATGCCGTGTGACTTGTCAGGGGTAAGATGTAGACTCCTGATGACACGTTGTGTGGGCTGCTGACACGCCGTGTAGCTTTGACGGCTCCCAACAACACGTCGTGTGGGAACAAGACATGCCATGTCGGGTGTCGGAGGCGTGAACTGGATCTCCGGGGACACGCCGTGTTCCAAGTGGACACGTCGTAGCTGAAGTCGGAGGCATAACTCAGATGTTCGTCGACACATTGTGTTTGTTGTGATATGCACCATCACAACGATTTTTGGATTCGAACACGGCGTGTGTTTTGAGCGACACGCCGTGTCTTTTGCTTTCTGGACGAAACATCGCGCCGTCAGGGTGATTTCTGAAGTGCTACACGCCATGTTGTTTGGACAACACGTCGTGTCGGCGGGGGCTGATGCACAATCTCAATGAGAATTCACGCCATCAAGGAGATAAGTACCCCGAGAATTAGCACCATGGGTCGATGGGAATCAGCGCCGTCTTTTGTACTCCTTTGATCATGAACAAAGGTGATTCCTTGCTTGACCATGGCCGGATCTGGACGGAAATTAGCGTCGTCCAGGGTCCCGAGATGTGGTGTAGCGATGAAGCGGCTGGATGCAGAGATGATGGATGTGCGGCGGCTCAATGAGGAGACGGCAGGGCAACGAGGCGGAGAAGACAATGGCGGTGGTTGCTGGAGCGGAAGGCAGATCTGCTTTGGCGTGGTTGCTTCAATGACTACGGCTGGGTCTGGAGATGCTTGAGATGTTAGGGAGATGACTATGATGATGGCTACGAGAGAGACTCGGTGGCTTCCTAGATAATGGTCAGGAAGGATGGCATCGACAGATAGCTTTGGATCGAAAAACATGGATTGTATGCCGGGAAGGTTGGCGCCGACGTACAAATCTATGTGAAAGTGGGAGAAAGAGCTAGGAGGTCGGAAGTGCATAGCGGCAGCCAACCTATTCCATGGAAGAGGCGGTGGCGGTCGCCCGCAGGAGGGGGCGCTCTCCTTGTGCTCTCTTTAGGAGAGGAAGGGGCGGAAGCTGCTAGGGTTGGATCTGGCGTCGGAGAGAGAAGAGGGAAGGAGGGGCGATGGCTAGGGTTCTCTCCTCAAGGCTACTGCTCCGATACCATGTGAAGAAGTGTATACGGGAATGTTGTGTTGTTGTATTGATATGTACACACCTATCCTATATATAGAAAAGGAGGCTATTACAAGGAAGCACAAAGGAAGCAAACTAACCCTAATGGGCCATGGGAATAGGCCCAAGTAGGCAATAGAATTATAACCTATTAAATAAATAGGCTATATTCTAACATTATGGTAAAATATAACACATTACATATAAGTTTATGTACAAAGTATGAACAAACAAGCTTTGTAGTTGGACTGGTCTATATTTTTTTCAACTTGAAATCAGCCTTCCTAGTGTGACTCGGCTCCCCCTAATGTCACTTTCTGGATCCGCCACTGCTTGTAGTTATATTAAGTTTGAGTTACCTTTCTTCTAACTTGCTATCAAACACCAACATGTAGCATATCTATGTTTCATAATTGCTCGCATGAAATCTGATTTGGATATATGTTTTTTACTTTCCAATATCAAGTGTTCCAGTCATGTGGTATGTGCTCTCTATCTCCTTCATTCCTCTTGTGGGCTTTCCATCCAAATTCTATTTATAGGTCTGAGAGCATAAAAGTTACTGGAGCAGCTGATGGGGAAAGTCCATATGGTATTCTTGAGTCATTTGTTGAAGCAACTGATACTGATGAGAAAAACTAAAACATATGAGAATAAGTGGGGAAATAATTCAAGCAGCTTCCAAAAAGAATAGTCGGCTAGATAGATTTGTTCAAGCTTCATAGTAAAATCCGTAGATCAAAATTCCACTTCACCAAATAAAGGTTATTCGACGAGACAATGAAAAGTCATTGATCGTGTGCCCAGTGTAGTTCAAAATTGGGTGATTTCAGTTTAGGGACCTCAAGAGACCTTTGCAAATAGACCAAGGGCGCCTTTGAGGTGTGTCGGTTCTCAATTAAAGAAGCATCTTCCAAAGAAAGTTTTCAAATTTAGATGTACAAAATCATTTGATTGTTTTATATATTTTAAGAAAAAAAATGTATGATTCTTATTAGAATGTGTGGTATTCAACCCAAAACCAATTGGCAATGGGTGAAGGGACCACACACCTTATAAGCTCCAGAACCTCCCAGAGCTCAGTGATATGGGACTATTCTAACATCCCCCCTCAAGTGCAACCACTTTTGTGGGCTTGCACTTGTTCTTTTTTAGGTAGGGTGTGGTCCTCACACTTGTCTCATGGGGTCCTCTCTGATACCATATTAGAATGTGTGGTATTCAACCAAAAACCAATTGGCAATGGGTGAAGGGACCACACACCTTATAAGCTCCAGGACCTCCCCAGAGCTCAGCGGTATGGGACTATTCTAAAAATTCTTTTTGAAATATATGTATTTACGACCCTAAAAGATGTCTCTACTATATGTGGCCATCAAACTAGAAAATTTGTCCTTATTAGTATATGCAACAGATTTATGTGGTCATTAATACTACTAATGACTAACAATTTATATTACCGTTATTGGTATGCGTGGCAGAATCATGTAATCGCTAATATTATCAACGACTAACCATTTTTTTATTGTTATAACCAACAACAAAATATCTAAGTTGACATTAAAACCAATAACTACAAATTGAAATTAATCGCCACTAATTTTATTTATGGCAAGACCAGTAACGAAAACATGCGACGACTTTCTTTTCTTGTCATTAATAGTTATAACGAGTGAAATTTGGTACATTTACGACAAACATTTTCCATCGTTATTATATTATTTTCCTGCATTGCAAGTCTATTATACTAATAGGAAGGAGAAGAACCAACATCCCAATTAGTGTTGGGATCCGGAGGAGTGCTTACTAGCTTGGCTCCCAAGATACCAGTTTCTTGTAATCAATCAAGGATAAACTTGCATTGAGATAGACAATCCGGAGGTGTTCTTACTGGCTTGGCTCTCAAGATATCAATTTCTTGTAATCGATCAAGGATATACTTGCATTGAGATAGACATATTCCAGAAGAGGAATGGGATACTTCAATTTCAAAAAAATTGCGTAATTTTCCTTGATCTTTAGTAATAAAGTGTTTGCTTAGATATTCCATGGAAGCTCGAATACCCTGATGGACACTTCCAAAATGGATGATATCATCTACATATACAATCAAAATAACTAGCCCAAAGTTGTTTTGACAAACACCAAATGATCAAAATGTGAGCAGTTAAAGTTAAACTTAGCAAGAATTTGACTTAATTTATCAAACCAAGCTCTTGGGTAGTTTAGGCCATAAATGGCTTTTCCTAGGCAGCAAACTTTAGAACACTCTCCCTGAGCAACAAATCCAGGAGATTGCTCCGTATACACCTCCTCGTGCAGATCATCATACAAGAAGGTGTTTTTGACATCTAATTGAAATAGAGGCCATCCTTTATTGACAGCCACAGATATAAGTAAATGGACGAGTTAAGACGAGATACAGGCAAAAAGGTCTCAAAGTAATCTACACCATAAGTCTGTGTATAGCCTTTAGCAACAAGGCAAGCCATAAGGCATTCAACTGTACCATCAGGTTGATATTTAAAGTAAAGATCCATCTACAACCCATAGGAGAGACATGAGCAAGGGCATCTACCAAGTCTCATGTATGTTGTGTATGAAGAGCTTCTATTTCCATCTCCACGACACAGTGCCAAGCAGGATGTGTCAGGGCTTCAGCCGTAGTCCTAGGCACAAAGACAGTGGAAAAAGCAGTACTCAAATTGGAAAACTTGAACCAAGATTAGTATCACAACATAATTTCTTAGAGAATGTCAAGTACAAGTGTGCACCCCTTTCCATAAGCCAATCAAAATATCCAAGTCAGAAGGTACCTGGTTGTTGTCATGATCTGTCGATGAGGATGGAGGATTGGTTGATGGAGGAGCCATAGAGGGAGTTGTATTCTTGCGGCGTCTTTGGTAAACTTGAGAGGAACAACAACAGGCTCTGCAAAATATGGCGCAACAGGTAAAATACATAGAGTTCATACCATATCAGAAAGTATAGTGTATCTTCAAAAACACTATATCTGCACTAACGAACCATTTCTTAATTTTTGGGTCATAGCATTTGTACCCTTTTAAATTTTGGAGTACCCAAAGAAGATACAATTGTAGACCTCGAGTCAAGTTTGGTTAATCCAGTTTGAATATAGTGCACAAAACATGTACTTTTGAAATTTCTAAGGGGCCCAAAAAAAGGAGCCTCGGGGTACAGAATACTAAATGGGATTTAATTGTTTAAAATAGAAGAGGGGTTCGGTTTATCAAACATGAAGTGGGAAGGTAACTACCCCAAACATCTTAGCGACGTGATAGTCAAACATAATTGTCCAAACCATGGTTATCAGAACCGAACCTAACCGTCTGGTTGAACCGCTAACCGGTCACTCTACCGGTTCGGTCCCCTCCCAAAGCCGGAAATGAAGTCTGACCGGCATTAAACCACTAAACCGACCGGTTGAACCGGTGAACCGGCCCGATTTTATCCCAACCGGTCGGTTCTCTCACTTAGCAAGAAAATGTACTGTTGTTGCTATTTTTGTTAATAAATTTTAAATACTATATAAATGTTGGTATATAAATGTCAATGAATAGAATATATTTGTTATTTCCTTTGTTTATCAAGATATTGTGAGCAGTTGTGCTATTATTCATGTTTCATAACTTTTACAAGGATATTTTCCATGAGTATCAAAGACATTTATATATTTTTAAATTACTAGTGACGTCATGTTGGCGTCACAGTTTGAACCGGTCAAACCACTAGTTGTACCAGTGAATCGGGAACTAGAGGCCTCACTGATTTGTTGGCCGGTTAGAGTCTGACAACCTTGGTCCAAACAACTTCTAGAAGACGATCGTTCTCTCTCTGCAAGACCATTCTGTTGAAAGCAAGAACATGATGTTTGTTGAATGGTGGCGTGGTGCCAACTTTTTTACATAAAGTATTGACAGAGTATTGCATGAATTTTAGGTCATAGTCTGTCCTAAAGATTTTTATGGTCTTATTAAATTGAGTTTTAATTTAAAAAAAAAGCACTATTCATGTCAAGAAAATGTGTCATTTCCTTAAGTAAAAACAAACAAGTAGCAGAGAGTAAAATAATGTCACACTCATTACTAAACATGGTCTTTATCAGCATGCACAATATTAAAAACACATCTAGATTATTTTCCTAATTGGCATGCATAGATGGAATTAAGTGTCCAAACTTTAAGGTAGAAGGGTGACCCAGGTGATAGTGCCACTAAAGACCAAGAACTAATGAAGATAGTAGTGGAGTAGCTTGTAGAGCGTCAAGATAGTATAATTTGTCTGGTCCCTGATGGCCCAAACCAATCGCTATCCTCATATGCAGATCCTGAAAGATACGTCCATTAGGGTCAAACGTAATACATCACTGAAATTTTTTGATAGTTTTACTAATAGAAAGTAGATTCAGAGGTGATCGAGGAACATATGAGGCCAGTCTGAGTAAAAAATTATTCAATGTTTGAATATTTCCAACCCCATGTACTGGGGATTAAGTGCCATCTGCTATGGTGACAAAGGGAATAGATAAAGCAGTCATATCACAAAAGAGTGTAGAATTGCCAAAAATATGAGTAGAAGAACTAGAGTCAGTGACCTATTTGTTTTTTACCATAGGGAGTCTAGGAATTTAGAAAAGTAGAATCATCATCAGGGTGTGCAGCCTTAGTCGGAGCAGGGAGTCTCTCTTGGAGTCATAGTCACAATATACACCATTTTTTTTGAAAAAAAACGCATTGAAAACGCGTATTATTTACGTGTCATATATAACGGGCGTTTTAAATTCTAAACCGAATAATACGCTATAAACATGTTTAATTCGCGTTTTATACGCGTATTGCATTTTAAACACATTTAATACGTTTTTTTGTCGTTTTAAACAGTTATGTACTTTTGCTTCACAATTGTTTTTTCCACGTCATTTTTTACTTGTAGCGGGGTTCTACTAAATCGTCCAACCTTCCTCCTCTATCCCCCGACACACCAGGAGGAGTAACCCTCGATATTCTACATGTATGCTCCATCTTTCTCCTCCATTCTGGCCCTTTTTTTCCTGATTTGTGCCTGCTGCTCCCACTTCTTCCCTTTCTTCCAATATTAGGGTAATTAGTTCGATGTTTGGTCATTTTCAATCATTATATGTATGTGTGTATATATATGTTTGTATATATGTGTGTGTGTGTGTGCGCGCGTGTGTGTGTGTGTGTGTGTATGTGTGTGTGTGTATGTGTGTGTATATATATAATCTGTTTTTTTGCCGACTTTTTCCGAATAGTTGACCGAACTTTTACCGTACATTAACCGATTTTGATCCGAATTTTTCGCATAATTCCTGATTCCCGAATTTTTCAACTTGGTCGTACGTATGCCGAATACCGAATTTGTGACTATGCTTGGAGTAGTTTGTCAAATTCAGTGTGGATCCAATCTGCAAAAGCAGTAGAGGTTTGGAAGGTTCTTCCTCGGTATAGTCAGTAAAGGCATGATTAGCCCGTGTCTTGGGATATCCATGTTTCACCTAACAACACTCGGTTATTCCGATCACAAAAGTTACAGTGTCTTGAGCCAGGGGGTGGACCTCATTCCTAGGTCCACTAGAGGGTTGGCTACGTTCAGGTCTAGAAGGGGGCCGACCACGTCTAGGTCTAGATGGCTCAAAATGACCACGGCCTCCACCATGGCCATGGCCTACGTCAAAGCTAGAGTCACTAGAAAGGATAGCGAGAGTCAACGTCTCGGAGGAAGCAGACGGTGAAGAAGAAAAAGACGCGTTCGAATCTCTTCATAATATTGTGCAATTTAGGTGGAGGATCACAGGATAAGATCTTATCAACAACTCCCCCAAAGGAAGTCGACAATCCAGAAAAAAAATGTATTAAGTTATAGTCATTTCCCTGCCTTTGGATTTCAGTAATGTCATATGATAGGGGATGGTAAACCTCAAACGTATCCCAAAGTGAAAAGTGTTGGTTAGAATAATCTTCAACTGAGTTATCATTAGAGAATTCTTTCTTTGCCAAATTCTTAAAATTTTCAAAGACCTTTTTAGGGTTATGTTAACGTGAATAAACATAAGATAATTGATCCCACATGACCTTGGTAGTTTGAAGTTGAAGCGGTAATTGACTTATTTTAGGTTGTGCATTGTTTATCATCCAGGTCATTACTCCTGAGTCGTCCTTAAAGAATGCTTGGTTTTCTCATCACCGGTCTCGAAAGGATAGGTGGTGCAATGGTATTATGATGTGAGTATTGGCTTTAAGCATTGGCGTGCAACTCAAATGATGCAGACATCGTATGGTAGTTAGAACCATATAGTTTTATTGTGGTCATACAAAGTGGTCTTAAGTTATCAGTGGAGACCATGATGGAACCTAGTATGTGCTCAGTCCACACAAGTCACTAGAAAGATATAGAAGAGTAGCAGCTCTGATAGAAAAAGCGGCGTGAAGCATCACCCCAAATAACAACAGTAGATCTAATAAACTCAATAAATGTGTACAAAAAGAAATAAGGAACCAACTCCACACCATCAATTAGATTGGCATGTGACCAAGGTGGAAGGGAGGGAGCAAGTCCCTCCCTAAAATGTAAATCTAGACCGAGTAAGAGGTGTGCTATATCAGGAACAGTCTGGAAGGGTAGATCAAAAGCAAGTGCAAAGGGAGAAACGGAGTTAGGGAGGTGGATTAGTGATGGGCGGTGGGGATGGGTCAGAGGCGGTGGGTGGTCAGGAGCAGCGAGTAGTGATCTACGGCGAGGGGGATGAGTGGTGGAGGGATGATGGGTGGCAGATGGTGACGGTGGGCAAGTGAAGAGCAGTGGGAAGAAGGGACGGGGTGAAGGTTTACATGCAATGAGTGGAGGTTACGGTGGCGGGTGGAGAAGAACAAGAGACGTGGCGAGGATAGGGAAGAAGGTGGCGGCAGGAGAGAGGGAATGGAAGCATTAGGGTTGGCTTGGGGGGATCAAACCACTCAGATACCGTGTGAGTAATAAAGCGTTTTATTGTTGAGATGTCTAATACAAGATAGACCCTCTCTTTATATGGTATGAGAGAGGTCAGCAGATATAGAGTTCACCAATATGGGATAAAAGACAAAATACTAAAAGCACAAAATAAATAACAAAAAACTAAAATATATAAACACAAATAAAGATACAAAAACTAAATAAAATAGTGAAACGTATCCCTTATTATTTGGGGTACATGAAGACTTAGCCTTATCTTTATCTAAACATGAAGCATTCAACCAAATATACATGACCAATGATTAAGCAAAATCAACTAACTCCAATCTAGTCTTGAATTTATACAGGATATCTGCTTTTATTGATCACATTAAGCAAAGTTTCAGGTGCAAATATGTTAGTAATCAAGCAATACTTTAAAACTGGTCCAATGAAGGAACCACCAAACAGATTTCACATAACCTTATAGAGAAATTTCACTTAGCTAGGAGGATAAATAACTTCTAGATGATAAACTCTAAGTGGTACCTATTAAACATAAAACTTTAACGTGTTAATGGAATGACAATCAGCATATGAGTAGCATTTTGATAAGTTGCATTTAGCTCTTTAGTTCTTCATAATAACAGAAAATTGTGTGATTTTAGAAGGCAACAATGTTACCCTTCCTTCATATTTTCTCTTTCAATTGCACAGACGTAGGAAGTTTAAAAACATGATGCCTACAAGAAAAATAAAACCCTACAAACAAAATCGAAATGCATGTACTTAGACTGAGGGGTAAACTCTCATGTAAAATGTTAATCATCCGGCCAAATGAAACACAATGATCAAATCCGACGATAATAAAAATAATACACCGTGATAAAAATCATGGTTCATGTTTTATTAGTTGTCGGTTCTATGGAACCACCATATAAATAATGCAGAGAAATAGATAACATCATCCTCCAAGCAGAGTGGAGATATGAATTCACTTATATAGATATCCGTGTATCCAATGCAATAACGTATCAAGCATTTACTTGTTATTCTTCAACCTACCACCACTCCATTACAAGGATGGCTTGTAGTAAGTCAAGCTTCATCCTAGTACTTGATTCTTCCATTGTATATGATATGAGCCCCATCGTGATAATATTTCCTTCATCATCCTTCTGAGTTCTACTTGTATAATATTTTTCTGGATCCATGTTGATTTTATGAAGCCTTGGTTTTTGTTGACTCCAGATTTTTCATAGAATTAAAAGGAAAATATGAAATTGCTGTTGAAATGCAGGGTTCTTAGTTTCTCACTATGTGCTTTACTCAGTAGCATGTGCTAGCATGCCAATGTGAGGGATATAGACTTTTATAGGAGCTTTTGTATATAAGATATTTGATACTCAAAACGAGAGCAATTAAATTTACAGTCGACTTGATTGTTTTGAGATATCAACATCCATTTCCATGGTAGAATTAGCACCCCATGAAAGCAGCTATTTAATTGCATACAAAGAGGAGAAATCAACTGTACTAATTAACCAACCGTACTATTTCATTGCATATAAAGAGGAGCTTTTGTATATAAGATATTTAATACTTAAAACAGGAGCAATTAAATTTACATCGAATTGATTGTTTTGAGATATCATCATCCATTTCCATGGTAGAACTAGCACCTCATGGAAGCATCTATTTAATGGCATATAAAGAGGAGAAACCAACTGTACTAGTAAACCAACTAAATGCTTGAAAACAACCATATATGGATAGTATCCTGGTAGATGATCGGTTTTCAAATGAAGTAATGACAAATGTAAGAAATCACCATGCTGATTAAAACATAAAGCATTCAGTTTTAGACTTGATTATCCTAATTGTTAGCATTTATATAAACACATGTTACAAGGAGTTGTAAGATGGGAAAACAGAATATATGTTCAAATTCAAACAATATGTAAACACGAATGAGCCAGAAAAAAAATGAGAAACTTCCATGGGTAAACATAAAGCATTCAGTTTTAGACTTGATTATCCCAATTGTTACCATGTATATAAACACATATGTTACAAGGAGTTGTTAGATGGGAAAACAGAATATATGTTCAAATTCAAAAAATATGTAAACACTAGTGAGCAAGAAACAAATGAGAAACTTCCATGGGTGGGGCCAGCTTAAGTGAAATCAGTTCAACAAGATGTAACACTTCATTACAGAACAACCATATACAACAAGCTTAAAAAAACCTAATAGCAAACTTATAGCATTGGAACAATAATATTTTGAATGCTGAACAATTCTGAGAAATGGGATGAAAGGTTAGATGAGGATAAGATAAGAATATATACATATGTATAAGAATATATTAATGTTTCTATATCTAAACATACAGTTGTATATGTGTCTTGAGTCAACCATCCAAGAGAAGGAAAACTGCAGTATTGCATATAAACTTTGACGTTTATGAACCATATCCAACAATCTTACTAATGTAGTAGATAAAAGAGCCGAAAATACATGTAATTCACTCCATCAGATATCATTTTATCTTTTGTTCTGCAAAATCGTTACTAGATCTATGTGCCAAAAGGAGCCAGCAAGCATGTAACATGTGAAGAGAAAATAAAGCTGTCAGCCACCGTTGATATTATATCCATTATGTGGAATGCTTCTTCTTTAAAGGCCCTAGGGATCAAGACGCTGTATGTACATTTGTATGGCTGTACACCAATCTCCCTCATCATATGTGCGCAACTTGGGAAGCTTTATCAGATTTACAAAGTGCATCTATCAGAGTGTTATGTGCAACACTATTAGGATATATACCCTTCTTTCACATATCAAAAAATAACTCTACAGCTTCCTTCCATTTTCCCTCTTTACATGGCACATTTATAAAACTATCGAAAGTAACAACGTCAGGGGTAATGCCCAGTTTTTGCATCTTATTCAGTAATGCTACAACATCCTCCCATTTTCCCTTTTTACAGAGCACATTATTAAACTGTTAAAAGTAATAACATTAGGGATAATATCTAGTTTTTGCATCTCATTTAGTAATGCTATGGCATTCTTCCATCTCCCATCTTTACAAAGTGCATCAACTAGACAATTGTAAGTAACTATGTCAGGACCAACCCCTTGTTCTATAATTATCATCCAATAGCTCTAGAGCTTCTTTTAACCTCAAATCTTTGCAAAGTACATCCATTAAACTATGAAATGTAACAATGTTGGGATCATGGAACAAGACTTCGACTTCGAGCAGACTTCGACAGGTGTGGACAGGGAAGTTTGTGGAAATGTGGAGGAAATGTCGAGGATTTTTACAACCAAACTTCGATGCAACTTCGACAATAATTAAGCTAAAAATAGCCATTTTGTGATGAAAATCGATAGATTTCACCAAATCTAGCTAAAAAACACAATATATATTAAATATAGCCATCCATACAGGTTTACATATGTAGATAAATGCACTCTTACATACAGTCGTCTCCGAACTACGTAGTTCTTACATATATAAAGTTAGTGACAATAAACAAACTACATAAAAATAGTGTAAATCTATGGTAGATTTAGCAGAGAGAGGGTCGGTCTATTACTATTAGCTTAGAATAGTAAAAGATAACATCAAAATCATCTTACCTCAAGCTCCAACACTTTTTCCCCCTCACACAGACAACTCCACAAAAGTAAGAGGTGTGCTATATAAGGAACAGTCTAGAAGGGTAGATCAAAAGCAACTGAAAAGGGAGAAACGGAGTTAGGAAGGTGGATTAGTGATGGGCGGTGGGGATGGGTCAGAGGCGGTGGGTGGTCAGGAGCAGCGAGAAGTGATCTACGGCGAGGGGCATAAGTGGTGGAGGGGTGATGGGCGACAGATGGTGACAGTGGGCAAGTGAAGAGCAGCGGGAAGAAGGGACGGTGTGAAGGGTTACATGCAATGGGTGGAGGTTACGGTGGCGGGTGGAGAAGAACAAGAGAGGTGGCGAGGATAGGGAAGAAGAAGGTGGCAGCAAGAGAGAGGGAATGGAAGCATTAGGGTTGGCTTAGGGGGGATCAAACCACTCATATACCGTGTGAGTAATAAAGTGTTTTATTGTTGAGATGTCTAAAACAAGATAGACCCTCTCTTTATATGGTATGAGAGAGGTCAGCAAATATAGAGTTCACCAATATGGGATAAAAGACAAAATACTAAAAGAACAAAATAAATAACAAAAAACTAAAATATATAAACACAAATAAAGATACAAAAACTAAACAAAATAGTGAAACATATCCCTTATTATTTGGGGTACATGAAGACTTAGCCTTATCTTTATCTAAACATGAAGAATTCAACCCAATAACATGACCAATGATTAAGCAAAATCAACTAACTCCAATCTAGTCTTGAATTTATATAGGATATCTGCTCTTATTGATCACATTAAGCAAAGTTTCAGGTGCAAATATGTTAGTAATCATGCAAGACTTTAAAAACTGGTCCAATGAAGGAACCACCAAACAGATATCACATAACCTTATAGAGAAATTTCTCTTAGAGGATAAATAACTTCTAGATGATCAACTCTAAGTGGTACCTATTAAACATAAAACTTTAACGTGTTAATGGAATGACAATCAACATATGAGTAGCATTTTGATAAGTTGCATTTAGCTCTTTAGTTCTTCATAATAACAGAAAATTGTGTGATTCTAGAAGGCAACAATGTTACCCTTCCTTCATATTTTCTCTTTCAATTGCACAAACGTAGGAAGTTTACAAACATGATGTCTGCAAGAAAAATAAAACCCTACAAACAAAATCGAAATGCATGTACTTAGACTGAGGGTAAACTCTCATGTAAATGTTAATCATCCGGCCAAATGAAACACAATGATCAAATCCAACGATAATAAAAATAATACACAGTGATAAAAATCATGGTTCATGTTTTATTAGTTGTTGGTTCTATGGAACCACCATATAAATAATGCAGAGAAATAGATAACATCATCCTCCAAGCAGAGTTGAGATATGAATTCAATTATATAGATATCAGTGTGTCCAATGCAATAACGTATCAAGCATTTACTTGTTATTCTTCAACCTATCACCAATCCATTACAAGGATGGCTTGTAGTAAGTCAAGCTTCATCCCAGTACTTGATTCTTCCATTGTATATGATATGAGCCCCATCGTGATAAATTTCCTTCATCATCCTTCTGAGTTCTACTTGTATAATATTTTTCTGGATCCATGTTGATTTTATGAAGCCTTGGTTTTTGTTGACTCCAGATTTTTCATAGAATTAAAAGGAAAATATGAAATTGTTGTTGAAATGCAGGGTTCTTAGTTTCTCACTATGTGCTTTACTCAGTATCATGTGCTAGCATGCCAATGTGAGGGATATAGACTTTTATAGGAGCTTTTGTATATAAGATATTTGATACTCAAAATGGGAGCAATTAAATTTACAGTCGACTTGATTGTTTTGAGATATCAACATCCATTTCCATGGTAGAATTAGCACCCCATGGAAGCAGCTATTTAATTGCATATAAAGAGAGAAATCAACTGCACTAATTAACCAACCGTACTATTTCATTGCATATAAAGAGGAGCTTTTGTATATAAGATATTTAATACTTAAAATGGGAGCAATTAAATTTACATCAAATTGATTGTTTTGAGATATCAACATCCATTTCCATGGTAGAACTAGCAATTCCTGGAAGCATCTATTTAATTGCATATAAAGAGGAGAAACCAACTGTACTAGTTAACCAACTAAATGCTTGAAAACAGCCATATATGGATAGTATCCTGGTAGATGATCAGTTTTCAAATGAAGTAATGACAAATTTAAGAAATCACCATGCTGATTAAAACATAAAGCACTCAGTTTTAGACTTGATTGTCCTAACTGTTAGCATTTATATAAACACATGTTACAAGGAGTTGTAAGATGGGAAAACAGAATATATGTTCAAATTCAAACAATATGTAAACACTAGTGAGCCAGAAAAAAATGAAACTTCCATGGGTAAACATAAATCATTCAGTTTTAGACTTGATTATCCCAACTGTTACCATGTATATAAACACATATGTTACAAGGAGTTGTTAGATGGGAAAACAGAATATATGTTCAAATTCAAACAATATGTAAACACTAGTGAGTAAGAAACAAATGAGAAACTTCCATGGGTGGGGCCAGCTTAAGTGAAATCAGTTCAACAAGATGTAACACTTCATTACAGAACAACCATATACAACAAGCATAAAAAAACCTAATAACAAACATAAAGCATTGGAACAATAAAATTTTGAATGGTGAAAAATTCTGAGAAATGGGATGAAAGGTTAGATGAGGGTAAGATAAGAATATATACATATGTCTAAGAATATATTAATGTCTCTATATCTAAACATACAGTTGTATATGTGTCTTGAGTCAACCAAGAGAAGGAAAACTGCAGTATTGCATATAAAATTTGACGTTTATGAACCATATCCAACAATCTTTCTAATGTAGTAGATAAAAGAACCGAAAATACATGTAATTCACTCCATCAGATATCATTTTATCTTTTGTGCTGCAAAATCGTTACTAGATCTATGTGCCAAAAGGATCCAGCAAGCATGTAACATGTGAAGAGAAGATAAAGCTGTCAGCCACCATTGATATTATATCCATTATGTGGAATGCTTCTTCTTCAAAGGCCCTTGGGATCAAGATGTTGTATGTACATTTGTATGGCTCTACACCAATCTCGCTCATCATATGTGCGCAACTTGGGAAGCTTTATCAGATTTACAAAGTGCATCTATCAGAGTGTTATGTGCAACACTATTAGGATATATACCCTACTTTCTCATATCAAAAAGTAACTCTACGGCTTCCTTCCATTTTCCCTCTTTGCATGGCACATTTATAAAACTATCGAAAGTAACAACGTCAGGGGTAATGCTGAGTTTTTGCATCTTATTCAGTATTGCTACAACATCCTCCCATTTTCCCTTTTTACAGAGCACATTATTAAACTGTTAAAAGTAATAACATTAGGGATAATATCTAGTTTTTGCATCTCATTTAGTAATGCTATGGCATTCTTCCATCTCCCATCTTTACAAAGTGCATCAACTAGACAATTGTAAGTAACTATGTCAGGACCAACCCCTTGTTCTATAATTATCATCCAATAGCTCTAGAGCTTCTTTTAACCTCAAATCTTTGCAAAGTACATCCATTAAACTATGAAATGTAACAATGTTGGGATCATGGAACAAGACTTCGACTTCGAGCAGACTTCGACAGGTGTGGACATGGAAGTTTGTGGAAATGTGGAGGAAATGTCGAGGATTTTTACAACCAAACTTCGATGCAACTTCGACAATAATTAAGCTAAAAATAGCCATTTTGTGATGAAAATCGATAGATTTCACCAAATCTAGCTAAAAAACACAATATATATTAAATATAGCCATCCATACAGGTTTACATATGTAGATAAATGCACTCTTACATACAGTCGTCTCCGAACTACGTAGTTCTTACATATATAAAGTTAGTGACAATAAACAAACTACATAAAAATAGTGTAAATCTATGGTAGATTTAGCAGAGAGAGGGTCGGTCTATTACTATTAGCTTAGAATAGTAAAAGATAACATCAAAATCATCTTACCTCAAGCTCCAACACTTTTTCCCCCTCACACAGACAACTCCACAAAATACCAGAAGAATGTCGCCAACTTCGACGACTTAGATAAATGTCGACGACTTCCCTTGCTTCCTTTAGTCTTCAATCTTTGCAAAGTGCATCAATTATGCTGTTAAAAGTGACAATGTCAGTGTTAGCACCCTGTTTTTGCATCTCATTCAGTAATTCTACAACTTCCTTCCATCTTCCATCTTTGCAAACTGCGTCAATTAGGATATTATATGTAATCTTGTCAGGATAAATACCCCGTTTTCTCATCTCATTTATGAAGTCTATGGCTTGCTCATGCTTTCCATCTTTGACAAGACCAGCAGTTGGACAATTGTCAGTAACAATGTTCGGTTGAATGCCTCGTTCTTCCATCTCATTCAGTATCTCTATAGCTTCTCTCCACCTCAAATCTTTGCAAAGTGCATCAACTAGGCTGTTAAAAGTGACAATGTTAGGATAGATACCTTGCTTTTTCATCTCACATACAATATCCCTTGCTTCCTTTAGTCTTCCATCTTTGCAAAGTGCATCAATTAGGCTGTTAAAAGTGACAATGTCAGGGTTAGCACCCTGTTTTTGCATCTCATTCAGTAATTCTACAACTTCCTTCCATCTTCCATCTTTGCAAACTGCGTCAATTAGGATATTATATGTAATCTTGTCAGGATAAATACCCCATTTTCTCATCTGATTTATGATGTCTATGGCTTGCTCATGCTTTCCATCTTTGAAAAGAGCAGCAGTTAGACAATTGTAAGTAACAATGTTCGGTTGAATGCCTCATTCTTCCATCTCATTCAGTAGCTCTATGGCTTCGTTCCACCTCCTATCTTTGCAAAGTGCATCAACTAGGCTGCTAAAAGTGACAATGTTAGGATAGATACCTTGCTTTTTCATCTCACATACAATATCCCTTGCTTCCTTTAGTCTTCCATCTTTGCAAAGTGCATCAATTAGGCTGCTAAAAGTGAAAATGTTAGGATAAATACCTTGCTTTTTCATCTCATTTAGTAGCTCTATGTCTTCGTTCCACCTCCTATCTTTGCAAAGTGCATCAACTAGGCTGTTAAAAGTGACAATGTTAGGATAAATACCTTGCTTTTTCATCTCACATACAACATCCCTTGCTTCCTTTAGTCTTCCATCTTTGCAAAGTGCATCAATTAGGCTTCTAAAAGTGACAATGTCAGGGTTAGCACCCTATTTTTGCATCTCATTCAGTAATTCTAGGACTTCCTTCCATCTTCCATCTTTGCAAAATGTGTCAATTAGGATACTATATGTAATCTTGTCAGGATAAATACCCCCTTTTCTCATCTCATTTATGAAGTCTATGGCTTGCTCATGCTTTCCATCTTTGAAAAGAGCAGCAGTTAGACAATTGTAAGTAACAATGTTCGGTTGAATGCCTCATTCTTCCATCTCATTCAGTAGCTCTATAGCTTCTCTCCACCTCAAATCTTTGCAAAGTGCATCCATTAAACTAGTAAATGTAACAATGTTAGGATAAATACCTTGCTTTTGCATCTCACATATAATATCCCTTGCTTCCTTTAGTCTTCCATCTTTGCAAAGTGCATTAATTAGGCTGTTAAAAGTGACAATGTCAGGGTTAGCACCCTGTTTTTGCATCTCATTCAGTAACTCTACAACTTCCTTCCATCTTCCATCTTTGCAAACTGCGTCAATTAGGATAGTATATGTAATCTTGTTAGGATAAATACCCTGTTTTCTCATTTTATTTATTAAGGCCATAGCTTCTTGCTTCCTTTCATCTTTATATAGGGCATCAATTAAGCTATTAAAAGTGACAACAGAAGGATGAATACCATGTTCTTCCATGTCATTCCACAACTCTATAGCTTTGCTCCACCTACCAACTTTTAGAAGACCATCGATTACACAATTGTAGGTAACCACATCCGGGGAAATACCATGCATGCTATCAAACAACTTTAACCCTTCATCAATGTTACCAGAACGAATCAGGCCATTAATAAGAGTGTTGTAGGTCACCACATTAGGGCAGATACCTCTTTTTCTCATCTCATATATGAAGTATGCGGCTTCGTTGTGCTTCCCATCTTTGCAGAGGGCATCAATTAGACAAGTGAAAGTAACAATGTTGGGATGAATACCATGTTCTTCCATCTCATTCAGTATCTCTGTGACTTCCTTCCACTTCTTATCTTTGCTAAATGCATCAATTAGACTAGTATATGTATGAATCTGAAGATTAATACCCTATTTTCTCATTTTATTTATTAAGGCCATAGCTTCTTGCTTCCTTTCATCTTTATATAGGGCATTGATTAGACTATTATAAGTAACAACACAAGGACGAATACCATGTTCTTCCATGTCATTCCACAACTCTATAGCTTTGCTCCACCTACCAACTTTTAGAAGACCATCGATTACACAATTGTAGGTAACCACATCCGGGGAAATGCCATGCATGCTATCAAACAGCTTTAACCCTTCATCAATGTTACCAGAACGAATCAGGCTATTAATAAGAGTGTTGTAGGTCACCACATTAGGGCAGATACCCTCCTTGAGCATCTTTGTCAATAATATGAAACCTCCATCAATGCTACCAATACGAAACAATCCATCTATAAGACTATTGTATAAAATGATGTCAGCATTTATATCTTTCTCGTCCATTAGCTTCATCAAAACCATTGCCTCTTTCACTTTTCCACTCTTACAAAGACGGTTCATTAGATTGCCATAGGTTACTATACTGGCTCCAAAACCGTTGTTTACCATCTCCTTGAGCAAATCCATTGCTGCAAGCAATTCCCCCTCCCGGCAAAGGCCAAGGATAGCAAGATTGTAGCTGGTAAAGTGAGGAGTTACAGATAGTTTTTCCATGTGCTGCCTGCTCTTGGGCAGTCCTGGCCACAGCGCGTTCATGACTGAGGCGTCTACTCTGAATCCAAGCTTTTGCATAGATGCCATGGCCCCTAGAGCCGCGTCGTGCTTGTTGGTGCGTGTGAAAGAATTCATCGAAGACAGCAGAGTTGAGAAAGACGGTAAAGTACCAGACATGTTCGTGCTCAGATGTTCCGAGATACTGGAATCATTGTCTTTGCATTCTGTCACTTTGGAAACCCTACAATTCCAAGAGGACCGCTTATCCATCTGTTGTGACGGTGATCCAAATGACTTTGAGAGGTTACTTCGATTTCTTGCGCTTTTTGAGGCATCTGTTGAAGCAAAGCGGCGCTCCTGAGAGATACTATGAAGGCGCCTCCGATAGTACATTCCTAGCATCCCTGAACATAGGCGGTATACCATGAGTACCGTGTCCGACAAATGCATAGTCAAGAAAGGACAAGCTCTTTCTTACTTAGATAGCAGGTAGCAAGCTGGTGCTGTGGTACCCGGCGGCGGTCGGGGAGAGTCGAGGTGAGCCCGAAGTTGATGACTACCCGTGGTGGAGAGGGAAGGAGGCTCGCAACAGACCGGGTGTTTCGCAAAAGCGAAGGAAGGAAAAGGTCGATCACGAGGAGTATTCCGTTGGGGAGGCTCGCAACATACGACAGTGTTCACAGCAAAACAGAGGCAGACTAAACTCAGACATAGGAGGAATGGGTCGAGAATGGGGTTGAGCATCGGACCGGGACCGGGCCAACCCGACCCAACTACTCTTCGTTGCCAACTCCTAGCTTCGTCAGCACCTGTGATTCTCAGCTCGACGCCTATTGGATAGTAAGCCCTCACCACTTGCTGCTCTGTTTTCATCAGGCTTCAACATCTACAGGTCCCCGACTTGCGGATGGTACCCGACCTCCGCCGCATGCATATTGTTGGCAGTGAAGCCTGAAAGGGATCAACGTCTTCTTTCAGAATAAATTGATGTCGTTGTTTTCTTTTTTTAATATTTTCCTGTTAGCTTTGGCAAAAGTGTATTCCCCATATGTTTCTCGCACTTTGTTATCATTCATTTTTATGCTACACAATTTCAAATCCATTTTTCCATTCTCTTTCTCTATTATTTCTTAAGTAAACAATCAGTAAAACACTTACATTAATAAAAGGCTATATTGGAAAAGAGTTACGTAAAGATAAACTAGTTAACACACACGTGCACATGTACGTGCCCCATTGAACGTATTTATTTTACATAAAATATTTAAAAAATAAATTTTGTCGAAAAGATAATGGTAATTATCGTAACTGTTTTGTAGAAAATTTAGAAATGTGTTGTTTATTGAATCCGAAATTTGTGTTTGAAAGAAGGAATGTAACGCAGAAGTTGAGAGGCGGCAAATGATTCTATCAGAAAAAAATAAAATAGAACAAATATAAAAAAATTGAGAGAAATTGTAAGAAGAGAGAGAGTCAAGGAGAACGCAGTATGAACTCACTCTTTTTATAGTAGTATAGATGTCCAGATCCGATTCTCCCACTATCTATGTTACTAATTTCTTTGTATGTTTGTATTGTGTGTGTACGTACTAACAAAGCTAATTCAGAAACCAACAAGTACCAGTTAACGTTGTGGATCATTCATGTGGTTGTTCCAAGTTCATTCAATGTTCAATTTTCACGCAAAATACTATTTGTAAACTTGACGTATCGGCAACATTCTCAACTTTAATTAATGACAATATAAAAACATAAAATTCGAGCAGTGAATCTGAACTAGACAACCACACAACATTGTGTTCTAATGAATCCTAGACGGGCTGGCCCGAGCTCGACCCTAAACCCAGATTTTTATATGGACCGGGTATGGGCTCATATTTCCATAATTTGTGTTCCCATGAATCCTAGACGGGCTAACTAAGGGCCTGTTTGGTACGGTTAAGTTCAAACTCATTACACAAGTACATCACCATCTGCATTTGGTTTTTCGTTTGGTAGGATGAAGTGGAGTGCAGTTGTTGGAATTAAAATTGCATCCAACTACCCAGTTGCTGCCCAATTCTGTGAATTTGTACCGCGGCCATTTTAGGAGTGGTCGGGTGTAGAAGGCGGAACTTGTACGTGCCTGGCGGTCAGAAAAAGAGCTACATGTCACCTATAGTCTACAACAACCCTGGAACAACGACGAGCCTTCACATTGATCCATCACGTGCATGTTGCAGCAACGGCAAGTTTACTGCAATGTGCTTTTTCTTGTAACGAGATGGTTTATTCCTAGGGGAACCGCAGCTACTGGCACTATCTGCTGAAACCATACCAAACAAAATAAAAGGAAAACAAACTATAGGATTATTGTTGACCAGATTTCTAATTCACCAAATTACACTTGACCACACCGTACCAAACAGGGCCTAAACTCAGACATTCACTCGGGATATATAGGAGGAATAGGTCGAGAATGAGGTTGAGCATCAGACTAGGCCAACCCGACCCAACTCGCTACCCGACCTAGATCCGATGAGGTGGTTGTAATAGGCGGTTCGGGTTTATATTTTAGGTCTATTTTCTTATCCGGGCCGGGCCCGGGCCACTATAAACTCAGACCCAAAAACCTGATACCCGGCCCGCATAAATAACTTATATCGTATATATATATATATATATATATATATATATATATATATATATATATATATATATATATATATCATATTAAAGTGTCTTGTTTCCATCGTAGGATCAACAATCTAATTGGCTTATATTAATCAACCAAACCCTTCTAAGATTTAGTTCCACGACCCCACATTGTTGCCTCCAGACTCCGCCACCTCCTACCAGTCTTGGAGTGCGGCCTGGCCTGCCTCGCTCTACTGAATTTCCACCGTATGCTCTCAGCTTGACACAACCCAACTACTTATGTGTACATACTAACAAAGCTAATTCAGAAACCAACAAGTAGCAGTTAACGTTGTGGATCAATCATGTGGTTGTTCTAAGTTCATTTAATGTTCAATTTTCACGCAAAACACTATTTGTAAACTTGACGTGTCGGCAACATTCTCAAGTTTAATTAATAAGTCTTCAGCAATTGACAATATAAATACATAAAATTCAAGCAGTGAATCTAAACTAGACATAGACACACAACATTGTGTTCCGATGAATCCTAGATGGGCTGGCCCGAGCTCGACCCTAAACCCAGATTTTTATATGGGCTGGGTATGGGCTCATATTTCCATAATTTTTCTGGGTCAAGACCCGACCGGTGACCCAAACAAATATATGGATCTGGGTCTGGGCTCACCGAAACCCGTATTTACTCGGCCCGATGCTCATCCCTAGTCGAGAATGCCATTAGTCAATAAGTAACACTGAGGCACGCTAAGAAAACTCAGTGGTTCGGCCTGATCCAACCCTTGTATGATCCGACCTATATTTTGTTTATATATTTATATGGATAGGTCAGACAAAAAGTTACCTAAATTTTATATGGGCGGTCAGGGCCAAGAAAAATACAAGCCTGATACACATATTCGTCACAAATACATGTAATATATAACATATATATGTATAGATGTATAGATGTTTCTATAATAATGTATATAACATATACATGTATAGATGTATAGATGTTTCTATAATAATGTATCTTTTGCATATAATTTTGGCTACAAACTTTTCAAATTATATTTGATTTAAAATTATGTATAGTCAGTATTATTAATAAGATTGAAAGAACATTATACTAGAATATATTTAGGTTATAAGCACTTATAAATATACAAAATGTGTGCAACATTGTGGAACATATTTTTATATATCAGGTGAGAGCACTTGAGGATTAAGTGAGAGCACCAAAAGCCATATACAGGAAAGGTTGTACTATGGGATCCAATCCCATAAGTACTACTACTTGTAGATAATAATAGTCTCAACAAACAAACAAAAATTTAATAGAGATACAAGATAAGTTCAGTTAAAGCAAGTCACAAATTTAGGGTTTCTATTATTAAATGGAACAATAAGATGTAAAATGCAATAAGAGTTGAAAATTGAATAAGTATCTATAAGATCAACGAAAGTAGATACAATTTTCACTTTAAACAATCTATATGAAAAAATTTAGGGAATTGGGCCCAATTGGGTCAAACATGTATAACCAAGTGACATACAAATCAATATATCTCAATCAAGTCAAAGAAAGAGAGAAAATATAAATCATTGTTCAATATGACTCATAAAGACAAGCAACATACAACCAAGAGAGAGGATGAGGTAAACTGTCCAATATGACTCAAAAAGGAGAGAATTGTTCGATATGATCCAAAAATTAGAGCAACATACCTCAAATTGAGTATGAACATCTCAAAGGTCCAAACCTAGATCCAAATCATGGTTGAAAGCTACCTATTAAATATTCAGATGAATTAGGGTTAGGTTCCCAAAAAACCCTAAAAATGACTTTTCCCCCATTATTAAACTAGATTATGAAATTTATACAATCATATAGATTATAAATTTTTGATTTCAAATAATATATTTATTGAATTCTAACTTATGAATCATCATATATGAATTTTACAAATTTAGGATAATAGGAAAAGACTAAAAACCACATATTTAGTTCATTGGAAATAGGTCATAAAGGCTATACAAAATGATAGGTGTTGTTTTCCTTATTCAAAATATATTTTATTTTTTTACTCATTAATGAATTACTACAAATTTTACAAAATATAATTATTTACTGAATTTGATAAACAAAACCACCGAAAATTACCAAAATACCCCCACTAAGACTTTACTCGTGTGATATGCTAGACTCATAAAAACAAACACTTCTTGCAGCATAATATCTTATTATTGACAAAAGGATAGGAACACCCATGAAAGTGTAACAACCCTGACCTGGGTTATGCCTTAACCCTAGGTGATTTGCTTAATAAAGTTAATTATATGCTTGATCTTATTTCTTGGAAAGTAATTAAGGTTCAAGAGGAACTTATGTTTCAATTTTAGTCCTTTTCAAATAATGTTGAAACATTGTTTTGCTTGTTTTGGACTAAAGTTCACATTACCCAAGTTGAGGGGTTAAATTGCAAATGTTACATGATAAGATGTTCCTCATGTGTTGAAGCATCATGAGAATGAAGATGATGCATAGGTATGGCTTGTGGTAGCCTGAGTACCAAGAAAGAACTGATAAAGCAATGTTTATGAATTAAAACCTAGTTTTGGTGTAATGTGCAATTTACCCAAAAACATAGGGTTCAATATGCAAATTACCACTTCAAGAGGATCCCTAATGTTTTTTGGCACCATGTAGAGAAAATAAAATGAGAGGGGCTCCTCATTTAAATCACTTTGGAGGAGAGAGAATCTTGATATTAAAATAATCAAGATTTAAGCATAAATGGAACTTTACTTCAATTTAATGCAAAAATAAATATATTAATTGAAGTGTCCTTCAACCAAAATTATGTGGGTTGAAATCCATATATGTGTACGTCCTTATTCCTTGCAAAGGAATGAAAAAATCTAAAGGAAGTGGATAACTCACTCACATTATTATAAGAAAAAGAAATATCCACTCACATATATATGGATATTATTATAATATGATTTAAGGTGCTTAATTTGCTTTTCTTTAAAACATGGACAATTGAGAGGAATAAGAAGAAAATAAGATATCCTCGTAACCAAGGAAGGGAAGGGGGATAATGGCAAGGAAATGGAGGAGATAATCCCTACATTATCTCTCTTAAATGAATTTTCAATAAAATGCATATAAGCTCCCTTATCCATAGCTTGGATGTGTAATTTCGTATCCACCTTCACTTCTTGCTTGCAAAAATGACCAAGGGAGCTTGGAGAAACAAGAGGACTACCCCAACCTGTTGTTAAGCTTATTGACCTTCTTTCACCATGATTTCATGGTGGAAATCCAAAATAAATGATGGATTTCTTCTTATCTCCATGCAATCTTCTATCCTAGCCGTTTCTTTTCACTCAAAGCTTGAGGACGAGCCTTGGCATACTGAAAGGAGGTGCATCCACCATTGTTGACGTGACCTTGAAGCTTTGGAGCTCAATTGGAGGTGGTTTTTATAACTTGAACCCTTAATATTGTTATTGCATTCAATTCTTTATCAATTGATGATCCTTCCTTCATACTCGAAATTTTTTTTGGTTGATTGATGCTATCACCATGGAAATCACAGAAAGTTTAGTGGGTTTACAGCTTTATGATGATGACATCATCATAAGCACACACCTCCCTAAATATCTAGTGCAAACGGTTTCCAACAAATTGGTCCAAACGGTTTCACCAAACCGTTTGGAGACCAAACGGTTTCCAAACAGTTTGGAGTCTTGGACCCCAAACCATTTAGAAGTGTTGACCATTTGGAAGGGTTGACCGTTTGAGGTCAGAACCCTAGTATATGTTGGATGATGATCCAATGACTCCAATTGATTAATTCCACACGTGGACAATCTTCCAAATAGAAACCCTAATCGGCTAAATGTTGATTTTGCAATTGATTAAGTTGATGTTTTGGGTTGATTAGCCCAAACGGTTTCAAAACCATTTGGAGGTCACCCAAACAGTTTCAAAACCGTTTGGAGTTCAACCAAGACCGTTTGGAGGTCTAGGATTGAGTATGGTTGAGTAATTGAAGGTCCAGAGATACCAAATTCAAATGTAATTAATTGTTGATTTGATGATCAACCCAATGATCTAAACACTAATGAAATTTCACAAATTCCAAGGATGGGATGGGGGAAACGGTCTCAAGATCATTTGGAGGTCATCAAAACGACTTCAAGACCATTTGGGGTCAGGTCATGTCAAAAGTTTGATGATGGTTCATTGGTTTCAATTGAACCAATTCCACAATGTTGATCATTGATGGCTACTAGATTCAAAGCCCTAATTGAAGGTTCCTCGAGTTAAAATCCTAGATCAATTGGGTTCAAAACCCTAATTTATGGTCTAATTGAAGGTTGATTCAATAGTTCAAGTGATAAAGAAATCAAGGACCCAATTGATAATTGGTTCATCCATTGAGATCATGAATCGTCTAAGTGTTGAAAGGACTTTTTGGTCCATTCGGTTTTGAGATGGTTTGGACCAAACAGTCTTAAGGCCGTTTGAGCCCAAACGGTCTCAAGACCGTTTGAGTCCAAATGGTCTCAAGACCGTTTGAGACCAAATGGTCTCAAACCGTTTAGAGAACCAAGGTTGATTGTAGTTGATGAGGAAGATCCAATGATGTTGATTGATGAATCCTTCAATAGTCCAATTGATGGCCAATTCAATGGTGCAAATCTTATTCAATTTGGTTGATAGATGTCCTAGTGACCCATTCGGTTTTGAGGCTGGTTTGGTGCAAACGGTCTTGAGGCCGTTTGAGTCCAAACGATCTTGAAACCGTTTTGGGTCAAACGGTCTCATGATCGTTTGGAATCGAACGGTTTCAAAACCATTTGAAGTGAAAAAGGTCAAAACCGATTGGATGATTCAGGGTGATAAAATTGATTGGAAACTTAAAGTGATGGTTGGTCCATTTATCCAAGGGTAAATCATGATGATTACCGATGATAGGTACAAAGGTTGAAACCCTTAAGTACCTAGATAATTAATACCTTTAAAATGGTTAACCCTACAAGTTTATGAAAGCTATGTCTCAATACATTATCTCGACCATTTATATATATGTAATTGATTGAAAGGTTGATGTAACCTAATCAAGTTTAGAGGATGATAGAAAGGAATTCATACATGAGTATTGATCATGTGGTGATTAGGTTATGATCCTTAGTGAAGAGATCATGAAACCCTAATCTAGAAGGTTAATGAACCCTAACCCTAATTGAGGGTGATTCCATGTGAAACCCTAATTGAGGTTGATTCCATGTGAAACCCTAATTGAGGTTGATTCCATGTGAAACCCTAATTGAGGTTGATTCGATGAGAATCCCAATTGAGGGTGATGTCATGAGAAACCCTATTTGGGATGAATAGTAAACCCTAATTAAGGGCAATGAGATATGAAATCCTAACCCTAATAAAGGGTGATGGTATGGGAGACCCTAATCCTAATGATGGAATGATAACTAATACATTGATGGGGGAAATACCTAAAATGATTGATTATAGATAACCTTAAAGAAAGAAATGCATTAACCTGAAACGAGTCCATATCATTAAAGATAGTTGGACCATTCTTGTGTGTGACCTATGCACTTCATGTTAAGAGTGATAGGTGAGTGGATGAAAGTATTAAGATGGGAAATACCTTAATACAAGATAAGCTGATAACTCAAGAAAGTTGAAAGTGATGAGGAAAGTGATACATCAAGATGTGATAGATATCACTTTTAGCATTCCAAGATTGATATACCTTGATGCACCTCAAATCCAATATATTTGAACAAGAAGCACATGAGGTGTGTTATGTAAATTGTTACAATAAAATGTAATGAGTTTGATATACCTTGATAAGCATAGGCTAATTTACCTTGATAATAAGGTTAAGCTAAACTAATGAGTATGATGTAATCATACCATGATAAGGATGAGGAATGAACTCATACCTTGTACTGAGAATCATTTAATGATAAATGTTAAGAGTAATGAACATGATTGAATTCTAAAGATGTGTAATGTCCTTGTGAGCCATATGGATAGATGTTGCCTAGTGAGAGGTGACAAGGTGTTTTATGGGCCTTATGAGCTATGAGGATGGTTGTTGTCTAGTGACAGGTAACAAGATGTTTTCATGGTTACACAGGATTGACATAGTTCAATACCTGGAATAATGTCACAGGATTGACATAGTTCAATACCTGGAATAATGTCACAGGATTGATATAGTTCAATACCTGGAATAGATGCACATGGTTAGCATAGTCTAATACTTGGAATAACAACTACACATGATTGGTTAAATTCCAATACCAGGAATAATAACACAGGATTGGTTAAATCTCAATACCTGGAATAATAACACAGGATTGGTTAAATCCCAATACCTGGAATGTATACACAAGATTGACATAGTTCAATACCTGGAATAGTTGTACATGATTGACATAGTTCAATACCTAGAATAGTTGCACATGATTGACATAGTTCAATACCTGGAATAGTTGCACATGATTGACATAGTTCAATACCTGGAATAGTTGCACAGGATTGGCATAGTTCAATACCTGGAATAGTTGCACAGGATTGACATAGTTCAATACCTGGAATAGTTGCACATGATTGACATAGTTCAATACCTGGAGTAGTTGCATAGGATTGACATAGTTCAATACCTGGAATAGTTGCACATGATTGACATAGTTCAATACTAGGAATGGATACACATGAATAATATAAGTCTAATGTTTGTATTAGTTGCACAGGATTGGTGTAATCCAATGCCTGGAATATTTATATAGGATTGGTATAGACCAATTCCTGAATAAGACATGATGACGTACACTCTCATGTCAAATATAACCAAAATTTGTTTAGCCAATTGACTAAGGCCAATAAGTTGAAACAAGAATGTCTCATGGGTGACATATCAAGATAATGAGTGTCACAAGAGAAGTTTGACATGATGGTATAATATGAAGGATAAATGATATACATGTTCTTCCTATTCCTTATTAAGAGAATAGTTGATCTATTGTTCTATCATAAATAGTTACAATGCTTTAAGATGAGAATGCTTTAAACTGCTTATGCTCTGCCCAGTTTTATATCATTAAACTGCCATAATAATGCTTTTGGTGGAGAGTTATATCTCCCGCTGGGGCAATTTACGATTGTCTCACCCCCGTGGGATCCAACATTTTTAGGCGGATGAGCATGGAGGAGACTGAGAATATCTTGCAAAGGAGGAACATCAACAGAAGTAGTGACAACAGTGACAGCTCAGATTGAGTGTACTGTCTGTCGTGTCTTGTAGATAGAAGTCCTATCTGTCGTCTTTGTACTCTCAGGTCCTCGGAGTTAATAGTTAGTGTTTTTAATAAATCATTTCGAGATGTTGGCATAATGCCTCGATGTTCTTATACTGTCTGTGATTAGCTTTTAACAAGGCAGTAGATGTTGTAACCCTCGAGAAGAGATGGTACAAGTTATGTAATTATGAACCAGGATGTAAATGTAATACATTGGTTCTTGTTGAAAGAGTTTTCCTATGAATGGATCTCTTTGAAAAAGGTTTTAAATTTTAGTGATTTTTAGTAATCCACTGTTAGTAATCTCTTCCGCTTAAGTAAATCTTATTTTTATAAGTTGGATGCCACAATTTAGTGGTATCAGAGCTCTAGGTTCGCTGAGTCTACAGAGACATAGGACTAAGGTATCGAGTCTGTTCTAAGTGTACCCAGTGTATCTTATAGTGCCTTCTGCTTATGCAGAAGAAGATATATAACTCCAAGATGTCTGGAGAACACAAGGAACATGTTGTTGAGGGCAATGTTGTTGCACCAGTAGAAGGTGCCAGGAATCAGGCAAGAGAAGAAATAGTGCCTGAGAATCCCCCTGTTGATGAGGTCATGATGAGAAACCCAAATTTTTCCACCCTGTTTGGGCAATTCATGACTACAGCGACGCACATAATAGACCGGATGCCGGTACCACCATCCAGGGCACCAATTCCCAATGAGGGATATGGATCTGGTAAGACCTTTGAACGACTACGTCGTGTAGGAGCCATAGAATATGCTGGAACATCTGACCCAACAGATGCTGATCTCTAGCTTAGAAAAGGTTTTTAAGATCCTTAGTATCCCTGATGCTAACAAAGTTAAACATGTTGTGTATCTTTTGAAGGGTAGTGTTGGACATTGGTGGACTATAGAAGAAATAAAAAGAAATGATGAAGAGGTTGGATGGGAGGAATTCCGTTGAGAATTTGTCAATAAGTATTTTCCAAAAACTTATTTATATGAAAAGATCTCACAGTTTGAGAAGATATGACATAGATCCATGTCAATAAGTGAATATGAGGTTAAGTTCATGGAACTTTTATGATTTTGTCCTCAGATGGCTGCTACTGAGGAGGAAACGATTTGACGTTTTGAGAAAGGATTGAATGCTGAGATGTCCATTCCGGCATCTGCCCTAGAAAGTAGGGAGAGGTTTGCCACATTTGTGGAGTCTATACAAAGAATAGAAAGGTCTACGATAAAGAAACATGAGACAGACTTTAAAAGGAAGACTACACAGTCACGGGAATAGTGGAGTAGTGGCAACAAACAACCAAAATATTCACCAATTCAACCACAATATAGTGCACCTATGGAGGGGTCATCAAGTTGGGGTTGAGATTGTCATAAATGTGGATAGCTAGGACATTTTAGACAACAATGTCCAAGGAGAAATAGTGAGGTGACCCAACAGTCAAGGCATAATCTACAAAAACCACAAGGATCTCAGTCCAGTGGAGCAGATGGCGGAGGACAAAGACAAGTGTCATAGTTTGGTCCATCTACTTCTGGTAGTAGAGGACAAAGGTAATAACAAATAACAACCAAATCCATGTTTTGGGTCAGATAAGAAACTAGTTATCTTGTAAAAGTTAGACTTGTCAAGATAGAACTTTTTCTTTTGAGTTACCTTCTGTTTCCTGTTATAAGAAAAGTAGTTGTTGTTTAGTTTATCTATATAATACTTTAAGGATATGAGAAAGAGATAAGAAGGATGAAAACTTTTGTTCAGTTTAATATTCTCTTATATGTTTGAAAATTTCTCTTTTCATGCAGAAAGGGAAAAGATGTAAAAGAAACACTTAGAGAAAATCTGAGATATTAAGTATATCAAATTTAAAAAGATGAAAACATAAAATAAAACAAATACATACTACCTAATTTCAGTTCTTGAATACCCTGGACAGGTATTCATTTATTGAAGAGAAGGTAAGTATGACATATCTAGATTGTTATCTTTCTGATTACTCTGATCAAGTAGTCATTCTGAAACAATCTCAAGAGTTTAAAGAAGAAGGAGATGTGGCATGGATATTTCTACCACATTCTAATCGATATATAGAGGAATTTGTTTTAATTATAAATCAAATTATAAACAAAAATGAGGATGTGATGTGTTCTTAACACATGAGTTAGATACCAAGGTAAGGAATTATGGTATCTGAGAAACATCAGTCTATCTTATGATAGTTACATGGAATCGTTAACTGTGGAATCAGTCCAGTTACCTAATATAGTATGGACATCATATGTTAGGGGTTTATGCTTTGTATAAACATAACATTGATGAGAATGATCTATTTGAACGAATAATTGTAAAATTACTACAATAAAAGTTTATCAAATTAAATTAACAAATGGCCTCTATCTAAATAAGAAAAGTGTTACCTGACACATAATTAACTCCACAGTCAATAAAGAAAGGACAGTGGAGTATGTGTCCTATGTGTTTGATTATATGAGAATTGTATGTGGAAGAACTTTGTATTGATCAAAGTTCTATGGTATCTCCATAAAAATGAGATGTTATGTGGATACTTGATGATATAACGAATGAATAATATCTGTCTCCTTTTATCTGGGATTTCAGGGACGAAATCCTTGTTAGGGGTTTATGATTTGTAACATCCCTGACCTGGGTTATGCCTTAACCCTAGGTGATTTACTTAATAAAGTTAATTATATACTTGCTATTATTTCTTGGAAAGTTATTAAGGTTCAATAGGATCTTATGTTTCAATTTTAGTTCTTTTCAAATAATGTTGAAACATTGTTTTCCTTGTTTTGGACTACAGTGCAAGTTACCCAAGTAGAGGGGTTAAATTGCAAATGTTACATGATAAGATGTTCCTCATGTGTTGAAGCATCATGAGAACGAATTTGATGCATAGTTATGGCTTGTGGTAGCCTGAGTACCAAGAAAGAACTGATAAAGCAATGTTTATGCATTAAAACCTAGTTTTGGTGTAATGTGCAATTTACCCAAAAACCTAGGGTTCAATATGAAAATTACCACTTCAAGAGGGTCCCTAATGTTTCTTGGAACCATGTAGAGAAAATAAAATGAGAGGGGATCCTCATTTGAATCACTTTGGAGGAGAGAGAATCTTGATATTAAAATAATCAAGATTTAAGCATAAATGGAACTTTACTTCAATTTAATGCAAAAATAAATATATTAATTGAAGTGTCCTTCAACCAAAATTATGTGGGTTGAAATCCATATATGTGGACGTCCTTATGCCTTGCAAAGGCACGAAAATATCCAAAGGAAGTGGTTAACTCACTCACATTATTATAAGAAAAAGAAATATCTACTCACATATGGATATTATTATAATATGATTTGAGGGCTTAATTTGCTTTTCTTTAAAACATTGATAATTGAGAGGAATAAGAGGCAAAGAAGATATCCTCGTAACCAAGGAAGGGAAGGGGGATAATGGCAAGGAAATGGAGGAGATAATCCCTACATTATCTCTCTTAAATGAATTTTCAATAAAATGCATATAAGCTCCCTTATCCATAGCTTGGATGGGTAATTTCGTATCCACCTTCACTTCTTGCTTGACAAAACGACCAAGGGAGCTTGGAGAAACTGGAGGACGACCGCCAACCTGTTGGTAAGCTTCTTGACCTTCTTTCACCATGATTTCATGGTGGAAATCGAAAATAAATGATGGATTTCTTCTTATCTCCATGAAATCTTCTATCCTAGCCGTTTCTTTTCACTTAAATCTTAAGGACGAGCCTTGGGATAGTGACAGGAGGTGCATTCACCATTGTTGATGTGATCTTTAAGCTTTGGAGCTCAATTGGAGGTGGGTTTTATAACTTGAACCCTTAATATTGTTATTGCATTCAATTCTTTATCAATTGATGATCCTTCCTTCATACTCAAAATTTTATTTGGTTGATTGATGCTATCACCATGGAAATCACAGCAAGTTTTGTGGGTTTAGAGCTTGATGATGATGACATCATCATAAGCACACACCTCCCTAAATATCTAGTGCAAATGGTTTCCAACAAATTGGTCCAAACGGTTTCCAAATCGTTTAGAGTCTTGGACCCCAAACCATTTAGAAGAGTTGACCATTTGGAAGGGTTGACCGTTTGAGGTCAAAACCCTAGTATATGTTGGATGATGATCCAATGACTCCAATTGATTAATTCCACATATGGACAATCTTCCAAATAGAAACCCTAATCGGCTAAGTGTTGATTTTGCAATTGATTAAGTTGATGTTTTGGGTTGATTAGCCCAAACGGTTTCAAAACCATTTGGAGGTCACCCAAACGGTGTAAAAACCATTTGGAGGTCAACCAAGACCGTTTGGAGGTCTAGGGTTGAGTATGGTTGAGTAATTGAAGGTCCATAGATACCAAATTGAAATGTAAATAATTTCTGATTTGATGATCAACCCAATGATCTAAACCCTAATGAAATTTCACAAATTCCAAGGATAGGATGGGGAAAATGGTCTCAAGATCATTTGGAGGTCATCCAAACGACTCAAGACCATTTGGGGTCAGGTCATGTCAAAAGTTTGATGATGGTTCATTGGTTTCAATTGAATCAATTCCACAATGTTGATCGTTGATGGCTACTAGATTCAAAGCCCTAATTGAAGGTTCCTCGATTTAAAATCCTAGATCAATTGGGTTCAAAACCCTAATTGATGGTATAATTGAAGGTTGATTCAATAGTTCAAGTGATAAAGAAATCAAGGATCCAATTGATAATTGGTTCATCCATTGAGATCATGAATCGTGTAAGTGTTGAAAGGACTTTTTGGTCCATTCGGTTTTGAGATGGTTTGGACCAAACGGTCTTAAGACCATTTGAGACCAAACGATCTCAAGACCATTTGAGTCCAAACGGTCTCAAGATCGTTTGAGACCAAACAGTTTCAAACCGTTTAGAGAACCAAGGTTGATTGTAGTTGATGAGGAAGATCTAATGATGTTGATTGATGAATCCTTCAATAGTCCAATTGATGGCCAATTCAATGTTGCAAATCTTATTCAATTTGGTTGATGGATGTCCTAGTGACCCAATTGGTTTTGAGGCTGGTTTGTCCCAAACGGTCTTGATACCGTTTTAGTCCAAACGGTCTTGAAACTGTTTGGGGTCAAACGGTCTCAGGACCGTTTGGAATCAAACAGTTTCAAAATCGTTTGAAGTGAAAAAGGTCAAAACCGATTGGATGATTTTTTTTGGATGATTCAGGGTGATCAAATTGATTGGAAACTTAAAGTGATGGTTGGTCCATTGATCCAAGGGTTAATCATGATGATTACCAATGATAGGTATAAAGGTTGAAACCCTTAAGTACCTAGATAATCACTACCTTTAAAATGGTTAACCCTACAAGTTTATGAAAGTGATGTCTCAATACATTATGTTGACCATTTGTATATATATAATTGATTGAAAGGTTGATGTAACCTAATCAAGTTTAGAGGATGATAGAAAGGAATTCATACATGAATATTGATCATGTGGTGATTAGGTTATGATCCTTAGTAAAGAGATCATGAAACCCTAATCGAGAAGGTTAATGAACCCTAACCCTAATTGAGGGTGATTCCATGTGAAACCCTAATTGAGGTTGATTCCATGTGAAACCCTAATTGAGGTTGATTCCATGTGAAACCCTAATTGAGGTTGATTCCATGAGAATCCTAATTGAGGGTGATGCCATGAGAAACCCTAGTTGGGATGAATAGTAAACCATAATTTATGGCAATGAGATGTGAAATCCTAACCCTAATAAAGGGTGATGGTATGGGATACCCTAATCCTAATAATGGAATGATAACTAATACATTGATGGGGGAAATACCTAAAATGATTGATTATAGATAACCTTATAGCAAGCAATGCATTACCTGAAACGAGTCCATATCATTAAAGATAGTTGGACCATTCTTGTGTGTGACCTATGCACTTCATGTTAAGAGTGATAGGTGAGTGGATCAAAGTATTAAGGTGGGAAATACCTTAATACAAGATAAGTTGATAACTCAAGAAAGTTGAAAGTCATGAGGAAAGTGATACATCAAGATGTGATAGATATCACTTTTAGCATTCCAGGATTGATATACCTTGATGCACCTCAAATCCAATATATTTGGACAAGAAGAACATGAGGTGTGTTATGTAAATTGTTACAACAAAATGTAATGAGTTTGATATACCTTGATAATCATAGGCTAATTTACCTTGAGAATAAGGTTAAGCCGAACTAATGAGTATGATGTAATCACATGATAAGGATGAGGAATAAACTCATACCTTGTACTGAGAATCATTTAATGATAAATGTTAAGAGTAATGAACATGATTGAATTCTAAAGATGTGTAACGTCCTTGTGAGCCATATGGATAGATGTTGCCTAGTGAGAGGTAACAAGATGTTTTAATGGTTACACAAGATTGACATAGTTCAATACCTGGAATAATGTCACAGGATTGACATAGTTCAATACCTGGAATAATGTCACAGGATTGATATAGTTCAATACCTGGAATAGATGCACAGGATTAGCATAGTCTAATACCTGGAATAACAACTGCACAGGATTGGTTAAATTCCAATACCTGGAATAATAACACAGGATTGGTTAAATCTCAATACCTGGAATAATAACACATGATTGGTTAATCCCAATACCTGGAATGTATACATAGGATTGACATAGTTCAATACCTGGAATAGTTGCATAGGATTTACATAGTTCAATACCTGGAATAGTTGCACAGGATTGACATAGTTCAATACCTGGAATAGTTGCACATGATTGGCATAGTTCAATACCTGGAATAGTTGTACAGGATTGACATAGTTCAAATCCTGGAATAGTTGCACAAGATTGACATAGTTCAATACCTGGAATAGTTGCACATGATTGACATAGTTCAATACCTGGAATAGTTGCATAGGATTGGCATAGTTCAATACCTGGAATAGTTGCACATGATTGACATAGTTCAATACTTGGAATGGATGCATAGGAATAATATAAGTCTAATGCTTGTATTAGTTGCACAGGATTGGTGTAATCCAATGCCTGGAATATTTATATAGGATTGGTATAGACCAATGCCTGAATAAGACATGATGATGTACACTCTCATGTCCAATATAACCAAAATCTGTTTAGCAAATTGGCTAAGGCCAATAAGTTGAAACAAGAATGTCTCATGGGTGACATATCAAGATAATGAGTGTCACAAGAGAAGTTTGACATAATGGTATTATATGAAGGATAAATGATATACATGTTCTTCCTATTCCTTATTAAGAGAATAGTTGATCTATTGTTCTATCATAAATAGTTACAATGCTTTAAGTTGAGAATGCTTTAAACTGCTTATCCTCTGCCTAGTTTTATATCATTAAACTGCCATAATAATGTTTTTGGCGGAGAGTTATATCTCCCGTTGGGGCAATTTACAATTGTCTCACCCCCGTGGGATCCAACATTTTTAGGTGGACGAGCATGGAGGAGACTGAGAATATCTTATAGAGGAGGAACATCAACAAGAACAATAACAACAGTGAGATCTCAGGTTGAGTGTACTGTCTACCGTGTCTTGTAGATAGAAGTCCTATGTGTCGTCTCTGTACTCTCAGGTCCTCGAAGTTAATAGTTAGTTTTTTAATAAATCATTTTGAGATTTTGGCGTAATGCCTCGATGTTCTTATATTGTCTGTGTTTAGCTTTTAACAAGGCAGTGGATGTTGTAACCCTCGAGAAGAGATGGTACAAGTTATGTAATTATGAACCAGGATGTAAATGTAATACATTGGTTATTGTTGAAAGAGTTTTCCTATGAATGGATCTCTTTGAAAAAGGTTTTAAATTTTAGTGATTTTCAGTAATCTGTTGTTAGTAATCGCTTCCGCTTAAGTAAATCTTATTTTTATAAGTTGGATGCCACAGAAAGTGTGGCACTAATTACACCAAAATAAGGGAGAAATAGTAAAACAACGAGTAGTCGTCTTCTTCTCAGCACTAAACAACTCGTACAAGGAATACAGATAGTGAAGCTCAAATCCTCCAATCATACCATCAAAATAGGAAGAATCTTAGCCAAGCATCCTTCTGAGTGAGTTCCTCAACTCCATCTGAACTTGTCAACCCAAAGAGGAGGCGCTGAGGCGATAGGAAGCTGAAATCACCCTTCCACCATGGTCACGATGAGGACAAGAATGAACAACCCTTTAAAAAAATTGGAAAACAAGAAAAGAGACCGCAAACTTAGGCTAGAGACTACTCAGGGAATTTTAATAAAGTCAACCCAGCCAAAATCAAAATAGATTAACCACTAGATCACCAAGATAGCATGTGAGACCAAAAATTAGTAACGAAGAATGTGAGAATTGGGGAAACAGAGAGGCTACCTCAAACAGAAAGGTGGATGGTCACAAACAACTCAGAAGGACTTAAACTCGTGTTAAAGATTGTGAAGTTGTCGACCAAAATTGGAGTTGGGGGGAGCAAGTGAGGGTCGGTCAGTACTTAATGCAAGCTTGAAGTCAGTCTCTTGGGGTTTGAAGATGGCACAAGGAGATCTTATATAGTTGTCAAGTCCTGAGGTGGTCATGGGATACAAGAAGCATGTTATTGATCGGGATATTGGGGTAAGGAAGTCCCATCAAGCTTGGGTACCATGAGTTGGGCATAGTTAAAGGATCATGGAGGATAGTCAATGTGGGCTCCGATCTCCAAAATATGATATAAACTCAGCGGAAGCAATCGATTAGCGGTAGAATATGAAAAATCATGAAAAATTAAAACTTTTCGAGACAAGATCTTGAAGACATGAAACTTCTTTCATAAAAGCAAGGTAAACAGTTTACATCTCTGTTAAATCACTTCTTGAGTGATTATATACAACAAGATACAAAATCTCAAGATTAAGAATCAAAATCTCAGATCAACAAACTCCAAGGACCTGAGAGTACAGAGACGACATAAGACTATCTAACTAAAGGACTGGACAGCCAGGATCTCCACCTGAGACTCACTGCTGCCCCTGGTGTTGTTGCTCCTGGTACTGCTCACCCTTGGATTGGTTTCTCCGTCCTCGAAGTCCACCTAAAAAGTTGAAGCCTAAGGAGTGAGACAATCTGAATAATTGTCCCAGCGAGACTTATAACTCTCCGCCAGAAGCTTTGTTATAGTATATAAGTAAAACATGAGCAAGTAATCTAAGATACTCAACAGTGGATTGGATATTATGTAAAGAAACTTCATTTAAAGAACAAGAAGAACATGTATACTAAAAAGAACAGTGTAACATCAATCATTGTGTCTCGTAGTTCAACCCTAGCAGATATACTACGTGGTTGTTTATGTTTTACAAACATTATTATGCCCTGCGGACATGAGGTATACCACTCATACTCCAACCGATCACTACTAAGTCACATCGGTATCATACATAGGTCATCAAAAGAGTCGGATTCTTATGACCTCAACTTCCTCAGTCAGAGTGAGGATCAACATGCAGGACATCTAGTGTCTCTGCTACTATAGCTCACCAGGGTATTCTGGTACTTCACTATTAGAGTCACAGTGGCATTCTGTACTCTCTTCACCATCGAAAGATCTCATATTTATCTCTCATCGATGTGGCATAAAAGATTCCTCGGGTGATTAGTGATACATCATCCCAGCATACACACATAGTGCAGGGTTGATAGATTAAAGTACATCTACATCAATTCCTACACTAGGATGTAAGGATATTCACATCCATATTCCCCCACATACTCAAAAGTATGTGATCCAGGAGTTCCCTTAGGAAAACCTGTTTCACCATCATTTTACTTCTGACAATGATGGATCTATGATCAGGGCTCTACATGGTATGATTATACTTAATTACTTAGGTACATTTCAGTATTCTTTTAGCATCAAACATATTTCCAAACATTTAAGTATAAAAGCATTGCTATAATAGAAGAATACTAAATGTATCAAGTTTAACTCTCAACAGTTATCAAAAGGATGTTATTTCATCACAAGTCATCTAACCAGCATGACCTTGATGTTACTCATGGCTCTAACAGCCCATTATCTTCATATGGTGTCACTTAAGCATAAGTAACATAGCATCTATCATTATTCATAAAGTCATACTTTTAATGAATATTGTATCATAACCCTTACCTGGTTATGATCATTCTCTTACAAGAACATGCATAGTCAACTCAACTTGACAACAATAACATTTCATTTTCAGATTAGCAGTTTATAAGATAGGAATAACATTCTATTTCAAGGGTGTTACCTTTATGCCTTTACTAAGGCTAGGTTCCCTCATTAGTATCAATTAGGGTTTACTATTCACATTTCATGTTATTGCCCTAGGATTAGGGTTTACTATTCACTACATAGTGATTTGAGCTCATAGCATCACCATGCATGAAATCATCATCCTTGATGCCTTCAATTTAGGTTAAGATTCATCAATTATCATAATTAGGGTTTCCATGATCTCACATAGGTGAATCATACCCTAGTCATGCATATTCATATACATTGAAGGTACTTTACTTGAGTTTCAACCATAAATGGAACCTTCTCTCTCCTCTTACTAATAAATGTTGATTACATCACTCTAGATTAGATTAGGTTAAGTCATCTTGATTAACATAGGTTAACTCTTCACCATTATGTTCATTAGGGTTTGCTTGATTAAGGTGTGATGACTACTTGAACCCTTTATCTGTGCCTTGATTATATTCACCATTATTTATAACATGGTTCAATCTACTAGGTACTTAACCCCTTAATGCCTTTAGGTATTATTAGGGTTGATTTGAACAACCATTGGACCATTTAAACCATCAAAGCACTAAGTAATTACAACCCTAAAGTCCCCAAACGGTTTCATACTTTCACCCTCCAAACGGTCCTGAGACCGTTTGGATGTGTTGACCGTTTGGATAGGTTGACTTCCAAACCATTTGAGCTTGGTCACCCTCAAGACCGTTTGAGCTTAAACGGTCTTAAGACCGTTTCAACTTGTTGACCGTTTGAGAGTGTTGACTTTGAAACTGATTGGATGAAACAACCTTGAGATCGATTGGACCAAACGACCTTGAGATCGATTGAGCCCAAACAGTCTTGAGACCGTTTGGTCCAAACCTCTCAAAACCGATTGGACCCAAAAAGTGCATCAAGACTAGTAATCGATTAGGGTTTCCAAGGTTTAGTCCCTCAATTGTCCTCATATGTATTAACCACTCATCAATTGAGCCAATTTGGGTTATCCTTAACCAATTGGACACTCAATTGACCCTCAATTGCTAGCCAATTAGGGTTGAATCTAATTCAATTAGGGTTTATAATCAGGTAACCATCAACTTTGATTAATGAGAGATTAATTGAAGTTGAACGCATTAATTGACATCCAATTGGGCCCAAACTTGGCCCAAAAGGTCTTGGGATCATTTGGACACCCTCCAAACGGTCTTGAGACCGTTTTCCCAAAGTCACATCAAAATCTAAGTCAATTTAATAAGGGTTGAACCCTAATTAAGTCACGAATCAGCATTTTCAATTAATTCAACAACCTATTGTGATTGGACCCTAAATTGATCAAATTACCTTAACCCTAGACCTCCAAACGGTCTTGGGGTGTCACCAAACGGTCTTTAGACCATTTGAGTGATATCCAAACGGTCTTGAGAATGTTTGGACCACTCAACCCCAAATTCAACACAAGTGGTCCTTGAATTCAGCAATTGAACCCTAATTAAGGTTTTCATGATTGAATTGCCTTCAACATATAATTGGTTTGCAATTAGATTATGATCCTTTGTAATTGATTAATTCAATATGTATACAGCAGACCTTTAAATGGTCTTCACTTGGTCAACTCTTCCAAATGGTCTTGGAGACCGTTTGATTCTAAACGGTCTTGCAAGACCGCATGAGATCAAACGGTCTTCAGACCGTTTGATTTCAAATGGTTTGCAAACCGTTTAGACCAAAGGATCCAAGGTCGTTTGGTAAAGTTACCTAGGAAATCACGCCCATCATCTTCAACCTCAAAACAGGTCAGTTACTTCACGGATTTACTTGCAAGAAAGCAAGGAAAGATGGGGAAGAAGAAGAACTAACTACTACATGCAAGAACAAGTATATGTATAAGAAAGCAAGAGGTTTAGAGTTATAAAACCTGCCTTAAGGTCGTTCGTTGAGCTCCAAGATTCCAAGCTTTAAGCCTTTAATGGCGTATTAAGCTCCACAGGTCGGCCAAAGGTGCTTCTCCAAGTAAAGGTTGGGGAAAGTCGGCTAGAACAAGAAACCTAAAGAAGAAGAACCATAAACCAACCTTACACAAGGAATTCCACCATGAATTCAAGCTAGCTGATGGTCTCTTCTTACCTTAGAATAGGTTGGTCATCTCCCTCAGCTCCAGAGCTCTGCCTTAGTCAGTCCAAGCAAGGTGATAAGTGATAGAAGAAAGGAAACGTTGTCTTTGGTTGCAAAGGAAAGGAGTATATGTACTTTGGGGTCATTTCCAACATAAGGACAACTTACTTCTCCTTTTCTCAACTAGGTCCTTCCTTTCTTTTTGGCACGTCCCTCCTCCTCATTTCTAAGGTAAAACTCCTTCTAAAACCAAGAACTAAAGGCAAGGAAGGTCAACTTATCACTAAGGTGCACATATACATAAGGGTCTCCTTACTTACAACTTGGTGATTTAATTACAAAGGTGTTCCTTATTATATGATTATTCAAATGAAGTGCCCCCTTCATCATTATTACTCTAAATGATGTCAAAAGTCATAGAAGATATTCTAGAAGGTTTATTTTACAAGTTGCACCCCACATATTGGGTAAATTGCACTTTACACCAAAATTTGGGTTTTAAGCACAAGGATTGCTCCACAAGCTGCATCTTGGCGCCCAAGCTTGGAAAATCCATCATACTTCATCATATTCACTCTTATGATGTCTCAACACTAAAGTAACATATCAACATGTGTAAATTGCAAGTTAACCCCTCTAATTGGGTAAATTTCACATAGGTCCCTGTATTACAAAACAATACTAAAACATTGTTTAAAAGGGACAGAAATGTAAACATATGTCCTCAAAAGTTTAATTACAGACCAAAAGATAATCACAAGTATCTTTATTACAAAATTAAGAAAAACACCTAGGGTTATCTCATAACCCAGGTCAGGGATGTTATAAATTATCCACCCCTTACAAGGATTTCATCCCCGAAATCAACAAAACATATATTAACAGAAAAGAGCAGGGTATTTCCTTCTCATTTCTTCCTCTAGTTCCCAAGTGTCTTCTTCAGCACCACGATGATTCCAGAGGACTTTCACAAGACTTATGTCTTTCTTTTTCAGCTTTTTAATTCTGTTATCAAGGATTGATACTGGTCCTTCCTCATAAGTTATATCATCATTCAATTCTACTTCTATAGGTTGTAGAACTGACTCAGTCTCAGGGTGACATTTCCTCAACATAGAAATGTGAAACACAGGGTGTAACTTCTGTAGCTCTGGTGGTAACTCTAGTTTATAGGCTACCTTTCCAACCCGTTCAATGATTGGATAAGGCCCCATACACCTCGGAGCTAACTTCCCTTTCCTTCCAAATCTCAGAACTCCCTTCCAGGGTGAGACCTTAAGATACACTCTGTCTCCAACCTAGAACTCTAAGGGTTTACGAAGTCTGTCAGCATATGACTTCTGCCTATCCTGTGCAGTCTTAATCTGTTGTTGTATTACTTTGATCTTTTCTGTGGTTTGCTGCACAAGATCAGGACCTAAAAGCTGATGTTCACCAGTCTCATACAAGCATAAGGGCGATCTACAACGTCTACCATACAAAGCTTCATAAGGAGCCATGTCAATGCTATGTTGATAGCTATTGTTATAAGCAAACTCTATTAAGCTTAGGTGTAGATCCCAACCTCCTGTAAACTGGAGAACACATGCTCTCAGCAAGTCTTCCAAGGTCTGTATAGTCCTTTCCGACTGTCCATCAGTCTGTGGGTGAAAGGTTGTACTAAACCTTAACTGGGTGCCTAAAGCTTTGTTCAACTGCTCCCAAAAACAACTCATAAACTGGGGACCTTTATCTGATACTATAGTGACAGGAACTCCGTGCAGTCTCACTATCTCTTCAACATACAGTTGTGCTAACTTCTCACCTGAAAAGGTTGTTTTGACAGGAAAGAAATGTGATGTCTTTGTCAACCTATCAATTATTGCCCAAATGGAATCATGCCCTTTGTTTGTCCAGGGTAGACCAACAACAAAGTCCATGGTTACATGATCCCACTTCCATTGTGGTATGGGTAAAGGTTGCATTGTTCCTGTAGGTTTCTGGTGTTCAACTTTAACTTACTGAAACACAAGACACCTCATCACAAACTCTGCAACATCCTTCTTCATCCCAGGCCACCAATACATATATTTCAAGTTTCGATACATCTTGGTGCTCCCTGGATGCATAGCATACATCGAAGAATGAGCTTCTTCCAGGACTAAATTCCTCAAGTTATCCACATCCGGCACTATCATCCTCCCATGATAACATGCCACTTGATCATCTGAGTCATGGAAACCATCTCGTTTCTCATCACCATACTCCGATCTGATCTGTTTGTACTGCAGCATCAACATGTTGTGCCTCCTTAATCTGCTCTCTTAGAGTAGGTTTTATATGCATCTCAGCTAACAATCTGGTTAACAATGACACTTTTAACTATACATTGTCTTTCCTTAACGAGATAAGCATATCTCTTCTAGCACATACTAAAAAGTTTAGTTGTGCTCTATCCATGGTTGATGTTGCTGATTTTCTACTCAAGGCATCTGCAACTACATTGGCCTTCCCTGGATGGTAATCAATTGTACAATCATAGTCCTTGATTAACTCGATCCAGCGATGTTGCCTCATGTTAAGTTCATGCTGAGAGAAGATATACTTAAGGTTCTTATGATCAGTGAAAATCTGGAATGTTTCTCCGTAGAGATAGTGTCTCCAGATCTTCAAAGCATAAACCACAGCAGCTAACTCCAGATCGTGTGTCGGATAATTCTCCTCGTGTTTCTTAAGCTGTCCGGAAGCAAAAGAAATCACTTGCTTATCCTTTATCAACACACATCTGAGTCCATTCTTGGAGGCATCACAGAAAACTATGTATCCTTTGCCTTGTTCAGGTAGCACAAGTACAGGTGCACTTGTCAACCTCTCCTTCAGCAACTGGAAAGATTGCTGACACTTGTCACTCCAGGCAAAAGGAACATCCTTCCGGGTCAACTTAGTCAAGGGTAAGGCTATGGAACTGAAGTTCTTACTGAATCTTCGATAATAGCCAGCCAACCCTAAGAAACTACGGATCTCTATCGGTGTCTTCGGTTGTTCCCACTGTAGAACATATTCTACCTTTTTAGGGCCAACACGAATACCCAAGGCAGATACTACATGTCCAAGGAAGGATACTTCCGGCAACCAGAACTCACACTTACTAAACTTAGCGTATAGCTTATGTTCTCTTAGCAAAGTTAGAACTTGACGAAGATGTTGTTCATGCTGCTGAGCATCTCTACTATAGATCAGATTATCATCTATAAAGACAACAATGCACTGATCGAGGAAGGGTCGGAAGATTCTATTCATGAGTTCCATAAATGCAGCCGGTGCATTAGTTAGTCCAAACGACATAACTGTGAACTCATAGTGACCATACCTTATCCTTCAGGCTGGGCAGGTGTCCTAGGTGCAGGCATGTACATCCTGTCGGTGATGTGTGTCATGGAAGTCATAAACTGCCCGAACATAGTTTGAACAGCTTAGTTACCCATGTCAGCTGGGTCAAACTGAGGTGGCTCAGGTACAAACTGTTCTATCTCCAGGTTCCTTGCACCTTCTCGGGGTGCAGCTACGCTACTCTCGGCCACGTACTTCTCATGTGGCTCAGACATCCTTATATATATATTCTTCTCCTGAGGAATAGAAGACTCTATTAGATACGAAAGAAATACTAAGGATAGACTCGACATCCTAAGTCCTATGTCTCTGTAGACTCAGCAAACCTAGAGCTCTGATACCACTTAATTGTGGGCTCCGATCTCCAAAATACGATATAATCTCAGTGGAAGCAATCGATTAGCGGTAGAATATGAAAAATCACGAAAAATTAAAACATTTCGAGACAAGATCTTGAAGACATGAAACTTCTTTCATAAAAGCAAGGTAAACAGTTTACATCTCTATTAAATCACTTCTTGAGTGATTATATACAACAAGATACAAAATCTCAAGATTAAGAATCAAAATCTCAGATCAACAAACTCCAAGGACCTGAGAGTACAGAGATGACATAAGACTATCTAACTAAAGGACTGCACAACCAGGATCTCCACCTGAGACTCACTACTGCCCCTGGTGTTGTTGCTCCTGGTACTGCTCACCCTCAGATTGGTTTCTCCGTCCTCGACGTCCACCTAAAAAGTTGAAGCCTAAGGAGTGAGACAATCTGAATAATTGTCCCAGCGAGAGTTATAACTCTCTGCCAGAAGCTTTGTTATAGCATATAAGTAAAACATGAGCAAGTAATCTAAGTTACTCAACAACAGATTGGATATTATGTAAAGCAACTTCATTTAAAGAACAAGAAGAACATGTATACTAAAAAGAACAGTGTAACATCAATCATTGTGTCTCGTAGTTCAACCCTAGTAGATATACTACGCGGTTGTTTATGTTTTACAAACATTATTATGCCCTGCGGAGATGAGGTATACCGCTCATACTCCAACCGATCACTACTAAGTCGCTTCGGTATCATACATAGGTCATCAAAAGAGTCGGATTCTTATGACCTCAACTTCCTCAGTCAGAGTGAGGATCAACATGCAGGACATCTAGTGTCTCTGCTACTATAGCTCACCAGGGTATTCTGGTACTTCGCTATTAGAGTCACAGTGGCTTTCTGTACTCTCTTCACCATAGAAAGATCTCATATTTATCTCTCATCGATGTGGCATAAAATATTCCTCGGGTGATTAGTGATACATCATCCCGGCATACACACATAGTGTAGGGTTGATAGATTAAAGTACATATACATCAATTCCTACACTAGGATGTAAGGATATTCACATCAATATTCCCCCACATACTAAAAAGTATGTGATCCAGGAGTTCCCTTAGGAAAACATGTTTCACCATCATTTTACTTCTGACAATGATGGATCTATGATCAGGGCTCTACATGGTATGATTATACTTAATTACTTAGGTACATTTCAGTATTCTTTTAGCATCAAACATGTTTCCAAACATTTAAGTATAAAAGCATTGCTATAATAGAAGAATACTAAATGTATCAAGTTTAACTCTCAACAGTTATTAAAAGGATGTTATCTCATCACAAGTCATCTAACCAGCATGACCTTGATGTTACTCATGGCTCTTACAACCCATTATCTTCATATGGTGTCACTTAAGCATAAGCAACATATCATGTATCATTATTCATAAAGTCATACTTTCAATGAATATTGTATCATAACCCTTACCTGGTTATGATCATTCTCTTACAAGAACCTTCATAGTCAACTCAACTTGACAACAATAACATTTCATTTTCAGATTAGCAGTTTATAAGACAGGAATAACATTCTATTTCAAGGGTTGTACCTTTATGCCTTTACTAAGGCTAGGTTCCCTCATTAGTATCAATTAGGGTTTACTATTCACATTTCATGTTATTGCCCTAGGATTAGGGTTTACTATTCACTACATAGTGATTTGAGCTCATAGCATCACCATGCATGAAATCATCATCCTTGATTCCTTCAATTTAGGTTAAGATTCATCAATTATCATAATTAGGGTTTCCATGATCTCACATAGGTGAATCATACCCTAGTCATGCATATTCATATACATTGAAGGTACTTTACTTAAGTTTCAACCATAAATGGAACCTTCTCTATCCTCTTACTAATAAATGGTGATTACATCACTCTAGATTAGATTAGGTTAAGTCATCTTGATTAACATAGGTCAACTCATCACCATTATGTTCATTAGGGTTTGCTTGATTAAGGTGTGATGACTACTTGAACCCTTTATCTGTGCCTTGATTATATTCACCATTATTTATAACATGGTTCAATCTACTAGGTACTTAACCCCTTAATGCCTTTAGGTATTATTAGGGTTGATTTGAACAACCATTGGACCATTTAAACCATCAAAGCACTAAGTAATTACAACCCTAACGTCCCCAAACGGTTTCATACTTTCACCCTCCAAACGGTCCTGAGATCGTTTGGATGTGTTGATCGTTTGGATAGGTTGACTTCCAAACCGTTTCAGCTTGGTCACCCTCAAGACCGTTTGAGCTTAAACGGTCTTGAGACCGTTTGAGAGTGTTGACTTTGAAATCGATTGGATGAAACGACCTTGAGATCGATTGGACCAAACGACCTTGAGATCGATTGAGCCCAAACGGTCTTGAGACCGTTTGGTCCAAACCTCTCAAAACCGATTGGACCCAAAAAGTGCATCAAGACTAGTAATCGATTAGGGTTTCCAAGGTTGAGTCCCTCAATTGTCCTCATATGTATTAACCACTCATCAATTGAGCCAATTAGGGTTAGCCTTAACCAATTGGACACTCAATTGACCCTCAATTGCTAGCCAATTAGGGTTGAATCTAATTCAATTAGGGTTTATAATTGGTTAACCATCAACATTGATTAATGAGAGCTTAATTGAAGTAGAACCCATTAATTGACATCCAATTGGGCCCAAACTTGGCCCAAACGGTCTTGGGATCGTTTGGACAACCTCCAAACAGTCTTGAGACCGTTTTTCCAAAGTCACATCAAAATCTAAGTCAATTTAATAAGGGTTGAACCCTAATTAAGTCACAAATCAGCATTTTCAATTAATTCAACAACCTATTGTGATTGGACCCTCAATTGATCAAATTACCTTAACCCTAGACCTCCAAATGGTCTTGGGGTGTCACCAAACGGTCTTGAGACCGTTTGAGTGATCTCCAAATGGTCTTGAGACCGTTTGGACCACTCAACCCCAAATTCAACACAAGTGGTCCTTGAATTCAGCAATTGAACCCTAATTAAGGTTTTCATGATTGAATTGCCTTCAACTTATGATTGGTTTGCAATTAGATTATGATCCTTTGTAATTGATTAATTCAATATGTATAAAGCAGACCTCTAAATGGTCTTCACTTGGTCAACTCTTCCAAATGGTCTTGGAGACCGTTTGATTCTAAACGGTCTTGCAAGACCGCATGAGATCAAACGGTCTTGAGACCGTTTGATTTCAAACGGTTTGCAAACCGTTTAGACCAAAGGATACAAGGTCATTTGGTAAAGTTACCTAGGAAATCATGCCCATCAGCTTCAACCTCAAAATAGGTCGGTTACTTCACGGATTTACTGGCAAGAAAGCAAGGAAAGATGGGGAAGAAGAAGAACTAACTACTACATGCAAGAACAAGTATATGTATAAGAAAGCAAGAGGTTTAGAGTTATAAAACCCGCCTTAAGGTCGTTCCTTGAGCTCCAAGCTTCCAAGATTCAAGCCTTTAATGGCGTCTTAAGCTCCACAGGTCGGCCAAAGGTGCTTCTCCAAGGAAAGGTTGGGGAAAGTCGGCTAGAACAAGAAACCTAAAGAAGAAGAACCATAAACCAACCTTACACAAGGAATTACTCCATGAATTCGAGCTAGGTGATGGTCTCTTCTTACCTTAGAACAGGTTGGTCGTCTCCCTCAGCTCCAGAGCTCTACCTTAGTCGGTCCAAGCAAGGTGATAAGTGATACAAGAAAGGAAACATTGTCTTTGGTTGCAAAGGAAAGGAGTATATGTACTTTGGGGTCATTTCCAACATAAGGACAACTTACTTCTCCTTTTCTCAACTAGGTCCTTCCTTTCTTTTTTTCACGTCCCTCCTCCTCATTTCTAAGGTAAAACTCCTAAAACCAAGAACTAAAGGCAAGGAAGGTCAACTTATCACTAAGGTGCACATATACATAAGGGTCTCCTTACTTACAACTTGGTGATTTAATTACAAAGGTGTTCCTTATTATATGATTATTCAAATGAAGTGCCCCCTTCATAATTATTACTCTAAATGATGTCAAAAGTCATATAAGATATTATAGAAGGTGTATTTTACAAGTTTCGCCCCACATTTTGGGTAAATTGCACTTTACACCAAAATTAGGGTTTTAAGCACAAGGATTGCTCCACAAGCTGCATCTTGGCGCCCAAGCTTGGGAAATCCATCATACTTCATCATATTCACTCTTATGATGTCTAAACACTAAAGGAACATATCAACATGTGTAAATTGCAAGTTAACCCCTCTAATTGGGTAAATTGCACATAGTTCCCTGTATTACAAAACAATACTAAAACATTGTTTTAAAGGGACAGAAATGTAAACATATGTTCCTCAAAAGTTTAATTACATACCAAAAGATAATCACAAGTATCTTAATTACAAAATTAAGCAAAACACCTAGGGTTATCTCATAACCCAGGTTAGGGATGTTACAGTCAAGGTCTAGGGTGAGGTTGAGATGTAATAGGGTAATTTAGCTCCTCTCAAAATCCCTCCCACAGGCACAGGCGCTGAGGTGGAGTAAGCCCATTAGATGGGACCCAACCTATGGCTAATAGTAGATAATATATTATGTGATGATATGTCTTGCTATGATTGGTTCAAATAAGTTCATCTTGCATATATTCCAGCCTATAATTGGTAACTTCGATTACGATCATATGATATATAAAATTGCAAAAAAAATGTGAAGATAAAGAATAAAATGGTTTCATGGCCTATATCTGATCCTAGTTCCAAAAGCATAATTATTTCATGAATATGAGCTAATTAATGTATACAAAATCTAGATTTGAGGAATATCATATTGAATTCATAGTGTTGCACACTGCCCGAAAAAGGGGAAATAGAGATATATAGAGAAAACTCTACCCTTACTGGTAATGAAACGGCACATGGATAATAAAATATGGATATTCAAACTTGCCACCACGTCGTCTAAGATGGGACACTCCAATTGTAAGATCTTTGGTTTGTTACCAAGAGATCTTAGGTTCAAGCCCCAGTGGAGGCAAGAACAGAACACTAATTAAAAAAAAAGTCGCCACCGCGTTTTATATGGAAAGGAAAGAAAAAGAAGATAAATAGTTGAAGCTACATGTAAATTTGAGTTGTCATCCAATTCTGTTGGTAAAAATGAAATAAAGAACAAAACTAGAGATTAGATTAAGTGGTCTTGTTACAAGTGGGAAGGATTGGCACCTCCATCCCACCTGGTAAAAATAGGTATCAAGACACTTTTGTTGTGAAGAAGAGAGTGATCCACAACAATTAAAGAAGAAATCAAAGGGGGGGGAATAGTTTTTATTGGTGGGAGGCCTTTTAGGGCTGGATATGGGCGTGTCCTTCACATTATTGCACTCTAAATCCAAATTTTTAGGTTGATTGGGTCCCAATCACCTCAGGACCTCTCGCAGAGGACATCCCTCACAAGTGATTAGGAATGATGCATGGGATTCAAGGGTGATTAACAAATGTAATCTAATAGAAACATCTAATTTTTTTCCCAAAAAAAAATAATGACATTTATAATAGCAATAGATTAGAGAAAGTATAGTAGTTGAGCAGACCAGATGCAACAATTAGAGATAAAATATAATAGTTATAACATTTACGTACAACAGTTAAAGAAATTTACCATTATGCAGGTGCTAATTGGGTAGGAGGTGTTAGAGGAAGAATCTTACGATCACGAGTAACATAGATTGAAAAGAGGGAGGTAGTTGGATCCTATAACTTTAGGAGGTTCAAAAGGACCCCAAAATATGGTGGGTGTAGCGGGTATTTATAAGTAGATGTTAGGTTTTGTGGTTTTGTAGAGAACAATCTAGAAGAAGTGGCCAATCACCCTGATACGCCATGTTGGTGGGGATGCGGATCAAGGCAATCTGCCACATGGCACATGGTGGATGGCTCAAACCTGATGGGTGTCCCTGCTCATTGAAAATGTGTTTCTCAGGCCTAGTTTGGCCGTTTACATCTTTAATCCCGGTAGTCATGATTGAATAATGTGTCATTCTATAGCTGACTTGGCGTCCTCTGTACACAACTCACAGTAGCTGGGAGCACGCAGTGCTGTTAGCACTGCCAGCTGCTACAAAAATGAGGACCAAAGCGACAGTTACCACTGCCACCGATTCTGGGGTGATTAACGAAGTCCTCCTTTTACATTGCTGGAGTTGCGGGATGGTTGTGGAAAATACCAAATATGTACAGATTTACACATATTTAATACATTGATTACCAGGAGTTGAGATGGGTTCGTCCAAACACATCCTCAATTTTTCAATAATTTGAGGAATGTTCTAGAGAAAATTAAAGAAAACTATGAGGAAAGATAATTCAGGACTATTTGTCAAATTTCTTTGAAATGATAATTGAATATCCTTGGAAAAAAGGAATCTTTTTATTTTAGAATAATTCAACTAGGCAAATGATAAAAAGCTTGTAAATTGTTGATAAGGATAGAAAATTGCACTTTGGGTTTGAAAAGTAGGTTTCTTTGTGGAAATACTCAAACTTGGTAGAAGTGGGTAAAATGTGTGGATTAAATATGTGGGAAAATATGGGGAAATGTTAAAAAAATGTGAAAATGGAAGGAATATAGAATGGATACCATCGTTGACTAGAGAATTTGCACTAATCATGTATTTTCATTGAGTCAGCAAAAATGGGGTGTCAATGGTTTGCCCCTCTCAAGGCAAGGTTTGAGCTAAGAGTGAGAACCATAGGTTTGAGCCAAGTCTAACCCCCATTTTTTCTCACGAAATGCCAAAAAGGTTGGACTCATCAAGCATGTCTTGACAAGCCTTGTTGAAAGGTGAAAATCAAATGTCACATAATTTCCTTCTAAGGATGAGTTGATGAAATAGTCATTCATAAAAAAATAGGATTGAGAGTGATTTCTTTAGAATAAGGGTAGCCTCTGTTGGATAAATTGGACATTATGATAAATCCCTTTGTTTTCAATGATGACAAACATTTCATTCTTGTTGATCTAATGCGCTACTTGAGTGTTGCAGGAATAAGGTGGATGACAAAGCTCTAGGGAATCTATATGCTTGAATGATTGTAAATGTCATAAAATGTAATCAATTGTAAACTTGTACAAATATATAATGTACAAGTACTTAGACTTCATGTAAATCAAGCGTTAGATCTTCCCTAGCTAAACACCACACTTAGTCATGTCATCCCCTTCAATAGTGTCACATATGCACACTCGTACACACACTTAGTGCCTTAATTGAAAGATTGAAATAGGGTCAATCTCGGTCGACAAACTCCTCGACCGAGACACTCTCGGTCGACAAACTTCTCGACCGAGAAAGACCCAAGTAGCCGTTAGACACAACTGACAAGGTAGTTGGCAGTTGCAAATGAACGTTGATCCAGAGAGCCTGTCGGTCGACAAAACTTCGACCGAGTAGGTATCTCGGTCGACAATTTGTCGACCGAGATGGACTCTTACAGCAACTAAAGAATAAAGCAACTAGCCGTTACTAATGCACCTAACTTATACCTAACGGCTAGTTAAGCACTTAGAACCCCCTAGAAAGTGTCTAGAATGTCCTTAAGCACTTGTAGGTCATTCCTATAAATAGGACATGCCTTAGGACACCTATAGACACCTAAGCTACACTTGTGCTATACTTGAGCTTGAATACTCATTGGCAATCTGTTTTGAGCAATAGAGCAATTCCAACATTGGCTATTCATTCCCATTGCTCCATTTTCGTGTCCTATAGGCTAGCATCTCCTTTCCACAACACTTACACTTCTACACTCATTGGTTAGGAGATCAATACGCTTGATATAGGCAAATCAAGCCTTGTTCTTAAAAGGATAAGTTGTAATTTCTGTTTTTCCTTCTTGTTCCTTTTATTATTTGTATTCTCCTTTCTACTCCTAGGGTTGGAGGCTGCGGATTGGAGAAGGTTCTTCTCGGAGGAGAAGGTGGACTTCAAGCTACTTCAAGAAGGCTATCGCAACAGGAAGCTACTTCAATAAGGCTATTGCAACGGGAAGCTACTTTAGGAGGAAGGCTGCTTCAAGGTTGGTGCAATTACTTCTAGGTGAAGGATGCTTCAAGGTTGGTGTGATTACTTCTAGGTGAAGGCTGCTTGAAGGGTTTAGGGAGAGAATTGTTATTTTATGTAAAGGCCTTGCAAGGTAATAAAATTAAATTCTTTCCAAATCCCGGTTGGGTAAGCAACCGGGTAGTGGACTGATAACTTTAGTATTTGCTAAAGTTGGAACCACTCTAAATCCTTGTCCCCTTGTCCAATATTTTGTGGTTGGTTGTTTGAGTTCAATAATTGTTAAAATTGTTTTAAAACTCTATTCACCCCCCCCCTCTATTGTTTTTTCAATTGGTATCAGAGCAGGCTTCAAGGAACCCTAACAAGGTCTTGAAGAATGGGTGACGGGGTGCTCAACAACCTTAATCTTGAAGGGACATTTGTTGCTAGGCCTCAAGTGTTTGATGGAACAAACTACACATATTGGAAGAGAAGGATGCAGTTCTACTTTCAAGGCATAAGTTGGGACTTATGGAGGATGGTCTCAACGCCATACGAGCTTCCTCAAATGCAATATGCAGAGTGGGATGCAAATACGGTAAAATCAGCTCAAATGAATGCAAAGGCTGTAAGTATTCTTTATTGTTCAATTTGAGTAGGAGAATTTAATAGAATATCAAATTGTGAAACAACCTATGAAATATGGCATAGATTGTCCATAACCTATGAAGGTACGGTTCAAGTTAAGAATTCTAAGATTAGTATGCTAAAACAGAAGTTTGAACACTTTCGTATGGATCCAAATGAATCCATTAGTGAAATGTTTGCAAAATTCTCTTCTATTGTTAATGGTTTGAATGCCTTAGGAAAAACCGTTCTTGAAGAAGACCAGGTATCAAAAGTACTTCGATCACTTCCTCCCAAATACAAGCCCAAGGTGACAGCCATTGAAGAAGCTAATGATCTCACTAAACTGAAAATGGAGCAACTCATTGGCAATCTAGAAGCTCATGAGGCAACTTTAGAAGAGGAAGAAAGAAGAGAACGTGAACGTCAACAAGGCAAAAAGAAGGACATTGCATTCAAAGCATCAACCAAGGACACTCATGACACAAGTGAAGATGATAGTGAAGAAGAAACTCTCATTGTAAATGGTAAGCAATATAAAAGTTTTAAAACTAATACAACTTCTAGTGTTTCTTCTTCCAGGTGCTTTAAATGTGGCAAAAAGGGACACATGAAAGGTGATTGTCCAAAACTCAAGAAAGGGAAGAAATCATCTCACAAAAAGAAAGAAAGATCATATAAATCTGCATGGGATGATTCAAGTGATGATAGTGATGATGGAAAAGAAGAAGTAGAATGCCTCATTTCTACAACAAATGAAGACGAAGAAGAGGTAAGTCTTTATGATCTACCAAAAGAAGATCTAGTTGCTAGTCTTCAAGATACTCATGAGAAATATATTGAGTGCAAGAAGAAACTTAAGAAATCAAATAAAGTAAATGATGATTTAAATGTTAAACTTCTTGCTCTTGTATCCGAAAATGAAAATCTCAAAAAGGAAAATGAAGATTATGATCTTAAGTTAAAATTGGTAGAAGCTAATTGCAATCTTCTTTCCTTAGAAAAATTAAACTTGCAAACTCAAGTGAATGATCTTCAGAAACAACCTGTTCTATGTTCACATTTAGATTATGATGAGGTTGTCAAAGAAAGAAACTCTCTAGTATCTGATTTAGATCAAGCAAAGAAAGATATAAACAAGAAGATGGATGATATTACTAAGTTACAAAGAAATGTAAATGAGTTACGAGGAAATGACATGCTTGAAAATATTCTGAAAATTTCCTCTAGTTATAATGGAAGAAGAGGATTAGGATATGATCCAAGGAGAAATAAACCCAAAAGAGTTAAAGCATCCAAGACTAAGATTATGTTTGTACCTAGGAACACAATTCCTAGAAAGAGAAATGAAGTTGACTCTATTAGTTGTCATTATTGCATGCGTCTCAGATATTATTCATTTTCATGCCCATATAAGAAAAAGAATGATGATTTAGCTTGGATTCCTAAAACTTAGTAGCTTAAAATTTACTAGTTGAGATTTGACCTAAACTGATTCTTGATATACAAATGTCATATCTCAACACAAATCGAGCTCTAAACTTGCATAATCTTACTTTGCTTGGAATAAATTAACAATTCTGAAAATATTCTAGAAACTTTGTCGGTCGAGAATCTGTCGACCGAGTGAACCTCGGTCGAGAAATTGTCGACCGAGCATGACACTGATTTCTAGTCTGCTGTAAAATTGCTGAATTCTTTTTGTAATTGATCAAATTGCTATCTATTTGTGATTAATGACTGTATATATTTTGGAAATCATCCCTGAAAACTTATATGAGATTAATTTGGTGTATTCTCTAAATGATTTAAGTTAAAACTGAAATTATGGTTAGCTTAATAAAAACGAAATTTCTGTTTTATCATTATTCACATGATGTTTCCTAAAGTATTTTATGGTCTACCCATATAGAAATCATGTGATTACAATCATGGAATTATCATTTTCATCATGATGATGATGTGTTAGCAAGAATAGATAATGAAAATTGTATGCATGGATCCTTGATGATAATAGGCAAGCAAAATAATTCAATGATGATATCTCTCTTAGAAATGCTTGCAATACATAAGATAAAAATTTCTCAATTGGCATCTTTAAAAGACTTGAGATATTAATCGTGCTTTCATTTTTAAGAGGATGTTTTCATATTGAGTATCACTAAACATGCTTAAAAATTGATATCTAATCCAGTACTTCACATATGAATGCTTAAATTGGAAATCTGCAATTTTTGCCTCTTGGTTGAAATAAAATTTGACCAAGGGGCGCTATGGTCGAAGTCAAGGTCGACCTAAAATAAGCTTTGACAAAATTCTTATTTGGAAATCATTTTATTATACTTAATTTTAGTATACTTTTGATAAAGGTCAAAATCAAAATTTAAAATCATCTGTGACCTTAGAAGCTTTAAATTGCTTTAAATTGTAAGATTAAGGGGGAGCTCATACAAACAAATTTGATTATTTGCTTAAGAAGCTTACAAAAACATGGTAATCATCTTTTGGACCTTATTAAGACCTTAGTACTTTTTACTCTTGGTTATGACGAAATCTATGAATTTCATAAAAATGATACATCTTGTTCTTAAAGGAACTCTCTAAACAAATTAGGGCTTAACATCCCATGCATTTGGTTGGAGACATTTTTATGTACTTTAAGATTAAAGGATTCTCATTTCATTTTTAGGGCTTAACATCCCTTATAAAATGGGTGAGAAATCAATATACATTCATCATAAGCTTAAGGGAATCTCATATCATTTCAAAGCTTAACATCCTTTGCAAATGATTGAGAAACAAATTGTGGATAAATTAGACAAAAATGATATTAAATCCATAGAATATCTATTTAAGGGGGAGCATAGTATAAAATTAAGGGGGAGAAGAAATATAAAATATTCACCCTGGATATCTTTTTGAAATGTCAAAGGGGGAGAAAGAATATAAAATCAAAAATATAAATGAGTTTCATCTTGATGGCCAAGCACTCACTTGCAAAACAAAAATGGCTACAAAAGGTAATCTTCAGGTATTAAACTCACATGCTTTATATTTCCTTATTTCATATTTAGGAAATGTTTGTCATCTTCAAAAAGGGGGAGATTGTTGGATAAATTGGACATTATGATAAATCCCTTTGTTTTCGATGATGACAAACATTTCATTCTTGTTGATCTAACGCGCTACTTGAGTGTTGCAGGAATAAGGTGGATGACAAAGCTCTAGGGAATCTATATGCTTGAATGATTGTAAATGTCATAAAATGTAATCAATTGTAAACTTGTACAAATATATAATGTACAAGTACTTAGACTTCATGTACATCAAGCGTTAGATCTTCCCTAGCTAAACACCACACTTAGTCATGTCATCCCCTTCAATAGTGTCACATATGCACACGCGTACACACACTTAGTGCCTTAATTGAAAGATTGAAACAGGGTCAATCTCAGTCGACAAACTCCTCGACTGAGACACTCTCGGTCGACAAACTTCTCGACCGAGAAAGACCCAAGTAGCTGTTAGACACAACTGACAAGGTAGTTGGCAGTTGCAAATGAACGTTGATCCAGAGAGTCTGTCGGTCGACAAAACTTCGACCGAGTAGGTATCTCGGTCGACAATTTGTCGACCGAGATGGACTCTGACAGCAACTGCAGAATAAAGCAACTAGCAATTACTAATGCACCTAACTTATACCTAACGGCTAGTTAAGCACTTAGAACCCCCTATAAAGTGTCTAGAACGTCCTTAAGCACTTGTAGGTCATTCCTATAAATAGGACATGCCTTAGGACACCTATAGACACCTAAGCTACACTTGTGCTATACTTGAGCTTGAATACTCATTGGCAATCTGTTTTGAGAAATAGAGCAATTCCAACATTGGCTATTCATTCCCATTGCTCCATTTTCGTGTCTTATAGGCTAGCATCTCCTTTCCACATCACTTACACTTCTACACTCATTGGTTAGGAGATCAATATGCTTGATATAGGAAAATCAAGCCTTGTGCTTAAAAGGATAAGTTGTAATTTCTGTTTTTCCTTCTTGTTCCTTTTATTCTTTGTATTCTCCTTGCTACTCCTAGGGTTGGAGGCTGCGGATTGGAGAAGGTTCTTCTCAGAGGAGAAGGTGGACTTCAAGCTACTTCAAGAAGGCTATCGCAACGGGAAGCTACTTCAAGAAGGCTATTGCAACGGGAAGCTACTTCAGGAGGAAGGCTGCTTCAAGGTTGGTGCAATTACTTCTAGGTGAAGGCTGCTTCAAGGTTGGTGCGATTACTTCTAGGTGAAGGCTACTTGAAGGGTTTAGGGAGAGAATTGTAATTTTATGTAAAGGCCTTGCGAGGTAATAAAATTAAATTCTTTCCAAATCCCGGTTGGGTAAGCAACCGAGTAGTGGACTGATAACTTTAGTATTTGCTAAAGTTGGAACCACTCTAAATCCTTGTCCCCTTGTCCAATATTTTGTGGTTGGTTGTTTGAGTTCAATAATTGTTAAAATTGTTTTAAAACTCTATTCACCCCCCCTCTAGTGTTTTTTCAGCCTCTAGCTAAGAAACTTACCCATGTCTAGTCAATCGTTCATTCTCCTAAAGTTTTGATGAGCCAAATGAGTTTTTTAACCATAAAAGTGTTTCCTATCATAACTTTAGTTCTTATATCAACACATTTGATTCTCTCACTTACTCATGCCTTAGTGAGAAAATTGTGAATGTGAAAACACAAATGAGGGTTTTGGTTTGTTAAAAGTTGATAAGATCAAGAGTATACGATCATTAAAAAATAGTGGCCATTACTTTTCTTGTAAAAAGATATCCGAGAAATGAGTAATTACCACTATTCCTACATATGGTTAGTTTATTTTAGAATGGGACAATTTAGAGTCAGGATCAAAATTCTTAAAATTCATTTATGGAGACTTCACCTATTTTGGATAGGGCTTGTATCATCGAGATTGGCGATCGAGTGCTAAACAAGCTTTCAAACATAAGGTGGGCTTTTGTCCAATGACTGTATTGATTAGCTATATGTTCTCTCTGAAGCATCTGAGATTGAGCTAATATTGGTTTCTTAGGTGATTATCCTATGCAAGGTGGTCTCCACCATGTGTTCTCCTATTTGTTTATCATCCATTGATGAATGCATATTCATGTATTTTTTTGTTTAATTTAATAGTCTTTTTCATTAGAACTTATCTCTTTTTCAATGATATCTAGGAGAATTTGCAATTTACCCACTTTTTGATTTATTGTACAAATATTCATCTTTTCCATCACTTTTGTAGGTTTTTCCTTCAAAGAAAATTTTGACCTACTGAGCTCACAAGATAATTGTCTCGCAGCACCAGACGGTCGGCTCAGCTCCAAAAAACTCCAACCTCAGAGCCAGATGACCATTTGGTCCTTGCCTCAACATGCCATCTTGACACTCCAGATGGGTGTCTCAAGTTAGCAAGATGATCATCTCATGCCACCAGTCGAACATCAATGTAAGCCTAGTCGTCCATATCAAGACCACATTAGGTCAAATGTCAGTGTCACACTCAAACCTTAGGGTTTCAAGTTGATTAATGTTGCATCGACACGAAACTGGTGGCCCACACCCAGACGACCATTTCAACGTCTTGCTTCAAGCCCAAGAAATGAAATCAAAGGGTGTCACCACCCCTTTTCCTAGGGTTCAGCCACTACCCCTCAGGCCATGCCACATCATTAGTCAGACGATCATCTCGTCTAGCGAGACAACTATTTCGCAGCTCACGAGTAGCGCATTTCAATATCCACCATCTCCATTTGCCCCCCCCCTTTAGAGTTTCCACCCCTCCTTCCCTTTAAAAGGAAGGGGACTCCAGTAAGAGAGGGGTTCTCAATTTTTCGTACTTGCACATTTTATTAAAGCTATGTTATTTTCAATTCATAGTAGTGAATCCTTCATTCTGTAATAAAGCTTTGTTCTTTGTTCTAGATCTGGATCTCACTCTAGTTTCTTGTTTATACTTCTAGTTCTTTCTATTGGAGTGGGGGATTAAGAGAGCAAGCCATTTCATTGTCACCAACATTGGTTTTTTTAGATATTATGTCCTTTTGGTCTATGGCTTCCTACCTTCTTCCCCTTGTTTCTCCATTCCTTACCATGACTAGTGAGTAGTTCCATTATCTAGGCGAGGGGAGTAGCTCCTTAGCCATGTGTTGATCGAATTGAGTTTAACACAAATTTTTTAGGTGGATAGTTTTTGGTTTAGAAATCACCAATTTTAACAAAGTAATTAATCATTTTTATCGTGGATTAATCTTGGAAGATGCAACAATCGAAAGTGGGATTTAGAACACCTAAAATGATTATATGGGGATTTGAATGTGACCGTGGAAAATTCTTCTTTAGGATGATGGACTAGAATATGTGAACGCCATGACCAATGGGTTCACATGGAGTTTGTCTCTTGTGTTTCATTTATGAATGATTCACATACCCTCTTCTATCTTACTTTTTTTGTACTCTTTTGATCTAGTTTTCACTTTGGCTAAGGAGGTGAAATCCCTAAGCCACAACACTTTTCCCATCCGATTCAATCATTTTCTTTCAACGCTTGTTCCAATCACCTTCTTTAAATTCTTTCACTTTATTTCTTTTCCATAGATAATCTTTCTTTTCTAACAATCTTCTTTCTTTCTTGTCTTAGCATAATCCTTTCATTTCATTACTTTAGTATAATTTTTTGTTTCATTTGCACTTAGTATAATCAACCAACCTCTAAAACTCGGTATGTAATTTCTTGTTCAAATAATCAAAAACTCCAAAAAGATATAAAGTTTAAAATCAATTGGGTTAAGATAACACAATCTTAAAAATGTTGTCCTATGGGATCAACCCTTCTATTCTAGCCTTAATTGGAAAGTAAAAAAAGGTTAAACTATAGGATGATTATCTTATTGAATTGGTGTGCACTCTAACGCGTATCAATTTTGGTGTCGTTGTCGGGGACAACCTCAAAATTTTTTTGAACAAAACTTTTTTTTAATTGTTTCTGCATTCTGAGTACCATTCTAGAAATGTTATCTCCTCCTTTTGTTGAATTTCCATTCCAGCAGTACATTTTTTCTATGCTTGAATATATCTATTGATTATAATTGTGCATGCAACACCCACTGAACGTTGATTTTGCATTACCAGTTTTTGATCGGGAGCCATAAAGAACCTTCCATCATTTGAATAGACAAAACTAAGTTAGGATGGATGAGGAGGAAATTACACATAGGATTGAGCAAGCACTTGCTGCTCAAAGAGAACGAATGATGGCCGAGCGTGCAGCTGAAGAGGGGGGTTTGGGTGCAGCCTATGTAACTGAGCAAGAGGCCTTAAAAGCCTCTTAGAAGCAGGATAAAAGAAAAAAAATAGTTGAAAGACTTTTCCACACCCAGAATTGGATATGCACAACCTCCCATTGTGCCACCCGAAATTACACCCCCTCCAATTTGAGATTCGTACCCAATATATCACCATGCTTCAAACCAACCTACTTTTTGGGAACAAGGGAAATAGTTGTCAAGATCATCTCCAACATTTTTTGACCTTTGTTCTCTACTCAAGATCCCAGGCGTTTCTGAAGACGCCATTAGACCCAGACTGTTCAAATACTCTCTCTCAGGGTAAGCCGATAGATGGTATAATGTCATGGAGGGTGAAGAACATGTCACCACTTGGGTGGCACTTCAAACTAAGATCTTGGATAAATACATCCCTTCTTTGCTTACCTATGAAATCAGGAGACAAATCCTTCTCTTTTCCATTGTCCCAGGTAAAACTCTAGGAGAGGCTTGGGAAAGATTTAAGGAACTCCTTCGACGTTGCCCTCACCACAACATTTCACAATCTCAACTCATTGAGATATTATATCGTGGTGTTGATGATGACACTAAGAAATTATTTGATTCCTCATCTGGAGGAAACTTCATGTTTCAAAACTTAAGTAGTGCTTGGGAGGTAGTAAAACGAGCATGTGAAACCCAAGAAAGGTGAGGAATCAGTGGGGTCCTCAAAGTTGCTAAGGCGGAGGTAAATCCGAACATCCATACCATCATTGAAGCCCTTAAAATGAATTTCCTTGAAGCAGGATTGCCTAGAGTCCTCCTTCAATGCGTATTGGGAGGCAACCCAATCCTTTATTTATTTTTGCATTTGCTTTATATAATTGTTTAACTAACTTTTTTCATTCAGTTTCAAATTAGTTATCTTTTGTTATTTTCAAAATAAGGGTGTCGGTTGGTTACCCAAACTGACATCTCATCTACATGAAGTCAAGACTTTCCACTGAGCGAGATAGCCGTCTGGTAAAATTGAGATGATCATCTGAGACTTTATGGTAGCCATTTCAAATTAGCAGTCATTTGAAATTCAAATTTCAAAATGTTGCCATTATCATGCCAAACGGTCGTTTGGCACAAATGAGATGGTCATCTTGCATACCAAGAGGCGCATTCAAGCTCACTGATCACGTTGGCTAGCAATGATAGTTTTTTCCCCTGAAATGCTAAATGATCAGGTTGGGTTGCACCAGATGGTCATCTCGCATGACCAAGTCAGCCTATTAAATAAGCAACTCGGGGGGACAACGACTCACAACCACCAAGAGAAATTTATCCCCCCCTAAGCAGTGCTTCCTTCTCGAATGACGTGTGCTCAATAGGCCACCTCAACTGCTGTGACACCTATCTAGCCCTCTCCCTTGGAGCTCCTAGCCCACTATCCCACCTCTGAGACGGTCGTTCTGCCATCTCGACTACACCAGAAACCCCTTCCTCAGATTACCTTTGTTTCTCCTCCTCTTCTTACTCCACCATCTCATCTATTCTGTCGAAGACATTGCACGACTGCCCATAACTAGACGACCATCTCGAGGGCGAGACGACCATCTCACAGATCCAACATGTCATCTCACTGACCTCACGAGCAAACTGTGTAGCTATTCCAGATGACCATTTCACTGGGAGAGGCAGACATATTGCCACTCGCTGACTAGCATCTCAAATCCTCGCTCACCAACAACCATGCAACCATTCCACCTCCTAAATGTTTGTCCAGCTTTCATGTCACAACAACACCTCCTTCTTCTTGAGGTGGTCTTTGTGCTTGCATTCTTGAGTATAAACCCTAGTTTAATTGGGTTCAAAACCCTGATTGATGGTCTAATTGAGGGGTGATTCAATGGTTCAATTGATAAATGAATCAAGGATCCAGTTGATAATCAGTTCATTGATTGAAACCATGAATTGGTTAAGTGTTGAAGGACCCTTTTGGTCCATTCGGTTTTGAGGAGGTTTGGACACCGTTTGGGACCAAATGGTCTTAAGACCATTTGAGTCCAAACGGTCCCAAACCATTTGGAGACCCAAGCTCATCCGGTTTCAATGCAATCTTGCCTAAACGGTTTCAAGGGCAATGTTCCCAAACAGTTTCAAACTGTTTGAACTTTGAGTGACCAAGATCGTATAGGGTCTAAATAATCAAAACCATTTGAGGTTCAACTTGGTTAATCCTTTTGGATACCTAATGTAATTGAAGACTCAATTGGCCAATCCACTTGGACACCTATTGTAATTGAAGATTCAATTGGTCAATTCAATTGGATACCTTATGAGATTGGAAGTCCAACGTGATCAAATCTTTTTGAATTAAGATGATGATTGATCCATTGATCCAATGATGATTATTAAGGTTAGATATAAAGGTTGAAACCCTAAAGTACCTAGATGATCAGTACCTTCAGATTAATTAACCCTAGAAGGTTATGAAAGTAATGTCTTAGTACACTATGTTAACCATAGTTGTATGTACTTGATTGAAGGGTCATAATCGTATAGTTCCTTTGTCACTAATATCCAGATTGAACTCAACTCATGTAATCATCATCCTATTAATATTCAGTCCATGTTCCTTAAACTAGAGTAAACTATCTGAGATGTATGCAACTCACATATCACATATTGATTCACATGAGTATGGACATATGTTTCTCAGACCCGCTTATCAAGTGGCCAGGATATCAACTCTGGTAGGAGGTACAAATCCCATCTAAATCACTCATAGTCAATCCTCGGGTGTCATAACATACCCAACATCACTTGTATGTCAATCCTTATTCAAGGTCATGTTGGATGGTGTCAAAGTACATCAAATGACATGTGATGATTGTAGTGACTTTAGAACTAAGAACCACAATCACATCTATCACTATGAGAGCTGATTCTGACTATCATTAAATGATTTCCATGTATCATTCTCTAGATGGGTATGTACGAAACACTATTCCCTAACAAGCACCCATCTGTTTGGCTTTATATTATATATCACAACAAATGAGATTCTATCATCAGTCAACACACAGTCTAGTTTTATGTATTTTTTATGTCAGTATTGTTTCCACAATAATATCCAACTAGGGATCTAATAAGAATGTATATACTCTTATCATACATATGATCTTATTTTTCATGTCCTCAACCTAACAACATAAGTCATGAGTATCATCATTCTTTAGACATATATCATGTTATATCATCATCTCATAATTGAACAAACATATAGATGAAAGATTTCCTTTATTATTAATCAAATCTATTACAAGATGTGACATTACAATAATTGTATGACTGGCTCTTTGGGCATACACACCAACATCTTGGACCTGAATATAGGCCTTACACATTTATATCTTTTAATAGTTGATGGTTTAATATTCCTTTAGTAACAGACCATTAAACCTTTTCCCTAATGTAGATGTAGTTTGAAAGAGAGTTGATCGAAATAAGAAAAAACTAGACAGTCTGTTAACCAGATACAATCTGTTACGACCCCACCTCCCGATAACCCCCAATTAAGGGAGACCAAGAGGTTGAGCCACACCCATTAATCCCGGATCAAAGGTTCGACATATAACCATAAACAATTATTAAATTCTAACAGACTATACTGAAAAATGGTAATAAAATTTTTCTTTACATACTTTTGAAAACTTGGATCTCTAAACTTCTATCCACACCGATACTAATCTATCTAATCCTCCTCTGTACTTTAATTCTCTTTTAGTATCACATGTGCCACTTTACTGTTTGTTCTTTTCATTGTACCTAAAACGCCGACAAACAAAACGTCGGTCAGCCGAAGCTGGTATGTGGGGGAAACAGATAATCATGCAACTATGATAACCATGTAATCATTCAATTAATCATTTAACAACCAAGATTACGTTTTAAGACAAACTACTCAATCCATCTTTTCCACAACTCTGTGCTGTCCCTATAAGGACTTACATGGTACCTCTATTAAGGTGACTTGATGGACCTGCCCTCTAGGCAGCCAAAGTCTTTCATGACTTGATGACTCTACCCTCTAGGCAGCCAAAGTCATTCATGACTTGATGACTCTACCCTCTAGGCAGCCAAAGTCATTCATGACCTGATGTACCTACCCTCTAGATAGTCTTTTATCAGGTCAACCATTATGACACAGAGGGAATCAGGGATTGAGCTATAAGGCATATACATTATGTGATAGTCATAGTCACTTTATACTTTGCATGAAAGAAATAAACATCCAAACTGTTTAGTTGCATTCAATGCGATTAAACATTCGGGAAACATCGGGAAACATAAGCGGTTAACCATAAGTAACCACATACCTGATCCATAGTAACTTGATGTCCATGCATTAACATTCAACACAATTAACAAGCAATCAACAATATCCTGAAAATAATGCATAACATCCAAGTGTCATTGTTTTATTCAAACATCCACAAGATCAACTTGGATTCCACCTTATAATTTCTAGGCCAACTTTAGGGTTTTATTAGGTTTTTAGCCTTCATTATGCATTTATCACTTTTAATGCTCTTTTAGTTCACAAACCCTAATTTCTGCTTCATAGGCACCATTGAATGTCAATTAAGTCTAACATGTTTCTTTTACACTAAAACTATTATCTTTATCCTTTTAGGTCATATCCAAAACATTAAGGCTAATTATCATCTTTGATTTCTTTCAAATTGACAAATCATATTTCATTATAGTTCAATTCACATATATGATCCTTATTTATTACTATTTCCACTTTTATACACTAGGAAACACTAATTATCCAAATAATTCCTATTAAAGATCTTTGGCATTCAATTTATCTTTGAATCATCATATCTCCATTTTATTCTTCGATTTGTACATTTAAAACCATTAGAATTCATATCAACATAAATTAGGGTTTCTAATCCCATTAAGGCATATTCATGTACATAGAACCCTAAATTAAACCAACTATATAAAAAAGATCATCTTTTTAAATCCTATTTTCACTTTTATTAACCACAGGTTAATATCAGATTGAATTATCCATCTATCATCAAATCTAAGGGTTTTTACTTAGTTAAATCATTAAAGATGATAACTTTATGTACTTTTCCAATTTCAAGCATATAAACTCTAAATTAGACTAATCATGTGAAAAGTTCTTCCTTTTTGAACTCATTGTTCCTTTTTACATTTAATAGGTTAATATCAACTCTAAAGATCCATTAAACCCTATTAAACACATTAATCATATCAAAATAGGGTTCCTTAATCTTTAATTCATTAAAGATGATAATCTACACTATATTTCGAACTATGATCAGATTCGGGCTACGAAAATATTTTTATTGAATTCCTTGTGTTCTCCTCATCAAAATTCATATATAACTTGTTTTAATCCGAGCTACGGTTATTTATCTATGAATTTTGCATTAAAACACTTACTTGACCAATCGGATGGCGCCACGTCATCCAGCTCAAGCAACGCGGATCGTTTGAGAATTATAACCAAATTACGGTTTTGCCCTCGACTTAAAACTCGGTTATTTTGGCCCGCGGAGGGCAATTATGTCCAATCAAGCCTCCGCCTTTCTTCTTCCTCACGATCCAGCAGCTACTTGCGCCGCAGCAACCCTAGCTGCAGTTGCACCCTTCTCCTCCCTCTCTTGGACCTTGTCAGTCTCCGGAAAAGGGTCCCGGACCTCTGCCGGACCTCCGCGCACCTGGGGCGCCGCCCGATCTCAGCCAACAGGGCCGCATTCACGCCCCTCAGACCGGAGACGTGCGGCTACCCTGCAGGTCGTTCGGCCACGGCTGCACCTCGTCTAAGGCCTGGGGACGAAGGCTATCTTTCCCTTCAGCAACGTGGGGTATTAAGCTTCCATCACGAGCCCTCCATGGCTCCTCGTTGCGCTTTGGTTGTACTATTTTTCCTTGATTAGGGTTTAGAACGTAAGGAAGTAAGAGGAAGATATGGAAGAGGGTGGGAGACGTGAGATCTCTCTGGATTCGCCCCCAAGTCTCACCCCTTATATAGGTGAAGCCAACGAAGCCCTGTGAGGACTTTCCTTAAGGAAACGAAGTCCTTTTTCTATTAGAAATCATTTTCCTTCAAAGAGAAGCAATTCTTCTCTCTCTCTCCTTTGGTATTTCCTATTGCTTGAATATGAGAAATTCGAAAATCCCTCTCATTCTTGTTTTTCTTTTTAGTTTTTAATCCATTAGCCATGAAATTTCTATTTCCTTTAATAGAAATTACATTCTTTGTAACAATATCCCATAATTCATTAATAATGCATTATATTATCCTCTTATTTTGCCTTTTTAGTATTTTCTCTTTCTTTCCTCTTTATTGGGACTCCTTGGATCCCAATATACTCCATTATTTCGAAATTACTTCTTAAGGATACTTATTATCCTTCTAGATGCATCTATATGCATTATTTCACATTATCTTGTTTATTTCTCATTAAATTATTTCTTTTTGAGGATTTATCTTTATTTCCCTTTTATTTTCCTCATGGGTATTCCTTTTATCATTAGAACCCTCATGGATACGAATTATCACCAAGAAAACTCATTTATGCCTCTTTCCACTCATTTTCCACATTTTACCATTGTTTTCAATTTCTTTCTTAATAAAGAAATGCTTAATTAATCTTTTCTTTTCTTATTTCTTTCTTTTTGCAACCTTGGACTCCTTGGTACCCAAGGAACACAAGAGGCACGAAATTCTCTTTGGATTTGCCTTCTAGAGGTTTCTACATATTTCTTTTCTCAGATTTTCAATTATTCATTCACTTATTGAATTTTCTTTGTTATTTCCTTGTTATTGGGCCCAATAGCCAATAAAGCCCACAAATCAAACAACAAGGCTATTTTAAATGAAATTCATGTCTTTAAAACAAATCATATCATTATTTGTTCATTTACCTTAATATGAGAAATTGCATTTCTCACCAATTGAACCCAAATATTGGGGTTATAACATCCTTCCCCTCTTTTAGGAATTATGTCCTCAAAATTCTATGAATCAATCAAACAAACAAACAATTCAGGATAAGACTTCCCATGTCCATCATTGGCCCCTATGTGGCTTTTCCGTACTCATGGCGTTTCCAAAGAACCTTTATCATCACATATTCTTTTCTCTGAGTTCTTTCACTCTGGCGTCTATAAACTGCACAGGTGACTCAGGTCATTTCAGCCTCCCTTGGGGCTCACTAGGTTCATTGCTCAGCACATGGTCGGGGTACCTCACATAGTGCTCTAAATTGGACTCATGGAAAACAACTCCCATTACTCTATCCTGAGGGGTAGGGTCAAAACCTAACCATCTCCACCCATCCATCTCTAATGGACACATGTATCAGGGACTCAACTTTCTCAGCTGTAGTTCAGAGGGGTCGGATTCTCACATATTCTTCCACAGTAACTTGTAAGTCAGTCTACTTTGCATCTGTTCACGACTCTCATCGTCTCTATTCTCCTTTCAGCCCTTGCACAATCAAAGTGACTTCATCTACACACACTGTGGTCCTTTTTTTTTAACCATCATGTGGTCCTTTTCACCAACATCACCTTACTGAAGTGGTGACCGACACAACCTCCCTTATAGAGCTCCATATAAAACCCGACACTGGCTATGGTGGTTATTTTCACATCTTTCATAGGACAAGAACTGTCTCTAACTATCACCCCAAATCGAGCACATATGCCCTCATCAGACCCTTTAGTCTGGATCATACTAACCATTGTTAGGGGTGATAAACTATACTAACATTGAGTTCTTCATGTACCTACTTCCACTTTATGGAAGTGAACCTTTAGGTCAAACTCAAGAACCTTTGAACTCACTTCATGGTGTAGTTGAACCATCTCTCTTATGGGTAGTTCAACTAGATATGTCCCTTAACAGAACTCTTTCTTTCTTATGTCATCTAGGTAAGGCGATCTACCATAACCCATATTGCATCTCGACCTTCCTCGGTCCAGGGAAGACTCATCGCAACATCCATAGTGATGAACTCCCATTCCCTCTTAGGGACTCTTTTGTCCTCTATATTGATACACTGGGTTACTGGGATTCGTCCTTTACCTCCTGGCTTGCATGGCCACATACCACATGCAACTTCATCTTAAGCATCCAAAGTGCTATTGCCATTTACCACGGTGTATGGTGATCTTCAATCATGATTTCATGTATGTCATGATTTTTCAAGATCGATACCTCTGAAACCCTAACCACTCTAGTCTGGGTTTTATCTCCTTCTTTTCCAAAGAAGTGCATCTGAGGTTCTACCACCATGCTTTCATTGCATCACAAACTAGATTGGCTAACCAAACAACCCTTAACTTTTCAAAGAATCTTGTTACATCTGAGTGTTATCCAAACACTTCTCCCTTTCAAACTTAGGGTTAGCCAAAAAACCTTTTCTAGCTTCTAGTCAAACAAGTCAGATGTATCTTAACCAGAGCATCCTTTACCACCTCACATCCTTAGATATTAGGTAACATTGAAGACATACACTTCCATGTATTTCACTTATCATATCACCTCGAACTCCATGTCTATCTCCATTAAGAATACTATCTGATTTCATCATCATGGTGACCAAACTCAACCTGGTATAGCTTGTAAGCTCCACATCCTCATAATAAAAACATCCTCATAAGGGAACTACCTCATTCCTCTTAGTGTTTACAAACCATCCATGTATCATTCACTTTACCAGGGTAGATATCTTCTCTATCACCATTTCTCGTGGCAACATTCCAACCTACATCATATCTTATCCTTGGTGTATGGCATGCATAATGTCCTATCTCTCACTCTCATAACAAGAGGAAATAAGCATATGGCTGCAGTCCAAATACAGAGTTCTTCCTGTTCCAAGAGTAGAGATGGTACATCCCACCTTGCCTGTACACCTTTAAATCTAAGTTGCAACATGCCACATATGTCTCTTCATCACAAACATCATGATATCCAACTAGACTTGAACCTACTGGGGTTAAAATCCTTGGTCATCTCCTCTAGGTCTATAGGGTACCGACTCTTTTGGGGTCATCCCTCTTCCCTCATGCATCAAGAGAGTGCCCTACTCATCTGCCCTTTGGGTCCCATGAGTTCATGAAGGTGATCAATCTTCTAACCCATGGCCCTCAGACAATGATAGTTGTTACCTCCCGACCCTATGGTCATGTACAACTGGGGAATTAGGCAACTCCTACTTTCATCGGTCTTATCCCTACCCGACCCTAGGATAGACTTAGGATTCACCATTATAGTACATGTTCACTTAGAACCTTACCCAAGTCTTCATCATCTCTCTTTCTGCATTCATGGGCTGGCCCTCATCCTTTCATAGGGATCATGGCAACCTGCCTACCTTGGTCAAGCCCTAGACTGGTTACCTCCATGGTAACACATCCATATGCACTTAGAGATGGATATCTATGGGCCTACGGGTTCATTATCATACCATGTACTTTTCACTTAGCTTCTCAAGATCCTATGAGACCTCTTCAGGTTACCTTAACCAACAAGGCTGATATACACCTTACCAAAGGGGTCTCTCTCCCAAGATGGGAGGAAAATTATCTCTTTACAACAAGGTCACAAAAGCTCTAGGGTTTACATCCACACGATCCTACTCAACCCTAGCAAGCTATTAAGGCCGAAGCAGATCGCCTACTGTACCATGCTAGGTCATTCTTGTCCTCTTTCCTCAAAGTTGGATCAAAATCATACCTTTCTTTATCATCAATCTAGCTGTGAGGGATCCATCAAACACACCTTAAACTTAAGGGGCTTCCTCTTTTCCTCTATACATGAGGAGTACCATGCTCACTTCTATAGGAACTCAACTTCTCATCATGAGAATTAGGTACACCACTTCCCCTCTTAGGCCTAGGAACCCTAGGTTTACTTGTAGGTGTCCAACTGCATGCTCCATCTCTTAACTATGAACCAAGCATGAAAAGGCATGACATGCACTTCTTGTCATCCTTCAACTCGAGCAACACTTAGGGTTGGGTCCTCCTTAAGGACATCCATCAAGGTACAAGGCCTCATAACCTACTACCAAAACCTTTCTAGGTCTAAGGAACTCTTCTTCCTACCTCAGAAGGTAAACATCTATACCATAGGCCCGTAGGTACCAGAAACCTCTTCCTTCCTCTAGGTTTGGTCTCTCTAAAGACAACCAAGATATCATCAACTTCCAAAGATCGATCATGAGGCAACCACTATCATCCATTGTTCAGGGTTTTAGGCTTCCAACCTTCTTGCTGGGCTTCCTCTCTCTCTAGAGCTAACCCTACATCCAACCTCACCATTAGAGGTCCTTTCTTCATGAAGGATCAACCTCCAAAGCATTCTCTACATGGGTGAAGCCTAGGTTTGCTCAAGATCATCCATAATTCCTTATCCAGGGTTTCATCCTATTGTCGGCACTGTGACGTGCCCTGGGTGCCAGCTATACCCTACTTGCACAAGCCCATAGGATTTCTAAGGACCTTCACTAACGTCGTCATCTAAGGGGCTATCCTTTACCCTTGCATGACCCTTCCCAGGGTTGGGTTGCTAAGGGTGCTAGGTCACCCATGGATCGTATGGCATCCCAAAGGCATGTCCCTTCAAACACCTGGTCCAACTCATCTCTCTCTAACCTTCACTTAGGGTTAGGGTTAGCATCATCCTCAGAGGATGTGCTGGGTCTCTACTTGCAATGGAGATCTCTATCTCCAAGACTAACTTATCCTCCTGAGAAGAAGGTCTAGCCTCGGGTCTCTTCTGAGGACATGACAACTCATGTCATACGACCTAAGCATGTATCTATTATTTATTTTGCGCTTAATCTATTAAGCTTATGTCCATGACATCTTATTTACATGCCTTTCATTAATTTAGTGGAGGATTCCTTAAACCTTATTAACCTTACCCATACCTCAAGAGGGTGAGGAGAAGAAAGAAGACCCTAATCCTTTAGGTCCTTATCAGAATTTTGAGATGAGAAGGGATGAATAAGATGAGAAGTCCTAAAGGTATCTTATTTCGATTCATACCCTAAGACTTTGGCCAGGCAGTCACACGGGTCTGGGAGTCCTCGTATTCCGAATAGAGGTGCAGAGGAAAATCTTGCCAGCCCCCGGTCGTGATCCCTTTCTAGACACCTCCGTCTTTCGGATACTCCTCTAATAACTCCCTTGGGTTCTATGGAGTTTGTAAAATTTAATAATTATTAATGGTTAACTGAGGAACCCAGGCTCTGATACCAAATGTTACGACCCCACCTCCCGATAACCCCCAATTAAGGGATACCAAGAGGTTGAGCCGCACCCATTAATCCCGGATCAAAGGTTCGACATATAACCATAAACAATTATTAAATTCTAACAGACTATACTAAAAAATGGTAATAAAATTTTTCTTTACATACCTTTTGAAAACTTGGATCTCGAAACTTCTATCCACACCGATACTAATCTAACTAATCCTCCTTTGTACTTTAATTCTCTTTTAGTATCACATGTGCCACTTTACTGTTTGTTCTTTTCATTGTACCTAAAACGCCGACAAACAAAATGTCGGTCAACCGAAGCTGGTATGTGGGGGAAACAGATAATCATGCAACTATGATAACCATGTAATCATTCAATTAATCATTTAACAACCAAGATTACGTTTTAAGCCAAACTACTCAATCCATCTTTTCCACAACTCTGTGTTGTCCCTATAAGGACTTACATGGTACCTCTATTAAGGTGACTTGATGGACCTGCCCTCTAGGCAGCCAAAGTCTTTCATGACTTGATGACTATACCCTCTAGGCAGCCAAAGTCATTCATGACTTGATGACTCTACCCTCTAGGCAGCCAAAGTCATTCATGACCTGATGTACCTACCCTCTAGATAGTCTTTTATCAGGTCAGCCATTACGACACAGAGGGAATCAGGGATTGAGCTAGAATGCATATACATTATGTGATAGTCATAGTCACTTTATACTTTGCATGAAAGAAATAAACATCCAAACTGTTTAGTTGCATTCAATGTGATTAAACATCCAGGAAACATCGGGAAACATAAGCGGTTAACCATAAGTAACCACATACCTGATCCATAGTAACTTGATGTCCATGCATTAACATTCAACACAATTAACAAGCAATCAACAATATCCTGAAAATAATGCATAACATCCAAGTGTCATTGTTTTATTCAAACATCCACAAGATCAACTTGGATTCCACCTTATAATTTCTAGGCCAACTTTAGGGTTTTATTAGGTTTTTAGCCTTCATTATGCATTTATCACTTTTAATGCTCTTTTAGTTCACAAACCCTAATTTTTGCATCATAGGCACCATTGAATGTCAATTAAGTCTAACATGTTTCTTTTACACTAAAACTATTATCTTTATCCTTTTAGGTCATATCCAAAACATTAAGGCTAATTATCATCTTCGGTTTCTTTCAAATTGACAAATCATATTTCATTATAGTTCAATTCACATATATGAACCTTATTTATTACTATTTCCACTTTTATACACTAGGAAACACTAATTATCCAAATAATTCCTATTAAAGATCTTTGGTATTCAATTTATCTTTGAATCATCATATCTCCATTTTATTCTTTGATTTGTACATTTAAAACCATTAGAATTCATATCAACATAAATTAGGGTTTCTAATCCCATTAAGGCATATTCATGTACATAGAACCCTAAATTAAACCAACTATATAAAAAAGATCATATTTTTAAATCCTATTTTCACTTTTATTAACCACAGGTTAATATCAGATTGAATTATCCATCTATCATCAAATCTAAGGGTTTTTCCTTAGTTAAATCATTAAAGATGATAACTTTATGTACTTTTCCAATTTCAAGCATATAAACTCTAAATTAGACTAATCATGTGCAAAGTTCTTCCTTTTTGAACTCATTGTTCCTTTTTACATTTAACAGGTTAATATCAACTCTAAAGATCCATTAAACCCTATTAAACACATTAATCATATCAAAATAGGGTTCCTCAATCTTTAATTCATTAAAGATGATAATATACACTATATTTCGAACTATGATCAGATTCAGGCTATGAAACTATTTTTATTGAATTCCTTGTGTTCTCATGATCAAAATTCATATATAACTTGTTTTAATCCGAGCTACGGTTATTTATCTATGAATTTTTCATTAAAAGACTTACTTGACCAATCGGATGGCGCCACGTCATCTAGCTCATGCAACACAGATCGTTTGAGAATTATAACCGAATTACGGTTTTGCTCTCGACTTAAAACTCGGTTCTTTTGGCCCGTGGACGGCAATTCTGTCCAATCAAGCCTCCGCCTTTCTTCTTCCTCACGATCCAGCAGCTACTTGTGCCGCAGCAACCCTAGCTGCAACTGCACCCTTCTCCTCCCTCTCTTGGACATCGTCGGTCTCCGGAAAAGGGTCCCGGACCTCCGCCGGACCTCCCCGCACTTGGGGCGCCGCCCGATCTCAGCTAATAGGGCCACCTTCACGCCCCTCAGACCGGCGACGTGCGGCTGCCCTGCAGGTCGTTCGGCCGTGGCTGCACCTCGTCTAAGGCCTGGGGACGAAGGCTCTCTTTCCCTTCAGCAACGTGGGGTATTAAGCTTCCATCACGAACCCTCCATGGCTCCTCGTTACGCTTTGGTTGTACTATTTTTCCTTGATTAGGTTTTAGAACGTAAGGAAGTAAGAGGAAGATATGGAAGAGGGTGGGAGACGTGAGATCTCTCTAGATTCGCCCCCAAGTCTCACCCCTTATATAAGTGAAGCCAACGAAGCCCTGTGAGGACTTTCCTTAAGGAAACGAAGTCCTTTTTCTATTAGAAATCGTTTTCCTTCAAAGAGAAGAAATTCTTCTTCTCTTTCTCTCCTTTGGTATTTCCTATTGCTTGAATATGAGAAATTCGAAAATCCCTCTCATTCTTGTTTTTATTCTTAGTTTTTAATCCATTAGCCACAAAATTTCTATTTCCTTTAATAGAAATTACATTCTTTGTAACAATATCCCATAATTCATTAATAATGCATTATATTATCCTCTTATTTTGCCTTTTTAGTATTTTCTCTTTCTTTCCTCTTTATTGGGACTCCTTGGATCCCAATATATTCCATTATTTCGAAATTACTTCTTAAGGATACTTATTATCCTTCTAGATGCATCTATATGCATTATTTCACATTATCTTGTTTATTTCTCATTAAATTATTTCTTTTTGAGGATTTCTCTTTATTTCCCTTTTATTTTCCTCATGGGTATTCCTTTTATCATTAGAACCCTAATGGATACGAATTATCACCAAGAAAACTCATTTATGCCTCTTTCCACTCATTTTCCACATTTTACCATTGTTTTCAATTTCTTTCTTAATAAAGAAATACTTAATTAATCTTTTCTTTTCTTATTGCTTTCGTTTTGCAACCTTGGACTCCTTGGTACCTAAGGAACACAAGAGGCACGAAATCCTCTTTGTATTTGCCTTCTAGAGGTTTCTACATATTTCTTTTCTCAAATTTTCAATTATTCATTCACTTATTGAATTTTCTTTGTTATTTCCTTGTTATTGGGCCCAATAGCCAATAAAGCCCACAAATCAAACAACAAGGCTATTTTAAACGAAATTCATGTCTTTAAAACAAATCATATCATTATTTGTTCATTTATCCTTAATATGAGAAATTGCATTTCTCACCAATTGAACCCAAAAATTGGGGTTATAACACAATCATTGGCCTTTTTCATTGTCTACCTTAACCATATATAGATGGTTGGTGCACAATCTTATCCTTTTTCACTTATCTAATGAACTTTCCCTTATAGGACAAGAAATATCATGCACCTTACATTTCAAACCCTACACAAGGTAGTATTTTTAGTTGGGTTTAACACTATGACCTTAACTAATCCATATTCATTTATAAATATTTTTATGGTCCTTGACTAAGACCATAAACTAGACCATAAACCATTTCCTGAACAAGAATCAAACCTTTCAATTCCTACATGTAGTAGATAATTTTTCAGAGGGTTCTAAAAATATGACCTTAAACTAATCAAGAATCAATGATAGGTTTTTGGGTCTTGGACCAGGACCTTAAAATAGACCATGTATGATTCATTTCAAAATCTTACAATATGTAGATACCTTTAGTGGCTCTTGGACATGACCTGAAGGCGTACCATATCCAAGGCCCTAAATTATGGAGGTTAAGGTATTTTTACTTTTCAATTGAATCCCTATATTGTGTATGCAACTGATGGCCTATAGTTAATGTGTCCAAAAGGAAGATAGATCAAAGGTATTGGGACTTTAAAGTTATACCCCCATATGTTAGATGACCACAATGATAATATGAGGTCATATGTAGTAAGTGGGGTCAAACACAGGAACAAGGGTGGCTATTTGTTTAGGATTTTAGGCCTTAGCTTAACTAATTCTAATCAATGGGTAGAATTGGTGTTCCTTAATAATAGGGTAACCAAAAAGATATAAGTAATTCAACAAAGTTAACTCGATCCGTTGTAGTATGCGATAAAGTAAATTTGAATCATCGATCGATTTTATCCTAGATAAAACTCATTCGATCACTTAAATAAGTTTTTCCAGTGCAGGGTTTCGATCGAGTTCTGTGTATTGGAAACTCGACAAGACCTAGACATTCTCAAAATGCATCCAGGGTGTCAGTTGAGTTTGTTACAAGAGAAACTTGACTGAATAGGCACTCTATGATGTAAAATACCATAAAAGTGATTCAATGTTTGAATTAAGTGCTCCTAATTTTTTCTAAGCTTAATTATAAGTCATACAATCATTACAAATGATTTACCACATGATTCTAATGGATATACATTCCACAAAAGTGGACTTCATTGATTTTGACTTATCTTTTTCCAAGTTAGGATGTGCAAGTTTAGGCATTTGGAGTGTGTCTATACCTAATCTAAATCACTCAAGTAGAAGCATTAGACACAAATAGTTGGAATGGCTAGTCGTCATCAAAACAATAGTTTAGTCAACTAAAATAAGGATTTTAGTCAACATTCTCCCCCTTTTAAAGATGACAAATCATTCCATAAATATATTGAAAGCATTGAAGTAAAATCATACCTCTGTAGGTAACAGACGGCTCTCTCTCTCTAGGAATCGCTCTCTCTTCTCACTAGGAACTCCCCGGTGGCTGCCGCTGGCGGGAGGGAGCGTCCCCCTTGATGCTTTCCTCCCCCTGGCTCTTTAGTTCTCAGTGTGGTTTCGCTCTGTGGGGAGCATGTTGCAGTGGTTCGTCAGAGATAGGGAGCAATCGAATGTTTGGCTCGGTTGTGCGGATTGGTGAGGGATGTTGTTGCGCTGCGAGGAGCAGATCTAGACCAGAGGATTGGCATGTCAACCTGGTCATTTCCACTCCGTTCAAGCGTGACGGTTGGAAGAGAGCCTTTCTGAACCAGATTTGGCTTCTTTGTCATCGCCCATCTTGTAGGTGATGGAAGGGTTTGCTCCTTTCCTTCACAAGCACCTCCCCCTCTTTCCTCCGAGCGAATCTAGGGTCTCCTGGATGCCGATGGTTTCCCGACCCCACCCTATTTTTGCCTGGTGCTTTTGGCGGTGGATGGGTCCGTCGATGGCAGATCGGCGACGTGTCCCTTTCTCCAATGAAGGTAGAGCTCGCTGGTCATCCTACTAGGGTTCACATCACTGAAGGTGTTCCCTCTGGCGTAGGGGTTTCCCCCTCCGGTGGCCTTCTCCTATCGTGCGCTCTTCTACAGGCGGTCAACTGTTTCCCATATCCTTTTGGATGGATGATTCTATCATGGATCCTCTACAACTACGAGTTCGAACACACTTTAGATGTTTGATGAGGTGCCTCCGTGGTTCACTGGAGTCTCGTTTCATCAACTGCTGGATGGAAGGTGGTGCTGGCGCAAACCAGGAAGAAGCATGTTGTCTCCTCTCTACTGCGTGATGGAACACTCTCAGAGTGTTCGATGATATGCCTCTGTGAAAACAGGGGCATCGGGTCCTGGTCGGGTTCCTCGGCCAGTGCTGGCCTCGAACCACTTGTTATTGTGCGGTGGATGGTACTTTGGGGAGCTTAGCGCTCTTGTTCCTTTCCCCCTTAGGTCTCCCGGCCTTTATGACAAGGCAACATCTTTCAGGTGTTTGCTGGAGTGCTTGCATGTTCTGCTTCTATCTGCCCGTCCAATTCACCTAGACACTAATCTATTTTGTTCGGTGCCTTGTTTCAACCTCCGTATGTCTTCTGACCACTATCTTCATAGGACAATCATACTGCCATGTGTGAAGAAGATATATGATGGTTGAATGAGTCATTGTTCCAGTGTGATCAGACTGCTTTTGGATTCTTTTACGAGAAGATGGTTTGACAAGATAGACACTGCAATCTGCAACTGTTTGAGACAGATAAACTCCAAAATAGAAGTGCAACCTTGCTTGGTGCATAGATAGAAGCTTGGTGTCCTTAGTCTACCTTCTGTGCCTGCACAATTTTTGGGTGGTCTTTATTGTCAGTGCAACTCCTCAGCTATGTAGGCTGATGGATAGTCAGTTTCTTGTTTGTGTATTTTGTTGGGACGTTTCCTTCTGTTTTGTAGTTTCGTTTGTTTGGATATCTTATGTTTCAAGACCGGTTAGAATATGGTCTTTTATTTTCAATCTGTAATCCTGTAAACGGTTAGGGGGTGCGTCTTCATGTACCTAAAGTTTTGGATTTTGATAGCAACAGAGTTTTTAGCCGACCGAAAAAAAACCACTCTTGAGAAACCTAGGGGTTTCAATAAAATTGAGTCCATATGCTCCTCCTCAATTGATGCTCATGGAGTTTTCATACTCCTCCTTGATTGATGCTATTTCTTCTACACGGTTAGTTTTCATAACATTTATAGAGACTCTGTCTTCTACTCATATAAGTTCCACATATATGTCTTCTCTGCTTTACATATCCCCTTACATAGGACACGACTTCTCCCCCTTTGTCATTTCAAAAGTGAGGGGTGAAAAACATAATTTTTTAGTAAAAGGAGATACCACATGTTATAAAGGAGAGTAGAAGAGCAAAACTAGGGGCTTGTCCAAGCAATATAAGTAAAGCATATCAAGACATGCATTTGAACAACCCTAGATGTAATTCTGGCAGATATCAAGGTAAAGCTATGTAAGCAAGGAACTCAAGATAATATATATGTAATTCAAGGAGAAAACTTGAGTATGTATGAAACCAATATACACACATAGCATATAGTTGGATACCACTTATGATAGATATCAAAATATGAACAAGGCTAGAATTACATGTATATTGACTACTAGTAGAATCTAGGTCCATAACAAAAGATTCACAAGTTAAAGAACAAGCTATGAGTATATGTAGAGATATATCCAAACTAAAAAGATATGCAATTTTAGAAATGATAAAGGATATAACTCACCAAAAAATATGAATCATTACCAAATGATGATTACCACTAAGAATCTCAAGGCTGTATCAAGACAGGATATACAACTAGATAAATGTAGCAAGTTAGAGCACAACAGAAGAAATTTAAGACACAATCGGGAGATCCAAAGAGATCATCATCAAAACTGGCATAAAAATCAAGATAGGTGATTGCAAGATAAGAAGATACCAATTAAAGCAATTACAGAGATAGAGTTGTATGCAAGATAGGCAAATTTAAAGCACATGGCAATGAGCACATATAAAAGGTACCAAAAGGAGTGTCATAGAATAAGGCTATTGGTTGACAAAGTCTAGTTGAGGGAGAAATTATCATCCAAAAAGCCAACTGTATATTTTGTGCATAATGTTGTTGGTCAAGTTTTTGGGTTGAACTTCTCGACCGACAACAACTATTGGCAACACCCATTGGTGTTGTTAGTCGAGTTTCTAACATGACAAACTCGACCGAAACTGCTACTGTCTAAAAACATATATAGAAGCATGCTAAAAATATAACCAATATACAACCATGTATGAGCAAGTTAGTAATGCACTATGAAAGCATCAGGAATAACTCTTGAGCAAAAAAAGTGACGAGAATCACAATATACCACTTTTGACTCAAAAATCATATGTATTGTGCATACTAACTTGGAAAAAGTAAATAATGATTGGATATGAGAAAGAATAACAATACCTCTGTTCTTACTAATTCTTTTCCACTTGTTTCCACCCCTACACATCTCACCTTTCTTCTTTCATGTGGATTGAGAAGTTAATTCAGAAATCAATAGCTCATGCCAATCCAATTTCAAATGACCTACAAGAAGAAAGATGAAATGGTCCCCGATCGTATTTTTGGGCCCAGAGGGTTTAGCTTATCAGCCCAAGTCCTATTGATCTTGAGTGCTTTCCTAAAGGGGAAATATGTGGAATGGTGACCAATTTCATTGCAATAATTACATGATCTCCTATCCTTGGAATTATAAGATTCTTCATTGAAAATTAAAGGTATTTTATCTTTGTTGTTCATTTGTCTACTATCAAGTTTAAAACCATATCTACCCATTTGTTTGATATTATGGTCTAGGATTTGATTAATATTATTTTATCATCTAAGAATATTTACATAGAGGATCTCAAACTACAACTTTCATGCATAAGAGAAATAATAGTAGAAGATAATTGATTGCAATCATCTCTAGCATGGAAAAGATCAGTTTCTAAGCAAAGAGCTTTGATCGTATAATAATATTTATCAATATGATTAGCATGACAACCCAAACAGTCATCTCAACACTTGAGACGCTTGTCTGGCTGCCCAAACGGCCGTCTCAACACTTGAGATGGTCGTTTGACAGTCCATTCAGCCAATCTATCATTCTGTTGTGTGAATTGAATACCTAATGCTTTAGTGATCAACCCAACCATCATTCAAGATAAAATCCTCTTCTAGATGAGTTACTATGTGTGTGACCCTATAGGTCCCATATCACATCGGCAGTGAAAGTCCATAACTAGCTTATGACATCACAAACATGGAGCGATGCCTAGTCGCACATCAGTGCTACCCAAGTAAATGGAAAGTTGGAGAACAACTTCAACCTACAACATGTGTAATGTGTTGCAATGATTGTATAATTCCTTTGTCACTGATATCCATATGAACTCGAGGCATGTAATCGTCATCCTCTAAACATTCAATCAATGTTCTTTGAACCAAGAGAAGATTGTCTGAGATAATGTGACCTCAATATCATATATTGATTCACATGTGCATACGCATGTATTTCTCAGTATTACTTATCAAGTGGCCATGATATCATACTCTAGTAGGATGGAAAAATCCCATATCTATCACTCACAATCTATCCCTATGTGGCAGCTCCACCCAATCATCACCTTTATAACAACCCATGTTTCAGGACTGTGTTTGATGATGTCAAAGCGTACCCAACTACATGTGACGAGTGTAGTGATTTTAGTTCTAAGAATCACAATCACCACCTTCACTATGAGAGCTAACTAAGACCATCAAAGACAGTTTTCATGTGTCACTCTCAAGGTGGGTCTACCCGATACACTGTTCCCCTAACATGTATCTATGTGCTTGGTTTGATATTTTCATATCATGACTAATGAGATTCTGCCATCAACCAACCCACACTCTAGTCTTTGGTGTTAATGATGTCTATCTACCTTCCACAATAATAACTGACAAGGGACATAATAAGAATGTATATACTATTGACACTCGTATGATTTCATCCTCCAAGGCTATTACTTGAAGACATACGTCATTGAGTATTGCCATTCTTTAGACATTTATAATGTTTCCTCATCATCTCATAATTGAATGGAACATAATGAATTGGAATCTTTCCTTAATTACATTATTATTAATCAAATCCTTTGTATGCCATGTCAATCATCATATGATTGGCTCTACGAGCATACTTCACCTACATGTTTTACATACATTTACGCATATAAGTGTACATAATGGACAATATAATCCATATCATCCTTTTGTTTATAAAACACAAACTATATATATAAGAATTCTAAATAAATATCTTATATGAATTGGGACCCAAAATAATGGAGATAATCACTATGAATATAAATGACAACATTTGAATATTTTTTACTTGATTTTTGTATAATAAGAATAAGTCATATAAATACTCACACACATATATATCCAAATTCCTTTTTTATTATCTCAAAATAATGTTCTATTAAATAATATACATATTTTATATATGATATGTTAATATCTCCAACACTTTAATATCTCAAGATAAAACCAAAATAAAATATTAAAAATTCTAGGACTTGGCTATAATTAGAAGAAATTTTCTATCGGTTACTCCATTTAGCGACAATAAAGTGTTTCTAGAATATTATAAACTAATGCTCTATGATAATTTTTTTTGATGATATCTTTTTATTTGAATTGATAGATGACATACACACATATGCTAATCTCTCTACGATTCACCCCTCAACATGCAAGTCAGTCACCCCCTAGGTGGATACAAAAAACTTTAATAAGGAGGAGAAACGTGTAAGGCAAAGCATCATCAATTTTGTCTTTCCTCTTTGATACATTTGGGTTATTATTGATGATGTGATTTCTCTTATTTGGTGTTATTAACATGTAGATAATAGGAACCTTATAGTGTTATCATGTATATTCCTTGATTTATTGTTGATCAACAAATATCATCATCTATAAGGATTGGAAATTCATTTGTTACCTACACTTCATGAAGAATTGTTTGTGATTTAAACATCTACGCGGATATAAAAATAGCTCATAAATAAAAATATAATAAACACACTTGAAATTAACAATAAAACAGAAGTTTTACACCCTTTATTTTATTCAAAAATGAGAATCATTATAGTTTTCATCAAAATGAATCAAATGCTAATACATATTTTTGTTAACTGATCAAAGTTAGTGAAGTGAGTTAATTGGCCGGGGAGGAGTGGTTCAGGTGGTTCGACACACTGTCCCCTCATGAAGGGACCCAGGTTCAAAACCCAGCGACCGCCTCTGAAATGGTACCCGCTGTGCAGGTCGACCAACTATGCGCTTTAACTGGTTCCCGAGTGTGCGGGGTGCTCGGGGCCCGAGATTTCTACACTGTCTGGAGGGGTCACAAAAGTGACGCTTCTACTGGGGGGTTCTCTCGATAATCAAAAAAGAAAAAAGAAAAAAAAGAAGTGAGATAATTTTTTATGTTGGTTTTTTTAGAAGGTTCTAGAATCACTTATATGTTACTTATGTTTACAAAATTACTACAATATTGTTTTCCTATTGAAGTAGTCATATACAAAATATCACAGGAAAAAAAATGTAAATGGAAACTTTGCATATTATAAAATTGTAAAATTGATGAAATGGGTTTAAATTTAAGATAATAGCATGTATAATTTGACTTGTTATTGTTAGTACTAAATAAATAAAGTGAGTTATATATAGACATCATATAGGGATTATAAACTTGAACAACGAGTTAAATTTATAGTGTCTTATTTTTTTGAATCAATCAGGATACAATTACATATACATGCTTTCACATTTTACTAAGGTGATGCAATGGGTTTGGGCTATTATGTATTAGCATCTATGTTTATAACTAGCATGTACCCCCACAAAGTATGTATAATTTTTGTTAGATATTTTTATTTTATTTTAATGATCTGAAAAAGAACAACATTAGACCGAATAGGAAAAGATATAATTCATTACATATTTTTAGCATTTCAAATGATGTTAAATAAAATAACCTAAAAATCATATACTATAAAAAAATCGTATGTTCTTTAGCTTATTAAGTTCCATTTGTCATTTCTACCTAATGAAGAACAACTTTAAGCTAATATATTATTATTTGTTATGTGATTAGTTAGTTGAAAACTATAGCTGGCTTAAAATTATAGAATTCAAGGCATTTACTATTGATACAAAAAAAGAAATTACAATTTGTTATTGAGTATAAATATGCCTTATTACAACATATACATATTTGACTAGAAAATATTTACAATATGTGCACAAATTTCAAATTTTACCAAGTTATTGCATGAGTAAAATCTTACTTATAATCCATGATCATAGATTATTTTTTAGGTTAATAAGTCACCTATAAAAGTGTTGGGATATTGAATCTTAGACTCAATTTGAAGATTAGAATGGTAATAATAAAATGGTAAAATAAATAAATAAAGAAGGGTTTGTCAAACATTGTTTTTACATAAAATCATTATGTTTTATTACATACAATAACAAATGAGAAATCTCCTAGATTTTGTTCGATTTTTATCCAAATTTCTCTCTCCTTTGTTCGATTTTTATCCAAATTTCTCTCTCCTTTGTTCGATTTTTATCCAAATTTCTCTCTCCTTCCAAAACCACCTCACATCAACAAACCCACGATTCTTTTGGCCACTCTCTCCATCTTGCTAACATCCTCATAACTATCCTGCCGTACAGTCTCATTCGTCGCACAAAGCGAAACAGTGCTGCCATGACTGAGGGAGTGGTGCCACACGTTCCCTGGGGTAAGTTCCCTACCTACATGTTAATTCAAATATAACTCCTCGCCCCTTCTCCTCTATCTCCCATTCTTACAGATCTTCCACAAATATCTCTCATGAAGGCACACTCAAAGGAAGACAGTGGCAAATGTATCTCCTGTGTGAGCGATCCACGACCATCGTCGAACAAAAGAAGGGTGAACAGGGTTGCATTGTTGGAACCGCATTGATGGGTTGCAAGTGTGTCACCACAGCAAGCTTAAAGGACGGCTATCATACTGCTTCCATAGGCTAGCTTTTTAGGGTCTTCGTCAATACTCTATCCAACAAATATTTCAATATACCTATACCCTCCATCAAGGTGAAATATGCCGAAGCTGGAAACGACACACATCTGTAATTGTAACCCATCCTCCCATATTGTGTGTTTCTACATTGCCGGTTGTAGTAGTTGATTAGATGCATTGTTCGTGGAGGATTCATGATACATGATACAAAGTCAAAAAATATCCAGGGAGCTCGCCTTACTCTGCAAGTTCACACATTTTTTCAACATCTTATTTATTCTAATTGAATTCTTCCTCTCAATACGTGTTCTCTCCATAATGACTTCATTATCAAGTCCATTCAATTACGGAAACATGTCTAGGTGAATTTCCAACAAATATTTCAATATGCCTATACCCTCCATCAAGGTGAAATATGCCGAAGATGGAAACGACACACATCTGTAATTGTAACTCATCCTCCCATATTGTGTGTTTCTACATTGCCGGTTGTAGCAGTTGATTAGATGCATTGTTCGTGGAGGATTCATGATACATGATACAAAGTCAAAAAATATCCAGGGAGCTCGCCTTACTCTGCAGGTTCACACATTTTTTCAACATCTTATTTATTCTAATTGAATTCTTCCTCTCAATACGCTCCATAATGACTTCATTATCAAGTCCATTCAATTACAGAAACATGTCTAGGTGATTTTTTGTTACTATATAATGTCTATTTATCTTTCTTGCTCGAAAGAAAAGGATCAACCCAACAAATCAACCACCACAGACCACTTATGTATGATATTATTGTTTTTTAAAATAGCTACTGAAACTGAAGTTAATATCTAGATAAATGATGTGCCTATTTTACAATTAAGAGTTGAGATGTGTTATTTTTGGATGTTAGATCAGGTCCTGCTCAAGGTTTAAAACTATTTTATCTTTCAGCCACAGTGTCGGGGCTTTGGCAAGTCTGAGAATGAAACTAAGGGAACCAACATGAATCGGCTTAATGCGATGATGCATATTAACAATGAAGAAGGCGAAGTCGACATTCGCAATTGGGTGGAATAAGAGACGTACTTTATTTTTCTTGAGCTGGATGTCCAAAACTTAATCTTTAATTTTGCTTCACTCCTCTCATCCCATAAAAAATGATTCGACGACTTTCTTATTCCCACTCCAATTAATTCGGTCCTCCATTATAATTTATGACGATCTTCTTGTTTTTCTCCTTTCACACATATTTTTTATCAGATAAATTATTTTTAGTCAAATTAAACTAAAAACAAAACATGCCCAATCTCAGAATATTTATCCTTAAATTGAATACTTGATCGTCTTATTTTCCATTCCGTTATATTTACTAACAATTAATCTTCAACATTTCTAATATTCCTAAATCCCACCCATTAATCTCTTGCGCTCATCTTCATTACTATTTTTCTGGTCTACCACTCCTCAAATTTCCCCCTATTTTCTCTCCTCAAATATCTCCCCTATTTACTCGGTCCTTTCCTTCCCATCTTAATTGTGATTCCCAACACCACTCTCATTATTTATGACCAAGTATCAAACCAATAGTCCCCTAGCCCCACAGTCAAACAAATCCACCCTAACTCCACGCTTCCCTTCCTCTCTCACCACGTATTCCTCCCAAATCTCAACTGACTACATCCATAACAAACCATTCCGTCTTTTATATTTGTTTAATTTTATATTTTTTTCTTTTATGATAAAAGGGCCATTATCCTTTTTAGCAGTTATGAGATTATTATTATCTTTTTGGAAAGTTTTATTTTTTAAATATTTAATGTAAGATAAACATATTCAATGGGGCATGATTACCATTATCCTTTTCAAAAATATTATTTTTTAAATATTTAAAATAAATATATGCAATGGGGCACATGCATATGCACGTGTGTGTTGCTAGTATATATATATATATATATATATATATATATATATATATATATATATATATATATATATATATATATATATATATATATATATATATATATATATATATATATATATATATATATATATATATATGGGAGTTTATTGAATTGCCGTGCGGTAACAATCTTTTGCCTACTCGTAAATACTATCCATTTTTTAATTCAGCAATATCAGTGGTTTCGTTCCTCGTGGCAGTTCCATGATCTGTATCTAGTGCTTGGACGATGACAAGGCCGGTAACGATGGATGTCTGGAGTGGTGGCGGGGCAAACATTACGTCACAAGATCTGGATTGGTGGTGTCGGTGGCGAAAAGCATGGATGCTGAGGAGGGAGTGAGGGTTAGCATCAAAGGCTGATTGTGGTCAGGGAGCAGGATACAGAGAAACCCCAGTGTAGCGGCCACTGGAATCCCTCTGTTATTTGTTGGGGCTCACGAAATGTTTCAATATAGATCATTGGCAGGTCAACTACGACGGCTAATCCTTGACTACGACAAGAAGGAGCATGACTCCGCACCAAATACTTGGACGTCAGTAATCTTTCATAGTCACGTTGATAATTGTCATCGTCATCCTCCAGTTCATCCTGAGGGTGCACGACAGTGACGGAAGTGAATGTCCAGATGTTAAGATGACATGTGTGGTGCCCAGGGGATGACCTAGAATAGTTACCAGCCATTCTCTCGGCGACAGCTTACAATCCAAGTCAAACAGAGGTGCACAGTGCACTAGGTGTGGGGAGGGAGTGAAGCTGGTGTTTGACATTCTGTTACCGATGGCGTTACCAATGGGGCTCTGTCCGGCATCTACTCCTCTTCCTCCTCCTGAAATCATGATCTGTTGCTCCTTCATCTTGATCCAATTCCTCATCATGTTCCAACCTATCCTTCTTTGTTTTGTTGTGGCATATTTGTGCCGGTCATGCCTGGCCAAGGCGTCATGACCTTGCTGCGGCGGGAGCAAGGATCATTAGGACGTTCTAGGTGAATAAATATACTAGTATTCTCATCGCTTATCTTGTACGTGATCATTCCGACTATTTGGGACAATAGCTAAATGTGGAGATGGCTTCTAATAGAATAAGCATCGCCAATTTCAAATACAATTAAAATGGGATGTGATTTCAAATACAATATATATCTTACTCCTGCCTTCTTTCACAAAGTCTTGTTTAAAGCATTGCAGACGTTTGTTGAAATGCTAGAATGAAGTACATTAAATCATGAGAACTGGTTGAAAAAGTAGATCAAAATGGAGATTGGTTAATTTCTGTAAAGAATTGTCATTTTTAAATTCTGTGACAACTCATGATTTCCGATTCGACAATGATCATTCATATGATTTTATCCGAAAAAGTACATGTCTATGAGGAAGTTTAACGTTGAAGATTTTTAACTGCTTGGTCATTTACATGTGCTCTGTACAAAAAAGACCAATACAACTTTATTCCTGATAGCTCTATGCCTACGAGGAGGGCTTCACTGGAACTAGCCACATCATATGTCCATGAGTGGATTGTGGCCCTGACCACCCTAGAAGTTCATGGCAGTAAGAGGTGGATGACTAAGCGTTTGCCAAGTTCTGAAGCAGCTACATCATACAACATGGCATTCCAGTAGAATGCATGAAATTATTGCCATATGATTGTTTGTTTTAATGTCAAGGAAAGCATTTGTCTCATACATATTGTTACTCCTCTTCATCTCCAGTCTAACAATCATTATTTCTGCTGATTTGCATCACAATTGGTTTTCTATCTTGATCAGGACGATCTTCCCCATCCATGTCATGTTCATGCCGATGAGCGGTATCGTGATCGGCCATTGCTTACGGAGCTCAGATGCGATCAGGGTCTTGATGCCAGGTGTCGATGTTGGCTGGGACTGAGGAGGAGATGCTGCTGCTGCAACAGGTGGATTGCGTGATTCAATTTTGGTCCAACAGTTGTTAAGAAGTCATGAACGCGGGACTTCTTATAGTTGTGCTTCGTAGCAGGAAAGCTGCTTTGTCTCAAGAAATTCCTTCGCAAGATGACTACTACTTATTTAGATCAGCTTCTGTTTTTATCGTTGGATCCATGATCATTTGGAGTTGGTCATTTCGATGCAGGATGCACACAATCTTCTAACGTTTTATTGATGGATCCATGATCATTTGGAGTTGGTCATTTCGATGCAGGCTGCACAAAATCTTCTAACTCAAATATGGTGTGAATTTTGTAGCATGGGGTTTGTAAAAGTGAATTGTAGTGTGAAATTTCTCAGCGTGTTGTATAGTTTGTAAGTGGTGTGCATAGTATTTTCAACTGAAATATGTAGTGCTTTCAAGAGAATTATGTAATGTAAACTTGGTTATTTATGCCAAATTTGAAATTGCTACTTCCTATATGTATCTAATCTTGATGACGTCGTTAAGTGGGCTAAATAGCTACAAGTAGTGTAATGCGATGCATTTTATTCAATTTTTATAAGAAAAGAATTCATTTTTTTGGGGGAAAGAAAAGAAAACATCGAGTATTAGTAAGTAGTTTTTATATTTTATAATTTAAACTTACAAGACATTTATATTGGGTTGTCTACAAGATAACACATCGTGTATTATTTTTTGACAAAATTAATTAGGTTCTTTTTATACCAAATAGTTACTTTACACATCATATAGTTACTTTTTTATAAAACCTAGTTACTTTTTATGTGTGATAGTTACTTTCTATGAAAAATAGTTACTTTTTATGCATGATAGTTATATTCTATGAAAAATTGTTACTTTTTATGCGTGATAGTTACTTTCTATGTAAAATTGTTACTTTTTTTTATATAGTTACTTTCTATGAAAAATAGTTACTTTTTATGCATGATAGTTACTCTCTATGTAGAATAGTTATCTGTAAATCATGTGTTATCTTTGAAAAAATTTAACTAGGTACTTTTTATTCCAAATAATTACATCCTCACAGTCAACACTCAATCCTTTTAGACTATGGCACAACCTGCATTGTTAATGACTCTCACTATTTCCCTGACCTGGAAGTTCCCTCCTACCATCACCATAGATACGCTTGTTACCACCTCCATGTCTGGAACAAGCTCATTGTCACCATATTCAAATTGTCCAGAATCAAGTGTGTCAGCATGTGCATCTTCAAGAACCTCTCCCTCATGCATGCTCCAGGGTTGGGTAGAAAAGGGATGTTGTTTGGTAATATTACACTAGTATGATACACAACAAAATCTGATAGAGACGCACTTTAATATGTAGTTTGTAAAGTATACACTTTAATTCATGATGTTTTAAATGTTTACACTTTTATATTTTATCTCGTCATGGGAAAATTTTAGACCAAGTTGATATGCCAAAAGTAGATAAAACGATCTCTTACTGGCACATGACATGTATTGTCCAAGCATTCATGTTGAACGTTTGTCTTACAACTTTGTTTTAACGAACATGACATTTGTGTAGAAACTTAGTATTGCGGGCATCTTGACATTATTACTTTTGACCCACCCTCAAATTTGTTACATTTAGTAATTCAGTGTTACTTTCCATGTTAAATACTTTTTTTTGCATAACGAATATTTAATCTTTCTTCAAAATAATAACTTTCTATATATTTAATGTTGAGTATACCTTTCTTGTGTAACTTGTATTCTTTATTACTTTATATAATTACTTTCTTATTTTTTGTGTCTCAGAGTTACATTCAGTACCCGATAGTTACTTTTAATACCATATAGTTACTTCGTATACTATTCTCGTGCATAATATATTTATTACTTTATATAATTAGTTTTTTATGTAATTAGTTTGTTACTTTTTACATACCAGAGTTACTGTCAGTGCTAGATAGTTACTTTTTATATCATATAGTTACTTTATATATTTTATAGTTACTTGTTTAAAACAATGTAGTAATGACACAGAGCAATTGCTTCATGTCCATATTTATCCATTGTGATGCCTACGGTGAATTTTTGCGTTGGGCTGAGATATCCATATGCATTTTATCAAACAATCAGGCAGCAACATGCGAGCATGAAAAATCAAACAGATTGACACAAGATGAGACATGTAATCCATAGAGCAATTTAGTTTGTAATATACATTCACTATTCAAAAATTTAATCTAATATGAGCAGATGCTATATTTACTGTATTTACTGCCAGATTGATACTTTTATGACACATTGTTGTTTTATGTGAAAAGTTATTATTTTCAATGACCTTTTGTCACTTTTTGGGTCAAACAATATTTTCAGTTAGATGTGACTATCATTGGCATACATATTTGGCATAGATACTTAAATGTGTATATGCTAATAGTGAAAAGGCAACTAGTCGAGTTTAGGAACTACATGGTTTCACTCATTAGATGAGATCAGTGATATCAGATCAGAACCTTCCAGTAGATTGCAACCTTCATAAATATTAGCAGTGATAGGAAATTTAGCCTTTATTCACCAACATCGGCATCATGAACAATTCATAGCAACATTTCAGCAATCCTTCATAAATATTAGCAGTGATAGGAAATTTAGCCTTTATTCACCAATATCGGCATCATGAATTCATAGCAACATTTCAGCAAACACTTCAACATCATAATGGAAGTGGCGTAGTTGAATGCTTTACACAGTGAATGAGAGTGGGACAATAAAAGGAAGGTTGTTGATTGTCTGAAGAAGTAATAAAGACAACTGAAGTTGTTTATTATCGTATAGCCTCAAAGAAACAGACACACCGACTCCCCACATCATTGCCCCGCTCCAAGCAGAGCTCCTCCCTGCACAATATGAGGAGTTGGTCCAATAGATCATCAAGAATGTTGATTGCCTCCATGGCACCATGGATGGGATTTTGTCCTTACAGTAGTATGGGATCTCCACGGCTAGCTCGATTTTCTTCTTCCTCATTTCCACTGCACATGAGCGTATTGTGTATCTTGGTGAGGGCCTCCCTCGCATCTCCTGTCTGACCCTTCCTGACCACTCACTTGGGCGATTCAGGCATTCACTTAGAGAGGGAAACATTATCGCGGAGTAGAGTCCCCTGTAAGACGACCCATCACATGAGTGAATGCATAATAGTGGCAGCATAAGCTAGAGCCAATCAAAGAAGAGAAACCGTTTAGAGAAGTATACTCTCTCCTCTTCCGTGCGAGCGAGCTGGTTGGAGATGTCAGTCAGGGATGAGTCGAGGGCGTCAAGCTGCGAGCCGAGGTCGACAATGATGTCATCCCACTCAATGAGGCCTCACTGGAGATCGGACAACTCATCCTCAAGCACAGAGAAGTGGGAAGCGAGCGCGATGGACATGATTTTCTTGGCTAGGTCAAGCTGCTCAGAGCGGTCTTCCGACATCACTGCCATCACCTCATTTGGTAGCTGTAGTCTCGAAGGAAGAGTCCCTACCATCAGCCTTTAACCATGAGGTCTGACCGGTATTAGTAGAGATAAGGAGGAAGGGGGAGAGAGGAGAGGTGAGGATGATGAGGAAGTGTATGATGCATCCTGTCACGATGGGGTTGTAATTGACAATGACAATTGGGGTGGATATGGGGGCATGATGTAGGGACGCGGGAGCCAGAACGACCAGGAGAAGAAGAGCTGGTCATGAAGGTGATAGGAATAGCGGGTGGAGATCAACTGACGCTGCCCTGGTGAAACGGATGAAGTGGGGGAAAAGTCTATCCCAAGTTGACGGAAGTGTGAGGATTGGGGGAGACGATCGCAAAGAGGCGGAAGGCAGAGGTTAGAGATGCCGAATACGGAGCATCGTGACATATTTATAGTTAGTGCCACTACTACCTGGGAACATGTAGATTTTCTATGGTACCCGTGTGGGCAATGAATACTAACCCTATATATATATTCATTTTTAGATATTTTCCATTTAGGATGAATAATAAAATAAAAGAGATGAACAATCACTCATATATGTATGAATACACTTCCAATTGTAATTATTATAAGTTTACCTTGATGTCATTAGAAATTATAATCACATAAAACCTTAATTATTTGCAACAAAACGATTAAGATGTATTAACATATAATGATTAGATCTAATGCAAGAATTTTTTTTTTATTTTGTATAAAAGAAGTAGTCAATTGAATTGATCCTCATACCATTTATAAAATTGATGTAATTAAAATGAAATTGTTCAACTAAAGTTATACATTTACATAAGTATGTTTTTTCTTAGTTTGTTCAAACTTGAAAAAAACCATATGTCATGTACTTAAGTATTCCAAGAAAAGATGTTTTCTTCAAAAGATAGGATATCATAAAAGTTCTTTCCTACTAATAAAATTATGCACAATATAACAATTTTCTATTATCCTGATAAAATAAAGACTCCTCATCAAATAATAGACATACGATCAACTTCAGACACACATTTCAATATGGATCCCTTGAAACTATGTTTCCAATGAGTCTGATAAAGTATATAGATAAACACTCACAAATAGAGATTATAGACAACAAAATATGGATAGAGACTCTTAATCAAAAGATGAAAGAGATCTATATAAAACTTAATATTTGTCTCAAGCAACATCAGGGTAACCCATAGTCACTTAAAGAGAAGATGGATAATGAGATTGAGGGTAATGAATTAATAGAGTATAAAATAATATGATTTACATCAATGCCATAAAAGGTAAAGTATAAAGTTTCATGTGTAAAGCACATGCAAAAAACTAGTAGGTTACTAAAAGTAACCTCAAAGGTGCATTTAACTGGATTCAGATGTAGGGAGAATTTCCATAGTCATTGAAACATCTTCTTGAGATTGGTGATATGGTTTTCTAGACTAAGATTTGGCAATCATATTGTCCACATAAAGATCCACCTCCTTGTGCATCATGTTGTGAAAGAGGGAGATTTTTTTCCCTTTGATATGTAGCTCTGACATTCTTCAGACCAGACTGTATGACCCAATAGTATAATACTCCCCATTCTGTGATGAAGGTTGTATACTCTTTATCTTACTTGGCCTTCTTAATGTGATTATAGCTGAAAAACTCATCCATGAAACTAAGTAGTGCATGTCTGATTGTGTTGTCAATGAGTACATATATGTGTGGAAGCAGGAAATCATCTTTTAGAGATACTTTGTTGAGGTTGCAATAGTCCATGAATATTCACACCTTTCCATCCTTCTTTGGTACTTGTACAATGTTGATGAGTTATTTAGTATAGCTGATTGGCTCTATGAAACCAACACTATGCTACTTCTAAATTCCTCCATGAACTTGAGGCTCCACTCTTGTCGCAACAATCTAGCTTGATGGGCAGTTAATGGATCATGATCACCTTGTCCAACCCAGACATGTCAACAGAGATCCATGCAAATACACTGATGTAGTGGAGTGGAATCTCTATCAACTGGTCTTTGATATATCGTGGTAGATGTACCCCTATTTTGACTTTGTGTTTCTTGAGTCCTGAAATGAGATTCATTGTCTCTGTATTGTCTAAGGTATGAAAAGGTTGATTCTCTGATACTATATACTCCATAATGGGATGTATTCTTAACTAGACATTTTTGTCTTTGTAGATGTTTGTTACTTTAGTGAAATATCTAGAAAACTCATGGAGATTCTGTTCATCTTTAGATATTCTTGGATTTTCTATGTTTCATATTTTTTTGGGATTTTATGAATTTTGCAAACTTTTAGGATGTTACAGGGGGTGACCGGGAATGTTGTAGAGTATGATTGAATATCCACTCTAGGATCTCCACCACATTGGGGTGTCGTTCTTCCAATAGTTTTTTTTGTGCTTGGAGGGATTTGGTCCTCAAGACATTGCGGTCATTTGCAAACCCATTTTGGGCTTCCTCATTGTTTAGAAAAAAGGTGAATGAGGGTTTGCAAGCCTTCTACAACCTTTGTATCAAAGTTGGCATTGACTCCCTTTACCTCAATCATGTCATAGGCGGTGGCATAGTCATCCCTAATAGCATTATAGTTCTCCTCCATGTCTTCAGGACATGTATTATTAGAGTCCTCTTGGTTCGGCTAGACAGAACAAATGTAGAGGAGATCATAGTTGGCTGCTTGAGATGGCACGTCCATCCCTTCTAGTGTTGGTTCAATGTTTTTTACCCCGAAAACTATATCATCTTGGTGACGTTTGATGCTTTCACCAGCATTTGGGAGCTCTAGACATGGCTTGTTGACTGTAGAAGTAGGCATGAGCTTGATTGCTTCCTTGTTTGGAGGGATGATCTTATATTTAGACTCTTGATTTTTCTATGTGATCTAGATGGTCTAGCTTTCTTCACTTATGTGGGCGATCTCCATGATGATGGATATAATCCTGGGGTAGTCATTATGGACGTCATTGTTCACCTCTTGCATGAGGTAAGGTATCGTCATTGGGATGATGGACTTGGCATTGCTAGCATCTTATTTTTTACTATCCCAATGCAAGGGGAGTACAGATGGGGACCTTTATGCTCAAGTCTAAGGTCCCATTGATATAGTATCCTTAGTTGACATCTTCATATAGATAAATGAGTCAAGCCTTGCAGCTTAAGTATCGAGTCAGTGATAGATAGTTTAGGTAACCCCTTTAGGCCAAGTCTATTATAGTGGGCCATAGTGATTTAGGATTCCAAAAAGGTATCCACCTGGAAATTCAAGTTCATGCATAGGATGGACACAAAAATCTCAGACCCAACCCCTTTTGTCTTGAAGGAATATGGATAATGAGACAAATCACTTCTCAAATTACTGAAAATCACTAGAAATTAAAACTTTTCAAAACATAAACTCCTTTATAATAAACAAGATGAACAATTTACATCATTGTGAAATCACCTCTCGAGTGATTATATACATCCATATACAAAATCTCGAGGCTTAAAGCCAAAAACCTCAGACCTACTGACTCCTAGTACCTAAGAGTACAGAGACGACATAAGACAAACTAACTACTGGACTTGACAGTCAGTATCTCCACCTGAGATTCACTGCTGCCCTTGGTGTTACTGCTGCTGATACTGCTCACCCTCATATTGGTTTCTTCGTCCTCGACGTCCACCTAAAAAGTTGAAACCTACGGGAGTGAGACAATTTGAATAATTGTCCCAGCGAGAGTTATAACTCTCCGCCAGAAGCTTTGTTATAGCAAATAAGAAATATGATAAGCAAGGTAACTTAACTCATTCAACAGCAGGTTTGATAATAAGTAAAGCATTTTCTACTTAAGAAGTCACTTCATTAAAGTATATAAAGAACATGTATACTAGATACTTGAACAGACTATTAATGTAAACAATGTAACATAAATCATTATTTCTTGTAGTTCAACCTAAGCAGTTATACGGATGATTATGTTTTACAAACATTATTATGCCCTGCGGAGATGAGGTATATCTCTCATACTCCAACCGATCACTACTAAGTCGCATCGGAATCATACATAGGTCATCAAAAGAGCCGGATTCTTATGACCTCATCTTCCTCAGTGAGTGTGAGGATCAACATGCAGGACATCTCGTGTCTCTGCTAAGATAGCTTACCAGGGTATTCATGCACTTCACTATTAGAGTCACAATGGCATTCTGTACTCTCTTCGCCATCGAAAGATCTTTTGTTTTACTCTCATCGATGCGGTATTTACAAATTTTCTCGGGAGATTTGTGGTACATAACCCCGACATAAACATATAGTGAAGGGTTGATAGATTAAGATACATCTACTTCAACTCCTACACTAGGACGTAAGGATATTCACGTCCATTTTCCCCCACATACTCAAAAGTATGTGATCCAGGAATTCCCTTAGGAAAACCTGTTTCACCATCATTTAGCTTCTGACAATGATGGATCTATGATCAGGGCTCTACATGATATGATTATACTTGATTATTTAGGTACATTTCAGCATTCTTTTAATCATCAAGCATGTTTCCAAGCATTTAACTATTAAAACACTACTATAAAAGAAGAATACTAAATGTATCAAGTTTAACTCACATCAGTTATCATATAGATATCAATTCTTAATCATTTCATTACTATGATTCAAGAATAGGGGTGTTCAAACCCTTAAATCATCATAAGTCATCTTATCAGCATGACCTTGATGTTACTCATGGCTCTTACAGCCCATTAATCTCATATGTTGCCACTTAAGTTTAGGTAACATAGCATATATCACTATTCATAAAGCCTATAGTATGCTTTTAGTGAATATGATATCGTAACCCTTACCTGGCTATGATCATTCCCTTATAAGAACCTGCATGGTTAATTCAATTGACAACAATAAACAATTCATTTCCATATCAGCAATTTATAAAGCAGAATTAATCTTTCAATTCAAGGGTTGTACCTTCATGCCTTCACTAAGGCTAGGTTCCCTTATTTACATCAATTAGGGTTATCCAATCCCTTTCATTATGATTAGAAATAATGATTCCTCATCTCATACTATAATCATTAATATTCATGCTTAAAAGCATAACCTGGATTTAGGGTTTATTGTACATTTCAACACATCACCCTCAATTAGGGTTTACTATTCACATTACATGTTATTACCCTAGAATTAGGGTTTACTATTCACTTTATAGTGAATTGAGCTCATAGCATCATTATGTATGAAAATTATCATCATTGATGCCCTCAAATTAGATTAAGATTCATCAATCATCTTAATTAGAGTTTCCATGATCTCACCTTGATGGATCATACCCTAATCATGTACATTCTTACATATTGAAGGTATTTTACTTGATTCTTATTCATATCAGGAGCCTTCTCTCTCCTATCACTACTAGATGATGTTTACATCACTCTAGATTAGGTTAAGTCAATTCAACTTGATTAATATAGGTCAAGTCATCTCCATTATGGTCATTAGGGTTTGCTTGATCAAGGGGTGTTGTTTACTTGAACCCTTCATGAGTTCCTTGATAGTTTTCACCATTAACCATAACATGGGTCAATTACTAATTACTTAACCCCTTATTGTGTTTAGGTATCATTACGGTTTAGGTTAAACAACCATTGAACCATCTAAGCCTTCAAGGCATTAAGAAATCTTAACACTAAAAGTCCCCAAACGATTACACACTTCAACCTCCAAACGATCTTGAAACCGTTTGGAAGGGTTGACCGTTTGGAACCATTGACCTTCAAGACCGCATGGACTTGGTCACCCTCAAGACCGTTTTCCCTTAAACGGTCTTGAAACCATTTCATCATGTTGACCGTTTGGACATGGTTGACTTTGAAACCATTTGAACAAATCACCATTGAAACCACATGGATCTAAACGATCTTGAGATCGTTTGGTTCTAAACGGTCTTGAGACTATTTAATCCCAAACGATCTTGAGACCGTTTGCCCGTAAATGGTCTTAAGACCGTTTGTTCCCAAACGGTCTTGAGACCGTTTGTTCCCAAACGGTCTTGAGACCGTTTGGATTCAAACGGTCTTGAGACCGTTTGGATTCAAACGGTCTTGAGACCGTTTGGATTCAAACGGTCTTGAGACCATTTGGTCCAAACATCTCAAAACCGCATGGACCTAATAAGTGAATCAACACTTGCAATCGATTATGGTTTTCAAGGTTGAACCCCTCAATTGACCTCATACATGTTAACCACTTATCAATTGAGCCAATTAGGGTTATCCTTAACCAATTGGACACTCAATTGACCCTCAATTGATAGCCAATTATGGTTGGAGCCAATTGAATTAGTGTTTATAGTCGATCAACCATCAACATCCATCAACATGATTCTAATTGAAGTTGAACCCATAAATTATCACCCAATTGGGCCATGACTTGTCCCAAACGGTCTTGGGATTGTTTGGACATCCTCCAAATGGTCTTGAGACCGTTTTCCCAAAGTCTCATTAAAATCTAAGTTAATTTGTTAAGGGTTGAACCCTAATTAAGTCACAAATCAGCAATATTAACTATTTCAACAACCTATTGTGATTGGACCTTCAATTGATCAAATGACCTTAACCCTAGACCTTCAAATGGTCTTGGGTGATCACCAAACGGCCTTGAGACCGTTTGGGTGATCCCCAAACGGTTTTGAAACCGTTTGGGCCACTCAAACCAAACATCAACACAATTGGTCCTTGAGATCAGCAATTGAACCCGATTAGGGTTTAGAGGATTGAAGTGCCTTCAACTTGTGATTTACTTGCAATTATATTATGATTCTTTGTAGATGATTAATTCATAATGTGTCCAGTAGACCTCTAAATGGTCAACGCTTGGTCAAACTTTCCAAACGGTCTTGGAGACCGTTTGATTCTAAACGGTCTTGCAAACCGCATGAATCCAAACGGTTTTGAAACCGTTTGGTTTCAAACGGTTTTGCAAACCGTTTAGACCAAAGGTGCAAGATCGTTTGGTAAAGTAAGATAAGGACTAACTTTGGAATTAATGCCCATCATCTTCTACCTTGAGACTAAGGTATGTTCTTCACGGTTTTTCTTGCAAAAGTGCAAGGGAAGGTAGAGGAAAGGAAGAACTAGCAACTAATACATAGAAAAGAGATGTATAACAAAGCAAAAGGGTTTAGAGTTATAAAACCCGCCTTAAGGTCATCCCTAGAGCTCCAAGCTTCCAATCGTTCAATGGCGTCTTGAGCTCCACAGGTTGGCCAAGGTCGTTTCTCCAAGAAATGGTTGGGAAAAGTCGGCTAGAAAGAGGAACCAAGTAAGAAAGATCATAAAACCAACCTTGCACCATGAATTCCTCCATGAATCCGAGCAAGAAGATGACCCAAGCTTACCTAGAACTCCTTAGCCATTCTCCTATGCTCCAGAGCTCTGCCTTAGTCGGTTTAAGCAAGGGGATAAGTGAAGAAGTGAAGGAAACGGTTCCTTGGTTTACAAAGAAAGGAGTATATGTACTTTGGGCAAAACTTCATCACAAGGACAACTAGTTTCTTAATTTATCATCTAGGTCCTTCTCTCCTTCTAAGAACCAAGAGCTAAAGGCAAAGAAGGTCAACTTATTACTAAGGTGCACATATAAAAGGGTTATTATGCTTACAACTTGATTATTTAATTACAAAGGTTATCCATCTTATTTGGTTATTCAAATGAAGCGCCCCCTTCATCATTATTACTCTAATTGATGCCAAGAGTCATAAAAGATATTCTAGAAAGTATATTTTACAAGTTGCACCCCATATTTTGGGTAAATTGCACTTTACACCAAAATTAGGGTTTCAAGTACAAGGATTGCTCCACAAGCTGCATCTTGGTGCCCAAGCTTGGAGAATCCATCATACTTCCTCACATTTAATATTATGATGTCTCAACACCAAAGGAACATCTAAACATGTGCAAATTGCAAGTTAACCCCTCTAATTGGGTAATTTGCACATAGGTCCCTGTATTACAAAACAATACTACAACATTGTTTAAAAAGGACAAAAATGGAAACATATGTTCCCTAGGAGCTTAATTACATACCAAAAGATAATCACAAGCATTTAATTACATAACTAAGCCAAACACCTAGGGTTAGCTCATAACCCAGGTCAGGGATGTTGCAAATTATCCACCCCTTACAAGGATTTCGTCCCCGAAATCAACAAAACATTTTAGGAGAAAAGAGCAGGGTATTTCCTTCTCATCTCTTTCTCTAGTTCCCAAGTGGCTTCTTCAACACCACGATGATTCCATAGGACTTTCACAAGACTTATATCTTTCTTTTTCAGCCTTTTAATTATATTATCAAGGATTGACACTGGTCCTTCCTCATAAGATATATCATTATTCAATTCTACCTCCATAAGTTTTGAACTGACTCTGTATCAGGGTGACATTTCCTCAGCATAGAAATGTGAAACACAGGGTGTAACCTCTGTAACTCTGGTGGTAACTCTAGTTTATAGGCTACCTTTCCAACCCGTTCAATTATTGGATAAGGCCCCATAAACCTAGGAGCTAACTTCCCTTTCCTTCCAAATCTCAGAAATCCCTTCCAAGGCGAAAACTTGAGGTACACTCTGTCTCCAACCTAGAATTCTAAGGGTCTATGACGTCTGTCAGCATATGACTTCTGCCTATCCTGTGCAGTCTTAATCTGTTGTTGTATCACTTTAATCTTTTCTGTGGTCTGCTGCACAAGATCAGGACCTAACAGTTGATGTTCACCAGTCTCATACCAGCATAAGGGTGATCTACAACGTCTACCATACAAAGCTTCATAAGGTGCCATGTCAATGCTATGTTGATAGCTATTGTTGTAGGCAACTCTATCAAGCTTAGGTGTAGGTCCCAACTCCCTGTAAACTGGAGAACACATGCTCTCAGCAAGTCTTCCAAAGTATGTATAGTCCTTTCCGACTATCCATCAGTTTGTGGGTGAAAGGTTGTACTAAACCTTAACTGGGTGCCTAAAGCTTTGTGCTGTCGTTCCCAAAAATGACTCGTAAACTGGGGACCTCTGTCAGAAACTATAGTGACTGGAACTCCGTGCAATCGCACTATCTCTTGAACATACAACTGTGCTAACCTCTCAGCAGAATAGGTTGTTTTGACAGGCAAGAAATGCGCTATCTTTATATGCATCTCAGCCAACAACCCGGCTAACAATGACACCTTCAACTGTACATTGTCTTGCCTTAAGGAGATAAGCATATTTCTCCCAGAGCATACTAAAGAGTTTAGTTGTGCTCAATTTAAGGTTGGTGTTGCTGATTTCCTACTCAGAGCATCTGCAACCACATTGGCCTTCCCTGGATGGTAATCAATTGTACAATCATAGTCCTTGATTAATTCCATCCAGCGACGTTGCCTCATGTTAAGTTTGTGCTGAGAGAAGATGTACTTAAGGTTCTTATGATCAGTGAAAATCTGGAATGTCTCTCCATAGAGATAATGTCTCCAGATTTTCAAGGCATGAACCACAACAGCTAACTCCAGATCGTGTGTCGGATAATTCTCCTCGTGTTTCTTAAGTTGTCGGGAAGCAAAAGAAATCACTTGGTTATCCTGCATCAACACACAACCGAGTCCATTCTTGGAGGCATCACAGAAAACTATGTATCCTTTGCCTTGTTCAGGTAGCACAAGTACAGGTGCACTTGTCAACCTTTCCTTGAGCAAATGAAAAGATTGCTGACACTTGTCAATCCAAGAAAAAGGAACATCCTTTCAGGTCAACTTAGTCAAGGGTAAGGCTATGGAACTGAAGTTCTTAATGAACCTTCGGTAATAACCAGCCAACCCTAAGAAACTACGGATCTTTGTCGGTGCCTTCGATTGTTCCCACTGTAGAACAGATTCTACCTTTTTAGGGCCAACACGAATACCCGAGGCAGATACCAAGTGTCCAAGGAAAGATACTTCCGACAACCAAAACTCACACTTGCTTAACTTAGCGTATAGCTTATGTTCTCTTAGCAAGGTTAGAGCCTGATGAAGATGATGTTCATGCTGCTGAGCATCTCTACTATAGATCAAAATGTCATCTATGAAGACAACAACATACTGATCGAGGAAAGGTCGGAAGATTCTATTCATGAGTTCCATAAATGCGGTAGGTGCATTTGTTAGTCCAAACGACATAACTGTGAACTCATAGTGACTATACCTTGTCCTAAAAACATACTTGGATATGTCACTATACTTAATACAGAGTTGATGATATCCCGACCTCAAGTCTATCTTTGAGAAGACGGTTGCACCACGCAACTGGTCAAAGAGATCATCAATCCTCGGCAGAGGGTACTTGTTCTTTATTGTTACTTTGTTTAATTGTGTGTAATCAATGCACAATCGCATTGAACCGTCTTTCTTCTTAACAAAAAGGACCATATCACCCCAAGGTGAAGTGCTCGGTCGGATGAAACCCTTCTCAAGCAACTCCTGCAGTTGTTTCTTGAGTTCTGCCATCTCAGCAGGCGCCATCCTATACGGTGTCTGTGCTATAGGTTGTGTATCTGGGATCAAATTGATTTCAAAATGAATTTCCCGAGGTGGTGGCACACCTGGAAGTTCTACAGGAAATACATCTTCAAATTCCCTGACTACAAGAACTTCAGCAGGGTTAGGACTCTCCATGGTAGTGTCTACCACATGGTCTAAGAATGCACAACATCCTTGCCTCATCAACTTCTCAGCAACCATAGATGACACAAGATAGGTGGGTAGAATTTTTCTCTCTCCTTGAAAGATCCATGTGTCACTTTCATCAGCAAACACAGCTTGCTTGGATTCACAATCCAAAACAACCCTATACCTTTCCAAGGTATCCATCCCAAGGATTATATCAAATCCTTGCATCTCAAGTGGTATTAGATCCACTTGAATGCGATGATCAGAAAAGAAAAGGATGTAGGGAGAACATACCTCCTGCAACACAGCAGACCCTCTCAACGGAGTCTCAAGCAACAGGCTATCCGCCCTATGACTGATTGTCATATTGCAGTTACGAATCACTCTTCAAGTGATAAAGGAGTGCGTAGCACCCGGATCAATCAAAATAGATACAACACAGGATGTAGACATATCAGAATATAACAACTCCATCTGACCTTCCACAACCCGAGGGTTGATCACTGCATCAGGTGGGTTCATTGCATAGAACTTTGCTGTCGCCTGAGGTAGATTCGGTGTTGACGATCCAACTTGGGATGCTTGTCCACGTCCTCTAGCTGCTCCTTGAAACTGCCTCCTTTGGGATCCTTGCTGAATCTGCCTCAGTGGTTGGGTTACACTTACTGGTCTATCTCTATAGTCTTTCATCAGATGCCCCATCTTCCCATATATGTAGCAACTTCTTTCCAGTTGTTGTGGTCTTGGTGGTCCTGTGACTGACATCGATGTTGAACTGCGAGCTCCTTGTAGTGGTAGGCTTCGTCCTCTACCCCTACTCAGTGTCCACTGTGTCTGAGCACTAGGTCTGGGTGGTGGTGGTGTAGGCGCAGAAAATCTAGGTTTCTTGAAGTCTCTAGATGAAGATCCCTGGACCTGAGGATATCTCTTATGGGTTTGCCTCTTCTCTGCTATTGACCTCTCTATCCTTCGGACCGACTCAACGAAGGTAGCAAACCTTTCCCGGTTCTCTAGGGCAGACACGGGAGTAGTCAACTCAGCATTCAACCCTTTCTCAAACCGCCTGATCCTTTCTTCATCTGTAGCAGCCATATGCGGACAAAACCGCAGCAACTCCATGAACTTAGCTTCCTACTCACTAATGTTCATTAAACCTTGTCTTAACCTCTCAAATTGAGATATTTTCTCGTCCAGGAATGTCTTAGGGAAATATCTATTAATAAATTCCCATTGGAAGACTTCCCAGGCAAACTCCACACCAGGCCTCTTCTGCTCTTCCATGGTCCACCAGTGACCATCACTCCCCTTGAGAAGATAGACAGCATGTCTAACCTTCTCAGCCTCTGGGATATTCAATATTCTAAAGGCCTTCTCCAACTCAGTTAACCACAGGTCGGCATCTGCCGGATCAGCTGTTCCAAAGTACTCGGTTGCTCTGACTCAGCGAAGTCGTTCGAGCGTCTTACCGATACCTTGTCCTTCAGGTTTGGTAGGTGCCCTAGGTGCAGGCATGGGCATCCTATCTGTTATGTGTGTCATGGCAGTCATAAACTTCCCGAACATGGTCTGAACAGCTGGGTTCTCCATGTCAGCTGGGTTAAACTGAGGTAGCTCCATAGGTGGCTCGGGTACAGGTTGTTCTATCTCCGGGTTCCTTGCACCTTCTCGGAGTGCAGCAACACTACTCTCTGCAACGTACTCCTCATGTGGTCCAGACATCCTTGCTTATCTTCTTCTCCTGAGGAGTAGAAGTCACTATTAGATATACAGGAAAACACTAAGAATAGACTCGACATCCTAAGTCCTATGTCTCTGTAGACTCAGCGAACCTAGGGCTCTGATACCACTAAATTGAGATGGCTCACTTCGAATCACGAGATTAACGAATGCGGAAGTGAATTACTGAAAATCACTAGAAATTAAAACTTTTCAAAACATAAACTCCTTTATAATAAACAAGATGAACAGTTTACATCATTGTGAAATCACCTCTCGAGTGATTATAAACATCTAGATACAAAATCTCGAGGCTTAAATCCAAAAACCTCAGACCTACTGACTCCTAGGACCTGAGAGTACAGAGACGACATAAGACAAACTAACTACAGGACTTGACAGTCAGTATCTCCACCTAAGATTCACTGTTGCCCTTGGTGTTACTGCTGCTGATACTGCTCACCCTCAGATTGGTTTCTTCGTCCTCGACGTCCACCTAAAAAGTGGAAACCTATGGGAGTGAGACAATTTGAATAATTGTCCCAGCAAGAGTTATAACTCTCCGCCAGAAGCTTTGTTATAGCAAATAAGAAATATCATAAGCAGTCACTTCATTAAAGTATATAAAGAACATGTATACTAGATACTTGAACAGACTATTAATGTAAACAATGTAACATCAATCATTGTTTCTCGTAGTTCAACCTAAGAAGTTATGCTATACGGATGATTATGTTTTACAAACATTATTATGCCATGCGGAGATGAGGTATACCGCTCATACTCCAACTGATCACTACTAAGTCGCATCGGTATCATACACAGGTCATCAAAAGAGTCGGATTCTTATGACCTCATCTTCCTCAGTCAGTGTGAGGATCAACATGCAAGACATGTCGTGTCTCTGCTAAGATAGCTTACCAGGGTATTCTGGCACTTCTCTATTAGAGTCACAGTGGTATTCTGTACTCTCTTCGCCATCGAAAGATCTCTTTTTTATCTCTCATTGATGCAGTATTTACAAATTTCCTCGGGAGATTTGTGGTATATCACCCCGGCATAGTGAAGGGTTGATAGATTAAGATACATCTACTTCAACTCCTACACTAGGACGTAAGGATATTCACGTCCATTTTCCCCCACATACTCAAAAGTATGTGATCCAGGAATTCCCTTAGGAAAACCTGTTTTACCATCATTTAGCTTCTGACAATGATGGATCTATGATCAGGGCTCTACATGATATGATTATACTTGATTATTTAGGTACATTTCAACATTCCTTTAATCATCAAGCATGTTTCCAAGCATTTAACTATTAAAACACTACTATAAAAGAAGAATACTAAATGTATCAAGTTTAACTCGCATCAGTTATCATATGGATATCAATTCTTAATCATTTCATTACTATGATTCAAGAATAGGAATAGGGGTGTTCAAACCCTTAAATCATCATAAGTCATCTTATCAGCATGACCTTGATGTTACTCATGGCTCTTACAGCCCATTAATCTCATATGTTGCCACTTAAGTTTAGGCAACATAGCATTTATCACTATTCATAAAGCCTATAGTATGCTTTTAGTGAATATGATATTGTAACCCTTACCTGGCTATGATCATTCCCTTATAAGAACATGCATGGTTAATTCAATTGACAATAATAAACAATTCATTTCTAGATCAGCAATTTATAAAGCAGAATTAATCTTTCAATTCAAGGGTTGTACCTTCATGCCTTCACTAAGGCTAGGTTCCCTTATTTACATCAATTAGGGTTATCCAATCCCTTTCATTATGATTAGGAATAATGATTCCTCATATCATACTATAATCATGAAGATTCATGCTTAAAAGCATAACCTGGATTTAGGGTTTATTGTACATTTCAACACATCACCCTCGATTAGGGTTTACTATTCACATTACATGTTATTACCCTAGAATTAGGGTTTACTATTCACTTTATAGTGAATTGAGCTCATAGCATCATTATGTATGAAAATTATCATCATTGATTCCCTCAAATTAGATTAAGATTCATCAATCATCTTAATTAGAGTTTCCATGATCTCACCTTGATGGATCATACCCTAATCATGTACATTCTTACATATTGAAGGTATAGTACTTGATTCTTATTCATATCAGGATCCTTCTCTCTCCTCTCACTACTAGATGATGTTTACATCACTCTAGATTAGGTTAAGTCTATTCAACTTGATTAATATAGGTCAAGTCATCTCCATTATGGTCATTAGGGTTTGCTTGATCAAGGGGTGTTGTTTACTTGAACCCTTCATGAGTGCCTTGATAGTTTTCACCATTAACCATAACATGGGCCAATTACTAATTACTTAACCCCTTATTGTCTTTAGGTATCATTAGGGTTTAGGTTAAACATCCATTGAACCATCTAAGCCTTCAAGGCATTAAGAAACTTTAACCCTAAAAGTCCCCAAATGATTACATACTTCAACCTCCAAACGGTCTTGAAACCGTTTGGAAGGGTTGACCGTTTGGAACCATTACCTTCAAGACCGCATGGACTTGGTCACCCTCAAGACCGTTTGCCCTTAAACGGTCTTGAAACCGTTTCATCATGTTGACCGTTTGGACATGGTTGACTTTGAAACCGTTTGAACAAATCACCATTGAAACCGCATGGATCTAAACGATCTTGAGATCGTTTGGTTGTAAACGGTCTTGAGACCGTTTAATCCCTAACGATATTGAGACCATTTTCCCCTAAACGGTCTTAAGACCTTTTGGTCCCAAATGGTCTTGAGACCATTTGGATTCAAACGGTCTTGAGACCGTTTGGTCCAAACATGTCAAAACCGCATGGACCTAATAAGTGAATCAACACTTGCTATCAATTAGGGTTTTCAAGGTTGAACCACTCAATTGACATCATACATGTTAACCACTTATCAATTGAGCCAATTAGGGTTATCCTTAACCAATTGGACATTCAATTGACCCTCAATTGATAGCCAATTAGGGTTGGAACCAATTGAATTAGGGTTTATAGTCGATCAACCATCAACATCCATCAACATGATTCTAATTGAAGTTGAACCCATCAATTATCACCCAATTGGGCCATGACTTGGCCCAAACGGTCTTGGGAGCGTTTGTACATCCTCCAAATGTTCTTGAGACCGTTTGCCCAAAGTCTCATCAAAATCTAAGTTAATTTGTTAAGGGTTGAACCCTAATTAAGTCACAAATCAGCACTATTAACAATTTCAACAACCTATTGTGATTGGACCTTCAATTGATCAAATTACCTTAACCCTAGACCTCCAAACGGTCTTGAGACCATTTGGGTGATCCTCAAATGGTTTTGAAACCATTTGGGCCACTCAAACCAAACTTCAACACAATTGGTCCTTGAGATCAGCAATTGAACCCGATTAGGGTTTAGAGGATTGAAGTGCCTTCAACTTGTGATTTACTTGCAATTAGATTATGATTCTTTGTAGATGATTAATTCATAATGTGTCCTGCAGACCTCTAAACGATCAACGCTTGGTGAAACTTTCCAAATGGTCTTGGAGACCGTTTGATTCTAAACGGTCTTGCAAACTGCATGAATCCAAACGGTTTTGAAACCGTTTGGTTTCAAACGGTTTTGCAAACCGTTTAGCCCAAAGGTGCAAGATCGGTTGGTAAAGTAAGATAAGGACTAACTTTGGAATTAATGCCCATCACCTTTTACCTTGAGACTAAGGTCTGTTCTTCACGGTTTTGCTTGCAAGAGTGCAAGGGAAGGTAGGGGAAAGGAAGAACTAGCAACTAACACATAGAAAAGAGATGTGACGTGTATTTTACTACGTGCTTAAACGCAAGTATACGCGTCGAGTAATATAGGCCTTGTGAGGCCCGAGTCGAACTCAGGGATACGTGAATTATTGGATACTTCTACTAACTAATCGCAATCAGCTAGACCGATTAACAAAGTAGGGTTTTGTGTTCAAATTAAAAAGAAAATAAAAATCAAACAAAGAAAACAATCGATTAAAGGTTAATTTAATCAATTCAAAGGAATATCTTTAGGATGGCGGTTTCACCGCGGGTCAACATTGTATTAGGTTTCATATAATTCCTCACACTTCTCTCTCTATCCGGGTAGTGGCCTAAAAATAGAATTACCCACTGTCGTGGTGTAATTCACTACTTAGATTTAGGTTGATTCCACCGTCGTAGTAATCATTCCCCTAAACTAAGTGCATTATAAACGGTCTCTCAGTTCCCACCATTAATTTTACAACTCCTTTGTCAAGGGTTTTATTGATTAATGTAGAATTCGTCTCTTTTCAACCGTTAATCCTTCTGTCGAAGTGATTAAGGGTGTTAAATTATTATTAGGGTGATCAAGCATAACAATAGAAATGGAGAAAACGAATCTATACCACGGATTTGAGAGAAAAATATGAATTATTGATATAAAAATGTCATACAATGCATTCCCGGGCTACTCCCGGTCCTAAAGATTGAGGGTTTTAGCCTCTCATGTTCATCTCACACGAATACATGGTAGAAATTGGGGAATTCATAAGAAAAACGGGAAATAAATGGGAAAACCCCTGAACGGAGAAGAACCGGTGGATCCTTGGCGTAGAACACGAGCTTCCCCGCCTGTCGGTGGTGGAAATCGTCTTCGGCAGCGTCCGAATCACCCGGGATGAGCTTCTCGGCCTCCGTTCTCCTTTCTCCTCCTCGGCACTCGTGCAATCCAAAAAATCTGATCCTCCTGAACGTGGGCGGCCGTCATTAGGTATAAGTCCCTAATTAGGTCGTCAAATAACAACAGCCGTCCGATCGAGATCAAAACAGATCCAACGCATATCTGCCGGCGTCGATACCATCGACGCGGGTCGATGGTATCGACCCAGCGGATTAGCGGAAGCTTTCCTTTCTTTTATTCTGAGTGCCTGTGGTGATCTCGATACCATCGACTTGGGTGTCGATGGTATCGACTCCTTTAGCGTCGGTTGTTGTCGTTTAGCGACGCTGTAGCTCCCCTTGTGTCGATGGCATCGACTTGGGTCGATGGTATCGACAGTTTCCTCGCCACCAACTTGAAGGGATCTTGATACCATCGACTTAGGTGTCGATGGTATCGACTCTGTATTGCTCTTCTTGGCTGACAACCTGTGGCTTGGTCGATGGTATCGACTTCCGTCGATGGTATCGACGGAAGCAGATACTTGTTTTTCCGGAAATTTCACAACAAGACCAAGTAAATCCACAAAATTTATAATAAGATGATAAATAATGCTCAAAATAGTAAAACAAAGGGGATTTGATATAAAATGATGGCAAAGACTAAATAAAGTGAATTATGCAATAATATCCATGAAAATGAGTTATTAAGGCACAAAACACATATGAAATAGGTCTCTAAATGCGACTCAAAATCATCGCATCAAACTCCCCTAAGCTTAAACATTGCTCGCCCTCGAGCAACTAATCCTTAGAATAAGATTGCAGATGTCAACTAAAAATCAACACAACACCCCACATTCCACATGACTCCCACTGAACGTTCTCAAACCGGCCTTTCCTAATCACAAAACAGTAATTACCCTACAGGCGACAATAATCATCAATAAAAGAAATTATCCTTCAAACCGATGAACACTATCACATAAGGCAGTTAACATAATAAAATTTGCCGATTCAGCATTAGTGCATCTTGTGATTGCCTACACTACGTTGCTCGCGCTAACTACCATTTACATGGAAGCAGTTCTCCTGATAAACATGAGTGAGGAGAAAATCACGGTGGCCTACCAATCCGAGCAACGGGTGGATGGAATGGGTGGTTCATGGAAGAATTTGGAAGTATTACACCGTTTCAAAATGCATACAACAAAATGCCCTAAATGATGCAAATCCACATTGAAAATGCCCTAATGCTTAAAATTGGGTGGAATGATGCATGCACTAACCTTCCACCTCAAAAAGAGATAGAAATCTAATTAAGCCACATCATGTACTCAGTTTCCTTGTTATGCAAGTGATATCATGCTCCTTTCTCCCTCTTATTCCATTTCCTTCTCAATTCTCTTTTTTTTTTTTTCAATTTTTTCAGATTTTCAGAATTTTTTTTTTCTTAGCCCACATATCCATAATTGCTCAAAGATACATGTGTTAGGCTATTTTCTTCATGATTGGAAATCTTTGAACTATTTCGAGAGTATGGAACAATTTAGATCACTTTTCAAGACAAACTGAGGTACATGGTGTACTTATGCATGAAAATCATGAAAGTTATGAGTGCAACTACATGACATGCACCTAAAGGTAATGTGCATGAATCACTATACATTTTTTTCGTTTTATGCAAAAGTATGAAAATAACAATGCAAATGCTATCTACATGCTATGCACGCAAGAAGGAATTAAAACTGTACTTTACTTCCAATTCTTTGGTGGATTATGGAAAAATATGAAGTGGAATGATCACAAGACTAAGTTACTGAACCTCAGAAAAAATATCATGTGTCCCTCCTTACTGACATGTGTAGTAGTTCAAAGGGTTCTTTCTCGTATATCCAATAAAGGTCTCATTACCATTTGATTAGGTTAGGCTCAAACAACCGTTACTATCCACTTTTCATGAGTCAATGGGGGTGTGGGTGTGACATATTGCTTTAGAGTTGACATAATCAATCATTTTCATAGGACAAGTTTCCCAAGGACAACCAAGTTAAGCTATCCAAAAGACCCAAAAAATTTTAATTCCCTTAAATTTCCCATGAAAACAGCGAGATGACAATTTTTAAGACATCCACGATTACACTAGATAGATGTGGATCCTAAACAAAAACTAAAATTGCAAGAACAAATAACAAAGCAAAAACTAAAAACAACTAGAGAAAAGATAAAAGATAGAGCTGTTCCAGCCACCCCCCTAAGCTTGAATTTGACTATGGCCTCATAGTCAAAAACAAACTTAAGGGTGGAACAGTGATACCCTAATCAATCTTGCGGAGGCGGTGGTGGGTATTGCGGTGCCGTAGGATCCCAAGACGGGTACTCCCCCTAGAATCTTGGATCATATTGGGTCCTCGGCGGAGGCTGTGGATAACCTCCAAAGTAGTCTTGACTCCAGTAATGGTCGAAGAAAGGCTCCTGTTGCGTCTCTATCCGCTGCAACCGGGTGTGCATTTGCTCTTGGTTGGCGAGGATGAGCCGCTCGTTCTCGAACATAGCCCGTTGGTTGTCAAGTATCCGGCTCGTAGTCTCATGAATGCCGGTATACATACCCATGTGCTGCTGCTGAGTCTGCTGGATGTCCTGCAGCATGGTGTACATCCCCTGCATGGAATAGGGATCCGTGATTGGCTGCTCGTCCTGTGGTGATGGCGGCGGAGGTTGAGATGATGAAGATGCACCCGGATGCATCCTAGGACGCTTCTGTGGTGCCACACGTGCTCGAAGAGGTGTGAAAGCCTCCTCTTCCTCTGCAGCCTCGCCTTCTTGCTCATCACCACCGCCGTCTTCCTCGGAGGACTCGATGGCTATGATTGGCCACCGGAAGTGCTGCTTGCCCTCTATGTTGAAGACGTCGTCCGGTAGGGAGCTCTCCTGATAAGCTTGGTTGACGTGTCAATGAGCGTACGCCAACCCGTCCCGGAGAAGAATGAGATTTGAACGGTGCAAGTGTTGCACGTTCACCTTGCTCCTTGTAAAGATCGGAATCATGGACTGAAGGTTCAGCCCCAAGTAAAGCGCCAACTTGGTGACAAGACCACCAAAATGGATTGGAGCCTTCCTTGTGCTCCTCTTCACCGCCAGGACGCGCTGTAGCCAGAACGCCCCCCAGTTGCATGGTTGACGCTTCAGGAGTGCATAGAGGAAGAACAAGTCACTCTCCTGAAACTTGCTCAAAGCAAGATCACTTCGAGCGAAGAATGTCAAGCTCAACATCCTATGCAAGACCCGGACGAACGGGTGCTCAAAATCTGCTACCGCTGCATTGTGGTAGCTCACGGTCTTCCCCGCCGGCACTGTAACTAGCTCGGAGAAGATCTTTGCATAGTCGGTGTGAGAGTCCGGCCTTCGGTGATCATGTGGAGAGTGGATCCAGTTGAAGATTTGATTGAACTGGACCAATGTGAGATTGTAATTGTTGTTGAAGAGTCGGAAGGACACCCTTCCCTTGATCCATTCCCGGTCCGATGCTACCACGTCGTTTGGTACGACGCAGACGTCGAGAGACGCCATGAACTCCACCACCAGTTCCTTGTAGGTGGGCCATTCGCCAAAAAACGGCTGCCCATCCGCATGGTACTGCAGCTCGTCAGGGCGTAGGCTTCTGTTGGTGAGGCGTGCTTGTCCATGAAGCACATAGGCCAAGTTGGCCTCGAATCCCAACTCCTGGATCATGCCCCGGTCCACATACCGAGTGGGCTCGAACTTTCGCTTCATTATCTCCTCGTAGACCTTCCTCACATCCATGTTGGCATGAATTAGGCGTAGACGAGGGATGGAAGCGGATGGGGGAGGAACGAACTCCTCGATCTCCATAGGGTGAGCGCTTGAGGACGACGCTCTGGCGGTGTGCACCATGGTTGCGAGAAGATGGGATTAGAAGAAAAGAGCTCGGTGAAGATGGAGAAGAAATTCTCCGCTCGATGAAGATCTCCGCTCGATGACGCTTCTCTTCAGTCTTGGAGGGCTCGGGGGAGTGCTCGGCGCAAAGGAGGATACTTGCTCTGAAGGTGTGATGTCAAGTGACGTTGCAAGTCCCCTTAAATAGGCTTGATCGGCGCCCATGTTGACCCGTCGATACCATCGACGCGGGTCGATGGTATCGACATATCTCGCGGGTATCCGCCTTCCTCGCGAGTATCGACGGCTGACGTTTGCTGGATCAAGAAACCCGGATTGCTGACGGGTCGATACCATCGACGGAAGTCGATGGTATCGACGCAGCACCCGGATCGCTGACGTGGCTCTTGCGATCGTCGTCGATGTCTGTGTGCGGATCGGTGACATGTCCGTCGATACCATCGACGGATGTCGATGGTATCGACTTGCTTTTATTACGACACCGCCGTTGTGTTGCATTCAACCTGTGATGATGTCGATACCATCGATGAGGCCGTTGATGGTATCGAGTTGACTGAGCAAAATTCGTCTGAATATCTCCAGAGATCTCGATGGTATCGACTGGGGTGTCGATACCATCGACACTTTTATTGCAACCTGTCTGTGACCATGTCGATACCATCGACGGGGGTGTCGATAGTATCAACGCAGTGTGATTTTTGCTGGTGTCAACCTGAACCCATGTCGATACCATCGACGGATGTGTCGATGGTATCGACCCTGCCTGTGCCTGCACATTCAACAAACGGATCAAGGTATCATTTTTAAACTAAAATTTAAACGAAATAAAAGCAATATATGACTAAAATTAAACTATCCTAATGTACCGATGGTTGGGTTGCCTCCCAACAAGCGCCCTTGTTTAGCGTCTTAGGCTAGACGTTTTCCCTTCATCTCATTCATGCACAAGTGAAATGAGTTTGACCTCATTCACTTTCCTCTTGTAATTCTCACCAAAATACAACTTCAAGCGTTGCCCGTTCACCAAGAACGTGGCATCTCCATCACGCACGAGAATCGCTCCGTGCGGTTTCACCTCCTCCACAATGAAGGGTCCACTCCACCGGGATTTCAGCTTCCCGGGATGCACTTTGAGACGGGAGTTGAACAATAGAACACTGTCTCCCTCTTGAACGTGCGCATCTCAATATGGCGATCGTGGATCAGCTTTGTGCGCTCTTTGTAGATGCGGGCATTCTCATATGTCGTCATGCGTAGCTCATCCAATTCATTCAATTCAAACATCCTTTTTCTCCCGGCCTCATCATAGCGCAAGTTCAGCCTTCTTAGCGCCCAATGGGCCTTGTGCTCCAATTCCACCAGAAGATGGCAAGCCCGGCCGTACGCCAACCTAAAAGGCGTGGTGCCTATAGGTGTTTTGTACGCTGTTCGATAAGCCCAAAGCGCGTCCGGTAGCAATACACTCCAATTCTTCCTTGTGGATGCTACAGTCCTTTCTAAAATCTTCTTGATTTCTCTATTTGATACCTCCACTTGTCCTTGCGTCTGTGGATGATATGGGGTGTCGATGTTGTGCTTGACCCCATATTTCTTTAAAAGTGTCGCGAATTTCTGATTTCGAAAATGTGTGCCTCTGTCACTTATGATCATTCGGGGAATCCCGAACCTGCAGAAAATGTTCTCTTTGAAAAACCTGCACACTACGTTCGAATCATTAGTCCTTGTGGGGATTGCCTCCACCCACTTCGACACATAATCTACAGCAAGTAAGATATAAAGATTTGAATTTGAGGACACAAAGGGTCCCATGAAGTCAATGCCCCATAAATCAAATACCTCAACTTCCTGAAATACATTCAGGGGCATTTCCTGTCTCCTTGAGATGTTACCTGCGCGCTGGCATGGGTCACATTGCCTAACAAAATCATAGGCATCCCGGAACAAAGTGGGCCAATAAAGGCCGCTTTGCAACACCTTGGCTGCTGTCCGTGAGCTAGCATGGTGTCCTCCTGTAGGCGACGCATGACAGTGGTGGAGAACACTCTCGTACTCCACCTCCAGCACGCACCTGCGTAGAATACCATCCCTGCACTGCTTCAAGAGAATCGGGTCATCCCAAAAATAATATCTCAATGAATGAAAGAATTTCTTTTTCTCTTGATAGGACCAATCCTCCGGGATGATCCCGCAAGCCAAATAATTCACAATTTCCACAAACCATGGTTCTTTATAATCAATTTTTAAAAGTTGCTCATCGGGAAAGGTCTCGGTAATGAGTATGTGCAAACCTTGTTCATCAACCCTCTCTAACCTAGACAAGTGGTCAGCCACCACATTTTCAATTCCCGACTTGTCCTTAATTTCAATATCGAATTCTTGTACGAGCAAAATCCACCTAATTAGTCTAGGCTTCGCATCCTTCTTCTCCATCAAATACTTTCTTGCAGCGTGATCAGTCCACACAACCACCTTAGAACCCACTAAGTACTGCCGAAATTTTTCAAAGGCGAACACGACGGCCAGTAACTCCTTTTCCGTGGTTGTGTAGTTTAATTGAGCATCATTAAGCGTTTTTGAGGCATTGAAAATCACAGCAGGCTTGTTATCTACCCTTTGCCCCAAAACAGCTCCCACAGCATAATCGGACGCATCACACATCAACTCGAATGGCTTTGTCCAATCCGGCGTTTGAACAACCGGAGCTGAAATCAACTTTTCCTTCAAAAGCTCGAATGCGTGAAGACATTTCTCATTGAAATCAAAAACTGCATCTTTTTCCAACAATTCCGATAATGAATTTGCGATTTTCGAAAAATCCTTAATAAATCGCCGATAAAACCCGACGTGTCCCAAAAAGCTTCTCACCCCTTTTACAGAATTTGGTGGGGGTAACTTAGAAATCACCTCAATTTTTACGGGGTCTACCTCAAGACCCTTGCTAGACACCTTGTGTCCTAGCACAATTCCTTTCGTCACCATCATGTGACATTTCTCCCAATTGAGGACCAAGTGTGTGTCCTCGCACCGCTGCAACACCTTATCTAAGTTATAAAGGAATTCATCAAAAGACGCTCCATACACCGAGAAGTCGTCCATGAAAACTTCAAGACACCTCTCTACCATGTCAGAGAATATGGCGAGCATGCAGCGTTGAAAAGTCGCCGGCGCATTGCATAAACCGAACGGCATACGGCGGTAAGCAAACGTCCCATAGGGACATGTAAACGTAGACTTCTCTTGATCCAAAGGATCAATAGAAATCTGGTTGTACCCCGAATAGCCATCTAGAAAACAAAAATGCAACCGACCAGCTAGACGTTCCAAAATCTGATCGATAAATGGCAATGGAAAATGATCGTTAAGAGTTGCGGCATTCAATCGGTGGTAGTCAATGCAAACACGCCACTCGGTTACCAATCGGGTGGTGACAGGTTCATTCAAAAGATTTGTAGTGATAGTGATTCCCCCCTTTTTAGGGACTACCTGTGTGGGACTCACCCACGTTGAATCGGATATGGCATAAATGATCCCTACAGCAAGAAGCTTTATGACTTCCTTCTTGACAACCTCCATCATGCTTGGATTTAGACATCTTTGAGGCTGTATGACTGGCTTGGCTCCCTCCTCGAGCCGAATCTTGTGTTGTCAAAGTGTAGGGGAGATCCCCTTGATCTCCGCCACAGACCACCCAAAAGCTCCACGGTGGTTCTTGAGCACTATCAGTAGTTGCTCCTCCTAATCCGCACTCAAGTATGCAGAAATAATCACTGGTAACTTGTCCTCCTCAGCTAGAAAGACGTACTTCAGATGCGGGGCCAATGGCTTCAATTCCAGATCAGGTGGGCAAATAAGAGATGATTGTAGCGGTGGGGGAAGTGTACCCAAATCTTCATAGTGCCTCGTGTAGAAACATGGAAGCATTTGAAGCATTTTGGCGCACTCCTTGAGTGAAGTACTCCGCATCCAATCATAAGTGACATTTAACAAACACGCCTCCAAAGGCAATTCCGGATATGCATCAAAGACGGAAGTAATAATCACATCATCCTCCCATGAAGGTGGAATGTCCTCATTCTCATCATTTGGAAACCCAACAGCCTTGCATAAAGAGACAACTTTAGTTTGCTCCATAAGGTCCACTGCTAGGGTCCCATTATCTATCCTGCTCATAACATGAACCATATCCAAAAATGGCTTCCCAAGACAAAGTGAGATATTTTGTTCCACATGCTTAACCATGTTGCAATGTGCTTTTGCTTTATTAGATGCATTACCATTAGGCATGACCATCTCAAAGCGATCATCCGCAATGCCCAAGGTCAAGCGACCTCTCCCCATCTCCAAGATCATATCAGCTGTAGCTTGGAATGGGCGACCAAGTAGTAACTCATTGCCGTGCTCGTCCTGCATTTCCATAACGACAAAATCAGCTGGAAAAACAAAGCGGTCTACCTTTACCAAAACATCCTCACAGATTCCATACGGTTTCACCACAGAATTATCGACCAATTGGATGGTCATGTTACTTGGTCTCGACTCCTTCAATCCAAGTTTCTTGAACGTAGAAAGGGGCATCAGATTGATGCTTGCTCCGGAATCACAAAGTGCCTCGCCAAATTTGAACTTCCCGATAAAGCAAGAAATATTGAAACAACTGGGATCCTGTCTTTTTGGTGGCAAAGTGCCCATAATAAAAGCACTCACTTGCTCCTTCAATACCACGACCTCAGTGTCGGGTATCTTTCTCTTCTTGGTGATTACATCTTTGAGAAACTTCCCATAAGACGGGAATTGTTCAATCGCCTCTAGCAAAGGAATATTCACTGATAACTTCCTAAAGCTGTCCAGAAATTTCTTAAACTATGCATCCACCTTTCTTGCTTTTGCACTATTGGGATAGGGGACCGGAACGGTATATGCCCTTTGGTGAGGTGGCACATAGGGAGTCAATTTCTGTGGTTCCTCCTCAGTGGCTTGTTCTTCCTTACCATCTTCAGCTATGTCCTCAGTTTTCTCTATGACAGGTGCGGGCTGCTCTTTGACTGTTGCTTCTTCAACTGTGTCCTGTGGTGTGCTTATGTCATCCGCCCTTGGATTTAACACTTTCTTACCGCTGCTCAATAAGATGGCCTTGGCCTGTTGGTTTCCCCCGGGAATATTGGTGTTCCCCGGAAAACCCGGATGTGCCGGCTTCTTCAAGCTTGCAATCTCGGCTGCCATCTGCGCCATGGAAGTCTCTATAGTTCTCATTTGAGCCCCGTGGCTCTGCAAAGTCTGCCCAAACTGGTTCATAAATTCACCCTGCTGCTTTATTTGCTGCCCAAAAGTGTTCATCAACTCTTGATTTTGCTTTATGACTTGATTGAGGAACTTCGTGCTCTTTTCCTCCGTGACCGGTGCAGGCTTGGCGTATGGATCCTGCATAAAGTTATTTGGATCCTTCCATGAAAATTTCTTGTCCTTCCGCCATGAATAATCGTTATTCCTGTACCCCTGCTGTTGCCTCATGTACTTGACCTGAGCCTCATCCTCGGACTCATTGTCTTCCTTCTGCAGCAACTTCTTTGCGAGAAGATCCATCTTCTCGTTCAGCTCTCTCATTGCCTTTGACTCACTGGCAACTCTTGCTTGCTCAACTGGGCCTCTTTCTCTTTCTCCCCAAGATTGCTTTCGTGCCATATTCTTCAGTATTTCCCAGCATCTTGTATCAGTGTTATTTAAGAAAAATCCGGAGCCAGCCGAGTCCAAATTGCTTCTATAATGCTCGGAGAGAGCAAAGTAGAAGATCTTCACTTGGGTTTCCTTGTCCAGTCCATGGTGTGGACATCTCCTCAACATGACTTGGAATCGCTCCCAAGTCTCAAAATAAGTTTCACCCGCCTGTTGAGTGAAATTGTGGATCTTTCGGATCATATCATTGGTCTTCTCAGGAGGGAAGAACCTCTCGAAGAAAACCTCCACCATGTGATCCCATGATTCAACAAACTCGTCGTCGAGGTTATGAAGCCACTCTCTTGCCACTCCAACCAAGGAACTCGAGAATAACTTGAGGTAGAGCACATCCTGTGGAAATCGATCTATCTTCACCATATCGCAGTTCTCCACGAACTGGCTGATGTGGGCCACTGGATCTTCATTTTTTAATCCGTGAAATGCGTTTGATTTAACCAGGTTAATCAATGCTGGATCGATCTTGTAGGTTGGAATGTTTAGCCCCTGTTTCTTTATAGGCCCCTTTGATGCCGAGGAAGAAGACGCCTTGATCTTCTCCCATATTGTCTGTGCTTCAGCCATTACTTCTTCTTGTTCTTGCTCAGATTCAGAATTTATATCAATGTGGTGTTCCTCCTCGTAGTAGTCCTCGTCCTCTGCTCCCGCAGATGGAACCTCAGGTGTGCGATTCACGTAGTCTCGACTACGTGTGTGCACCATGCAAAGTACCTAAAATATGGAAATAGGGGTTCAGTACAATACTTTGAACGAGTCAACACCATTATAGAGAAATAAAGGAATTTTTGAAATTGTTTTAAAATAAATAAAACAATGTGGCCTAGAATGGCCGCTCTTAGCACTCAAAGTGCCAATAATTCGCCGTATCCCCGGCAACGACGCCAAAAACTTGACGTGTATTTTACTACGCGCTTAAACGCAAGTATACGCATCGAGTAATATAGGCCTTGTGAGGCCCGAGTCGAACTCAGGGATACGTGAATTATTGGAGACTTCTACTAACTAATCGCAATCAGCTAGACCGATTAACAAAGTAGGGTTTTGTGTTCAAATTAAAAAGAAAATAAAAATCAAACAAAGAAAACAATCGATTAAAGGTTAATTTAATCAATTCAAAGGGATATCTTTAGGATGGCGGTTTCACCGCGGGTCAACATTGTATTAGGTTTCATATAATTCCTCACACTTCTCTCTCTATCCGGGTAGTGGCCTGAAAACAGAATTACCCACTGTCGTAGTGTAATTCACTACTTAGATTTAGGTTGATTCCACCGTCCTAGTAATCATTCCCCTAAACTAAGTGCATTATAAACGGTCTCTCAGTTCCCACCATTAATTTTACAACTCCTTTGTCAAGGGTTTTATTGATTAATGTAGAATTCGTCTCTTTTCAACCGTTAATCCTTCTGTCGAAGTGATTAAGGGTGTTAAATTATTATTATGGTGATCAAGCATAACAATAGAAATGGAGAAAACGAATCTATACCGCGGATTTGAGAGAAAAATATGAATTATTGATATAAAAATGTCATACAATGCATTCCCGGGCTACTCTCGGTCCTAAAGATTGAGGGTTTTAGCCTCTCATGTTCATCTCACACAAATACATGGTAGAAATTGGGGAATTCATAAGAAAAACGGGAAATAAATGGGAAAACCCCTGAACGGAGAAGAACCGGTGGATCCTTGGCATAGAACACGAGCTTCCCCGCCTGTCGGTGGTGGAAATCGTCTTCGGCAGCGTCCGAATCACTCGGGATGAGCTTCTCGGCCTCCGTTCTCCTTTCTCCTCCTCGGCACTCGTGCAATCCAAAAAATCCGATCCTCCTGAACGTGGGCGGCCGTCATTAGGTATAAGTCCCTAATTAGGTCGTCAAATAACAACAGCCGTCTGATCGAGATCAAAACAGATCCAACGCATATCTGCCGGCGTCGATACCATCGACGCGGGTCGATGGTATCGACCCAGCGGATTAGCGGAAGCTTTCCTTTCTTTTATTCTGAGCGCCTGTGGTGATCTCGATACCATCGACTTGGGTGTCGATGGTATCGACTCCTTTAGCGTCGGTTGTTGTCGTTTAGCGACGTTGTAGCTCCCCTTGTGTCGATGGCATCGACTTGGGTCGATGGTATCGACAGTTTCCTCGCCACCAACTTGAAGGGATCTCGATACCATCGACTTAGGTGTCGATGGTATCGACTCTGTATTGCTCTTCTCAGCTGACAACCTGTGGCTTGTTCGATGGTATCGACTTCCGTCAATGGTATCGACGGAAGCAGATACTTGTTTTTCCTGAAATTTCACAACAAGACCAAGTAAATCCACACAATTTATAATAAGATGATAAATAATGCTCAAAATAGTAAAACCAAGGGGATTCGATATAAAATGATGGCAAAGACCAAATAAAGTGAATTATGCAATAATATCTATGAAAATGAGTAATTAAGGCACAAAACACATATGAAATAGGTCTCTAAATGCGACTCAAAATCATCGCATCAAGATGCATAACAAAGCAAAAGGGTTTAGAGTAATAAAACCCACCTTAAGGTCGTCCCTAGAGCTCCAAGCTTCCAATCTTTTAATGGAATCTTGAGCTCCACGGGTTGGCCAAGGTCATTTCTCCAAGAAATGGTTGGGAAAAGTCGGCTAGAAAGAGGAACCAAGTAAGAAAGATCATAAAACCAACCTTGCACCATGAATTCCTCCATGAATCCGAGCAAGAAGATGACCCAAGATTACCTAGAACTCCTTAGCCATTCTCCTATGCTCCATAGCTCTGCCTTAGTCAGTTTAAGCAAGGGGATAAGTGAAGAAGTGAAGGAAACAGTTCCTTGGTTTGCAAAGAAAGGAGTATATGTACTTTGGGCAAAACTTCATCACAAGGACAACTAGTTTCTTAATTTCTCATCTAGGTCCTTCTCTCCTTCTAAGCACGTTTCTCCTTCTCCAAACTTAAACAAAACTCCTTCTAAGACCAAGAGCTAAAGGCAAAGAAGGTCAACTTATTACTAAGGTGCACATATAAAAGGGTTATTATGCTTACAACTTGATTATTTAATTACAAAGGTTATCCATCTTATTTGGTTATTCAAATGAAGCGCTCCCTTCATCATCATTACTCTAATTGATGCCAAGAGTCATAAAAGATATTCTAGAAAGTATATTTAACAAGTTGCACCCCATATTTTGGGTAAATTGCACTTTACACCAAAACTAGGGTTTTAAGTACAAGGATTGCTCCACAAGCTGCATCTTGGTGCCCAAGCTTGGAGAATCCATCATACTTCCTCACAGTTAATCTTATGATGTCTCAACACCAAAGGAACATCTAAACATGTACAAATTGCAAGTTAACCCCTCTGATTGGGTAATTTGCACATAAGTCCCTATATTACAAAACAATACTACAACATTGTTTAAAAATGACAAAAATGGAAACATATGTTCCTCAGGAGCTTAATTACATACCAAAAGATAATCACAAGCATTTAATTACATAATTAAGCAAAACACCTAGGGTTAGCTCATAACCCAGGTCAGGGATGTTACAAATTATCCACCCCTTACAAGGATTTCGTCCCCGAAATCAACAAAACATTTTAAGAGAAAAGAGCAGGGTATTTCCTTCTCATCTCTTCCTCTAGTTCCCAAGTGGCTTCTTCAACACCACGATGATTCCAGAGGACTTTCACAAGACTTAAATTTTTCTTTTTCAGCCTTTTAATTCTGTTATCAATGATTGCCACTGGTCCTTCCTCATAAGATATATCATCATTCAATTCTACCTCCATAGGTTGTAGAACTGACTCTGTATCAGGGTGACATTTCCTCAGCATAGAAATGTGAAACACAGGGTGTAACCTCTGTAACTCTGGTGGTAACTCTAGTTTATAGGCTACCTTTCCAACCCGTTCAATGATTGGATAAGGCCCCATAAACCTAGGAGCTAACTTCCCTTTCCTTCCAAATCTCAGAACTCCCTTCCAAGGCGAAACCTTGAGGTACACTCTGTCTCCAACCTGGAATACTAAGGGTCTACGACGTCTGTCAGCATATGACTTCTGCCTATCCTGTGCAGTCTTAATCTTTTGTTGTATCACTTTAATCTTTTCTGTGGTCTGCTGCACAAGATCAGGACCTAACAGTTGATGTTCACCAGTCTCATACCAACATAAGGGTGATCTACAACGTCTACCATACAAATCTTCATAAGGTGCCATGTCAATGCTATGTTGATAGCTATTGTTGTAGGCAAACTCTATCAAGCTTAGGTGTAGGTCCCAACTCCCTGTAAACTGGAGAACACATGCTCTCAGAAAGTCTTCCAAGGTATGTATAGTCCTTTCCGACTATCCATCAGTCTGTGGGTGAAAGGTTGTACTAAACCTTAACTGGGTGCCTAAAGCTTTGTGCAGTCGTTCCCAAAAATGACTCGTAAATTGGGGACCTCTGTCAGAAACTATAGTGACTGGAACTCCGTGCAGTCGCACTATCTCTTGGACATACAACTGTGCTAACCTCTCAGCAGAATAGGTTGTTTTGACATGCAACAAATGTGCTGTCTTTGTCAACCTATCAACTATTACCCAAATGGAATCATGTCCTTTGCTTGTCCTGGGTAGGCCAACAACAAAGTCCATGGTTACATGATCCCACTTCCACTGTGGTATGGGTGAAGGTTGCATTGTTCCTGCAGGCTTCTGGTGTTCAGCTTTAACTTGCTGACACACAGGGCACCTCATCACAAACTCAGCAACGTCCTTCTTCATCCCCGACCACCAATACATATCTTTCAAGTTTCGATACATCTTGGGGCTTCTTGGATGCATAGCATACATCAATGAATGAGCTTCTTCCAGGAATAACTTTCTCAAGTTATCCACATCTGGCACTGTCATCCTCCCATGATAACATGCTACTTGATCATCTGAGTCATGGAAACCATCTCGCTTCTCATCACCATACTCTGATCTAATCTGTTGAACTGCAGCACCAACATGCTGTGCCTCCTTAATCTGCTCCCTTAGGGTAGGTTTTATATGCATCTCAGCCAACAACCCGGCTAACAATGACACCTTCAACTGTACATTGTCTTGCCTTAAGGAGATAAGCATATTTCTCCTAGAGCATACTAAAGAGTTTAGTTGTGCTCTATCTAAGGTTGGAGTTGTTGATTTCCTACTCAAAGCATCTGCAACCACATTGGCCTTCCCTGGATGGTAATCAATTGTACAATCGTAGTCCTTGATTAATTCCATCCAGCGACGTTGCCTCATGTTAAGTTTGTGCTGAGAGAAGATGTACTTAAGGTTCTTATGATCAGTGAAAATCTGGAATGTCTCTTCGTAGAGATAATGTCTCCATATTTTCAAGGCATGAACCACAACAGCTAACTCCAGATCGTGTTTCGGATAATTCTCCTCATGTTTCTTAAGCTGTCGGGAAGCAAAAGAAATCACTTGCTTATCCTGCATCAACACACAACCGAGTCCATTCTTGGAGGCATCATAGAAAACTATGTATCCTTTGCCTTGTTCAGGTAGCACAAGTACAGATGCACTTGTCAACCTTTCCTTCAGCCACTGAAAAGATTGCTGACACTTGTCACTCCAAGCAAAAGGAACATCCTTTCGGGTCAACTTAGTCAAGGGTAAGGCTATGGAACTGAAGTTCTTAATGAACCTTCAGTAATAACCAGCCAACCCAAAGAAACTACGGATCTCTATCGGTGTCTTCGGTTGTTCCCACTGTAGAACAGATTCTACCTTTTTAGGGCCAACACGAATACCTGAGGCAGATACCACGTGTCCAAGGAAAGATACTTCCGGCAACCAGAACTCACACTTGTTAAACTTAGCGTATAGCTTATGTTCTCTTAGCAAGGTTAGAGCCTGACGAAGATGGTGTTCATGCTGCCGAGCATCTCTACTATAGATCAGAATATCATCTATGAAGACAACAACACATTGATCGAGGAAAGGTCGGAAGATTCTATTAATGAGTTCCATAAATGCGGCAGGTGCATTTGTTAGTCCAAACGACATAACTGTGAACTCATAGTGACCATACCTTGTCCTAAAAACAGGCTTGGATATGTCACTATCCTTAATATGGAGTTGATGATATCCCGACCTCAAGTCTATCTTTGAGAAGACGGTTGCACCACACAACTGGTCAAAGAGATCATCAATCCTCGGTAGAGGGTACTTGTTCTTTATTGTTACTTTGTTTAATTGTATGTAATCAATGCACAATCGCATTGAACTGTCTTTCTTCTTAACAAAAAGGACCAGAGAACCCCAAGGTGAAGTGCTCGATTGGATGAAACCCTTCTCAAGCAACTCCTACATTTGTTTCTTGAGTTCTGCCATCTCAGCAGGCGCCATCCTATACGGTGTCTGTGCTATAGGTTGTGTATCTGGGATCAAATTGATTTCAAAATCAATTTCCCGAGGCGGTGGCACACCTGGAAGTTCTTCATGAAATACATCTTCAAATTCCCTGACTACAGGAACTTCAGCAGGGTTAGGACTCTCCATGGTAGTGTCTACCACATGGGCTAAGAATGCACAACATCCTTGCCTCATCAACATCTCAGCAACCATAGCTGACACAAGACAGGTGGGTAGAATTTTTCTCTCTCCTTGAAAGATCCATGTTTCACTTTCATCAGCAAACACAACTTGCTTGGATTCACAATCAAAAACAACCCTATACCTTTCCAAGATATCCATCCCAAGGATTATATCAAATCCTTGCATCTCAAGTGGTATTAGATCCACTTGAATGTGATGATCAGAAAAGAAAAGGATGCAGGGAGAACATACCTCCTGCAACACAACAGACCCTCTCAACGGAGTCTCAAGCAACAGGCTATCCGCCCTATGACTGATTGTCATATTGCATTTATGAATCACTCTTCGAGTGATAAAGGAGTGCGTAGCACCCAAATCAATCAAAACAGATACAACACAGGATGTGGACATATCAAAATATAACAACTCCATATGATCTGCCACAACCCAAGGGTTGATCACTACATCAGGTGGGTTCATTGCATATAACCTTGCTGTCGCCTGAGGTTGATTCAGTGCTGACGATCCATCTTGGGATGCCTGTCCACGTCCTCTAGCTTCTCCTTGAAACTGCCTCCTTTGGGATCCTTGCTGACTCTGCCTCTGTGGTTGGGTTACACTTGCTGGTCTAGCTCTGCAGTCTTTCATTAGATGCCCCATATTCCCACATATGTAGCAACTTCTTTCCAGTTTTTGTGGTCTTGGTGGTCTTGTGACTGACATCGATGCTGAACTGCGAGCTCCTTTTAGTGGTAGGCTTCGTCCTCGACCCCTACTCAGTGTCCACTGTGTCTGAGCACTAGGTCTGGGTGGTGGTGGTGTAGGCATAGAAAATCTAGGTTTCTTGAAGTCTCTAGATGAAGATCCCTGGAACTGAGGATATCTCTTATGGGTTTGCCTCTTCTCTGCTACTGACCTCTCTATCCTTCGGACTGACTCAACGAAGGTAGCAAACCTTTCCCGATTCTCTAGGGCAGACACGGGAGTAGTCAACTCAGCATTCAACCCTTTCTCAAACCGCCTGATCCTTTCTTCATCTGTAGCAGCCATATGCGGAAAAAACCGCAACAACTCCATGAACTTAGCTTCGTACTCGCTAATGTTCATTAAACCTTGTCTTAACCTCTCAAACTGAGAGATTTTCTCATCCAGGAACGTCTTAGGGAAATATCTATTAATAAATTCCCATCGGAAGACTTCCCAAGCAAACTCCACACCAGGCCTCTTCTGCTCTTCCATGGTCCACCAGTGACCAACACTCCCCTTGAGAAGATAGACAGCATGTCTAACCTTCGCAGCCTCTGGGATAGTCAAGATTCTAAAGGCCTTCTCCAACTCATTTAACTACAGGTCGGCATCTGTCGGATCATCTGTTCCAAAGTACTCAGTTTCTCCGACTTGACGTAGTCGTTCGAACGTCTTACCGATACCTTGTCCTTCACATTGGGTAGGTGCCCTAGGTGCAGGCATGGGCATCCTATATGTTATGTGTGTCATGGCAGTCATAAACTTCCCGAACATGGTCTGAACAGCTGGGTTCTCCATGTCAGCTGGGTTAAACTGAGGTAGCTCCATAGGTGGCTCAGGTACAGGTTGTTCTATCTCCGGGTTCCTTGCACCTTCTCGGGGTGCAGCAACACTACTCTCTGCCACATACTCCTCATGTGGTCCAGACATCCTTACTTATCTTCTTCTCCTGAGGAGCAGAAGTCACTATTAGATATACTGGAAAACACTAAGAATAGACTCGACTTCCTAAGTCCTATGTCTTTGTAGACTCAGCGAACCTAGGGCTCTAATACCACTAAATTGAGACAGCTCACTTCGAATCATGAGATAAATGAATGCATAAGTGAATTACTGAAAATTACTAGAAATTAAAACTTCTCAAAAAATAAACTCCTTTATAATAAACAAGATGAACAATTTACATCATTGTGAAATCACCTCTCGAGTGATTATATACATCCAAATACAAAATCTCGAGGCTTAAAGCCAAAAACCTCAGACCTACTGACTCCTAGGACCTGAGAGTACAGAGACGACATAA